>CM057009.1:290258965-291458965 GCA_029891345.1 Dryococelus australis | reverse complement strand
AAGACAGCTTCTTATCTGACTGGGCGAATCAGAATTACATTACTTCAACACTGACTGTCCTGGATTTGCAAGCAGCCACCTGAGACGAGGAAAAAAATTTAAAAGTCTAATCACGAAAGTGGATTTGAAATAGAAAGTATTTTATAGTACAACTATTTGTGAAATATTTTCGTGGTAAACATGGTGTGTCTGTAAAATACTTAAAATACTTTAGGAAAATATAAGTGTTCGATACGAAAAATTTTGCAGAGAAAGGCGTCAACCGACAGTCAAACTTCTGGAGGGATTTTAGGATGGTGAAAATTATGTGTTCATACGATTAACCATATCACTGTGATATTAGTCCTTTTGCGACTGGTAAAATCTGAGTGGCGAGCTGCAAACTGTAATGAATTCGAATTTTTGTTGCGTTTGTTAGGCTAATGAATTAAGTTTCAAATATATGTTTCAGATGCCTCGTTCACTATAACGTCACGAAAGATAAATGTCTAGAGATTAATAATTTCGCCAACTAGTTTTAAGGACAAGATAGTCTTCAAACCCATGTACATTTGAATACTTTTTTTCAGTTGGATTGCAGTTTATATACCGTGCCCTCGAAGTATTCGAGCCAAGAACTAACCTACAAGCATAGAACCGAGAAATTCGCGAGTTCAATGACCTGTAGGCTAGACTTCACAGTCTTATATACTGTCATACAGATATCAACTGTTTATAGGTTTATTGTTGTGTTAGTAAAAGGCTGTAGTTGGCCGCACGATTTATTACATGTTTGATATTGGCTCATTTATCTCCAGGAGGTGTCAAACAACACATCGACCAATTACAAACGTAACATGAACGCACATGTGTGTGAATTCCAACTTGTCTAGAAATGAACCCGCGAAATTCTCGGTCTCTGCCTGCAAGTAAAAGAGAACCAAGACCTGTGCTACCTGTTCTGGGGTAAAACCGAATCATCGGCCAAGCAACAACTGACTTAAGCTCGAGTTGTCGGATGATTTAGTGAAATTTCCGGATCTCTAGTAACTGGAGGTGGCGGAAAATCTTGAAAATGTTTTGATTCAACATATCTTCCATAACACTCTAACTATTTTATTCTTTCATGATTGGATGAACAAGGTTTTGACTCGCGGTACACGCGAACCATCCAATAACCAAAATGGATCTGAGCTAAAGTGCTATGAAATAGAACTGGTCATGAAATCTTATCGCGAAATTCGGGTGTCCCTACATATAAGTGGATGTAGGAAAATTTCGCGAGTTCAGTGACCTGTTGGCTAGACCCCACAGTCCTGTGTACACTCGAGCCTCAGTTGTTTGTTCATTGGCTGCTGCCCCAGAGATTAGCTGATGTTACTACACACCTGGTAGTAAGGCGCTCGCTACTTGTTTCCTTGCAAGTCTGCAATTGGCACACAGTCGTCCAGGACGTGTCTAATGAACTGTATTCCAATTGCAAATGTGACTTATGTGTACACGTATTGGACGTCTATCTTGTCCTGAAATAAATTCGCGAAATTTTCCTATCCCTACTTATACGAGAATTCTTTGCCAATATTTACTATAACGGAAAGAGACTGTATACATGCAGTTTGGGTACAAAAATGGAATGAGGTTGTTGCTTCAGCTCAGAGTAATGGGAAACTGTCTATTAGTCGCAAGCCTCAGGCAATGAAGCCTCCGGTTATTTGCTATGGATGTGTCCTCTCAGCTTTAGCTACTTGTCAAGCGTAATATTTTATCAGGTGGTTCAGCTCTGTACGATTACTGATTAAAAACTCATATTTGAAGAGAATTCGCACATTTACGAAATTGCTATAGCCATACAATTGTTTTATTTATGGCTGCGACCACTATAAATGAATTTCCGCCAGAGACAAGATTAATATTTACCGCAACAGGAAAATCGTGCAGCTCGGTGAAACAATAAAAAAAAAAAAAAAAAATGTAATTGGAATCGATGTCCGTTGTCATGTCGTGGTCGCGATGTGAAGCACGGATCGAGATGACGTAACGTTGAACTTGCACTGCACTGGTTCGCTGTGTCAGAGCGGATCGTCGCGGCACTCAGTAGCGATAGGTCGAGCCATCCGGAAGCGGCGGATCGATTCCAGCACTTTACCGAGTTCGATTTCAAAACCGATCTCGTAGTGCTCATCGATTATCGATTCAATTTTAAGCCTTTCAGTGGCAGTGCCCAGTGTATGGGACGTTCTATGGAAGTGGCTTTTATTGTCTACGTCGTACACAGGCGAAAAGAATGTCTGATGAAGGAAGTCCCTCAAGTTTAGGGGCTATCGTTCGTTGTTGACACAATATTCTATAGGCTCATGAACTGCTGTTGCTGGTTAAATGAAGTGAAAATAACTAGGGACACACGAGTTTGGTAAAAATATTTCTGCACACGCTATATTTCAACACCCTACCAGCGTACCAGCAGATTCCTTTTCCTTATTGGCGGCGTATGTCTTTGAGAAGACATTTTCTTAGTTAACTGACCAATCAGAATTAAGTTTCTCCGATTCTGTACATCTCTGATTCGTGAGCAGACACTTAAGACGCGTAACATCTACAGCACCAAATCACAAAAGTAGAGGGGAGCTAAAGTGTTATGAAATACAACTGGTCGTGAAATATTTTTGCGAAATTTGGATGTCCCTACAAATAACATTTTGATTTGCACCGATGTATGTCATAGCAGTACACCAATATAAGGACCGTCTCAAACAAAAAAAAAAAATTGTTCATTGCATGGCCTAAAACTATTTGTATATTTGTTACTGAAATTACATCTCAGTTTTCTGGAAGGTAAAAATAAAAGTCCCAAACACTTATTTTGAAATTTAAATATTTTTCGTAACGGGTTTTGTTAGAATATATATATATATATATATATATATATATATATATTATATATATATATATATATATATATATATATACTATATATATATACACTCACACACACACTTTATTTTATTGCAATTAAAATTCACAAATAAATTAAACCGAAATTTTAAGAAAATTTATAAACATGGGAACCTGAAGGGAATTACATAAATTCACTTAAGCACATGTCTAGACAAAGTTAATTAAAAATAGTTCATAACATGAACACGTCAAAAATATGAAAAATCTCGTTAGATTTAACACTTTAAGAAAATAGGAGCATATGTGCTTCACACAACATATTTATTCGAAATAACTGAATACTGAAAATTACATGTAAGGATAAGATCATACATACAACTTCGATGCATTGCAAACATCCTACCTTTACATGACCTGATGTCAAGTTTACAAGTCGTGTTGCTATGTGCTTTCCTAGATCTTCTACCGTTCCTGTATTGCACGCAGCACCGGAATACGTTACGCACGTAAACAGCGACTTCTAAGTAGACATCATCTTATGTTTGGATTAGTTTATGAGCTGCTCTGAGGACGGATGCCTTTACTTTAAATTTCGTCATGCGTGCTACGAGTAGTCGATATATTTTTGTACCGCTTTTAACCTCCCTATTGACGATGTCCAGATGTCATTTTCATCTGTCACGGGTCGCTGCAAGAAGTGAGCGACTATATTACGAGAAACGATAGACGTGAACACTTTTAAATTTATCCTACCACACTAAAGAGTTTTTTTTTTTTTCGTACTTGCAGGGGAAAGCAAAAAAAAAAAAAACTAGAAATCTTTGTTGATTTATCGACTCTTTATTCAACTACACATACATCTTGCCATTTTTAGGAGACTTCCCAGAAAAACGAAAGTATCTAAAAATTATTTATTAAATTTTAATTTTTTTTTACCGTTCTGAAGTGTCATCAGCAGTAAAGAAAAGATTATTTGTGTTTAGTACTTATTACAGTGCCCATAAATAAGTACAATTGAATTAAACATTTGATTCCAGGATTGGAATTATAAAAACTTAAGTTACCGCAGTAAGCTTAAAGTAGCCTGTGACAGATAGTTTATTGGCTGTTACCATTATAAATTACTTTTATTTTTATTTGAAGTACACATATTTTCATTTCCCCTTCTTAAGAGACTCTGCTTAAAGCCATCTATAAGACATATTTTATGTTGACTTATGATGTTTGAATGCATGTGTAGGGCAACCAGTTATTCGCGAAAAGATTTACGCAGAGTCTAGACTTCGATAACCTATGTGCACACTTGTAGTGTTCATTTGGCTATTGGCCGCTTGTCTTTGTGTGAATACAGTCTGTTACGTGAGTGAACGAATCACAATTAAGTATTTCCCATGCTAACCGTCCGTGATTCGCTGGCGGACAGATAAGACGCGTTACAATTCAAACGATCCAATCACGAAAGCGGTTATGAACTAAAGTGTTTTAGAACACAGCTTGTCACGAAATCTTTTAGCTAAATAAAAGGTACCCTTATGAATGTGCATAAGTGGTCTAAATATCGCAACAGCCACAGCAGTGTTTATTTTTGGGCTGTAGTTGCGAAAACCATTTAGTAATTTCTTGGCTGAGTATTTGTTTGTGACGGAAATTTGTTCGGAAGGTGTTCATTACTGAGTACGTTTCCATATTCCCCAGAAAACTTCCTTCCATTGAAATATCAACTTAATCACAAAATGCTACATTCACATTAACCGAACTTCAGTGCAACACCATACATTTGAAATACTTATGACCTTCACGCGAATCGACTCGTCACAAATGACAACATTTTTAAAATGAAAAATACTAATTATTTCCAAATATTTACATTGCTTTGTGCAGTGTACGATGGTCATTTAAACGTGAAAATTATTTACTTTTAAAATCCCACGTTTTGCCTTAAAATCTTTCACAGCAATTCTTGAGGAATAATGGCATAAATCGCGTACCTAAAATTTATGAATGAGTAGGAACCATATCATTTCGCGTTATAATATGGTAACATGCTGTGTGGCATAGAAGTATATGTTATTTTTACATATATAATTGGTAGAGACCCAAGAATTTTGCGGCTTCATTTCTAAACAAGTTAGAATTCACACACGTGTGCGTTCATGTTATTGGTCGACGTGATGTTTGACACACCCTGGAGATAAATAAGCCAATAACAAACATGCAATAAATTGTGCTCCCAGCAACCGCTTTTTACTTCCACAACAATCAACCAATAAACAGTTGATATCTGTATGAAAGTATATACGATTGTGAAGTCTAGCCTACAGGTAATTGAAATCGCGAATTTCTCGAGTCTCCACCAATAAGAAGAAATTATGGAAAATCGTGAGAATTTTTTGAGCCGTCAAGTCTTTGATAACACTGTAGCAAGTTTATTCTTTTGTGATTGGATGAGCAAGATTTTGTTTCGGCCTAGTTGTTTGCATACCAATCACGAATGTTCTGCCTTATTGCATCACAATCCTCATAGACGCAGTGATATCGGGTAGTAGCTTCACACATGCACGGCAGCCATCAAATAAAGAAAACTTATGGGCATGTGTAGAGTACGTTGAATCCTGGCAAACAGTCAAATTTTCTCGCGGTAAACCATCATCTCTACCAATAAGTTATTGGTGGCGTGTCGCTGTGAGAAGACATTTTCTTTCTCGACTGGGCAATTAGAATTGGGTTACTCCGATATTGCACGTCTGTGGTTCACGTGCAGAAACCTAAGGCGCATATCTATATCATCCAATCAGGAACGTGGATCTGAGCTCAAGTGTTATGAAATACATCTGGTCGCAAATTTTTGTTCGCCAAAATCTGGTGTCCCTATAAATAAGAATACAGATACGAAATTGTATAGCGGTTCCTTTGAAGTGGGCGTACCCATTATCTAATTGGCTTCGCCACACCCTGGGTACAGGTCTTGTCTGGTTGGCTACTGCATGCTGCCGAATATTCCGTTTCGGCGGGGCTTCCGGCTGGTGAGTCACCAAGGCTGGCGTGTGTGGCTGGAGTTGTCTAACATGCGGCTATTTAACTTCTGTATTTTGAAGTATGCTGAGGGGCCGCGGTGGTGTAGTGGTTAGAACACTCGCCTCCAACCTAGGCGAACCGGACTCCATTCCCGGCGGGGTCACCCGCGGGTTTTGGCATGGGAGAATCTTGCTGGACGTTGCCGCTGGACGTGATGTTTTCTCGGGGATATCCTGTTTTCCCTGTCCTTACATTCCGGCGTTGCTCTCTGCTCGCATCTCTTCACCCTCGCCGGCTCTTAATATTTAGAATTTCGGAGCCGCCCAAATATCTCCATTTCACTCTTCAGCACTATGGCATTGCTTCCCCAACTAAATTTGAACAAATAGTGGCGAATATTAGCTAGAATTATGACAAACAGTTGTCTATCACTACACGAATTCGCCATTGAGGAAGTAGGTGCGAACTGGAATAATTTTTTTTAGCAAAAAGTGAAGTTCCTGAAATATCGGTGGTCGTGAAGCAAAATTGAGCACTATATCAAGCTGTATATCGCATGATGCCCAACGCGAATGGCAAAAGAAACAGCCTTTCGTTCCGTATTTTTATTTTCTCTTTCTAAAATTGATTGGATCTGCGGTTTTGCTCCTCTCCAAACATGTGATCCCCGTAATGCACTCATGTGATTCCCGTAGAGATCTACTTATTGGATAACGTGCCTTCTCTCCACCGTATTCACGAATCCGGTAAATTGTTACATCCACTTGCATGTAATTGGCTTTACTTCAGACGCTCCAAATGCTCGAAGCTGATTTTTTTTTTTTTTTTTGTTTTCTGTTGAGGAAGGGAAATTAGCCTATGCATTTTTAGTAATTATTTTTTTCCGACTTGTACGTTTCAACTGAACAAGCCACACGAGCACAAAAATTTAAATATGCTACTGTTCAGTTACATATTTTATATAATGGAACGTCCGACAAGGAAAATTAAATTCTCACAAATTGGCTCTTTCGCAACTAAGGCTTGAAAATGTTGATTTAGTTCACGATTGATACATTTATTTGGCATGTGTTCATCAACATCTCTCATAACAATACAAAAGTTTCATTCGTGTTTTTTTTTTTTAAATGAAGAAGCATTTATTCTATTTATCGTCTTTATCAAGCTTAAAAATTTTGTACGCCTGAACTTTTATTACCAAAAAGATATCGCCATAAAGGAAGAAAAAAAGGCATACACGTTATCGGCATATGTAGTGTGAGTGGTATGCTAAAGTTATATTTATTTATTTCTATATATGCCCGATAGCAGCCGAAGGTTATTTTGAAAAAAAGTGAAAGATAGTAAATGCCTAGTTATAGTGGCATCGAACGTATGTGCCTATATAAATTTAAAAATCCATAACTTTCCTCTAAATATTTTTTTTGTGGCGAGTCTAACGCATTTACTGTATATACTAACGTACTAGAAATAAAGGTTTCCCGCGGGTCAAAAGAAATGTAAGAAATTACATGTGAGTTGCATGTTGGTCCACGGCATTTTAAAACGCACTTTGCCTGCGGAAGATTATATCAAAATAAATCTCATTTGGTAGTTATCATTTTCGTTTCTCTCTGAGATGGGAACGTTAGCAGGGCTTGGCACAAACTTAATACGTATAACACGAAGAAATTACATAGTATGAATCCGTGCGAAATGTGGGCAGGCACCTATTAGAAAATAATACCTCTGTATATGCAAAAGCATATGACTCACAATTGTCAATTATACATCCCCTAACAATTACAACTGTCACAGATGGCTCCCACATTATCTACATCACACATGCCATTAAAATGAAGTCCTCGCTGTGAATTAGACCTATTTCACCCAGTAATTACTCGAAGTCTACGTGAATACACACGCGAGCGAACATTCCTTGCCAATCGTTGGGAAAACCATTACAGAGATTGGCATTCCAAACTGGCCTATTTTAGTTGAAACAGGAAAATCATACGAATAAAACCGAAGTTGTGAGTTGATAGAGATTCCTGTTGTGTTATTGATAATTACATGCGTGACACGAGAAATTGCTTCAAAATAATCCACGTTGGATGAGAAAAATGAAACTAAACTATGCGTTATGAGCAAATGAACACTCGCTAGATATCTTACACCAGAACCACACATTTTCTAGTGAGTTCTCTCTATTCGATAGTTTGTCATTTTTGATCACATACATATAAAGGCTGTTCGCGATAAAGTGAGCACTTTTGAAATCAACCTTAGTAAAAAGTCACTACTCCTACCTGCATATATTTTAACGGACGCACTGCGTGACATACCCCAGTAAAGTTGGTAACAATGGAGGAAAATTAGTTCAATATGATAGCGTCGAATAAAAAGTGTTCTGTAACCATTTGTGACAACTAAATTATTTCTTTCGTGGTCTGTTTTTTTAAATGCATCAAGTGTTAAATTTACCAGATTTGTAACATATTTACTTTATAATAATTCCACATGTTCACCTGACCAACGCACGAACAAAGTGATGAGCCTCATGCCAATGTTAATTTTACACAAAGCGGAAGAATACACAACGTGCATACAAGTAGATCTTAACCAGGGCTTTCAAAAGTATTAATTTTACCGTGAGCCACCTATACCAACTTAACTTAGTGTATACAAAATGCAGATATGTATATTAATTTCCTGTGTACCACGGCATGAGTTCGATTCGTTGTAAGTGGAGGTTTGAATTAAAAAATCCTCCGTGGTGTTACAGAGTATGTATACATACAGAAGTGAAATGGCGTGGTTGTTCCTCTAATGTAAGCGTGCCTGCTGGCTGATTGGTCGCGCTAATCTCGGTAAATATGCATTTTGTCTTATTGGCTATTGTGTGCTGCAGAAAACTCAGCCGCCATCTGTCGAGCAAGTCTTCAGGTGATGACTGGCCGATGACGTTGCGCCATATTGTTGGTCAGTGAGACCAATTTGCTGGCGTGTGTGGCTGGAGTTCGAGATGGACGCCACCCTTTCTCTTCATTATTATTTATTATTATGTGCCCCAGAAAACGTAGCACGGGTTTCATCCTATGTTTTCTTGTAAGTAGAAATTCTACTGGCCCAGAGTCGTTCAGGGTCTTCAATCAGTATGATCCATTTGAGGAAGTGATTAAATTGTAGTGTTTTATGTTTCTCTTGTCCTCAAACCAATTCGAGACATTTAAATGTGCCTAAAAATTACTCTCTCTCTCTCTCTCTCCCCTCTCTCTCTCTCTCACCTCTCGCTCTCTTCATAACTGTGAAACAGAATGTTTACCCAGGAAATAATGAATCTAGGGACTGGAAAATTTCGCGTTTTGAACTACCTGTGTGCTAGATTCCACGCTACTATGTACTTTTTAGCCTGAGCTATCTATTCACTGGCTACTGCCCCAGTGTGTAGCCAGTTTTACCTAAGACCAGGTGGCACGGGATTCAGTGCGTGTTTCCTTGCAGGTCTGTTGCTGGCTCAGAGTTCACCTGGGCGTGTCTAATAAACTGTGATACAATAGAAAACGTGACTAAAATGTACACATATTTGGAGTCGCCGTTGTTCTGAAATTTTTTCGCGAAAATTTCCGGTCCCTCTGAATACCTTATAATTAGAGACCTGAAGAATTCGCGGATTTATTTTGGGACAAGCTAGAATTCAAAACACGCGCGTTTATATAACTTTAGCAATTGGTCCACTCGGTGTTTAACATCTCCTGGAGAACGGTGTACAATTGTTGCCTTCCACTGTGACAGCAGGCAACCAATGTGCAGTTGATATCTGCATATTTGCACATAAAATTGTAGAGTGTAGCCTGTAGGTCATTGAACTCGTGTTTATGTAGCTGATGATTTGATATCAAACCACGAGGTTCAAAATTTGAATCTCGGGCAAAGAAACGGAACACAAGACGTTTTTATATGTAAATGTAGGGTGGTTTGTTATGTCAGCAGCCATGTGATATGACTTGAGGCAGAGGTAGCGAAGGTATTAATAAGCTTAATCGAGTAAAATTGCGGATAAAAAGTGAGGACATCGAGCTTGTGTGGACCACACGAATCTTCATACTAGGCTTTAATGCGTGCGTCTAGTCACGGCGCTGACGCTGATTGGTGTGAGTGGATGAGGGTTAGCGTAATTGGGGAAGGGGGGGGGGGGTTTCACGGGGGCCCGGCAGTCTTTATGTCTCCGGGCGAACGAGAATGATTGACAGTTGGCCTGAACTGGCGTCACCGTCCCCCCCCCCCCCCCATACCAACAGATTATGGTTTATCACGAGAAAAGAGGACTGTTTGCTAGTATTCAACGTACTGTACACATGTTAGACAGTTTTATTTGCTTATTGGCTGTCATGCACGTATGAAGTTACTACCCCATTTCACTGGACCAATGAGGATTCGGTTGCCTTAAGTCAGAACGTTCGTAATTGGTCTGCAAACAACTTAGCCGACTCAAAAACTTGTCCATCCAATCATGAAAGAATAAACTAGTTAGAGTGTTATAGAAGATATGTTGGTTCAAAAAATTTTCGCGATTTTCCATCACCTCTATGCCATCCCCCTTCTGGCGGCGTTAGCGGCTTGAACTTTATGGTAATTCCCTTCTCGGCGCAGCTCGAAGTGTGAAGAAGATTCTGGATCAGTACGCCGGCCACTACAAATAACACCTTAGCCAGAAGATCGGCAGTCTGGGGCAGTCATCTAGCGAATTGCGGAGAAGAGTGAACCAGCGGTGAGCGATGGTGGTGGACGAATGTGTGTGTGGCAGGGATGGACGAGAGCGCGTAAGTGCTGTGGTGGGTGAGGTATTTAACGAGTATAGATCCGTTGTGTACAGGAGCGCTCGGGGCGGTTCAGAACATTCCGGATAGGAAAGATGATATACAGGATGATTCGCATTTAGACCGACAAACTTCGGGAGGTAATACTTCATGAAAAAGTAAAAGGAAAACATATGTGAAACTTTGTACATAATCCGAATACTAAGGGATACATGAAACCCCTTAAAAAACGAGGTTTTAAACCGTTTTCGTGCAAAATATCGATAAGAAAGTAAAATACTATGACAACTCTCGGAATAGTATTGTATGTTATCGGAAACTTCAACGTAAGAGCTGATATTTTGCATAAATACGCCTTAAAATCTCGTCTTCTTAAGGGCTTATACCTTCCTTAATATTCTGTTTACGTATAAAGTGTCATTAGTTTTCTGTTTACTTTTTCATGAAGAATCACCTCCTGAATTTTTTCGATCTAATTGAGAATCACCCTGTACTGACTGATACAAAGTGGAAATGAATGGAAATGAATCGACGAGTGACACGGACTTGATTGTAAATACTGAAGCTGTCAAATATTAAATATTAAATTTTAATAGTAATTCAGTAGGTAATATAAAACTGTTTATAAAGACTGTTTTCAAGTGTTTGATAGTGTTAATTTACGTTAGTAACGGATGATTACGATTAAATAAATAATATTGGCAAAATAGGAAGTGATATTTACTTTCAACATTTAAATTAAGCATAGGTCAGGCCACCTGGTTTTCGCGGAAAGATTTGAGGACAAGCTGTTTTCCAAAGCCTTTTAGTTCAGAAACATTTTCGTGATTGGATAATTTGAATTGTTACGCGTCGTATCTGCCTGCCTGCGCATCACGGATAGTCACTATCATAGAAACTTAATTATAATTGGCTCACTCACGTAATATAATCTCCTCACTCACGTTAAGTGTCGAATAGTCAAATGAAGACGTCAAGTGTGCACATAAGATGTTGGAAGTCTAGCCTCCGCGCAAATCTTTTCGTGAAAAACAGGTGGCCCTAAGTATAGGGCATTTTCTAAAATTACTAGCTAAATAAGTAAACAATTATTATTAACACGGTTGTTTAATTAAGACTTCTACTTCCTTAAAGAACCTGGCTAAATATACTTTGCGAAATTGTAGCAATACTAACGACCGTAATCTTAAAAATGCTGTCAGAAGACTGAACCCATACAACTTTGTGGATTTATAGCGAAACAATTATGCAGACACGGAATTAATTTTTCACCCTTCATTACTAAGTATGCTAAAAGTAGCGAAAATTTACGAATCACACAGTGCATTATTTTGAATGAAACTACACCGAAAAATATTAGCAAAAACTTTCTTTCTGGTGTGGATTATGCTCATTATTTCCTTCGATGTTAAACAAAACCTATTAGAGGGAGATGACTTTCTTCCGCCTGAAATAGGAAGACGACACTAATGATAACTGTGAATCTCACAATCAGTACATTAGAGGTATAAACATAATGCTCGGTAATAGGAAGACGACACTAATGATAACTGTGAATCTCACAATCAGTACATTAGAGGTATAAACATAATGCTCGGTAATAGGAAGACGACACTAATGATAACTGTGAATCTCACAATCAGTACATTAGAGGTATAAACATAATGCTCGGTAATAGGAAGACGACACTAATGATAACTGTGAATCTCACAATCAGTACATTAGAGGTATAAACATAATGCTCGGTAATAGGAAGACGACACTAATGATAACTGCGAATCTCACAATCAGTACACTAGAGGTATAAACATAATGCTCGGTAATAGGAAGACGACACTAATGATAACTGTGAATCTCACAATCAGTACATTAGAGGTATAAACATAATGCTCGGTAATAGGAAGACGACACTAATGATAACTGTGAATCTCACAATCAGTACATTAGAGGTATAAACATAATGCTCGGTAATAGGAAGACGACACTAATGATAACTGTGAATCTCACAATCAGTACACTAGAGGTATAAACATAATGCTCGGTAATAGGAAGACGACACTAATGATAACTGTGAATCTCACAATCAGTACATTAGAGGTATAAACATAATGCTCGGTAATAGGAAGACGACACTAATGATAACTGTGAATCTCACAATCAGTACATTAGAGGTATAAACATAATGCTCGGTAATAGTCTTCCGTCCCAGAAGCAGGCGTATTTATGCCGGATCTTCGTATACTGGTAACATAAATAATAAACTTAAAGTCACACGAAGCTTCGATGAAACTGTGCTGACATTGCCAACCGAGGGACTCCAAAGAAGTAGATATATTTTGTGAAAGTTCGCCCACATTGTATGTGCGTTTCAGGCCTGGCACTTCGGCAGATTAAAATTCCCTTTATATGGTATGCATGACTTGCCTGATATCGGCTTTTTTTTCGTCCTGCCGTAATTGATTTTAGAAGTACACAGGAAAACAAGTTTGCTGGGAATGACTCCATCCAACTGAAAGTAGTCGAGAGATTGAAATCGGACTGCGAACGCTGCCGACATGTATCGGTGAGAAGAGGAAAGCACGTAAACCATATTTGGCTGGTGCCTCAATGTACAATTCCATTTTTTTTTTTTCATTTTTTTTTATCTGTGCTACGTGAACACACGCGGACGCAAAAAACGGACGTGATTTATATATCGCCTTTTTTTTGCCAACAAAACTTCGTTTAACGGAGAGAAAATAGTCGAAAGCAACTGGATTCTCTTTTTTCTCCCCTAAGCCCAAAATGTCATTTCAAGCAAATACAATTTACACTATGTAGCTTGCCAAATTGCGTGTTAAAACTGTTCTGAGTTGAGTTAAGAGTTGTTGAGAGTTGAGAGATTTGGGCGGCTCTTAACAACGCGGTCTTGAGAGCCGATGAGGGTAAAATGATGTGAGAATGGATCAGCGTTCTGAATGCAAGGGCGGGGGAAACGGAATATCCCCGAAAAAACCCACCGACCGGCCGCCTCGTCGGGCACGATTCCCACATGCGAAAATCCGGAATAACCCGGCCGAGGATTGAACCCTTTTCGCCTCGGTGGGAGGCGAGCAACCTGCCAGCTCAGCCACCGCGGCGCCTTAAAATGTTTTAAAATTTTGATTTCAATTATACAGGCTGTATCCGGGGTGATGTTACAATCTTCGCAGGATGATGGCGCAGGGCACAAGCATCAATTTTAGATGGGGAAAACCGGACCGCAAACCCTTCTGTTGAACCCTACAACCAAATCGTGTTGGGATACCTGTTACAGTGGAATACGACAACGGTCGGGGCATTGTTATGGAATGCACTACATATAATTTCATAATATCAAGTACTAACATTTCCTTGAATCTGGCAGACTAAGGTAAAAATCATCGCCCGAGCCGGGTATCAAACTCGGTGCCGGGAGGGTGGCAGTTATGAATGCTATCCCCGACGCCATGAGCCAGACAACATGTCCTGTAGTAGTAGTACAGGACACGGGGTGAGAACGTACGCTCCACTAATACACGATAGATCGCCTGCGGCGTGTAGATGCCGGATGCGACTGAGCTTCGTGCGACCTTGTCATGACTGCATCGAAGCTGGAGGACGTACATTTGGATACGTGTTGTGAACTGTCGTGTTCATAGTTTGCCGGACATGTACGTAGTACATTATTACATTAAGTTACTTCACAAAGTCATCTAAGTTGTTGTAATATACTGGAACAGGCATGCCAGTGCTATTTTGGATGTACTGTTGCAAGGAGATATTTCCGTACCGAGGTTCTCCATATAAAAGGGAAGCTGGTGTGGTTTTTCATCATCCCCTAAATTTTTGTAACATTATCCCCGATACATTCTTTATCCAAACGTCATGAACGATCACTAGGGATCCGGAAATTTCGCGGGTCCATTTGGCAGCAAGCTAGATTCCACAATCCTTTGCCTACGCGAGCTTTCGGTTCATTGGTTGATGGTCCAGTTTTATCTCAGAGCAGTTGGCACGGTATTTGGTCCTTGTTTCCTTGCAGGATAGTTATTGGCTCAAATTTGACCAGGGAGTGTCTTACAAAATGCGATCCAATTGAAAAAGGAAGTCAAATTCACATTCCTTTGGAGTCTATCTTTTCCTGAAATTAATTCGCGAAATTTCCAGGTCTCTTACGATCACTTACACATTCTTTACGTAAATTCAGCAGAAATAAAGACCCGCAACTAGGAAATAATAGTAGCCATACTATTGACGATTTCGACCTTCTCCCTCATTTACTACTGGAGCCGACAGCCGATACATTCAGACGTCTGATTTTCGGGAAATGATTTCGTGACTAGTTGTATTTCAATACCCCTTAGCTCATACACGTATTCAAAAACTGATTATTTTAATTGATGTGCGACGTAAGCGTCTTTCTTCGGATCACGGACAGTCAGTAGAGAAGTAAACTAATTGAATTTGGTCCAGATAATTGGCATACATCTTCCCACGAGGATACGGGGTCAATAACAATAGGAAAGCTGCACATTGAATATTGAATATTTTCGATAACATCAGGTTTCTGTACCATACCGATGAGTGTTGTTTGGTTTTTAATTACTCTTTTTATATTTGTACAATATTTCACGGCGAACAACATGTGTTACTTTTTTTAATCAACCCTGTGAATTTTACACAGCGATCAAAACACCGCCGAAAGAATATTGTACAATCCCGATATCACACCTGCGTTAATAATTTTTTTCACCCTGTCAGATGGGGCAGCGGCAACTCTTTGTACTCGTATTCGTGAAAACTCAACTCCAATTACGGTTCGTAGCATCGTGATTTCGGTTTACGTGGTTGTACGTAATATCTCCTTACTACTTCCCTCTCATCGTGATTGTTTGAGCCACTGGTTATTTAATGACCTCGTTGTCGACGAGAGACGATGCAGCCCTATGAGGATAGGCAACACATCTGTCACCCGCGCTACTCTATGTATAGAGACCTGAGATATTCGTGAGATCAATTACCTGTAGGCTAGACTTCGCAGTCTTATATACCTCACATGCAGATATCTACTGTGTATTGCTTGATAGTTGTGGTAGTAAAATGCGGTTGTTGGGCGCACAATTCATTGCATGTTTGTTATTGGCTCATTTATCTCCAGGAGGTGTCAAACAACACGTCGACCAATTACAAAAGTAACACGAACGCCCAAGTGTGTGAATTACAACTTGCCTATAAACGAGCCCGCAAAATGATCGCGTCTCAATCAATGTGTATGTAAGACTGGTTAATTTGATGGAGGACAAGCGTAAATAATGAAAGGAGTACAAATATGAGAAATGCATGATACATGTGTACGTAGTATGTAGTACGGCGAAACATGTCCCCGTCAAATGCCGCAGTTCGCCTTGTCCGTGGTGGCTCCAGCATTCGGCGACGTCACTATTGTTGAGCCTTCATCACGCAATCTCTGATGGAGCCGTGCAAATGTCGCACAGGAAGGTTGACGTGGCACAGGGTAGCGCAGCCGGTACAGCGCTCACTGTTCGTCTTGCACTCGTGTTGGCTGCTCCGTTCACTAGGTGAATGTCGGCTAGCTCCGCTCGCGTAACAAGTTCCTTGATTCCACGATTAGCTGCAGACACTTACTGACTTGCCAGCAATCAAGCTCAAATAAGTTCATGCAGCGATTTGCTCAGCTACGTGCGAGACGCGAGTGTATAAGTGTTGCCTACCTCCGCGGGGCTTCAGCGCACTTTGGAAATTTTGAGTGACGTTTGATCAAAAACGGTTTACCGGAGTGAGTTCGGACAAAAGGACCTATGTAAACAACGAAGGGAGACGATTTGACATACCATAATTTTACATATTTACACAATAGATTTTATGAAACACATTCCAATTTTTGTCGTTCCATTTCAAGAACTTTCAGATATTTTTATATGATTTTATTTCAAACTTTTATTGTCAATGCCGCATACCTTCCGATAATGTTTGTCAGTTGATGCCCAAACTTATTTTTGATAAGAAACCACCTCCCAGAGTTTGTTACATGAATTCTGCCCAACGTTGTATGCACAAATTCAATATTGAAAGTGAATTGTAATCGTTTTGAAAACGACATGGAAACGTAGCAATTATTTCCACTTGCGTAAATATAGTCGCATGTGTCGCCATATCCTTTACAGAGATCCCACTCTGCCATGCGTCAAGTCAAATTAGCGAAGGCAAAGGACGGTCGCAGGGTTGAATGGGGCAGATGGGTCAGGGGCGACGCGGCAAGCGCCATCTCGCATACTGGCCTCTGCTCTGCGAGGGAACTCGCCGGGGTTAATTTGGCAACACTGTTCCCGCACAATTCGTGCGTCGCCACGGGGTGGTTTTGCACTAGGGGTGGTGGAGGGAGAAAGGGGAGTAAAGGATGGCAGACGTTCCGTTGCCACCGCAGCAGTGTTGCCAATCCAGTATTCGCCAAGTCCCTGCACAACACTTGAAATGGCCCTACATTCACAAAAAAAGTCCCTACGCGGGGAAAAAAAATCGTTTAACAACTGCCACATTAACAAACACGATACCCTACATACAGACAGAAATATAAATCAATGCACAAATAATGAACAAAAGAAAAGCGAGTGATGGATATTCATACTTGCCAGAGGTAAATTCGACCAGTCAAACTAGTTCATTCAGGGAACCGGTTGGAAAATAACTTTCTCGGGAATAATTTGAACTTTCGCAAAAATTTTAGCAAAATTATCTTATTAATTTAGTAAAAGATATAACTTCTGCCATTTCAACAAATGTTGTGCTGCTCATAACTAGAGACCCGAGAATTTCGCGGGTTCATTTCTAGGCAAGTTGGAATTCACACACATGTACGTTCATGTTAATTTTGTAATTGGTCGGCGTGTTGTTTGACACCTCCTGGAAATAAATGAGCCAATAAGAAACACGCAATAAATTGTGCCCCCCCCCCCCCCCCATCACCTCTATTTAATACCACAACAATCAACCAATAAACAGTTGATATTTGTATGAGATTATATTTTACTGTGATGTCTAGCTTACAGGTTAATGATCTCGCGAATTTCTCAGATCTCTACTCATAACTAAAGACCGGAAATTTTCGCGAATAAAATTTCAGAACAACGGCGACTCCAAATACGTGTACATTTTAGTCACGTTTTCTATTGGACCACAGTTTATTAGACACGCCCAGGTGAACAATGAGCCAATAACAGACCTGCAAGCAAACAAGCACAGAATCCCGTGCCACCTGCTCTGAGGTAAAATTGGCTTCGCACTGAGGCAGCAGCCAATGAACAGAGAGCTTAGGCTTTAAAACACGCAGCAGCGTGGAGTCTAGCACAGAGGTCGTTCAAAACGCGAAATTATCCAGTCCCTACTTATAGATAAAGAGCTGATGCTTTAATATGTATATGATAGTGCAGTAATTGACTCCGCGGAATTTTCCTGTCCTTACTAACATTATCTCGAACCATAACCAGCGCAACTGCACAGAGTATTGATTAGCACTGCTGGTTTTTCTAACGTCAGTGGCCAGCGAGACAGAACTATGGTGATAACCACCATGGTGTTTACGATAGTATTATTGTTCTTCAGTCGAAAATTAATCACACACTTTTGTAAACATGCTAACGTAAAATGGTTTAGTGCAGTAATCATCAAAAATGTTATTCATATTTTAATTTAGTGCTTTAGGCGCGGCACATACGCATTTCCGGAGAGAGGTGGTTTTTTCCCGCGAAAAGATTTCAGGACCAGTTGTACTCCAAAACACTTGAGTTCATATGCACGTTCGTGGTTGGATGATTTTAAATATCACGGGCCTGAAGTGTCCGCCTGTGAACCAGGGACGTTCGGTATCGGAGTACTTTGCTGCGATTGGCCCAGTCAAATAAGAACACGCTGTCTCACGTAGACACCCGGTCAATAATCAAAAGAAGTTGTAGTTGTGAACGTCGGATATTGAAGTCTTACAATGACCATGCATATTTTCGCGCAAAACACCTGTCCCCAGTTATAAGTGAGTAGGGTATATCGACCAGTACAGAGAATACCAGTTCAATTGGTAACTATATTCGCAATTACACTGTTATAGTAATCACAATCCAACGTGTACGCTTACTATGCTATACAACGCTGCTTAACGGCGAGATGTTAATCAATGACGTTGTCAGTTTACCAACGGAATGTTCCTTCGTAGGTAACATAACATTCAATTCACTGTGTTCATTGTTGAGTAATTTTACACTTCGACTACCATCGACTTAAATTACGTTGCAGTGTACTTCATGAAAACTGCTCGTGGCGTAATATTACGGGAAATATCCACAGAACTGTGTTGAAATCAGATAACTTCATGCGTCGTCTATTGCAGTTCAGAGAGTCAAATTTCCTGGCAATAAAGTCGCGGCGTTTTGACCTGGATTCGAAAATTTGTCGCCAGGTGATCGGGAAAGCAGCCGAAAGTCGCTACGCGCATGGACGTGTTCCAACAGTTGGCAACAGCGGTCCGCGTGAGGTGCTGTTCGAAGAGGGGGGGGGGCGGGTTGGCGAGGGGTGCGAATGCGGGCGGCCCGGGAGGGGTAAACCACCGCGCGGCGTGAGGTGTGGATGGTTACGTGGGTGGGTAGCTGTGAGGGAGTGATGGGTGGTTGACCGGCTGGAGGAAGGGAGGGGGGGGGGGGTAGTTCCCGAGTCAGCAGCGCCTGTGTGAACTACCAAACAGCGCGCTGCCTCGACTTTGCACAATCGCGAACCCGCCCAGCGTCGCGGCTAATGGCTTGAGCGTCAGCACCTAGGCGGGCTGCTTATACGAGTTGTGTTCGCCGAGTTGAGCACGAGGGGGGGGGGGGGGGGAAGGAGGGTAAACTAGCCCCACCGAGGTTTGCGACTCGCAACAGATCAAGTAGACTCTTGGGAATTTCACGGAAACACGTTAAGGACGAATCGTACTTCAGCCCTTTCAGTAATTGAGGTCCATTCTATTTGATTTCGATTGGTGCTATATATGTGTGTATGTGTGTGTGTATATATATATATATATATATATATATATGTATATATATATATATATATATATATATATATATATATATATATATTATATAATATGTGATATATGCATATACATATTGCGTAATTATTGGCTCTTTGTTTGTTGACTCCATTCCCTCTTAGTATTTTACAGTGTTTTATACATATATTTCTTTTTTCTTCCATAGGTTACTTGTCTTATTTAACAATTTGTTCGTGTTCAGTCCTGATTTTCCGTTACAGATATTTGCATCGCAATGGTGAATGTCCAAAAATCCCCATCTAGTCGTTCACCCTCATTGCACTACTTATCCTAAAAGGGTGACTGAGGTGAGTACGGAGTGGCGCTGAAATGAAAGGGAGGGGGGTACGAGATATCCCAGAGAAAACCCCAGAGATATCCCAGAGATCAGCGACATCGTCCGGCACGATTCCCACTAGCAAAAATCCGGGATGACCCGGCTGGGGATTGAGCCCGGTTCGCCTAGGTGGGAGACGAGTGGTCTAACCACTACACCACCGCGACCCCACAGGATACTCAAGAATACAGAAGTAAAATAACCGCTTATACCACGAAGTCCAGCCAAGCACGCCAGCAGTTGGTGTCACTGGACAGCAACATAGCACAACGCCGTTTGCCAATAAGGGCCTGCTAACATACTCGCCTGCCGGCAACCCAGCCAGTACGGATCCTTTCACAGCATGCAGTATCCAACCGGACACAAGGCCCGTTTCCAGTGCCTTGCCAGCCAGTCAGTGAATGGGCACGCCCACAGCAAAGTAATAGCCTCGTCATTTCGTCTCTATTGACTTTCATACTATGTGGCTCCGTTAAATTTCAGTTCTGAAAGTTTGTTTTGTAATTTAACTGAGCCAAAGAGAACTTTACTTCTCGTAAACGAGAAATTTGTAATTCGCCAGAAAACTCTCGAGCAAAGTGAAAAATACGGAGTCCTCTCCTAAATTTAGGAAGCTGCTACCGAGTTTGAACAATATTTTAGCGCATAATAATTTTGCTGTAGACCGTTGTTCTTCAAAACATTATACAGAGTGGTCGGAAATTCCTCTCACAATCTCCTAGGGCTTGTAGAAGGGACTGATTAGATGATCTTTTGAATAGGAACCCATGTACGGAAACATACAATTTCCGTGCTGCAGCCATTTCAAATCAGGTATTTGACACATGACCGTCCTGAATACCTGCCCACACAGTGATAGAAAATATGTGCTGGAACCCCTGGACATTCGTGGTATTAGGGTTTTCGTTTGCACACACATGGCTGTTTCGAGAATTTATAACACTGTTCCTAGAGAATTTAGATTCATATGTGGACAGAACATGACGTGGGAACGGGCTCGTCGGTGCAACGATGGAGGAACCACGTGCAGAAGTCAGCACGTGGTGCAACATCGGCTGGACTCAAAGACTGTATGTACCCTTTGGAGGTGGTAGAGATGTAGTTGTTGCTCATGCAGAACCTCCCAGACTATGCTGGGAGCAACACCCATTGCACGCGCAATTGTTCGCGTACTCGCTGACGGGCTCTGTTCAACGTGATGCAGTACAGCCTCTTCCAATTCGGGAGTGCGGCGCCTCTTTGAAGCACCACAGTCGTTCCTGTCAGCGATGTAGGTACCTTGTTCTCGGAGCCGTTGCGTAACTGTGGCAAAAAGGGTATGCGATGGTGTCGCACGTTGTGTATAACGCTCTTGATACTGCCAACGAGCTGCTCTGCCATTCATTACCTTCAGCTGTGCCATACACAAGAATCGTGTCTGTGTATTCCGTAAACGTGTACTCAACCGGAGACACAAAGGCACGTGGAATGGGCTCAAGACAGGGTCGACGTCGCGTGCCATCAGGTGATTGCCTTAAGTATTGTACGGCCTACCCGGTTGCATACCAACCCAGACGCATCCGAGACATTGCTTTTCCCCTCAGCGGAAAGCGACGAGGGATACACCTGATTAAAAATGACTGTAGCACGGAGACAGTACGTTTCCGGACATGGGTTCCTATTCAAAAGACACTCTACCTAGTCCCCTCCACAAGTCCTAGGAGTTTGTAAGGGAACTTTCCGACCAGCCTGTATATAGATAATATACAATTTTGTGAGAGAATCTTAGTAATTGCATGACATTTTAATTTTCCAAGTTATAAGTAGATACGCAGATATTTCGGGAGTTCATTTTACGGCTAGGGTAAATCTGTCAGTTCTGAACACACCCGTAGCGATGACACTAGTTAGTTGGTGCCTTCATGGTGAATAATCTATGCATTGTACTTAGGTATTACGTGATTTGCTCGCCTCTACGTGTGTATTTATGGTTTACAGTTCTACAGGACGTGCCAGGAAACGAGCGGCCGAATCACAAACGTAACATGAGGGTAAAATATGTTCACGGTGAAGTGAGCATCGAGTCTATATCGGGTAGGAACAGAGGGGATAAATGTCGTGGTGGTCGGTTCTTTTGAAGTAAGCGTGGGGTCCCATATGCGTTGGAAAATGGCTTTTGCCTTTTATTGACTAGATCCAGCTGTTGGAATTTCTGCGCTAGTCGGGCTGTCCTCTTGCAGATTATGTACTTTACTACACTACAAATTGAAAGGCAGGTAGGTAATTGGTAGGGCCACCTGTTTTTCGCGAAAAGATCTCCGCGAAGGCTAGATAGACTCCAATGTCCTATGGCATAAATTCATATTTCCTTTGGTTATTGGCCACATGTATTTGTCGAAAGACAGTTCCTTACCTGACTAGGCCAGCCAGAAATAACTATCTCCAACCGTGAGCGTCCGTGATTCGCGGCCAGACATCTACAACGTGCGACAGTTAAAGTCATCCAGTCAAGAAAGTGGATATGATCTCTAAAGTTTTGGAATACAACAGCCCCGTAATATTTTCGCGAAAATCAGGAGGCCCTAGTAATTGGGCTTAACGTATCTTCGACAACGCGGTCATTAGAGACGGTGCAATTTGTACAGGGAAGAGGGATTGGGGAAGGATTGGGAAGGAATCGGCCATGGCCTTCGTTAGGGTCCCATACCAGCATTAGCCTGGAGTCATTTCGGGAAACCATTGTAAGCCGAAATCAGGATGGCCGGATCGGGAATCGAACCCAGGTCCTCCCGAATACGAGTCCAGTGAGTTACCACTGTACCACTCGCTCGGTACAAATTGAAAGTTGTTGATGCCACCGAGTCCATGCAACAGAGAAATGCCCCGTTAACCCTTTACGGTCACGTGAACTTATACTTTGTAAAGTTATAATATGTTACATATGTTTGCTAACATGCAAAGCTCTGATATTGCATACCATTTTATGCACTTGTAATAATTAATTTGCATTGAGATACAGATTGCTATTTGCACGCCAGATGGTAACGATAATTTTGAATAAGTTTGTCATTACAAAACTGTTTCCATAGTAAACTTATAGCTATCTTGTCTAAAGGAAAAAATTGAAAGTTTTATTACAACTTCCTCTATATGTAAAACTTCGGTAAAGACAAGAATTGGAAAAACAAACTTGGAATGTGAGAGCTGTTGAAAATAAAAGTTAGTGAAATAGAATGTTGGATGGAACGTTTAAGGAAGAACTTCCGAACAAAGAAACTCCTCGATGCCGGCTAAATGAGTTTTAGAGCTACAGGAAATGATTTTCGCCGAACATCGCGAAGATGGAGATGTACGGGGAACCGAGAGCTGCCAGCGGGGATGTGCTTGATTTGGTGACCCGAGGAAGGCTCGAGGTACTCTGAATCCGAGGTGCCAAAGAAACTGGGATTCCTGCATCGCCCCCTAGATGAATGAAGTAAGAGAGCGTCAGAGTAAATTTGCTTCGGCAGTATAATTATTTTCTCCAAGTTTAATTGTATATTATTTAATGGGGAAGTCCGTACACGGATACAGTGCTTGAGAACTTGAAAATAAAAGTTTTATTTATTTATATTTTTTCTTGAATCTCGCTTTGAACAACTAGAGGTCCCGAGTGCCTCCGACGTACAGCTAGCAGGACTCATTTAAATAATATTTTTTATATGAAACCGAGGCAACCAGATGAAAACTTACCTAATTAAGTTCTCTAGGTCGTGGTATTGTATCTCGTGTTGGCAGTGCCAAATTATAATTTATTGAGCTGACAGCCGGTTTTTCGTGTTTTACTTTGAATTAAAATGTTTGTTTAGGTCTTTTTTATTCTTCATCAACATAATTCAGGTATAAGTTGTTTTTTAAGATAGCCATGTGTGATAATTGATTTATTTTAATGTTTTCATTCACTTGCATTGTCTATGCTTATTCATGTCGCTTTTTTCGGTGTAGTGCAGATGCTTGTTTAATGAATATTTTTATTGTAGTGATATATAGTTGTGATTGCAGTGTCCAGTGTATGTCTGGTTAATTAATGAAGATTATCATTCCTCTGACACACTTACCTAAAAATGATTAACAAATTCTCTCATGGCACGCATCAAACCCATATTTTATATATTTGATTTTAAATATATTTAGACACAATAATAAGTACAGAACACAACTATTCAACCTATCGTTCCAGGCGTTACAATAAAAAATCTCTCCTTTTATTCCATTTTCAAACTGTACCTCTATTGGTATAACGTTATGTAAAATATCGGGATCAGTAAAATTGTAATTTGGCTTCATGTTACTGGCAGCAGCTGTTTAGAATACTACGGAACCTATTCTCAACAGCGAATTATGTCTGCCACATGTGAGGGACTTCCTTATTGGGCTCCTGCTTCCTGCTCTGTACAGTGCTGATCATTAAATTCACTTTCTGTACGATTTCACAGATAGAGGACACTATTTGTAATGATTAACAGTTAAAATAAGTTAACTTAAATTCCAACGGTTAAACTACAGAATATGTAAGAGGAATGATTGTGAGAATCGGTGCTATGGAGAACACCAATCATGCTTGCCATTAAAATGGCCTCACTGACTAACAACATGGTGGAACGTCATTTGTCAGTCAGCGTCTGGAGACTAATTATCTAGACGGCCGCAAAACTAATAGGAAATCTTCTGCTCCATGCAACAGCCAATCCGACAAGTGTACTTCTCCCAGAACTTCGTGAGTCAAATAAACATGTGAGTACAGAAGAATAGAACTGCTATGTCGACAGTAGTAAAAAATTATCAAAGGAGAATTTATTTCACTTTTATCCAAATCGTACAGAGACTGAAAACAACACCTAACATAAACGAAAGAAAATATCACTAATCATAGCAATCGATTAGCTTCTGTATATTCCTGTTAATTACTTCTAAGGACTCGACGATTTAGAAAATATCGAACTTCTGTTATTGGTACCGGCACCCGATATGAAAATAATTTATTGACCGCGTACTTCCGTCTAAGACAGTGTGGTGTTTGATTGGGCCAATGAGAATTTATATTACACGCAGAACCATGGAAAAATTTCCAGACATTATTGTTGAAACAGTTCTTCAAAAACACTTCAGCATCTCGAGGCTTTGATAAATTGAAATGCATTTTTTACAGAATAAATCTTAGTAGACGTGCAATTAAAAAAAAAGTATTTCAGCAGCGTATGCTTGGATTAAAGGATCCACCGCGACATTACCACAGAGTAGTTAATAATATATATAAACCATTCACGGTTATTTCATCCTTTCCTGAAGTCCTGCTTATATTCTACTTCCAGGATATTCCTCTGCTCCGTATAAACTAAATTTAACTAAGTCTGAAAAATTACATCAAATGAAAACACACAGAGCTCATGCGCACTCAGTGTAACAGTATTTAGTATAAGAACTATTTCTCACTAGGTGTTACCAACATACATATTTTTTCCCTGGTTTTATTCAAATTATTAATTATTGAAGCATTATAATTTATGGAAAATATATTAACAGCATTTGAATTTAACAGAATATAAAGTAACTGTTATGAACACAAGTATAAAACGCTTGCGATACATGGCTTATGTTGGAAATAACTAAATACGTCATAAATGTGGAGATTTTTTAAAGGTTTGATTCAAAAAGGCTGAAGAAACCGCGAATAGACTATGGGTGACATGGCCGCTTATTACGCGAACTCGAGGTGCACACGCCAGTAATACGACATCACTATCCAGCAACATCTCGGAACGCCGTTCGTCAATAAGCGGCTGGTAACTTACTTGCCAACCGGCAGCCCAGCCAATAGGGAACCTCCCGCAACACGCGGTAGCCAACCAGACACAAGCCTCTTTCCCAGGCCTTCGCGCAGCCAATGAGACAATGGATACGACTACATGAAAGGAACAGCCACACAATTTCAGCTCTGCGTACGTATCTACTCTGTGGCATTACACTTATGAGTAAATACCTATTATGTCATATGAAGCCTGTTCACGATAAAGTGAGCACTTTTGAAATCAACCATGGAAAAATGTCACCGCCCCTGCCTGCATACATTTTAATGGGCGCACTGAGTGACATGCGCCCAGTAAAGTTGGTAATCATGGATGGAAAGTAGTTCCATATCTTAACGTCGAATAAAAAGAATTAGGTAACAATTTGTGATAAGTTGAATTATTTCTTTCCCTTTCTGTTTTTCTTTAATGCGTCGAGGTGTAAAAATGACCAGAATTGTAGCATATTTAGTTTTCTAATAATTCCGCAGTTTCACCTGACTGACACATGAATAAAGTGATGAAGCCCATGACAATGTTGATTTTACATAAGGCGGATAAACACACAACGTGCATACAAGTAGATCTTAAGCAGGGCTTTCAAAAGTGCTCACTTCACCGTGAATAGCCTATGCCTATGCATCACAATAACTTACCTAATAGCAAAAAATAATACGATCCCATTATAATACCGCACGTAAACAAGTATTTAATCTCGTGCTACTAGTTAATATTTAAATCTGGCTTCTCATTGGAACAGCGCATAAATATTAAGGTATTAAAATGTTTTTTATTTCTCGGCCGACAAACTTGTGCAGCAGAATTCCCACGAAAAAAGATGGCGAAAACATGTGAACCGTAATTGGGAAATACGGTGATTGTCCATTTTTACAGACAATGAGGTTATGGTGTTATCTGAAAAAGAATTGTCAGTACTCTTTGCATTCCAGAGCATAATGGTTAAAGAGACAAGAGTCCAAAATTACAGGTCTCGGAAGCAACACTTCCAGGGGAGGAGTTTACAGCTTTTCTTTAGTTTCCTTCTACTCAAAACTAGCAAATATGGGCATTCATTTGTTTTACCCCAGGACTCTTCGTTCATAATACCTATGGTCTAAAGTGAATCGTAAGAGCGTGCACATCTTTATAGTTGGGCCTGAAGCACTAGTTTATTACTAGGGATAGGAAAATTTCGCGAATATTTCAGGACATGATAGACGTCCAATACGTGTACGCTGAAGTCACATTTAAAATTGGAATACAGTTCATTAGACACGCCCTGGACGACTTAGAGCCAATAGCAGACTTGCAATGAAACAAATAGTGAGTTCCATACTGCCAGGTGTAAATTGCATTGACTAACTTAGAACCTAACTTAAATGAGCACCCATGCCTTATCCGGGGATTCGAAACCAGAGCCTCCCGCACCCCAAATCGGTGGCGCACTAACCGACTGCGCCATGGGAGGTCGGCACCAAGGTGTAGAGTAACTCCGGCTACTCTCCGGGGCAGCAGCCATTGAACAACAATTTGAGGCTCGAGTGTACACAGGACTGTGGAGTACAGCCTACAGGTCAATGAACTTGAGACATTTTCCTATCCTTACTTATTACAAATATTGGAGAAATTATTCAAGATGGAACACTGAGTGTGTGGATAATGTGTAACGGAACAAACTTATGTACACAAAAACCTGTCTCGCTGTCATCAGTATAGTTCATCGAAATAAACACTGTCACTGCAATTGTATCTACTTCATCTTCATGATGCTGTAGCAAACTTGGTATTTAAAAGATGGATTATTAAACCGCATGTCAGAATTAACTTTAGGTCGAAGTTCGAAAACGTGTACCACCCTTATACCTGGTTTCACCAACATTTTCTCCGATCCGAGATCGAATAATCCAAGTTCCGGAACAGGATCCAGTTTGATCTTGGTTCCAATGTAAATATGTTGCACCAACGAAATTTCATGATTTTGGATATCCGATTCGTCGATCTTGGTTCCAAAGTGAGAGGTCGATATTAAGTATGAGACAAATTTTGCTATTGGTTTGTAATATTTGACGTCATAGAAGTAGGCGTTTCTATCATTATAGGTAGTTAAAGATGTGTGATGTTTTGTCTAATTTATGTTAATTATTGTTGTACGAATTTTACTGAATAATATTCAAGTGCTTATAATGTTGTTTTAACTTCCCAAGAAAACAATCGAACGTAGTTCTATCTGTTGGCGTATTTTCAAACTACAATTGTCGACAATGATGTTGATCTCGGATCGAGATTTGGGACCGCCAATTTCAGCGGTTCGAATTGAATTTCATCTCGATCTCCAGTCCAGCTCTGAACTCGAATGGTGCAACAGTTTTCTGTGTCGATGTTAGATGCGATCTCGGATCGAGTTTCAAACCACGATGGTGCAACCGGGCGTTAGGCTTCACTTTAGGCCATATATTGTATATGTTTTTTCACAATATTTTTTTGTGATTAACATGTTGCCGAAATTTGTCGGTCCAATTTGGATACATCCTTTAGGTGCATGCATATGTATACAGATTTTTCATATGTATATATTAATTCTCACGGGACCTGAACTTTTGTTGTCATATAGGGGAATACAAACTTACAGAATGTCCATAAATTACCACTATGACTTCAGACGTTAATGCAAAATTACCTAAAGGTGATAGAGGTATGCGACTTTTTGAATGTGAAAGAGCATTTTCCAAAGTTTTTAAACATTCTGTAGACCTCTACATGTGCATCCTTTGTTGTCCGAAGCACGTAGAAAAGATACTCCAGTCCCTGCCATGTCCGCACTAGCATTCTCTTGTCGACAGTCTCAATGGTTGATACAATCCTTTGCTTTAGTTCATCCACATTGTTAACAGGTTAGTTGTACACGATGTCCTTAACACAAGAAGAAGTCTAGAGGCGTGATATTCAGGGAGCGAGGCGGCGAAGGAATTTGACCATCTCTGCCAATCCATAGTCCAGGAAACATCTGATTAAAGGATTCATGCACAGCCAAACCCCAGTGTGGGGGTGCTCCATTGTGTTGAAATATGGCGTAAGTTTTGCATGCCTTTCAGTCTCTGTTAACATGGCCGGGCACACCTTGGATGTGATAGTTCTTTCAGTGAAGAAGAATGGGCCAATGGCGACACCTCACCACACATTCACCTTCTGGCTGTCACGCACAATTTCATGCGATTCACGAGGGTGTTCCGATCCCCGGATCCCGACATTATGCCGGTTGAGTACATCGGAAACGTGAAATGTTGCCTCGTCACTGAAGACAATTCGCTCGAAGAAGCTGTCATCCTTCACCTTCGTCAACGCGTTGCAACATGTCGCCAGCAAATTCCGAGCGTCGTCAGGTTGCAGAGCTTGAGCCAGCTGCACTTTGTATGTATAGAGTCGTACTTGCTTGTGTGGGAATTTGTGTACCGTTGATCGGGGTGACGGCAGTGGCCTTGCCGCAGTGCGAACCGACTTAACCAGGGGGTATCCACGTATGCAGCGCGCACGCGGTCAGTGTCTTCAGCATTTGTGCGTGGCCAGCCGCTACCCTTCTGATGCGGAACGCTGCCAGTTTCCATAAACTTACGGTGCCCCTCCCGTTTTGTGGATCGTGCAGGTGGGTCCTACCACGTCCTGTAATTACGTGTGCCTGATTTGCTCTCAATAAACCAAGAAACACATTGAGCCTTCTCTTGTGGAGTGGAAATTTAGGTGAATTAGTAGTTACACCTGAATAGAAAACCAAAATCCATTACAAATCTTTGGGAAATGCTCTTTCGCATGCAAAAAAAAAAACCAGCATAACTCTATCACCTTTCGGTGATTTTCTTTAATAACGTTTGAAGTTGTAGTGATTCTTTATGGATATCCAGTATTTTTTCTACCCGATTACCGACTTTTTAACTTCTCGTAGTTAGCACTCTTGCTCGTGGGTGTGCAGAGTGCGGCCAGTTACGCAAGCGCCGTCAAAACCACGAGTTCGCGCGACAAGCGACTCGATCCAGGTGCACGCGACGGACGACGAACTAACGCGAATAGCGAGGTTGAACGGTGAGGATGCAGGGAGGGGGGGAATATTACCGTGTTGCCAGAACAAGCAGCCCCCCCCCCCCCCAACAGTCATGCTTGCACAACCGCCCGCGCTAACCTAATCGAATAATGAAGCGCGGTTATTGTTAAAAAGGGCTGTTGGAAGGGGGAAAAGGGCGGTGGAGTTCGTCCCGTATGGAGCGACCTCAAAAAATGCTCCCACCCTCACGTCCGCGGTTTATCGGCTTGGGTGGGGGGATTGCGGTGGAGTTTTAGGGTGCCTTTGGAGGGTTGACTGGGCAGGGTGAGGAGGGGGGGGGGGGTCGATCGCTTTTACGTCCTCGCCAAGCGCACGTCTGGTCGGCGATAATCGCGGTGCTGCCACACTTGTCACAACCACGCTCAGCAGTCTGAGAGAAGCGGCGGAACTTCGGCCCCCCGATAATTGTCCGCGCGCAGGGCATCGCGTAATGAACGATAATGGCCCACACGAGAACGCAGCTGGGCTGTCATTTGTCGCCGCCAGCAGTATAAACCTGCTCGCAACGTTCACCATGTGGCCGGGGGGAAAAAGGGGGCGGGGGAGGGGAAGATGGCCCAGCGAAATTTAATTCTTGAAAGTGTACTTTTGGAAATAACTTTCGCCTTGGAATTTATTACTGAAGCTTAATTGGTGCCTTGAACGAGCGACATTGACTGCCGAAAGTCTTAGCGAAGTTAGATGCTTTTATTGTGCACTTCTGCGTGACTTATCCGAGATAAGAACACGGACCCTCGACCTTTTCAGTTAGTTCGCAGAAGTTGAAACCGTTCATCTCGAATTCAAGAGTCCTGTGAACCAGAAGCTGTGCGGGTCATTGAAAAAAACAGAAGTTAGATGGCGGTAAGGGCGACACCCACCAGCGTACATAACGCCCCGGCGTATTTATACGCAACGTTTCAAAATTGCGCTCAGTGTTCCCGTTGCACAGATCGAACTATGGGACTTTAACCGTCCAATCACACATGAGAATTCGCGGAATCATCTTGAGACGAGCTAGAATTCAAAACACATGTGTTTATGTAACTTTAGCCATTTGTCCACACGGTGCTTGACACCTCCTGGAGAACGGCGTCCAATTGTCGCCTTCCACTGTGACAGCTTACAACCAATGCGTAGTTGATATCGGAATATTTGTACTGTAGCGTCTAGCCTGCAGGTCATTGAACTCGCGAATTTTTCATTCCTCAGCTTATATTACACCCTTCACCACAGAGTTCTTAAGAATACAGAGGTGAAATAGTCGCTTGTTTCGCCTACTCCCCTACCCAAAAACTCTTTAAAAACAGCTGAAATAATTTTTTGTAAACTAACATTTTATAGTGTAGATGAATATCTAAAACTACAAAAATTAAGAAATTATTGCATAACATGTCTTTGTACGCATTTCTTAAACTTCGTATACTGTAATTTGACTTGCGCAGTATCGTTGTACAGCTATGTATTGAAAAAAGATCTAAGCGATACACTAAAACAAAACAAAAAAAAGCACGCGCCACCAAGATGGTGTCAGTAGCCAGTACCATGTCGGAATGCTGTTAGCTAATCAGCGCCTGGTATCCTACTTACCAATCGGCATTTCAACCACTAGGGGGAATAAACTCTCGCGGCACGCAGTAACTAATTAGACGCAAGGCCCGTTCCCATGTTCTCGCGCCGCAGCCAATCAGAGAACGGGTGGGCGCACGTGAAAGGAACTGCTGCGCCATTTCGCCTCTGTGCCCTGACCTACTCTCTGGCGTCACCGAGCATTTGCGCGGTGATGCTGCGTCATCTCTGCTGTGCCGTCGCCGGAGACTAAAAACGGTGCGTGGAAGTGGAGGTTCATCTCGGGCAGACCCGGGGAGTTACTTCCACACGCCGCAGACGTCATCAACCGCGCAAGAGGTCAAAGAGAAGTGTTGCAATCTGGCTCGGATGTCATTTCGCTGGCCAACCGCGCCAAAGGTGAAGTCGCTGGCTGGAAATAGAGACATAGCAGTGGTTTCATTCATATCGGTACTGTGTCGTAGCGTTCGTCTAGTACGTTTTCTCTTGTATAGTTTCTCCACGGTGAACATTTAAAATCTCTTTTGACTATCTACTTGTATGCGATATTATTACATGACTAAACGTTTGACTAATTTTCTCATTCTTGCACTTCATCGCATAAAAAACAGAAAGAAAGGTAAACCATTTAAATATTCACAAACGTTTACCTAACACAATTATCTCAACTATAGGACATGGATCTTAATTACTTTTCTCGTTACCAACGCTACCTACTAGGCCTACATGTCAGTCAGTGTGCTCGTTAAAACGCATGCAGGTAGGGACCATGTAATTTTTCAAAGGTTGATTTTAAAAGTGTTAGATTCAATAATAAATTACATTAACAATAGCGTTCATTTTTATTCTTTCAGTCTACCGTAAAATTATGGTTTCAGATGTTGAATAAAATACTTTTTTTTTAAACACATGTTGTAAATAAGATGACATGGCACTTGTTTATATCAACCAATGAGCTGTAGGCTTTGTGTTCTGTTGTACTTATAGTATTAAGAAATCTTGCAAATCAGCATGGCAGTAGACATTTTATAGTATATATGTAACCAATAAACAACGATTTAGCGACTGTAGCTAGTATAAAAATTGTGATAAAAACGAGTTACCATCGAGAATGGCATGAAAATTGCGTTCACTGATAGGATTAATATACGTTAATAGCAGAGTTAAGTAGTTGTATTTCGAATGAAACAGTTGTTTATTTTTATAACATTGTACATAAATTGATAAAATTATTTATTTTATTTTATTTTTATCAAGACCTCCATCCATCACGAACTCGATACGCCCATGGCAATTTGTTACAATATATCTTGTGCGCGTTGAATTGTATAGGGGAAGTCCTTGTTATTGAAAACATATATAAAAATTACGTAACTTGCATGAGCTATAGCGTGTTTCCAACACGACACAATTTTTATCTTAAAATATTTTTATTTTACCTTTAATTCCATTCTTTGATATGTTTTTGGCTAAAAGGCTATACGGTTAAGCACGCCAGGTAAATTTTTGAAAAATTGTTTTTGTCTAGTTGGATTTCAGAACACTTTAGGAGTGAGTGAAGATATTTGGGCAGCTCTTAACGAGGCCTTGAGAGCCGACGCGGATGATGTGACGTGAGTATGGAGCAGCGCCGGAATGAGATGGCGTGGGAAACGGGAGATCCTCGAGAAAAACCGCCGACCAGTGGCATACACCGACAAGATTCCCACATGCGAAAATCACAATGCGGTGACCACGCCGGGAATCAAACCTGGTTCGCCTAGGTGGGAGGTGAGTAGTCTAACCACTACACTACCGCGGCTCCAACACTTTAGGAAATATGAATTTTAATGATTATACAGTTATAGATGTTATGCGCCTTTAGTGCCTGCCAGCGAATAGTTGAGGTTGAGCAGTTAGATTAACCGCATTGTAATTGGTCTAGTTGAAATGTTTTCCCCCAAAGGCACGTGGACACTAACTGGGAACAGACTATTTTCGCAACAATTCTCTGTCTAGTTGTATTTTAAAACACTTCGACTGAGATGGACTTTCGTGATACGATAGTTTTAACTTCCAGGTGTGTCAGTTTCCTGTCCGCTAATCAAAGTCTTTCAGTCCCGCGAGTTGAATGACCTGCAGGCTAGACTCTACAGACTTGTGTATAAATATGCCGATATCAACTGCACCTTGGCTGTCTGCTGTCACAGTGGAAGGCGAGAATTGTGCCGGCGTTCTCCAGGAGGTGTCAAACACCATGTGGTCCAATGGCTAAAGTTATATAAACTCACATGTTTTGAATTATAGCTTGTCCCAAAATTAATCCGTGAATTCGTCAGGTCTCTAATCATAATGTCTTCACGCAAGGTCATGCGGCCAATAACCAAAGGAAAACTGCAGGAGTATACATAAGTAATTGGTGACTAGCCTAAGTGGAACGTTTCACAACAAAATCAGGTTTCCTTAGTTGTAAGGAAAATTATAAGAGTATCTCTCTAGCTATTGGAATATCTGAACTGTAATCAATTCAACTAACCTCCAGTTTTCTGCCAAAATTTATAAAAAATTAAATCATCACACATAATCCACTATCTAGATATTATTTACTTTTTTATTGTTGATGTGACGTTCTATCCCTGTTTCGAATTATATGCAGTCGTTGGCAGAACATTACAATGGCGGAACAATACACCACGTGGACACAAGTAGATCGTAAGCAGGGCTTTCAAAGTGCTCATTTTAACGTGAACAGTCTGCACCTCAGTTTTGTAACTGAACACAATGTATCACTCTAAACGAAAAAAATAAAAAGATGGCTATACAATTACTGCGATGCCAAGAACATATCTACAACAGATTATTCCGTGAGTTTTCAAACTAATATGGATCCAATTTTTTTTTTGGCACAAACATGATAATGAAAATCAGGGCCGGTTTTAGGTGAAGTGGGTCCCTGTGCAAAACTGTCCGTGGGTGTCCCCCGTACCCAATCATCTTAAAAGTGTAAAAGGTGGGCGAAGGTGATGTTAAATATTACCAAGCAAAGGACACTGTTCTGGCTTTTTTTTTTTTTTTTACATGCTAGTTCATGAAATTTTAAGTTCTTCTTTTACTGCTGAATATAACTAGTAATATGAATAAAATGGAAAATGTACCAAATTTACTGATTTTATCTTTTTTCTAATATTAGTTTTCAACTTCCGAATATTGGTTTTCACATTATTTATTTTTGATAGCCTAGGATATTTATTTTATTAAAACACAAAGAAAGCTTTTCCAAAGTCACAATAATTTGGTGTAACGAATAAAAAGAGGCATCAAAACCTGCTATCCAACAATTATTTTAAATTTTTTTTTTTTTAAATTTAGTAATGATATAAATTCCAGTTACAAAATCAATATTAACAGATGTGTCAAGCAATGAACGGAAGCTCTTGCTGGCCGCGCTTCTCGCCCAGCTGTTAGCCACTAGCACTATAGTAGTTTTTTTTCTAACTTTGCTCGACCATGGCGATACAGTCTGTTTCACACGGTTTCTCAGTTTCTGAAAACGCCACCTTTAGATCTGCTACGCACTTGTCATTCGGTACAACTACATATGTTATGTTCATTAAAATTAATAGTTTTGTAATTTTAACACACATTTCGGCGCCCCTTTTATTCGGCGCCCGTGCGCTGGCACCTGTCGCATCGCCCGAAATCCGCACCCGATGAAAATAAAATTCTCCCGTTATTATTTGGAGATTCCGGTGAACTGTTGCCGCTGGCAACCACGCCTTGAAAAAAAGATTTTAAAAATAAATAAATTTCGAACATTAATCACAGCTGTATGGTAAATACCTTTTGGTAAATAATGCGTCCTCGACAGCAACGAAACTCCGTGCAGTAATTAATTACATACGCACGGGGCCTCGCTGTACCTCTCAGCGCTGCGAATTCACACAGAATGTCATTCAAAGACGGAAAAAGAAATTAATTCACCAGTCGCTGACGTTTTACATATCTTCCCACGATGCCTCAGAAAAAGTTAACTCGACAAAAACCAATTACTAAGATACTTGATACATTAAGGTGCGGAAAACAAAATTTACATCATATATTTATACACCAGTTTAAAAGAGATATTTGAATTCTCGCAAGAGACTTACTAGAACGTTTGAAAGAAATAATGCAATTAAAAGTTGTGAAATTCTACATTTTTAATCACGCAGAGATGCAGTGTTTAAAGAGGTTAAAAAATAAAATCTAATCATTTTTTTGAAGGAAGGACATCTACTAGATTTATATTAAATTATTTTTCTGGAACACCTTTTCACAGGAGTTTTACAGTTTATTGCATTTGGCAATATCATCCAACGATCATCCTAACTGCAGTAAAACTATCCTATTACCTCTTACAATATATATTTTTTTTTACCGGATGCACTCTTAAACCGAATCGCAGTAAATTACATTTAAAAACTTACATTAAAGTAAAACAAAAGCGAAAACTACACATTTAGATTTTTTTAAAGTGTACGTACAATCAGCGAAATAGTATCTGTTGTCGGCGTGGATTCCTGAGTCTTGGGCAGCATAATTCTTAACAATATAGAAGTGCAATTTCGCGACTGCCTTTTTTTTGTGGGCTCAGGCATTCCCTGATTAGTTGCGCGAGGCTCTGAGAACAGGCCTTGTGTCTGATGTGCAGTGAATAACAATTTCCGCGAAAAAAAGAAAATACCGCGACTAGTTGTATTTTACAACATTTTATCTCAGATTCACTTTCGTGATTGGCTGGTTTAAGAGTTAAGCGTCTTATGTGCCTGCTCGCGATCACAGTCGCACACTGCAGGAGTAACCTTATTCTGATTGGCCAGGGAAGTATAGACCATTCACTGTTATTTCCAACTTTTCTGAATCCCTGCCGAAGTTCTACTTCCAGGATATTAATCCGCGTCATTCAAACAAAGCTTAACCAAAGCGTACGCACTCAGTGTAATCATTTTTTGCATAAGAACTATTTTTTACTTGGCATTACCAACACACCTATTTCCCCCCTGGCGTTATCCATATTAATTTCTAATGCCATGTTATAATTTTATAGAGAAAATATAAGTAAAAATTATATTTAAAAAATACAGCATTTTTATGTTAAACAAAGTATAACACGCATGTGATACATGGAATATTCAGAAAACCACCATGGAGTGGTTTTTCAAAGGTATGATTTAAAAATTATGAAGAAAAGGCGAATATATTATAAGAAAATTTTTCCTCATAAAGCCGCGTCACCAATAAGATAAATAAAACTTCTGAAGTGCCCATAGGAAGTACCTTTGGGTACGTTCCCGGATTCATTTTGGGACAAGCTAGAATTCATAATAAGTGTGTTTTATATAGCCATTGTTCCACACGGTGTTTGACACCTCCTGGAGAACGGTGTCCAATTGTCGCCTTCCACTGTGAAAGGAGACAACCAATGTGCAGTTGATATCGGCATATTTGTACTACATGAGATTGTAGAGTCTAGTCTGCAGGTCATTGAACTCGCTGGCCAGTGAAGCCATTTTGCTGGCGTGTGCGGCTCGAGTTGGCGGCACTAGCGGCTTTTGTTCCCCTCTGTAAGTATGCTGCGCCTTGACGCAATCGGACCACCGCCTTTTATTCAGTAAAGTCTGTTCACGATAAAGTGGGCACTTTAAAAACGAACCTTAGAAAAGTCACTGCCCCTGCATACATATATTTTAATGGGCGCACTGAGTAACATTAGTATAGTAAATTTGGTAACGAAGGGTGGAAAGTAGTTCCATATCTTAACGTCGAATAAAACGTGTTAGGTAACCATTTGTGATAATTTAAAATTATTTATTTCGCTTTCTGTTACTTTTTTAAATTCATCTAAGCGTAAAAAATGAGCAGATTTATTAAGTATTTCATTCCTTAATAATTTCACAGTTTAATTTGACCGACGCATGAATAAAGTGATGAAGCCCGTGGCAGTGTTAATTTTACATAATGCGGAATATACACAAAGTGTATTCAAGTATATTTTAAGCAGGGCTTTCAAAAGTACTCATTTTACCGTGAACCGCCTATAGATGCTTTTGAGGTGGGAGTAACTCCCCCAACCTACTCTGTTTTGAAATTTGTTGTTCATGATTCTGTCGGCAGAGTTCTTTCACTTTATTACTGGCACAGAGTCGTCAAGTAACTGTCAAAATAACCGCAGTACTGCACAAATTAAACGTGCTTGAAATCTTGGGTACCACAGAATGAATTCGTGAAATGTGCGTACCATTTTAGACCTAATAAAATGTCGTTGAGTTCACATCATTAGTGACGGAGTTTCTATGATAGTATTCTTCTCTTCTGGGCACCAATCTCCAGAACACTTAAATGATATGCCTGTCAGTATCAGCATATTACGTGAAGTTTTTATGAGAAACATAACATTAAGAGACCCGGAAATTTGGGAGTTAATATGAGGGCTTTACTAAAGTTGACAGTTCTGCATACGTTCCAGGATATATCATGAGTTCATTGACTCATGTCTACATGAAGAGCACTTGGTCCTGTTTACTAGGTGCTATGTAATTTGCTCGCTATCCTTATAGATGTCAACTTATGGTTCACAAATCTGCAGCGCGTTTCAGAAAACCAGTGGTCCAAACACAAAAACCAAGAAGGCAGCATAAGTTTGTAATGTTTGTCCTAGCATCGCATCAACTTAATGAATTCCCGGATCTCTAAGCTATGTCACCTGTTTTTCACGAAAAGTGTTAACACGCAGACCAGACATCGATCACAGACGTGCATACCTGCAGCTTAACTTCGGATTGCTTGCAGTTTTTCTGTCCAAGAAGACATTTTCTTTCACGAGTGGGCCAATCATTATAAAGTTATTCCGAACTAAAATTTACTGATTCGCGCGAAGAGAGCTGATGTGCATAGCAGTTAACTTCATACTGTAATGAAACTGGAGTTCGGTGTTGGAGGGGGGGGAGGGGGAAGTGCTGAGTGGGCTTAAGCCCCTTCCTTGGACATTGAATTTACACTGGATAAAGTGAGATTAGCTTTGGAATCAAGTGCGTTGTTAGCAATGTAGTATTAATGTGAATGTCCTCTTAGTATAGTAACATCGCATAACCAATAATTACTGTTATTTATAGGTAGACACCTAAAAAATTCGCGAATTCAATGACCTACAGGCTAGACTCTACAGTCTTATGTACAAATGTGCCGATAACAACTGCACATTGGTTGTCTGCTATCACAGTGGAAGGCGACAATTGGACGCCGTTCTCAATGAGGTGTCATGTGGACCAATGGCTGAAGTTATATAAACGCACGTGTTTTGAATTCTAGCTTGTCCCAAAATGAATCCGCGAATGTTTCAGGTCTCTTTTTATAAGTTAAAAAAAAAGCTACAAGCAAACTAGTCTGCATGTGTTTTGAATGTAATGTCAAATATCCCTCAAAAGACCTCTCTTTAACGCGTATCAAGTGCCACCACTACAAGCCCTCCAATGACAGTTGGTGACATAAAATTTGTTCGCGAGAATAGTTTAACCGATTAACGTACACATAATTGTTCGTTTTAGTTGTTGCAAAATAAGAGTTTTGTGGTGCGAAATATATTTAAGATTTGCACACACCAACTGACACTTTGAAACCTATTGAAATAGTTTCATGGCACAGAAATAAAACAGAATTTAAAAATGGTGATGTGCCAGCACTAACTGTCAGCAATGCCCAGGCGAAGGCGCTGTTCCTATTGATGCTAGCTTCTGGAATTGCACTGTACCGACCATGATTCACGTATCATGCAACATTGAGACAGTAGCACCGCGGTTTCTGGTAGTTTCCATATCGTCAAGACCTTCACTTTTCATATTAATTGCTGCTTCGTAGTATAGCATCCGGCGTAACGAAATCAGAATGATATTTTACCGCACCAGGCCATTGAAACAGAGATGTGGTCCATTAACAGCTTTATTTTTGAAATGGAACCACATAGGAAGAAGGATGGCAACGGCGAGTCGTGGACATGAACGAGTCTATAATAATTAAGGCCAAATTTTGCTTGTATTTTGATGGCTAGGGGCACCCGAATTTCTCGAATAGATTTCCGCTCATGCTAGATTGCAATATCCTACCGGAATACCAGCAGTTTTCTTTTGCTTGTTGGCGGTGTGTATTTGTGAGAAGATCTCCTCCTACTTAACTGGCCAATCAGGATTAGGTTACTTCAATATTGCGCGTCTTTGATTCGCGGGCAGACACCTAAAGACGCGTAAGGCGGAAACCGTCCAATTACGAAAGTAGATCTGAGCTAAATCGTTATGAAATACAACTTGTCGTGAAATCTTTTAGCGAAATTCGGGTCTCTCTATTGATGGTTTTTTTTTTAGTACTGCTTTACTGTAGAGGGTAGCGGTGTACAGTTCCCTTTTCAAAATTATATTTTTCTTGGCACCTTTGATATTACGTTTTGGTGTAGTCTGGTTGTTATAACTAAATGTTTTTGGATTGAAAACCCTGTTCCGAGTCGTAATAGTTTCACGCCGCTGCCCAATTTGACTTTAGCCCGGCCAGCTGTTTGGTTGTATCGCCGCTGCCACGACTCGTCGTAAGATAAGTTTTTTTTAAATATAATCTGCTTTCCAGTGTATTTTATTACAGCTAGCCTTGGAAGGACTGCATTAATTATTATTCATGCCTCGTCTTAACCTTTTTTGGTCTCCGAACTGTAGACCATATTTAAATTGAGGTTTTATTGTAATTTTCGATGCATTATTTTAATCAGGTTTTTATGTCGGACGTGCTTTGACGGGCCCTCTAAGGTCGCCACGTCCGTGGGTCTTTAATTAATGTAATGATATATAACGTCAGCTTTTATCTTGGTTTTAGGCCTTGCTTTTGTTAAGGTTGGTGTGTGAAAACATTCGCCCCTAGATTCATACTTAGTCAGGAACGGAAGTGTCATGAAGAGAGTAGTGAATTTTATGCCTTTATGTGTATACATCTAAAATTGTTATGTTGTAATTATCAGGGATATATTTTCCCAGAGTATCGAACGTGTGAAAAAAGGAAAATTCTATTGAATGTTACCCAAGGATTGAGTGCGTGATTGATGAGCGCCTGCCGTTCACATGAATTGTAGTAAACGTTGGTATGATTTGTGAAAACAATTACAGAATTATTACTGAGATGTGGAATATCTTTAAATACAGTGCCAAAATTTATGCAAGATTAATTAGTGTTTTGACCCCTCGTCCCAGGCTTTACGACGAATCCAGGAATCTTGTATCAAGATATTTATGTTTGGTCTTTTGCTATGGCTAAATTATATAAGTAATAATTAGCGGATGCTTTACAAATTGAAGCCTCTTTGTGTATAAACTGTGAGTTCCTACTATAGGATATCTCTTATAATTTTTAATGCATTTGGTTTACACGTGCGTTAATTCAGTGTGTTTTTTATAGCCTTAGAAATACAGAGTCTGGTTTTCATTTCCTATGAGAGATATCCATATATCTGATGATTGTCATTATTTTATTCAAACACTGATCAATATATTTTGGTGTTTTAATCGTCTTATAGTGGGCGTTACAATTGAATCTTTATTATTATAGCTAGAGACCTGAAAAAATCGCGAGTTCAATGACATGCAGGCTAGACTACAGACTTATGTACAAATATGCCGATATCAATTGCACATTGGTTGTTTGCTGTCACAGTGGAAGGCGACAAGTGGAGACCGTTCACCATGAGGTGTTAAATACCGCGTGGACCAATGGCTGAAGTTATACAAACTCACGTGTTTGGATTTTTAGCTTATACCAAATTCTTCATGTCTCTACTTATAGAACCTGGTATATGTTTGGTGCAATGGTGCATTAATATAGTGTACCTTTCTTTTTTTACCATATTATTTTTAGAACTGTATCCTGGCATTCACTATAAATATGGTTGGAATTTTGTTATTACTATTAAAGCTGAAGTATTACGCTTAAATTAAGGCGCTCTTTAAATTTGCGTATAATTAAAACATATTTAAGGTTGAGGCCTGGATATTGTACCTGATTTTGTTGAATACTATACGAGAGCTTCGCTGTGTAAAAAAACCGCTAAAACAGACCTTGTGTGCAAATTTGTGCTAGTTTCTAGTGCAACATGCCTGACTAGAATGAGTATACTCTTGAAATATTAAGGGGTTATCTGATAAATTAACTAGAGTCGTGCTATCAAGAACTTAACGGAAACGACGATACTGTGCCATAGACTAAAGATGAGATAGGCCGCTTATTCGTCTTCTGCGCATGTACACAACATTGACCTACCCCAAAAGAACAAATCTGTCAAAATCAAATGGTCAAAACTGATTAACACGTTTGTTTATATCTCAGTTTTCATAAGACGAGCATTTTTATAATGAATAGATTACTTTTGCCAGTTTAAATTTAATCAAATTGCATTACAAATTAGTTAGTGGACATCTAATAACCACTCTAAGCACTATTTTACATATCAGTGTTCCAACCTATCATCCAAACTATGTCGTTTTCGCTAAACATGTTGGCAGTGTAGTAGTTCAATATCGGGACACAGAGATTGGTTGTGCGCAGCCAGCGATATCAGTCAACCTCATCTTTAGTTTATGTACTGTGCCATTTGCCACGCCTCCACATAGTAGAAACACAGGGACGAAATAGTGTGGTGGTTCGTTTTATCTGGGCGTACCCATTCCCTGATTGGCTGCGCGAGAATCTAGGAGCGGGATCTTGTGTTTGATTGCTCACAGCGTACTGCGAAATATTCCTATTGCCTGGGCTGCCTCCTGTCATGTAGGATGACGGGCGCTGATTGGCGAGCGGCCTCTGTATTTTTGTGACAATACTGTGAACTCTAAACTAGAGGGACCACGCTGGCTGAGCGGTTAGACGGTTCGTCTCTTACCGAGGCGAACCGAGTTCAATCCCTTGCCGGTTCACTCCAGATTTTCTCAAGTGGGATTCGTGCCATACGATGCCGCTGGTCGGCGGGTTTTCTCGGGAATTTCCTGTTTTCCCCCGCCCTTTCATTCCGGCACTGCTCCATTCTCATCTCACTTTACCCTCAGCGACTCTCAAGACTTCGATGTTAAGAGCCGTCCAAATCTCTTCACTCGCCCTAAATTAGAATTAGTAAAAAATCACTGATTGGCAGTGAAACTAAACTACTCAAAACAGTGAAAGTTGCTCCACTTTGAATCGGTGTAAACCACTGATTGTTTCACTGTAACAATTTCACGGTCTGAATAGCCTAAGTGACACACAACTGAGTTTAGCGAATTAAATATTGTTTTTATTGAATTTAGCCAGATCATTAGAAAAATAAATATATTTCCATTAGCCAATGTTTAAATTGTGCAATTCAACGTAATTTTAAAACAGTAAGATAAAATAAAATTTGCTGTTACTAGGATTCGAACACATAGATCCTTGCTTCCACACCCGTGTATTATCATATCAACCAAGCTACCAAGCCGCCTTTAATAGTCATACGCAATGACACATTTTCTGTGAAATCGTCGTTTGCGTGTAAACGCGTATTTCGGTAAATAAATGTTCTGCAAATACGACTTTTTGTCCGAAAAGGTAAAAACAATTATCTATGTCCTTTTTTTTTTCTTTTACTTTTGTCGTATTAAATGTGTTCTTGGAGAAAACATTCGTGAAGATGGTCAAATATTACATTTTTAAAACTTGCCTATGCAGTTTACTTAAGCGGCAAGAGAAAACTACAAATATACGGACCTAGTTTAACCTGTGGTCTTATCGCGTGTAATTAAACCCTATATTACAAACCTAGTTTGCACTGTACAGCGTTACGACGGAAACAGTACACGCCTTGCGCGTAGGAGCGATGAGGCACTAGGCGTGCGTGTAATTATCGCCCGAATCGCTCCTTCTCTTCTTGACTTTGGACGAGCAGCTACATGGTCCCCTTAACTGTAACGCTGATAATATAGTGCCTATTTATTATATATCATATGTAGAGATCTGAAAAATTCGTGAGTTCAATAACCTGCAGGCTAGGCTCTACAGTCTTGTGTAAAAATATGCCAATATCAACTGCTCATTGGTTGTCTGCTGTCACAGTGGAAGGCGACAATTAGACACCGTTCTCCAGCAGGCGTCAAATGACGTGTGGACCAGTTGCCAAAGTTATATGAAAGCACTTGTTTTAAATTCTAGCTTGTCCCAAAATTAATCTGCTAATCCTTCGGTCTCTCATTATTATATACGTCCAGGTAAACCCTGAGCCAATAACATCGAACATCGCTGCAAGGAAACAAGCACCGAATCCCGTGCCGCCTGGTCTGATGTGAAACTCGCTACACGCTGGGGCAGCAGCCAACTATAGGCTATTCCCGGTAAAGTGAGCACTTTTTAAGTCCCTTCCAAAAGGCATTAACCCCTAATAAATATGTTTAATTGCAGTCTCAGACATTAACTTTTGAGAGTGATGAAGTGTATACACTGTGTTTATTAGTCATATTGCAATTTTTACATTAAAAAGTGGCGCAAAAGTAGAAATTAATTGAAAGGAAAAATTTAGCAGGGCCTTAAAAAGTGCTCACTTTACCATAAATGGCCTATAACACGAATATGAGCCTCCAAAATAAATAATACAGCGAAGTTCAGCCTGAAGGTTGTTGAAAACGCGAAATTTTCCTCCCCCTACTTATTTGGTCTTGACGTCCGAAAGAGCGCTGTGCAGATATTCGTAGAGTTACGAACAAAAATCTACCCGTCAAAACGCATAAAAACTAACGTTCATGTGTGAATAAAAGGGTTAGTGTGAATTTTTGCACTTGCCCGTCGGATGGAATGGTAACATCGGCTGGCGAACTGCTGACGATGTGTTTCTGACCTACTTAACTCGGCCTGGTCCCTAGACAACCCTCCCGCCAGAGATAGAGATCTTCCCTTCGAACTGTTTTTTGGACGTCGTCCAGAACCTACGACGCATCCTCTAACCATCCTCTGCATATTAACGCTCTCACTGCTGGCAACGCAATACTAGGTCGCCTGAATTCAACCCAGTTGTGTGGAGTTTGTCGCAAATTACGACATTCCGAATCCTTTGAAGATACGCGCGAGGAAAAATTACCTTGCCAGCTGTATCCATGAGGTACTCTGCAATTTTTAACTATACGCCAGCAAAACTCAAAGTGTCAAATACTAGGGACGCCCGAGTTTCGTGAACAGATTTCACGAACAATTGTATTTCGTAACACTTTAGCTCACGTCCACTTTCGTGATTCGATGGTTTCCGTGTAACGTGAATCACAGACGCGCAGTATTGAAGTGATTGGCCAGCGAACTAGGAGAAGATCTTCTCACTAACATACGCCATTAATAAGCAAAAGAAATCTGATGGTATGCCCGTAGGGTATCGAAGTATAGCGTGGGAGGAAATCTTTTCGCGACATTCGGGTGTCTCTGTTAAGTACTCAAATGAACTTAGTGAATTGTACTCTGTTATACATAAAAAAGAATATTTGATTGGGACAATTTCAACTCGGAAATACTCTGGCAGAGAGCCGGCCAGTAATGACCGCAGTACAGTACCTTAGGCGTGTCCAGTGTCGTGCGAACCATTAAAATTGTTGTCGATGGGTAGAGACCTGAAGAATTCGAGGATTCATTCTGGGACAAGCTAGAATTCAAAACACAGGCGTTTATATAAATCAAGCCATTGGTCCTCATCGATGGTTGACACCTCCTGGAGAACGGTGTCCAATTGTCGCCTTCCACAGTGACAGCAGATAACCAATGTGCAGCTATCAGCATATTCGTACATAAGACTGTAGATTCTAGCCTATAGGTCGTCGAACTCGCGAATTTATGAGGTCTCTATCAATGGGAATACAGAGACGGGCAAAACTGATGGTTAGATATCCGAGAATTTCGCGGGTTTATTTCTAGGCAAGTTGAAATTCACACACATATACGTTCATGTTACTTTTGTAATTGGCGGACGTGTTGTTTGACACCTCCTGTAGATATATGAGCAAATAATACACATGTAATAAATTGTGCGCCGAACCACCGCTATTAGCTACCACAAAAATCAATCCATAAACAGTTGATACCTGTATGGGAGTATATAATACTGCGAAGTCTAGCCTACAGGTCATTGAAATGGCGAATTTCTCGGATCTCCATTAGTAAATCTTGACTCAAACGTGTTAAACACACTATATTAACACTAAGTTGTTGGGTTACGTTGACGAATAGTAGAAATGTTTCATGCTTTTGCTCTCGTTCTAATATTGGCAAAAAACTTCGCAGCAGAACTGTCAAAATCCCCCTTTTTCCAATACAAACTATGACATTTATTTTTGTTACATTTGCTTTAACAGCAGATATGTAATTTATGATTAAAACATTACGAGTATCTTCGATATATTTTTTTTCAGCTGTTAAACTCGACAAATATGAGACGCGTTGAAACTTTAAAGTAGAAAAAAATCACGGAGCCTTTTTGTAAATTTATGCATATTTAAGTTTTACAAAACGGCATGTAATTTAGAGAACATTTTACAATACGGTCTTGTGCAGTACCTCAAGTAAATGTTTAAATGTTTCTCTCGGTTTCTGTAGACGGTCATATTTATTACAAAAAAAAAAATGTTTTGTTTGTTTTAGTTAATAGAACACGATATTGTAAAAATACAACAATATCTTGTAAGGTAAATACATTTTTTTCGCTTCTACTTTCTTCAGAATTATTTTTAAAACAACATAATAAATTTACTGAGTAATTATATAAAACTTGCGTACCGACGTATTCAAACCGAGTGATTTTGATGTTACTGTTGGTAAGTAAACTTTATTCAATTTTGGGACTAGGAATTAATACGCATTTGGAATGCACGTTTTTTTTTTTTTTTACATAATATTCTCTATACGTATATTTTACAAAGGTATTCTCAGATGGAGTTGGCCTTTTCGATGTCGAATTGCTTAGCTTTTTAAACGTGTACGAGTTTTCGCCCCTTTCCTAGGTTTAATGCTCGCACCTTGCCTCAGTACGAACACTCATTACTTACCAAGTTTCACGAGAGGAAGTATAGGTTGTTATCCTCGTTTGCATGCACCCGAAACTTCAGCACTAGCCGCGTTCACAAGTGCATGCTTATAACGTGCCCTATTAATCACGTGCTATATTACATCACAGTGCTCTGATTTCCGCTAGGGGTTAAGTTGCCGTCACTACGGAGGGTTCATGCTCGTATCAAGTTGCTGGCAGCAGTTTTGATGGTGATTGTTCAAGACCAACCCAGGGCAGGAGTGGGAATCTTAATAATAGTTGTTCATTAAGGTAACAGGCTACTTCTTAGCTCATTATTTTATATTTATGAGTAACTTTAGTCAGTTCTTAAATACTTCGTTAACATAATTTCATACCTTAAAATGCATTCGTTTTGATAATTTTCACTTAATTTCCTGCCATATTCAAAACATCTATTCTTGTAAAGTTATCACATAAAAATCTAGAGCACTTACTAACCTGAAGCGGTAGTAACGCAGCAATACTACATTAAGAAAATATACCAAAAATAAATTTTTTTAAACTCCAAAACACTTAACATTTTCATGTACATAAATAGGTTCGATTTGCCAGGAATTTCACAATTAATGTGAAAATAATTTCTCTTAGGTGAATTTTACATATTCATTTCAGCAGCTAGTAACAAAGAATTTTGGCATTCAATAGTTCACTTTGTTAAGTCTTTTAGTATTTATTCCTAAATAACGAAAACATTGCGACAGCAAATTCGAGAGCTAATAGAGAAAATATTTTTTCTTAGCCAAAGAACACACAATTGCATGAAACTTATATCACTTGTAGTGAATAAAAATCTACATGTATTACACACGGAAATAAGGTAATGTATTGAAAAGTATCAACAACTGTTAAAATACCCGTTTTTCGTCAGCAGGCCAGTCGAGAGACACCTTAAGATTTATTATAACCTGAAATTTTTCCTAGAGACGATGGTTTATGGCAGGGAAATTTGACTCTTCTTAGCTTCAGAAGAACTGTAAACAAGGAATGGAGTTTTCTTTCGGTATTGGTAGGGACACACAAAATTTGCGAAAAGATTTCCCTATATGCTACGTTTCAATAACCTATACGGGCATAGCAGCAGATTTATTTTGATTATTGGCGCAATGTCGCTATGAGAAGATATTTCCATACTTGACTTGCCAATCAGAATCAGGTTACTCCAATACTACACGTCTGTGATTCGCGGGCTGAAACCTAAGAAGCCCAACGCCTAGATGATATAATCAATAATGCGTATCTGCGCTCAAGTGTTATTAAATACACCTGGTCATGAAAGTTTTTCGCGAAGATCGGGTGTCCCAGTCGATAGTTTATAGCAAGGAAGTCGAACTCTTCTTAGATTCAAACGATCTGTAGACACGAAATATAGTTTTATTTCGGTATTGGCTGTCGTGCTTATATGAAGCTCAATCCCGTTTCACAGGGCAAAATAGGATTCTCATACTTCGAAGTATAAAACTTGTTGCCAATGTGCGAAGAATTGGGACGAGACGAATTGAATTACAGGACCATCCAGAAATGATATTTCTTTACACCTTAATATTGCTCGACATAAAAAGAACATCAAACCCAATCCCGTCATTAAATGTCCGAGGAAGTAGAATGTTTTCGAGAAAAGTATGGCTCAAAAAAGTTTCGCATTTTCCCAGTGTGTATACTTATATATATATATATATGGACTATAAATTCTCGCGAAATCATTTTAGAACAAGCTAGAAGTCAAACTCACGTAGGCCTACATTTATATCATATTTTCAATTATATCAGACACACACAGGTGAACTATAAGTAGAGAGACTGACATTTCGCGTTTTCATTTGAGGATAAGCTAGACTTCAAACACGTGTACATTTGACTTTCTCTCTCAATTGGATCGCAATTTGTAAGACACACCGTGGACAAATTGTAACCAATAACTGACCTACAAGAAAACTAGGACCGAATACTATTCTTCCTGGCCTGCAATGAAAGTGTGGTATCGGCCAATGAACAACTAAATGAAGCTCTAGTACGCGAAGAATTGTGGAGTCTAGCTTGATGCCAAATGAATCCGCGAAATTACCGGGGTCTCTAACTATGAGCCAATAACATGCCTGCAAGGAAATAAGCACCGAATCCCACGCCAACTGCTCTGAGATAAAACTGACTACATAATGTGACAGCAGCCAACGAACGGAAAGCTCAGGCTCGATAACACATAGGACCGTGGAGTCTAGTCTACAACTCTTTTAAAATGCCAAATTTTCCTTGTCTTACTTATATTTAAAAGCGGCATGAACGCTAGCAGTTTAGCTCGAATTCAAAACCCAAAATTCAGCTGCTAAGGCGACTAGGTAGCTATGGTGGCATAACCTGAAAGCAAGGTCTGAACTGAAGTAATTTGAATCTCGATGTAGTCGGAATGTCAGATCGTGTCACCTCCACGTCCGACACACAGAGCTGGTAAGTATTTTTAAGTGAAATTGCTTGTCATTTTCTTTCACGTAGGCATACTCTGTAGCTCATTGGCCATGCGAAGCTGTGGGAACGGGCATTGAGTCTGATTGGAGGACGCATGTTGCGGAACATAGCCTGTTGGTCGGGCCTCCGCCTAGTTAGTAAGCATACAGGACGCGAGCGGTGAACGGCGAACGGCGTTCAGTCCTATTCTTGGCGCGCATGGTTAAAAATGTGATATTTACGGAAATTTTTAGGTAATGTACGTTAAATAACCCTTTGAGGAGTATGCACGTATATACTCGGGGCTACGTATAGATTAACATTTCTTTGCTCTTGAAAACACATCTCACAATTTTATAGTTTTACTATTTCGCTGAACTCTATCGGAATATAGGTAAAATAATTATTACTAGTTAGCATTTCTGTTCTTATAAATAAAACGATTCTTTTTATAATTTCTCAAACGAACCCGCTGTATTGTAAAACTTGTTACATCTGTCGGGACACATTAATTGGTACACAGACAACGCGCGCCTTCATTGGCTGAGGCCAGCCAATAATAAACGTTGCAGAGTACTGTAAGCGTGTACGGTGTAGCCAGGACCAATAGGGCAATGGTAAGTGAACAATAGCGACCAACACAACTGATATTGTTGTAACAGAGAATATAGGCAGCTCACTTCAACCTTGTCCTAAGTGCTGATAATTATATGATATTCTCAAAGGGTTATACGGAAACGCAATCTGAAATGACAAGAAACGGAGCTTACTCCGTAAAGGCAAAATACCATAGCTTCGGGTTCCGCGGACGAACAATGCCGAGTCTATATGACGATTTCTCCGCCACTGCAAACCAGAAAATTATCGTTTCTGAGGTAGTTAGGTTATCCACGCCACTAAGACCTATTCTTTCCAACGTCAGAAATCAGCATCAGGATTCTGTACCTTTTAGCAACGCTTAAATACACTAACTTAAATGGAACCCGAAAAAACTGATAATGTGACAGTCGTAGAAATACAAAAATTATACCTCAGAACATTATGAGAAGTTGTACGTAAATAGTCTAAGTCATGTACCTCTGACATGTAGACTCGGGTTCAAATTTCGTACAGATATAACATATTTGAACCATTTTAAGTTTATTTTTTATACAAAATGGAACACCCCCCCCCCCCCCCAAAGAATATTAAAGAATTTCAATCATCTATTTTTTAAGTCTGGAATTTAAAAAAAACTAACAAGGAAATTAACGGAGAGGTTGCGTCAATCCACGGGAAGTCCTACGAAAATTACGGACAGTAAGATTTTGAAAATCAATATTTCCGTAATTTTATGGATAATTTACAAGCACTTCTGGATAAATTTTTTCCCAGCACTTTTCCGTAAAAATTAAGGAAAATTTTTTTGACTGAGTGCTTGGCTATAATTCAGAATATATACATGTTTCTGTTTCACTTGTGTATTCTTAAGTATTACGTTAACGGCGCCTGTAAAGCGCTACCTACGGTACACGAGCTTCCGATAGTAAATGTAAGTTTTACCACTCAGAACACTATGCGCGAGTGAACTCAAGCTCTGATTACAGACCTGAAGAATGCGCGAGTTCAGTGACCTGTAGACTAGAATTCACAGTCTTATAAACTCTCATACAGATATCAACTGTGTATTGGTTAATTGCTGTGGTAGTAAAATTCGGTTACTCGGCGCACAATTTATTGCATGTTTGTTATCGGCTCATTTGTCTCCAAGAGGTGTCAAATAATACGTCGAACAATTACAAAAGTAACAAGAACGTACATTTGTGTGAATTACAACTTGTCCAGAAACGAACCCACGAAATTCTCGAGTCTCTAGCTACGACAAAAATGAAAAATTATCGGCTTCTGAAAACAAAATTCGCATGGCTTTAATCCATTGTTTTGCTAATGCATGTCAGGATCTTAAAATAACATTACAGCACATCGGCACTATTTGCCTTAAATAAATAATAACAATAATTTAATAACAACTCAAATGAATAACATAGGCAGCATTTATTGATACACATGAAATGATGTTTGATCGAGAAATTATCAACTCGTGACTCGATTGGCTTAAAGCAACCCAATCATGAATTTTATTCAGTTTAGTAAGCGTCTCAAATGTGGGGCGAAACAATAGAACGGTAGTAAGTGGGAAAGCCGAAACCAACAAAAATGTCATTCCTATAATGGTGGATATAATTGGCATAGGTTAATTATAACTTGTCTTGAATCTCACTGAATATTTACGCGCAGAGCGCAAAGTTTTAACGTAATATAAAGTCTTAACCCTTTCAGATCAACTTAAATTTACGGGTTTGAGGGGTTGCAAACAAAAAATCTTATGATCCGTGTTGTACTTAGTAGACACAACACTTCATGTGTAGTCACAGCCAATGAACGGTAAGCGATGTATGTTCACGTACAGTTACCTGCACCAATTATGACCTAGGCCAGCAAGACGGTTTTGCGAATCATTTACCTACATGTAAGATCATTGGTTGTTGAACTGCGCAGTGCGCAACACAGGCCAAAAATTACCTACACGTGTGTAATGCACACGATTGTATACACATGGTATTCATGGGTTAAGCAACGAATTGTAGAGTCGCTAATGGGGAGGAATTCGGCGGTATACTGTAACAAGTAATTATCCCGATATTTGCCTATGGAATGATTTCCGGGAAAAAAAACATTGAAAACAGGAATAAGTAGAGCTAGCGATTTTTCGCGAAAAAAATATGCGTTTACGGCGTACTTCAATACTATAAGCACCCATCAGCAATTAGTTTATAGCCATTGGTTTCTGTCTGCTTGAGAAAAGTTTTCATATTTTACCGGGCCACCATCAGAAACGACTCCTACGTGATTCGCGTGCAAACATTTAGAACGTGTCAAGAAGTAACTCAGCCAATCAACATAGGTAAATGACCCTACCGTGTTTTGAAATATAACTTGTCTTGAAATCCTTTCGCGAAGTTTCACAACCCCTAGGAATAAAGATTTTTTGGGCCGGTAATCGAACCAGGGTCCTCCCGAACGCGAATCCAGTGTTCAACAACTGTCACACCGCTTCGAGATTTCCAAAAGTCTTAGAATTACATTACAAAATTATGTAAAGCCCAGTGTGAAGTCTGAGGACACCGAAGGCATGTGATTAGTTAAGAATACGAGAATCAGTCGCTTACAGCGAGAACTCCAGCTACATATGCCTGGAAAATAGTGCCACTGGCCAGCAAAAGTTTGAGACGCCATTCGCCGATCAGCGCCTTGTAGCCTACTAGTAGAGACAGGTGTTTTTGGCGAAAAGATTTCAAGACCAGTTGTTCTCCAAAACACTTATGTCAGTATGCGCTTTCGGGGTTGAATGATTTTTAATGTCACGTGCTCCAAGTGTCTGTCCGCGAATCATGGACGTACAGCATCGGAGAACTTAATTACGATTGGCCCAGTCAAATAAGAACATGTCTTCTCACATAGAGACACAGCCAATTAAGAAGGAAAATTGTGGTTGTGGACGTAGGATATTGAAGTCTAGCATTGCCATAAATATTTTCACGAAAAATACCAGTCCCTACCTACTAGTACCTATTGATTCTTCACGAAAAAAATATGATTACACTTTAGATTGGAATACTATAAGCACCCAGCAGGCGTGTGTCTATAGCCATTGGTTGTTGTATGCTTGCGAAAGCGTTTTCATATTTGCCCAGCCCACTCAGCATTCGGCAATATCGGCAATGCTCCTACGTGAAACATGTGCACACAGTTAGCACGTGTCAAAAAGTAATTCAGCCAGTCAAGATAGGTAAATGACCCTACCGTGTTTTGAAATATAACATTTCTTGAAATATTTTTGCGAAATTTCACTCCCCCTACCTACTAGAAATCCATCAACCCAACCAATAGGGAATCGTTTCGCAGCACGCTGTAGCGGGGTGAGTGGAGAGATCTGGGCGGAGTACGGAACAGCGCCGGAATGAAAAAGCGGCGGGGAACGGGAGAACCCCGAGAAAACCTACTGACCAGTGGCACGATTCCCATATGTGAGAATCCGGGAGCGACCTCGCTGCTCACCCGGTTCGCCGAGGTGGGAGGCAAGTAGTCTGACCACTACACCGCCACGGCCCTGTACGCAGTATCCAATCAGGCACAAGGCCAGTTCTCGGAGCCTCGCACAGCTTATGGGAGAATGGGTACGCCCACGTCTGAGGTTCCGCCATGCCATTACGTCTTTGTGCATGTTTATATTCTGTGCTGAAGGCTGAAAATAAAAATCTTGAACTGCGAGATATTGTGGAAATTTTCTTTTTTCAACACCCTGCCGTTCAAAAAAAATCCGTTAATTTAAAATCTGCTGCCGCAGCACTGCGTATGGGGGTTGGGGTCTGGAGCTGGTTCCATTTTTATTTTCCCTCGCCACAACGCTTACATGCCATTCACGCGCCTCTCTTTTAACCCACAGTCGCTCTCGAATATTGATTTCGGCCGCGTCGTGCTCCTTGGAAATAGGTGCAATTTATCCTTGTGGAATAATAATATTTTAGCAGTGAAGTTCACACTTTTTACGCTCACCGTCCGTGCAAGCTGGCTTTCTGCCGAGCACGGCTGCGCGCGCGACACAAATCGGACATTTGTTACCCGTCTCTGACTCCCGTATGGTTCGGCCCGTTGAAAGAAAACATTCAAAATATCACTTCTTTCTCAGATACCGGTCGTTATAAAAGCAAAGACGTGCATCATTCCCTGCAGAGTATGTCACATTTTTTGGATAACAAAGTTATTCATAATTTCTTGTCAACATTATGTTTCCGTTTTTTTTCTGTGCCACATAAATGACTAGAAACTATATCTAGAGACCCCAGAAATACCCACAGTACTTTGTGTACTCAAGCCTCTGCTAGTTGCTCATTGGCTGATGCTTCAGTTTTAGCCCAGACTAAGTGGCACGGGATTTGGTACTTGTTTACTTGCAGGTTAGTTATTGGCTCAAATTCGACTAAGGCGTGTATTACATACTGCGTACCAATTCTTAAAGGAAGTCAAATGCACATGACTTTGGAGTTTAGCTTTTTCTCACATGAATTCGCTAAAATTCCGGATGTCTAACTATGTCATATCTCGGGAAAATGTTGACTGTTGCTAATACTCAACGCACTTTACACACACCAGACAGATTTTTTATTTTCTGCCGTTATTCGGTCTCATGCATGGATGAAGCAACCATCCAATTTCATTTCTCCAATGAGTACGGGTAGTGAAATTTCACGAAAAGATTTCAAGACAAGTTGCGTTTCAAAACACTGTAGTGTCATTTACCTATCTTGATTGGCTGAATTACTTTTTAAGACGTTGTTAACTGTTTGCACACGAATCACGTAGGAGCCTTGCCGATGTTGCCAAATTATGAGTTGCCAGGTCAGATATGAAAACTACTTCTCAAGCAGACAGCAACCAATGACAATAGACAAATATGCTTTTGCGTGCTTGCAGTAATGAAATCTACCGCATACTCTTATTTTTTTTGCGAAAATCCACTAACCCTATCAATGAGGAGTATGATGATCTATAGAAGAACGTTTGTGATTGGTCGGCAAAGAACTTAATTGAGTAAAATGACTTGATTATTTAAACATAAAATAATAAACCAGATATTGTTATCGATAGTACGTTGGTTCAAATGATTTTCGAGATATTCTAGTAATCTAAAAATCATATTAACCTGAAACTTTTACACAGAAAAAATATAAACCAAACATTTTGTAATCAGTGAAACAAACAAGAGGAATTTAATTGAATAATAATACAGTTTATCTAAGCCATAGATAGGGATAGGAAAATTTCGAGAGATCTGACTTGTAGGCTAGACACCACAGTCCGTTGTACACTCTAGCCTCGGATGTCTGTTCATTGGCTGCTGACCCAGAGAGCAGCCAGTGTTACTCTACACCTGATACTATGGCACTCACTAAATGCTTCCTTGCAAGTCTGCTATTGGCTCAGAGTCATCCAAGGAGTTCTAAAGTATTGTTATCCAATTGCAAAAGTGACTTCAATGTATGCCTTTTGGACGGCTATCTTGTCCCGAAATTAAACGCGCGCATACATTTTTACTATGTCCATCAACTTCTTGAGGTATCTCATGGCATTAATTTTTATAATGAGTTACGCAATATATGAAATTTATTTAATTTAAATTATATGTACGGCAAAAAAAAAAAAAAAAGACTTGTTATTACGGAAAAGCTATGCAGTCGAAAACGTATTGAGTTCTCTGCGAATGGAACATGCGATAATTAGAGACCTGATGAATTCGCGAACTTATTTTGGGACAAGCTAGAATTAAAAACACCTAAGTTTATATAACTTAATGCATTGGTCCACACGGTGTTTGATACCTCTGGGAGAATGGTGTCCAATTTTTGCCTCCCACTGTGACCGCAGATCGCCCATGTGCAGGTGATATCAGCATATTTGTAGTACATATGACTGCAGAGTCTAGCCTCGTGCATTTTTCAGGTTTCTACCCACAATAACTTAGAGATGAAGATAGTTAGAGGCTAAATTGTATATTCTATTTTATATTGCGACTCTCTTAAACAAACAGCGAGGTTTCACCATAGTATTTGTATCCGACAATATAAAAACTGCGTTGCCACCAGCTTTTTTTCGCCTCTACCACAGTTAGCTACCGCATTTGTAACGGTGTTTTGTGACCAGAAATTGGATGAAGGGCAAGGAAAACATTTTCGAGGGGCCGCGGTGGCCCAGCGGTTAGACTGCTCGCCTCCCACCTAGGCGAACCGGGCTCAATCCCCGGCCGGGTCACTGCCGCATCTTCTAAAGTGGGAATTGTGCTGGACAGTGCCGTTGATTGGCACGTTTTCTCGGGGATTTCCTGTTTCCCCCGCCTTTGCATTCCGGCGCTTCTACATTTTCACCTCGATTCACACTCATCGGCTCTCAAGACCTCGTTGATAAGAACCGCCTAAACCTCTCAACTCAACCCAACATTTTGACTTGTGTTTAACCCTTTAGGTGCCGCACACTTCATGTCAGAAAGCCGTTCGCCAATCAACGCCTGGTAGGCAAGATTTACGACATCCCGTGGCGTCCGTCCGTCATCTGTCCGTAAATCACGTAACCAACAGCCTATCAGAGATGACCATAATTCTATCCGTTCGTCCGTCAAAACCTTAGCAAGCTTTAAATTTTGACGGACGAACCGATTAAATTTCAGCCTTCTAAAATTGCGCGTTTCGTTACTCGTTCATACCGAGTTTTTTACAAGGCTGTAAAGTATTTGCAGTGTTTACTTTCGCTGTCGTTTGTTTTCATACGTTTGTTTATATAACTGTAAAATGAAACGAAATTTTTCCTTAAGATTATCTAATAATTACGTTTGGAAACTCGAGCTCCTTTTGTGCAATAGTAAAATAAGAAAAAAAACGTGCTTTTTATGCAATTTTTTAAATAGATTAATTTCCATTATGTACGTGTATGTGCGTTTTGGGTACTTATAAAAACAATGTCGCCAGAATTGTTCACTTTTTATGGTTTTCCTATTTGTAAACAGTTTGGTTTTTATTTGTCTGCAACAATGGACTTACGACGGACGTACGAAGTTTGGTTGTAAATTACTCGGCTGGGAGACGGACGGACGTATGACGGACGGACGCTACGGGGTATTGTAAATCCTGCCGTATTCTACTTGCCAGCTGTTGCAAGCTGCAGTCGTGTCAGACAAAATGGCCATTTCAAGAGCGTCGCTCAACCAACGAGTGATTTTGGCAGCTCTTAACAGCGAGGTGTTCACCGATGAGGGTGACTGAGGTATGGAGCGGTGCCGGAATGAAGGGGCGGGGGAAACGGGAGATCCCCGCGAAAACCCGCCGACCAACGGCATCGACCGGCACGATTCCCACATACGAAAATCCGGGGACCAGGCCGGGGTGGGAGGTGAGCGAGCTAACCTCTCGGCCACCACGGCCCCGTTTTTTTAATATTTTACGGCTCTCTGAAATAGTATAACTAATATTTTAGTAAAAAATGCCAAATCATTAAAAAATAACATTCTTGTACACTTTTAGTAGAAGTAAGTATAGGCATTCTTATCTTATATTTCGTGCCAAAGAAATTTAAAAAAGATATACAAGTAGCCCATCAGTGTCTTAGGAATGCCACAAAAAAAAAAACGCCGTTCTTAAATTTCACTGTAGAAGTTAAAATAAAATGATAGTAGAAAAATTCTGATAACTTCTACATTACTTTACCATCTTCTAGTGACAACCAAAATTAATTTTATCTTTTGCAAAACATAATAATTATGCGAAATTTTGAAATTTGTATGGCAAAACATATAGATAAGAAATTACTATATCTTCCGTAATTAATTGCTTTCAATTAATTTTCCAGGTATTTGTACTTTCATCAGACTACTGTTTGATCACGGATTTTTTTTTCTAACTACCCTATATCTAAGAGTAAGGTGGATGCCCGGTGGGTAAAACGGGAGTTTATTGCGCCTCAGGGCTAACCCCTTACGTCTACAAGGGAAGGAAATCATCCAAGTATACATGCATCGCGGCAGAGAGGCATTGGGCAGCCACGGCCAGCAATTCAGGCCATGACTACCTCTCTAATTGTACTTATAGCTAATCTATAACTGTAAGAGACTGGGAAACACCGGCATAGGTGCCGTAAAAACCCAGTCGACAGGAAATAATTCAAAATTATTCATGCATTAAAGAGAAATGCTGCAGGAGACAGAGTGCGGAGCATGCTCTTGTTAGTAGAGATGAGAAACTAGCAAAGAGGGGTGAGTATCATGGAAATATAAAATACCCTACAATACCAATAGGAAACCGCTAACGAGGGGCTGGGCCAATCACGTCCAACCAAGTCGAAAGTTAAGACATATACTCACTGCTGCAGAAGCTCTAATAAACGAATGGCCCCAAGACTTGAAAATGTGTGTATATATATATATATATATATATATATATATATATATATATATATATATATATATATATATATATATATATATATATATATATACACACACACACACACACACACACTTCCATACTAATGTTATTAACAGGTAATGTGGTAGTGTGGTAATGTGAGTTTGTTTATTTCTTTATATGTCTCAGGTAATCTCGGAAACAACACGGCCGAATTTTTATCATTCTTTCTCTATTAGAAAGCTACATTCTTCCAGATGAACGTAGGCTATGACTAGTTAAAAATAAACATACCTTGAGAAATTTCAAAATTTTTAAAATAAGTCGGGGAAAAAATTATCTTCTTGGCTGCTTTCTAAGCATGCTCTACCAAAACTACAGCGTCGATTCTCGTAATTCTTTCACTGTTAGAAATCTACATTGTTCCACGTCGACATACCCTATGTTAAATTTAAAAAAAATATTACTTGAGAAATTTCAACATTTGTAAAACAAGTCGGAGAAAAATGAGCTTCTTGGCTGCTATCTAAGCATGCTCTGCAAAAAAAAAACCATCGAAGATAAATTGAAATAATGTTAGAAGAAATTGCCTATCTTAATACAAAAAAAAAAATACGCCCGTAGTCGCATGTAGTTGCAAGTAGTCACATTTAGTCACAAGTTGTCGCATGTAGTCGCAGGTAGTCACAAGTTGTCGCATGTAGTCGCAGGTAGTCACGGGAAGTCACGGGTAGTCTCAGGTAGTTACGGGTAGTCGCAGGTAGTTACGGGTAGTTGCAGGTAGTCACGTGTAGTCGCAGGTCACAGGTAGTCACGGGTAGTCTCAGGTAGTTACGGGTAGTCGCAGGTAGTTACGGGTAGTTCCAGGTAGTCACGTGTAGTCGCAGGTCACAGGTAGTCACGGGTAGTCACGGGTAGTCTCAGGTAGTTACGGGTAGTCGCAGGTAGTTACGGGTAGTTGCAGGTAGTCACGTGTAGTCACAGGTAGTCACGGGTAGTCGAATATGTACAGTGACCGGTGTTTTTCGCGAAAATATTTTTGGTCATCGTAGACTTCAATATCCTACGTCCACAACTACAACTTCTTTTGATCATTGGTCAGATGTCTACGTGAGAAGACATGTTCTTGTTTGGCTGGGCCAATCGTAATAAAGTACTCCGATACTGAAGGTCCCTGATTCGCGGACAGACAATTGAAGCATGTGACATTCAAAAACCTTCCAACCACGAATGTGCATATGAGCTAAAGTGTTTTGGAGTACAACTGGTCCTGACATATTTTCGCAAAAAACACCTGCCTCCACATATGTTTTTCAATAAGTCAATAAAACCTGAGCGAAGCGATAGCGGCCTGCTAGTGTTTGTGTGTGTATATATATATATATATATATATATATATATATATATATATATATATTGGGCCCCAGTGGTGTAATGGTAAAGCTACTCGCCTTCCCGCCTAGGCGAAGCGTGTTCTATTTCAGGGATTTTCAGATGTGGGATTCGGCACGAGAAAAGTGCACCACTGTGATAGTTTCATAAGGTGTTTGTGTGAAGGTATGTCTGTGAGGTTGCCGGTAAAGGGTGGTTTCGGTAGTGTCATTTCTTGTGAAAAACCAATTTGGTTCATTCCAAATGACCCTCCGTCTAATAAGGATTGGTTCTTAAATATAGTTACAATAGTTTAAGCCAAATGCCCATTTTGGGAATGTGATAGAAGGCCTACTTTAAGAGTAAGCGTTTTGACTAACCGGAAATTATTAGTATTTCTTCTGATAGTTCAAATTCGTCCATGAGTTTGACAGAGGTATTGGAAGAGTCCGCACTGAAGGTATTTGTAGAGGATGGTGCTGGGCCATCAGGCTCGCCAAGCCCGGCGGGTTTTCTCGGGGATCTCTTGTTTCCCCCTCTCCCTTTCATTCCGGCGCACCCTCATCGGCTGTCAATACCTAGCTTTTGAGAGCCGCGCAAATCTCTTTTCTCCATCCGAACTGCCTTAAAGGGTCCGCCCGCGCGTTTCATGTCCCGGGGGTGTTATCTGTTGTGTGACGGGGTCGACCAAGATCGCGTGGCGTGCGAAGGCGCCGACCTCGAGGTGGCTTCAGCGTGGTTCGCGCACGTGAATCTATTGATCCGAACAGACCCTTCCCTGGCAGAGAAACACTGCCGTTTGACACCTAGCCAGCGGATAAATCGTTATCCAGCACGTTTCTTCCAGGCGGTCACTTGACAAAAAAAAAATCGTCATCTCCAACATCGAACCAAGCTAGGGCCACAGAATACCCAAGAAAGCAGTTGCCTAGCTGTTAACTACGCTGTTAAAAGTTTCTGTATACGTACAAATAATTCTTTAGAATATGATTGCCGATAAATTTTGTCAACAGCGCATATTGATAAGAGTAATTTTCACAAAACCTTTGTGTAGAAAGTGTAAAACTAATGTCGTATTACAACAACCAAATATTTTAGATTTCAATTTGTTATGAATTAATATTGAGCTACATAAAGAGATTTATAAGTTTCCCAAAATAATGTCTTGGAAATGCAAAATATTTCAGCTGCCGTGTTTAAAGAAATCATTTACCAACTAGTTTTCAAAGAATTGCTTGTAACGAGCTGAGGAATATTTTACCGTGTATACACAGGCAAATGTAAATTCACAATGTCAACTATTTGCAGGCTAGATTCCACAGTTCTATGTATCTTGTTACGGGATTAGATAACCCTTACGAGAAATGATTTATTTTGGATACCTGGTCCCTTATTTCTTTTTGTTATTTACCATTACGTTATGTTTTATAAATTCAGATTCGGGGGCGCTTTTTCACCCCAGGATTTTATATTTCTCCTTATCATTCCCGGTCTCCTGGCCATTACTGATTTCTGTCATCAATATTTTGATTCTTTCCGTTTATTTAAACCATGGTCCCAGGTGCCCTATAGCTAGAGAAAGGAAAATTTTGCCAATTCATTTCGGGACAATATAAACGCCGAACACGCATAAAATGAAGTCACCTCTGAAATTGGATCACAGTTTATTACACACGCTTTGAACGACTCTGAGCCAATGGCAGACTTGCAAAGGAAACAAGTAGCGAATCCCTTACTCTCATGTGTGGAGTAACACCGTCTACTCTCTGCGGCAGCAGCCAATGGACACATAGCCGTGGCTCCAGTATATACAGGACTGTGGATTCTAGCCTACAGGTCATTGAACGAGCGAAAATTTCCTATCCCTACCTATAGCCTTGGTGACACATGACAATATAATAAACAATAAAATACCAATACAAATGGTTACAAGGTCTAACCACCTTGTCATACACATGCACTATTATCTCTTTTTTTCTGTTACTACGTTACTCCATTCCTTCACAATAATTGTTCTGACCGACGAGTTATTTTATCCCCTGTGCCTTACAATACACTGAACCTATGGTTGCAAGGTGCCTAATAACCTTATCATACAAGTACACCTTTCGCTCATACTTTCTGTTCACTGATCATTTCTTTAACTTGTTTTCCATATTTTATTGGCGGAAATTGTAATGTCCATTATGTCATTTTTTACCCGTGGTAGCTACACAATAAATATGTACACGTATGGTTTCAAGGTGCCTAATAACCTTGACCCACAGTTATACAATATTCATATACTTTCTCCATAGTTTAGTTGCTTCCTTCCCTGGTTGTACCGTTACAAAGATATTGTCTACCTTATCTCGAACTGCCGTTATTCTAACATCAGACTATCATGTTTGCGAGCGGTTGTGGCCTTGTTATTTAGGTATAGTAAATACCTGTTTCTGTTTCATGTCTTTTCTATATATTATGCTATAGTTAGAGACCCGATAATTTCGCGGGTACATTCCTAGACAAGTTGGAATTCACCCACATGTACGTTCATGTTACGTCTGTAATTGGTCGACGTGTTGTTTGACACCTCCTGGAGATAAATGAGCCAATAACAAACATGCAATACATTGTGCGCCCAACCAATGTTTTTTACTACCACAACAATAAACCTATGAACAGTTGATATATCTGTATGAGAGTATATAAGACTGTGAAGTCTAGCCTACAGGTCATTGTACTCGCGAATTTCTCGGATATCTAAGTTGTAGTTTTGGGCACGTGTTTTTCGCGATAAGATTTCAATAACAATTGTACTCCAAAACACCGTAGTTCATATGCACTTTCGTGGTTGGATGATTTTAAATATCGCTTGCCTCAAGCGTCTGCCCGCGAATCACGGACTTTCTGTATTGGAGTACTTTATTCTGATCTGCCCAGTCAAATACGGCCATGTATTCTCACTTAGACGGGCGGCCAGTAACTAGGGATAGGAAAATTTCGCGAATTCATTTCAGGACAAGATAAATTTCAAACACGTGTACACTGAAGTTACCTTTGCTGTTGGATCTGCGTTTATTATGCACACCCTGGGCGACACTGAGCCAAAAGTAGACTTACAAGGAAACAAGAAGCGAATCCCATACTGTCTCGTAAGAGGCAACACTAGGGCAGCAGCCAATGAACAAATATCGAAGGCTCGACTATACAAAGGATTGTAGAGTCCAACCTACAGGTCACTGAACTCGCGAAATTTTCGTATCCCTACCAATAACCAAAGGAATTTGTGTTTGTGGGCGTAGGATATTTGAAGTATAGCATGATCATAAATATTTTCGCGAAACATACGTGGCTATATTTATAGTGTAGTCCGTGGTGTTTTGACTGTGAGTTTGTTTCAGTATGTAATGAATAGCTTCTTTATCGATTATATATTGTGTGTGTTCGATGTTTATAACATTCGTAATTTCGTTTTTAGTATTTTGGCTGGTTTCCTCATGTTATAATCTAGTTTGTTTTTTGTTACGTGAGTTCTTCTCATTCAGTACATTTCAAGTGTATTTCTAAACCATCAGGACGTCAGAAGAGCTCATTAATAATCGCTGATATGTTGTAAATATTGTACGTTTGTTTTGTATTACTTCTGGCTTTGCATTGCATGGATTCCTGTTAGTAAATAAAATTATAAATTAATGAATCAATCTAATAACAAATACTCATTGGTCGCTTGATGATATTGTGGACGGATATGATTTGGCGTTCATTTGTCACCTATTCATTACTGATTGAAGTTTCTACAGCTGGTGCCAAATAACGTATGGACCAATTAAAAACGGGAAATAAACGAACGGCTACTTGTATTCTGGATTTAACCGAAATTAATCCACTAATTCTTCAGGTCTCTACTTATTGTAATAAAAACACACTTACGTATTGTTGCACTTTTGTGACTGAACGATTTTTCTAATTGTTAAGCCTCTAAAGAGTCCATCCGCAATCACGGGACAATAACTAAAATATCAGTGGCTCTATTGTGTAATACAGTATCTCCTCACAAAGATACGCGACCAATAACTTGGGGACAAAATCATTTCGCCAGTTCATTTCAGGACAAGATAGACGTCCAACACGTGTACATTTGTAAGTGGATCACATTTCGATTTCATTAGACCCGCCCTGAATGTCTCTGAACTAATAGCACGTATGCAAGGAAGCAATTAGTGAATCTCATACCACCAGGTGATTAGTAACGCCGGCTACTCTCTGGGGCAGCAGCCAATGAACAAAAATCTGAGGCTCGATTGTACACAGGACTATGGAGTCTAGCCAACAGCTCACTGAACAAGCAAAAGTTTCCTATCCCCGCCAATAACTAAAGGAAAATACCAGGCTTGTACATAAATATAGAAATTTAACGTTTGCAAAAAGGAACTATGTTCTTTCCTACACATAACGACTGAAAAATTTCGCAAATTCATTTTAGGGAAAGCTATACTTGAAACACATGTGTACTTATGTACTTAATTGCAATTGTACTACAGTTTATTAGACGCAGGCTATATTCGTCGGTCTCATAAACATCTGTTGTCAATAAACATCAAACACTAACACGTTTGCTATTGGTTCTGACCAGCGACTGTACTTGTAATTGTACCACGGTTTATTAGACGCAGGCTATATTCGTAAGTCTCATACACATCTGTTGTCAACAAACGTCAAACACTAACACATTTGCTATTGGTTCTGACAAGTGACAGTACGCGGTGCTGGTATTACTAAAGTTAAAAGCAAAATAAATAAATATATATATATATCTCGCTGCTAATATTAAAATAATAAATTAATCTGTGAAAGAAAGAGTTAAAGGAAATCTCATATATAGAGTTAGTGATTTTTCGCGAAAAAACATGAATACGCGGCAGATTTCAATACTGTAAGTACCCAACAGTAGTTTGTCCATTGCCATTGGCTGCTGTCTGCTTGAGAAGTATAGTTTTCATATCTGATCGGGCCACTCAGAATTCAGTAACATCGGCACGGCTCCTTCGCGATTCGTACGCAGACAGTTGACACGTCTTAAAGATAATTCAGCCAATCAAGATAGGTAAATGACCTTACATTGGTTTATAACGTAACTTGTCTTGAAATATTTTCGCGAAATCTCACTACTCATACTTATATTGTCACATAGGTGCTACGGTTTTTCACGCAGTATGTAGCCAGAGAGCCTTTCAGTGACCTTGCGAACTTTTTTTCACTCTCCATAATGACGAGTGACGTGACTTACAATATGAGTAATTTGACAGTTGTATTCAATTACACAAACGTTTCGCCATTAATAGGGACCCGGAAATTTCGCGGATTCATTTGGCAGCAAGCTAGACTCCACAATCCTTTATGCACTCGAGTCTCTGCTAGTTGTACATTGGCTGACGATCCAGTTTTACCCCAGACTAGGTGGCATGGGATTTGCTACTCGTTTCCTTGCAAGATAGTTATAGGCTCAAATTTGATCAGGACGTGTCTTACAAAGTGCGGTCCTATTAAAAAAGGAAGTCAAATGCACATTCCTATGAAGTTTAGCTTGTCCTCAAATGAATTCGCGGAATTCCTGGGCCTCTAGACATTAAGCACGCAGTTTTTATCGTGTAGGAGAACAAACGCTGCAGGTTAAGAAAACGAGTGCTTGCGAATCCACGACAGTGATACAGGTACAGTAATTTATAACGATTGCGGATGTTTTTATGCACGTGATTTCACGGATAAATGAGTTAAGTGTAATTTTTTGTAATATTTTAGGTTGCCAGTAACAGGGTTTACGAAAATTAGAAGAACATAAATCACGCAACTCAAAGGAACAGTCATTTATCACTTTTTGCATTGCATATTTTCAAAGGTTTTTCCTTTTTGCAATATTTTTTTCAACTTCTCTTCTCAATAACCGACTTTTTGCTGTAACCAGATTCCACTTCCCTACTCGATTCGGCAAAGCCTTACTTTCTAAATGCGATCGATGGGGTTCATGTATTGTTGTGAGGGATTTTTCGAAACCGATTTAGCAACTTTAAAAAAAGTTTTAACAACAGGTATAGTTTTTCGCACTGTTCCAAAATTTTGTGCTGGTACATATAAAAACAAGCAGTGAGAAAATAGTTCACTTCTATCAAGCCGGAAAGTAGTCTAGCGGGACATAAAAAAATAGAAATCTAAGAAAAGAATGCGTCGAATTATTTTCAAAGTTATCTATTACTATAACTTCCTTAGTTATTTATGGCATAATCACTCTAAATAAACGCTTACTAATTACATAATTGTTAGCGTCTGCATATGCTTGACAATATTCCGTCAAAACCCACAATAGGGGTTCCCAAAAATTAAAATCATTAAAATAGGCTCGGAAACTCAGTCTGTAAGTGTTTTGCTACATACTCGTAAAGGAAACACGTGTTTGTAATAAACAGAGAACATGCACACCATTAGCACGGGCAGGTTCCTTTCGTCTAAGAGTTGGTAGAAAAAAATCATATTGTTGTAGACAGGAAAATTTCGCGAAATCATTTGGGACAAACTAGGCTTCGAACACATATAAATTTATGTTATGTTTGCTACTAAAATATCGTATTAACACGTCCAGGTGAACTCTGAGCCAATAACAGACCTGCAAGGAGACACGCGCCGAGTCCCGTGCCACCTGGTCTGAGTTTAAACTGGCTACACACTCAGGCTGCATCCAATGGAGAGATAGCTCAGGCTCGGAAATACATACTAGCGTGGAGTCCAGCACACAGGTCGTTCAAAACGTGAAATTCAGCTTTCTGTTTATTGGCCAGTGCCTCAGTGTGTTGTAGCCAGTTTACCTCAGACCAGGTGGCACAAAATTATGTCCTTGTCTCCTTGCAGGTCGGTTAATGGCTCAGAGTTCACCTGGGTGTGTCTAATAAACTGTAGTGCAATTGCGTACGTAAAGGAAACACACACGTAATTTAAAGCCTAAGATGTAAAAAAGTATATTTGTGTAATTTTGTAATCCCTAATTATAAGTTATTCCTAAGGCTGGTACACGACTCTGAATTTCGAGATAAAAAACACAGTTTTAACACATTTTACAACAGAATTTCATCTGGAACACTGGGTTTCTCTATAATCTGTAATTAAACTAACTGATCTGTAGAGAACTGAAGAATTCGCGGATTCATTTTGGGAAAAGCTAGAATTGAAAACACGTGCGTGTATATAACTTTAGAGATTGGTCCAGGTGGTATTTGACACCTCCTGGAGAACGGTGTCCAATTGTCGCCTTCCACTGTGACAGCAGACGACCATGAAGAGCAGTTGATATCGGTATATTTGTACATAAGGCTGTAGAATCTAGCTTGCAAGTAATTGAACTCGCGAATTTTTCATGTCTCTATGTATTGATTGTATGAAGCTGCTACCGCATTTCATTAAACCGATGAGAAGGCTGATAATAAAAAACCAAACGTTTGTGATATGTCTATAAATAACTTTGCCGAGCAAAAAACTTTATCATCAAATAATAATGAGATAAACTTCCTAGCGTGTTATCAAAGGTATACCGGCTTAAAAAACTTTCGCGGTTTTACAATGTCGCTATGCAGTGGCGTGTGGTGAAGCGTTGCAAGGTAAGCTAATCTTTGCTGTGTACTGTACACACTCGGCGCGCGCAGCAGGAACCAGTAACCGGAGTGGAGCCGGGAGAAAGTGAATGTACTGCGGCCACTCACGAGACAGCGGCGAGGCACCCATTGCACACGTGCTGTGACGTCAACTGCACTACTACGTTTAATTCGCTGATGTGTAAACTAGCAAAAGCCTAGGTATAGCTAGGAACAGGAGTTTTACGCGGACAGATTGCAAGACTAGCTGTACTCCAAAACACTTTAGTTCGTATACACTTTAGTGGCTGGATGATTTTATATTTCACGTGACTCAAGTATCTGTTCACGAATCATGGACGGTCAGTATTGGAGTACTTTATTCTAGTTGGGCCAGTCAAATAAGAGCTTCTCTTATCACGTAGACACGCGGTCAATAAAATAACCAAAGAAAGTTGCTGTCGTGGACGTAGGATATTGAAGTCTAGCACGGCCATAAATATTTTCGTGAAAAACACCTGTCCCTAAGCGTAGCACAGAGAAAAAAAAAAACTTTTCCTTGCAACAGTTCACCACACACCGCTTTTCCTATAAACACCTGAAAAACTTAATTCATGCCCAAAAATAGATCGTCCATTGAAAACTGTAGCAAGGTACTATGTCTTTTTTGAAAATCTTATTAACAGGAAAAAAATTCGCGAGGTATCACCTGCTGTCGCCATGGTCTGTACACGTTTACAGACATTCAAGACAAACTAGAATCGAGACGCGTCATCAACGACTGAACGAACAGCAATTTTTCTTAGCGCTGTGTTTACACTTAACGCCGCACGACTTGTCCCCAGTCACACAGGAAACGCTTTCTGCGTAACGTTCTAAGCTCTTTAAAGTCTGCGTGAGTTGTCTGGCAGTCGCGATAAGGTAAAAGTTGGCCGTCTGTATAATGTACTGCAAAGAATCCAGAACAGATATCAGTAATTGCAGTTCGACTTACTGTCGTTCTACTGGTCCAAATTACACCGGGCGTACTTACCAGCCTCAGAAACACAATTATTGACTAGCAATTATCCAATGCGTCCCAATCGCAATGATTACGGACTGAAAAATTCGCGAGTTCAATTACCTATGGCGGGCTGGACTCTACAGTGTTATGTACAAACATGCGGTTATCAACTGCACATTGGTTGTCTGCTGTCACAGTGGAAGGTGACAACTGGACACCGTTCTCCAGGTGGTGTCAAACACCGCGTGGACCAACGGCTAAAGTTATATAAACACGTGTGTTGTGAATTCCAGCTTGTCCCAAAATGAATCCGCGAATTCTTCACGTCTCTATTTATACGTCGTGGTTTTAAACAACTGACGACGGAGGTAACGTCGGATGAATATTGGAATGCTACGACACGCGTTTCCGCGGCCATTGGACGACGATGGCAGCGTGCAGCGGGGCGGGAGAGACGATACGGCAGGTGGAGACAAAACGGAACGGAGGGAAGAACAAAAACGCCACACGGGCGAAGCGTGCATGAACTTGTGTTGTGCAGATCAATACGAAGGAGTTGGCTGGCGGAGCCCGAGGCGCCGGCACTGGACATAGACGCGAGACCAGACTTTGTGCTCGCGCGAGCCACAACTCGCCGAAAAAAAAAAAGAAACATCATCATTTTACATTACTACAAAATGCTGCTCGCCTTGCAGACATTACTCGCATGTACTAGTACTGTCATAAAATAATATTTACACGACACATTTTACTCACAATGGGTTGTCAAAAATTCACGTTGAAACTAGATACCATTAGTAGAGACTCAAGAATTTCGCGGGTTCATTTCTAGACAAGTTGGAATTCACGCACATGTACGTTCATGTTACTTTTGTAATTGGTCGACGTGTTGTTTGGCACCTCCTGGAGATAAATGGGCCAATAACAAACATGCAATAAATTATTCGCCCAACCAACGCTTTTTACTACCACATCAATCAACCTATAAGCAGTTGATATCTGTATGAGAGTATATAAGACTGTGAAGTCTAGCCTACAGGTCATTGAACTCGCGAATTTCTCGGGTCTCTTACAATTAGTTACTACAAGGAATCTTTTAAAATCGCGCTATGAAAGTTTTCGAAATTTTAAAAAATTGCTCGAAATAAGGGAATTATTGAATATTTATAGCAGTCTATCATATTTTGTAAAATAAGTATCGCTAAGCATACCTTATAAAGTGAATTAAAAAATAATACTTAAGTCACCCTTGTAATATTTTCTACAAACTATTTCGCTTATTTTATTTGTAGGTTTCGAACAAATTAAAATTGTGGTTTTAACATGCTGTGATGCAAAACCTTTAGAATCTAGAATTTATTTAGGCGAGGAAAAAGTAATTCACAGTCTATAGGTTTGAAACAAAACTCACTTTGTACTCTTTGACGAGAAGATCCATTCTTCAAGAGAATAAGTCGGAGTATTTTAATAAGGGTTCATATTTTGTGTTTTCTATAAATCTTATTTTCGTCGCAATTTACAGAGTGTTAAAAAATTAACAAATTTTTTGTAGAAATATATTCCGAGCTAAGATGGACAAAACTTTTTTTCTTTTTTGAAAGCAATATCGCACAAAGTGGTTTAGGCATGCGTAAAATAATTGAACATGTGAGAACCGTCTTATTCAATCGGCCTGTCCCGCAACAGTCAGCCGCGTTAAGGTATGAGGAAATCTGACTTCTAGAGGAGCATTCCTCAATATTCTACAACTCGCAGAGCTTGTTAAATAACGGTACATGCACGACTAAAATAGTTATAAAAAGTGAGTGAAGAGATTTGGGCCGCTACTAACAGAGAGCGAGGACTTGAGAGCCGATGAGGGCGGGAGAAACGGAAGATACCTGAGAAAAACCCGCTCATCGGCGGCATCGTCTGGCACGATACCCCCTTGTGAGAATCCGGGAGTGACTCGGCCAGGGATTGAACCCGGTTCTCATTGGTGGGAGGCGAGCAGGCTGACCACTCAGCCACAGCGGCCCCAAATTGTCATAAAAGTTATGATTTATATTGCATGTGAAGTAAGAACGCTTACCTTAAGTAATAGTGGAAAATATTTTACTAGAATTTACTTTTTTTTTATTGTTTTAAAACATTATTTAACAAGAATATATTTATAATCGAAATTTCTCCCGATTTCCATCGTGAAATCGAAAAGTATCTTCTAATCAAGAAAAATTGTCGCAATAATTAGTAATCTGGTTGTAACAATCTAAATTTCGTAATAGTGCTCGCGAATATTTTTAACAAATCATATCTTGTACTGCTATTCAAACCACGAAAGTTATAATTACCATACCGGAAATAATCGTACCTGCAATCAAGTGATAAAAAATATTTGTAAATATTAGTATTCCTACTAATATTTTTTTCTCGTAACATAAGCCATAATAATCATCATAATTTCTGTACTTGCAAGTGTTTCCTTGCAAAATGTTTTATGAAGCATCCAGAATGCAAGTACGCTTAAGTTTTGAATAAAAATAGGCTATCAGTAAGTGATTTTGTTTAAAACTTAAATGCGCAAATTCTAGCAAAATAATTTACAATGTTACGAAATTTATATATTTGTCTTACATACGCAAATTCAATAGTACTCTACTTGCAATTTCCCTAGTGCTTGTTATACTTTTCAATGAGTTCTGCGTACTCTACTGTCGGGCGCAGTAGTTCAGTGGCAGCCAATCTCCTTCTACATTAGTTCCTCCGTGTAAGTGTACTTTATAACAAAGTTTAGGCAAATCATTCCACTACTTCTATACTATTACCCCAAGAGAAAATAATGTTTAACCCATTAAGATCATGTCCACACAATTGTGTACATTACAAACGTGTAGGTAATTTTTGGCCAATGATACACACTGCGAAGCTCAACGATCAATAATAAAAGCCCTGAAAAATTCGTGGGTTTGTTTTGGTACAAGCTAGATCCAACACACGTGCGTTTATATAACTTCAACTATTGGTTCACACGATGTTTGACGCCTCGTGGAGAACGGTGTCCAACTGTCGGCTTCCACTGTGACAGCAGACAAATAATGCGCAGTTGATATAGGCATATTTGTGTATAAGACTGTAGAGTCTAGCCTGCAGGTCATTGAACTCACGAATTTTTCAGGTGTCTACTAATAATTAGGGACAATAAAAATTCGCGAGTTCAATGATCCGTTGGCTAGACTCCACAGTCCTGTGTACACTCGAGCCACAGATGTCTGCTCATTGGTTGCTGCCCCAGAGAGTAGCCAGTGTTACTTCACACCTGGCGGTATGGCGTTAGCAAATTCTTTCCTTGCAAGTCTTCTATCGGCTCAGAGTAGACCAGTGCGTGTATAATGAATTTTGATCCAATTGCAAAAGTGACTTCCTTGTACACGTGTTGGGCGTCTGTCTTGTCCTGAAATGAATTCGCGAATTTTTCCTGCCCCTACCAATAATCTTACCTGTACGTAAATGATTCGCAAACCGTCCTTAAAGGTCTAGGTCATAATTGGTTCATATTATTGTATGTAAACATAGAGCTTTCAGCTCACTGCCTGTGACTACGAATAAAGTGTTGTTTCGACTTGAGTACAGTACGGATAGTAAAGTTTTTGTTTGGAACACATGAAACCTTAAATTAAAATGGTTCTGAAAGGGTTAATACTGCCTACCGCACATTAATAAAATCGTATTACTCCATACGCGTTGGGATAAACACTTGTATTATATGCTGTGTGCCGGATTCCATCTACACTCCCCCCACCATTTTATCTTCCAATTTGTGCAATTAAACGCCTGCAAGTGGCACTACAAGCGTATGGCAACTGCGATCGGAGCACAAAAATTGTCATTCCTAGAGGCCATATCTAAAGATGGTGGTTTATCACGGTTAAAGTTGACTGTTTGCTAGGATTGAACGTACTGAACACATGTCCGACAGTTTTCTTTCCATATCGGCTATCAACCTTTGAAAAATATCACTGTTCTTGCCTGCATACATTTTAAAGAGCGTACTGAGCGGCGTGCGCCCAGTAAAGTTGGCAACGATGGGGAAAAGCAGTTTATTATCTTAACATTGAGTTGAATAATTGAAATCTGGAATTGTTATTTTGCATTCTCTTTTTTACCATTCATGCATAGGAGATTAGGTTTTCGCCAAAAGATTTCGGGACATGTTGTGTTCCAAAACACTTTAGTTCAGAATCATCTTCATGATTAAATCATTTAAATTTTTATGCGACTTATTTGTCTGCCTGCGAATTACGGATGGTCAATATCTGAGAAACTTAATTCTGATTGGCTAACTCATGTAACACAATTTCCATACAAAGACAAGCGGCCAAAAACCAAATGAAAACTGCAAATATGGATATAGGATAATGACGTTTAGCCTCCGAGTAAATCTTTTCGTAAAAAACAGGCGCCACTAGTTATGGATATTACACAAACAAAATTAAATATTGGTATGAGGAAATGTGATATGATCGATTTTTATAACTGGGTGGCAGGGTGAGTGGAGTTATGACATTTCATTATCCTTGATTTGCAGAATTTTGTGGGGGAAGGGGTCGGTGTGAAGAGGGCGGTGAGTGATATTTAGAGGGTAGGGGTTGAGGGTAGGCGAGAGTATTGGTGGGAGCGAGGGGGATGGGGGAGAGAGTGGGTGAGGGCTGTGTGGTGGGATATGAGAGGTGCCATTGGTTTGGAGGGTGAGGGGTGTGAAGGTGGAACGGTAAGTGTGAGGGGTTGAGGGGTTATTTAGAGGTTGATAGTGTGTTCAGAGGTGCGAGGGTCGAAAGTGGAAGACGGGGGTGAGGTGTGTTTGTATGTGCTAATTTTTACAAAGTTTTCCGTTACAGGTTTTTGAGATGAAGGAGGGGTGTTGGAAAGGTGAATGATGGTACTCAGTTTTGATAATTGGGAGGGGGGGGGGTAGTGGCATGCATCTTAAATCCAATATGGTTTTCCTGACAGTGGGTTCAATAATCGATATGATATCACTATCGTATGTGCCTTGAAAAGACAAGTCCGGTGATATATAACTAGGGACAGGAAAATTTTGCGAATTAATTTTGGGACGAAATAGACGTCAAACACATATACAGTGATTCACCTTCGCAATTGAATCACAGTCTATTAGAACAACCCTGCACGCCTCTGAGCCAAAAGCAGGCTTGCAAGGAAACACTTTCCGAATCTCTCAACTGCCGGGTGCGGAGTAACAGCCAATGAACACACAGCTGAGGCTCCAGTATGCAGAGGACTGAGGAGTCTAGCCTACAGGTCATTGAACTCCCTAAATTTTCCTATCCCTATATATTACACTCATTACTCACACCATAATTATTTATTTATAAGAATATATTTTATTTAATATTTAAAAAAATATTTGTGACGGTGGAAGGGCGAGCAATACGACCCCGAAGTGGTGACTCTAAATTATTCAATTTTTATTAGAATTTTTTTTATGGAATTAAGATTTGCGGCATCATTCTAAACCGATATAACTCTCAAAAAACCAAGGTGGCGAGCTGATATGAGAAATTTTTTATTAAAAAATTTTTCATTAAAATAGTTTCTAGGGATAAAGGGGGAACAAACATCCAACATGGCATCGAGGACTGGCTGTGACGCCTATCAATATGGCGGACGGCTCGACTACTATGGCCGCCGGCCACGCCTGTGACGTCATAGCGGACGGCAACACGGCATCACTCCCTGATCACGTTTCCACGGCCTCGGCTTTGCATAACCAGGCCTATTATTATCAACTTTGTAGAATGCATAATTTTCCAATAAATTCACATGTCCACTTGACCGACGCCTGAATAAAGTGATGAGCCCCATAGCAATGGTAATTACACGTGTGGTTGAAGAGGAGCCGCGGTGGTGTGGCAGTTAGACGACTAGCCTCCCTCCCAGGCATCCCGGGTTCGATTCCCGGTGGGATTGCTCCCGGATTTTCGCATGTGGTAATTGTGCCGGACAGTGCTGCTTGTCAGCGGGTTTTGTGTCGGGGATATCTCGTTCCCCCACCCCTTCATTCCGGCGTTGCTGCATTCCATACGCACCTCGCTTCACTGTCATCGGCTCTCAAGACCTTAATGTTAAGAACCACAGAAAACTTTCCACATATAGCGGAATAATACGCAACGTGCATACGGCTTTCGAAAGTCTTAAATTACCTTAAACAGCTTATATAGTGAACTGCGAGGCACAGTGCTCAATGATTAGAAGCATGTGACAGTTACAAATTTTGTCGGCGGCAGAATATATTTCAAGATTGTTTATAGGCTGTTCACAAATACTTAAAACTTTTCTGAAGCCCTGCGTTATACTTCCAGGCTATTCCTCCGCCTCTAGCAAACAAAGGTTAACCAAGTCTAGAAAATTTTACCAAAGGAGAACGCACCGCATTCGTTCACACTCAATTATTTTGTTTACTAACTATTTATTACTAGGCGGTACAAACAAACATGTTTTCTCCTGGTTTTATACTCTTATTAGTTATAAACGAAATGTTTTAATTTGTAGATAGAATATAAGTAAATGTTAAATTTAACTAAAAATAAGATACTTTCATGTTAACAGAATTATAAAACACTCGTGATACATCACGTGTTTAGAAAACAACCATACACGTCATAGATGGGGTATTTTTTCAAAGGTTTGATTAAAAAATTGTGATGAAACTGCGAATAGAAAAGACTGTTCTCTAGTGTTAATTGTGTGACTGGATCCGGAGTAATTTCAACACGTTCAGTTCGTACACTTCTTAAAAAGGAAATGTAGTGGTACCTTGTCCCGTACAACCGAACTGAGCGAGAAAGATGTCTCGCAATATGCTGGTAACAAATGAAACAAACGACTGTGGCCCGGTTATGCGAATGGCTGAAAAGTTTAGGCTGTTGCCAAATAAATTCTAAAAACTCACGTACCTCTAATTGATTCTAAATTTTTTTTTCTCCTCTCCCAGTTTATTAGTAGTTCCTAATATTGTAGGCGGGCACAACTTGTACAACTCATTGGCTGTCACAACGATACCAATAAAATTATCTGCCTGATTAAGAGCTAATGAATTCAGTGGCATCATTTAAGAGTCGTTTCCGTAATTCGCGTGTTGAACCACGTATGAAATGTGTAAAAATAAATTACACGGATGATTAGCAGGTCGGGATAAATGAGTCCGTCGGTAAAATGACGTACCCGTGATCACGCACACAAAACGTGCTTCCCAGCAGTCTGCTGGCGTTAACGAGCTGAAGTTGTTTTAACATTAAATCAACATTCATTTAAAAAACGCCAAGCACACATTCCCCCTTCTCTCAATTGATGGTACTGAACAGTTCTGTAATCGAGTTTAAATGTTGAATCAACAGAATATTTTTTTAGTTTATTACGATACTAGTTGGTATTAAAATATATTTGTCTATCTTAGTTGGCATTACTATATAAACTGTATCACAAAAACTCGAACAAATTTTGGGGGCGTGTTCCTTACACCGAAACAAAGAAAAAAAATGTCATAATCACCTATGTCCGGAAATGCTTCGCTCTTGAGATATTAATGAAAGTATAACCTAGACAACAATATGTTTCCGTAGTCTCTTCGTTACATTTATCTTTAGTTTCCATATCAGATTTCATAACATTTATCATAATTTACGAGTAGTGGTATATAGTTCCTCCGAGGGCAGAGCCTAGGACTCATGGATCTGGATCTGACCTTGGATGATGTCACGCCAAGGTCACGCGTCCACCATGTTGGATTCCGGACTTTTTGCTCTATCATTCCAGTCAGGAGTCCGACATTTTTGATTCCACCATGTTGCTAGACAGTACACCTTCATATTTGCAGCCAATACGCCGCCATCTTGGACCGGCATCTGTGTAGCCAGTACAAAGCCATCTTGGTAACCACGGTCTTGTGTTCCGAGGGTTTTCTACGAGTGGTCGCACTTTCTTCTCTTTTGCATTCTTTCTTTTTACTCTTCCTCTTTCTTCCTTTCCTTCTTCCTCAATTCCTTCTCCCTCATTCTCTCATTCTCTCTTCTTCTGTTATTTCTCTCTCATTATCTCTTTCTCTCCCCTTCGTTCATCATTTGTTTACATCGGCTGTTGCTGGAGGCCGCCATCTTTGTTTACATTTACATCGAGGCCACCATCTTGGTTTTTTGTTTGTCATCTGTTCCCCCTAATTAATTCTCGTTTGGCCTACTAGATGCGCCGCCATATTGCTTCTGGCATTGATCACTAGGAGAGCTGGTCTTGCTCTCGATCGATTAGTCGATCTCGCTTGCGCTCACCCGCCATTTTTGACCTGAAATTAGCCGCTAGGGGCGCTGCTTTTCTTAGAACTCAAAATACGAGCTTGGGTCGCCAGACTTACGCATTAGACTACTCGGCTATCCCGACATGCACTGACATAAGAGTTTAATACTAGTATATAGCTTGGAGCCGAATAAATAATTTCATGCCAATGGTTCAAGACATAGCATTTTTATTATTTATTATATAATTTTTACGGTACTTCATTTACATTACAATATATATTTTTAAGTTAATATACAAATCAATAATTTTAATTATTAATTTTTATCTTATATAATATTTTTATGTATCAAAATTTTTTTTTACGTATTATAAACTAAATACATTTTTTCTATGTTATTTTTATTTATTTTTTACTATTTTAGTTTAACTTAACATACATATTATTTAGATATAAATTATAAATTTTTTATTATATAATTTTTATTTCTTATATAATATTTTAAGTATCTTAAATTTATTTTAAGTATTTTAAATTAATAACTCTTAAATTATTATTTTTAATTTTTAATTTTTTACCATTTTGGTTTGACATGAATAATTATTATTTACTATTTAACTTATATACTTTTGTTTTTAAGTATTTTTTAAAGTATTTTTTTTTTAAACTTCGAAGTGAATCGAGTGAGGAGTCTATGGATTCGTATCTTTCAGACAGATAAGAATATGTTATCAGAATATATGATTACGTGACTATTGCAACCTCCATATTGGATTTTTATAAGTATAAATAAAAATTGTTTTAGTAAATATATACCAAGTGTTTTATATTATGAACTTTGATTATTCGCATTTATTCGATTTTTATTTACAGGCAATATTTATTTTTTAATGTTCCACATATTTATATATTTACGGACTTCTATGCTCAACTTAGAAAAATATTTCCTACTCTTATGTAATTTATTGTAATGCTTGTCCATTTTACACCATCTCATAATCAAAACTGTTCAGTATCAACTTCTATTAAGCTGAGATAACCTCACCTTACTTCACCTGACCTAACTGTACCTAACATAAGATAATTTAACGTAATAATTGCATAAGAACTATGAATATGTACTTTTTTTTCTATTTCTCTCGACATTCAACCGTCACACTCTAGTCACCATCAAACCCCTCTTCACCTCCTCTCCTGATAGTCTTACTAATATCTATAACTAACAGTAGTGAGTACCGAAACAGATATTTTACCTTTCACCATGACATAAGCTTGCCTCATTCAGGATATTAACAATACAGTTCCATATTAACCACCATACCTCAGACATACTGATCAATAATATCAGTCAACTATATTGACTACCATTTCAGCCACATCTATTTTTGCCAGTTACACATATAAACTAGCCATACCAGCTAAGCATTCTACCCCTCCCATTTAACTACATTAACAAAAAACGAATCACACAATTAAACCATTCTCCCCAGACCATATAAGCTATAATTTTTTTCATACTACCGAAATAACAGAACATGTGATCATGCCATTCCAATCAACTTTACAAACTAACTATATAACCGAGTCATACTTGTGTGCATTCCACCCCATGGCACGACTCTGGATATATTTTATTTATCTCGCCGTCCAATTAAACTACCCGCCAGTCCAAGTAAAATTTCAAGTTAGTCATGTACGTAAGAAGTTAGAAAAGTATTTTCATATTGTGTAGAACACGGAATATTTTGAACTTAGTCACACCCATTCTACCCCATGTCAGGACTTTTGAAAGACATATTAACCTTACCTAACTTGACCTAACCTAACCACCACACTCCAGTCTTGCACGTTAGAACTTGGAATAATTGTTAAGTATATATTTTTTTATATTATGGAAATGTGAACCTATCCTCCTCCTCTGCCTCCTTTTGTCGATGTCATAAATATTACAGCACTCTTACGACATGCACTCTCATAACTCATGATTTAAATTGAATTAATAAGTATTTCTGAGAAGCTGTTACACATATTACCATGAATTTATATAAAAATTTTATTCGCATATAGATATATTCAATAGATAGATTACCACATTCTTTTGCAGAATATCTACTCTACTAACCAACACCAGATTAAATTTAATCATATCTCAAACTAGAAGTCATGTTGACCATAACCCAGATATCTTGAACTAACCATTGCTAGATTTAAACCCACGACGCCCCCTTAATTTTTAACCTTGGACCAGTTGACCCTATAAATGTCAAGAACAATTTTGTACCTCCATGGTAACTGGACTCTGTACGTGCTTCCTGCCCATTTTCACACCTGGATGATGACAGATGACCATGTGCGTGGAATAGCTGTGTTAACAGGTCTGTACCTGCATGGTGTCAGGTAAATAAAGAGAATGAGTCAGCAAGTTTCGCAAGCAAGTATAAGCCATCAACTGAATTGGCTCTTCAAAGCCCCTCCCCAGAAGCAATGACTTCAGGCAACTTCTTAAAAATCTGATCTTATTGGAGAGAAACTACTTCCGTTAAAACGAAATGGAAATAGAATTAAAACATTAAGTCTTTTTCGAAATAAAAAATAAAATAAATAATTATGTTTTAAAGTAAAATAAATCAATTATACAATCACGCAAATAAAAAAAAAATATTGAAATTAACATATTTAGATCATAACCTCCTTCTCAGAATCCATATCAGTATGCCATAGAATAACAAAAATAAAAATAACTTTGGTTTGCTGGTTTACAAATAAAAATAATACTCGGTTTTAATAGAGTCGGTTTTAATAAACCGACTCTTCGTGTGACCTTAGTGTGACGTCATCCAAGGTCAGATTCAGATCCATGAACCCCAGCCGGAGGAACTATATACGACTACTTTTATGACCTCTTTGGATTTCATTTCTCGTTTGTTTATAATTCTCATTGGTTTACAGGGGACTGCGGTGGCTGAGCTGTTAGTCTACTCTTCTCCCAGGAAGGCGAACCGAGTTCAATCCCTGGCCGAGCCACTGCCGGATTTTCGCAAGTGAGAATCGTGCCGGAACATGCCGCTGGTCGGCTGGTTTTCTCGGGGATCTCCCGTTTGTCCCGTCCTTTCATTCTGGCTCTGCTACATACCTCAATCCCCCTCATTGGTAGAGAACTGCAATATTAGTGTTATTATTTCGGGCCGCTTTGAAGTTCAAACACGCGTACCGTTGCAGTACGTTTGTAGGGACAGGAAAAATGTCTTGTTTTGAACCACCTGCAGGCTAGACTCCACTGTCCTGTGTATTTTCGAGCGTCATATTTCTGTTCATTGGCTGCTGCCCCAGTGTGTAGTCAGATCAGGTGGCAAGGGATTCAGTGCTGGTTTCCGGGTAGGTTTGTTACTGACTCAAAGTTCACCTGGGTGTGTTTAATAAACTATCATCCAATTGCAACCATGAGATAAATGCACATGTGTTTGCAGTCTAGCTTCTCCTAAAATCAATTCGCGAAATCTTCCAGTCCCTATACATTTGTCATTGGGCCATACATAATCTCGCACGCCCTTGATAACTCTGCGTCAATAAATGAATTATTCACAATTATATGCCCCACTCACGCGCAGTTCAGTCAAAAAGGGTGTGAAATCACATATATGCAGCTATCAATGATAATAAAGGACGCTTACTCCTGTATATAAGGTACTGTGGTGTTCAGCCTGTTGACAAATAATAACTAGAGACCCGAGAATTTCGCAGGTTCATTTCTAGACAACTTGGAATTCGCACACATGTACGTTCATGTTACGTTTGTAATTGATCGACGTGTTGTTTGACATCTCCTGAAGATAAATGAGCCAATAACAATCCATCAATAAACAGCCGATATCTGTATGAGAGTACATAAGAGTGTGAAGTCTAGCCTACAGGTCATTGAACTCGCGAATTCCTCGGGTATCTAATAATAACGCGAAACACCTATTACGTACAGTTACATTCGTTGAATCATGACAGGATATTCATTTCGTGAGCTGGCAGATATGATTTTGTAATATGGTCGTGCAATTTGTAATGAACGCGGGTCTGCTTGTCTGCAACAGGTGGCGTTTTCAGTCCGAAATCCGCCGAGTCAGCAAACTTTTGCTGAGAGACTTTCGTACCTGATCGATCCACTGTTTGTGGTACTATGAATACTGTCTCAGCGACTCGTCGATAAACAGCGGTAAGTAATGTACAGTCAACACAAGTTTACACTGACTTGTTGCCGTAAAATGGCGGATACTAGTGAACAGCGGTATAGCCGCTTTGTTCGCGCGTCGGTCAGATGAACATGTGGGATTATTAGAATACTAAATATGTTACATATCTGGTAATTTTAACACTTAGATGCATTTAAAAAAAACACAAAGCGAACGAATTATGTTATCACAAATGGTTACAGAACACTTTTCATTCGACGTTAAGATATGAAACTACTATTCCTCCATTGTTACTAACTGAACTGGGCACATGTCACTCAGTGCCCAGGTTAAAATATATGCTGATAGGAGCAGTTTTTTTTTCTAAGGTTGATTTCAAAAGTGCTCACTTATTCGTGAACAACCTTTAACATCGTAAAATGAGAACACTATATTTAAATTTTAAAGTATAGTATGAGAGCTAAATATAGTTTAGACCAGCTCTCAGGCCTCGGAAATCAGTTTACGTGTGCCAAATATGCCAATATTTCTGGAGCATAAAGTATATCAGCACAACGAAATTAAACTGCTGTTTGTCATTGTATTGTACTGAATACTCACAATATGGAACGCAGTTAGACGTGTTAAAAGAAAACAGTTGGTAGGACGTTATGTATCGTAAAGTGAAGAACGTCAAGCACTCGAAGTACGGGTTCGATTACCCACACGGTCATTTTTTCCTCGTTGGAAATATTCATTTTTTGTAAAAATATAATGGTACTTAATTTATTTTGCATCGGCATGTCTTTTTAAAGCAAACAAAATACAAGAAAAGTATTGGCACAAATGTTAATAACAATTAACACTGTAAAAAACAATGTGAAATTTCTCTGGCAAGTGTAAGGTAATATTCGCAGACTTATGCGGGAAACATAGTTTTCCTTACGGGTAAGGTAAACTTACCGCACTCTGGAGTAAAGTTCACGATCATGGTATTGGAAAATCTCTCACATTAATGGGAAAATTATCTTACGACACGCGGGTCTCTTTGTCCATTTGTAACAAATTGATAATTGCATTTTATATATTTTAACATTAAAATTAATTTTTATTGTTTAGGGAGACCTACTCAAGCTGTCCAACATAGCTATTTATATGTAAGGCATAATTACCGCACTCTGGAGTAACAGTCACGTACATAGTTGGGGGAAAATCCCATAAATGGTTGGGAAAATTACCTTACGACGCGTGCATATCTTCAGCACTGTCTCAAGAGCTAAATGGGAGGACGGCCGGAAGAAACAATCTGTTAACACGCTGATATTCACCAATGCTGTGACGCTATCGTCGTGGTGTAATGGATAGCGCATCGGCCTATCGTGACAGAGGACCACGGTCCGCGCCCGCCCGCCAGCAAGTGTCGAGGATTTTCGTGTTGAGGTTTCGTTTACTGTTCATCATAAAATAAAGGTAATAAATAAATTAACAGTACTAATACCGCGGGGTGTTTTTAAATATAATTTTAATATACGATATAGTTAATATTCCATTACTTGCATGGAATTTCCCCTTTCTTGTATGGGATCCCCCCCTTTTTTTTACTGTTATTACTTTATTTGTTATGTAAATTTACTCTACATTTAAGAGGTAATTTTACCTTACACGTAGAGGTAATTAGATTCCCTTACATGTAATGGAATTTTACCTCTTTTTTTTTTTTGCGGTGAAATCAAAATTTGTTTTGCTGCAACATAAACACGTTGACAGTACAGTAAGGATGTAACGTTGTTAAAAAAGTAAATACTGTTGCATTTATATCAATAGCTAGAGATAGGAAAATTTCGCGAGTCCAATGACCTGTTGGCTAGACTCCACAGTCCTGTGTACACTCGAGCTTCTGAAGATAGTTCAATGGCTACTCCCCCAGAGAGTAGCCAGTGTTACTCCACTCCTGGCAGCATGGCACTCACTGCTTGTTTCCTTGCAAGTCTGCTATTGGCTTAGAGTCGTCCAGAGCGTGTTAACGAACTGTATTCCAATCGCAAATGTGACTTCAGTGTGCACGTAATGGGGATACGTAATTCCCGTATCCCTATTAATAGCTAACCGTAGATCGGATTAATAGCAACAGTTACTGACTGCTCACCGATAACAAATATTTTCTGCAGTAATTACTTTAATAATCTTCGCACATTAAACATTCATCTGCGTAGAATAACATAAAATTCATCTTCGTAAATTGCGTAATTTACACTTTGAGTGTTGTTTTAACTTAAAACATTACATTGCAAAGAATATTAATAAAACTGCTTGCCAAGTAATATTTCGTCGCCAGTGTCTTCGATGAACGGGGATGTGTTTTTTTTTTTTTTTTTTTTTTTTTTTCCGCCAAGCTCCACACGGCGCAGTGACGTCACGTAGTGCAGGCAGCACTCCGAGTGATAATCAAACGCGAACTGACTGTAGTCTAGGAGTTGCTTTCAGATACCACGCCTGGCTCGGCATGCCACTGGAACTGCAAAGCTGCGTCCAGCCTTACCAGCGAACCCCGCGGCGTAATTTCGCAGCATTCCTCTGCGGTCGTCGAGCGGTATTTCGTAACTTGCGCGCACGGGTAACCTGAAGGCGAGACAGAACAATAGGCGCCCGGATTCCATTGCTCCCAGGTTTCCACCCCGTCAAATCAACCTGGCACAGAGCTCTCAAGTTACGGTGACATCCTACTCTTTGTCCCTCCAGCAGTAGACACCGTATGGACAGAACAAAACAGAGTAGGTGCACTTCGCTGAATCGTGCGCAGCTAACGAACACCTTTGTAACACAAACGTTACAAGTATTTTAGCAAACTATAAAGTATTGGGCAGAAAAAAAAAACATTAATTTTAACCCGTTCATTTAGAGTCCATGATAGTGGAGATGTTGCACTCGAATTATAATTATTACGGCCATTGTAGGGTCTTCCTTGCGGCTAATCTGATTTCTGTAAATTTTCTACGCCTCTTCGACATGAATGGTTAACGCCAATATGATCGAGTGTTCAGCTCGTGGTTCATTGGCTGCGAGACGATTGCTGAACATAAGTATATAGCACGTACCAAACAATTATGTGATTTCAACATTTGAACTCAGAAATCGATGTGTGACCGAACGGGTTAATTTGCGCGTAACTTAGGTGGATAATACCGATAGAATTTCCATAGAAAAACCCTTCACTTTTTTAAATCACAAGCAAAATTTCTATGTTACTTATTTTGAAAGACGGAAATAAGATAATCAGCACACAGAGATAAGACATGTTAGTTTGAAAAAAAATATTAGTTAGATGACACATCTATTTACAGCAAACAAAAAGAAAAACATTTGCATTTACGTTTAACTGTTGAAATAAGTTGGTGAATATGAATTTTTATAAAATAACGTTTGCTAACCATATCTTAAGTATTAAAATCGAAATATTTTGTTTATGTGCTCTCAAAACTGTACATTTCTGTTCGTTGATTAAATACGGAAAACTTTTTTTTTACTTATAATGAGTGAGTGAGTGAAGAGATTTGAGCGGCTCTTAACAGCGAGGTCATGAGAGCTGATGAGGGCGATTGAGGAAAGTATGGAGCAGCGACTGAATGAGTGGGGTTGGCAAACGGGAGATCACCGACAAGACCCGCCTATCAGCGGGATCATCCATCACAGTTCCCACATGCGAAGATCTGGAAGTGGCCCGGCCGGGAATTGAGCGCTGTTTGCCTTGGTGGGAGGCGAGTAAGCTCAGCCAGTGCGGCCCCTTTTACTTAGAAGTAAATTATTTAAAAAGTGCTTATAACTATCAGTTATCGAAAATATTTGGTTCAATATAATTCAGGCTATTCCAAGCAAATATTTCTAAGTTTTAAAATCTACATTTCGTTTGCTTAACGTAATCAGTTTTGTTCTTTTATGATATTTTTTTTCAATCAACTATATAACTTAAAACTCGTATCCATACATACTCGGGCACTATGCAGTAAAGCGGTTTGTTTTTCCTAACGCATGTTTCGTCCTAGCGACATTTAACAAGAAACAGTGAACTCTAACAGAATGTGACTGATAACAATATGTACACTGACCTATTTACTGTTTCGGTTAATTTTTTCTTACAAATGTATGCTCACATTTTTCTGAATTATCGTAAACGAGATCAGCTTCTATGTACAGTTTATTCGTGGCAAAATTAACATTTTGAAGTTAACCTGCTTTAACTCTACTTTAAGTACACTACGTATACTTGCACGTTACGTGAAGATATCATTGCCGTTGACATTTTTACTGGTATACATCCGTTAGTCAAACGACTACGAGAAATAGTTAGGGATGACTTTTATACCAGTATGCCAATACTGTCTATAAATCGATAAGAAATTCAAATAGAGTAACCATAAGTTTTTAGAATTAATATTTTCACTAGGCACTGCCAACGTTACTGAAAATATAATATTTTGTTTTTACGTCATGCCGTCTCAGAGTAGGCTTACTTAAGAATACAGAGTTGAAATAGACACTTTTACCGCGAATTCGTGTTGTAAACACCAGCATAATCGTGTTTAGCCACAGCAAGGTTATTTATATTACAGGTTGGGAAGATTAATGTTAAAAGTTTGGCAACCAAAATCTTTCGCATCTAAGTGAGCGCTAGGGTTGGCAATGTACCATATTTGATCTATTTTATACGTTAAAGAAATGGAAAATTATAGTAAACATAAATCAAATATTAAATAACTTCGTAACTAAGTGGGGCCACGGTGGCTGAGTGGTTAGACTGCTCGCCTCCCACCAACGCCAACGGGGTTCAATCCTCCGGATTTGTGCAAGTGGATATCTTGCCGTACGATGCCGTTGATCGGCGGGATTTCCCAGTGATCTCCCGTTTCCCCCGCAACTTCGTTCCTGCGTTGCTCCATACACTCACCTCGCTTCGCCCTCATTGGCTCTCAAGACCTGGCTGTTAAGAGCCTCCCAGATCTCACCACTCACTCCCCGAGAAAACCCGCTGACCAGCGCCAACGTCCGGCACGAGTCCGATACGATTCCCACATGCGAAAATCCGGGAGCAACCCTGGCCGGGGATTAAAACCCGGTTCGCCGTTTTGGGAGGCGAGCAATCTAGCCGCTCAGTCACCGCAGCCCCAATATTTATTGACATTTCCGGGTTATTAAGTGATCTTAAAGATTTGACTGGTACTGTCCTGTTGGTCGAAACATCCAAAGGGCGTTTCCGATGAGCGGATGTCCAAAGACACGTGAAACACAACATATAATTACTTGTACAACGTCTAGCATGATACCAAATCATGACGAGGAACAACAGAGTCTCTAGCCATTAGAGCTAGTGATTTTTCGCGAAAAAATTGGAGTGCACGGTAGACTTCAATACCATAAGCACCCAAGAGCAGTTTGTCCATTGCCATCAGTTGCTGTCTGCTTGAGAAGCCGTTTTCATATTCGACCAGGCCACTCGAAATTTGGCAACATCGGCACGGCTCCTACGTGATTTGTGTGCAGAAATTAACACATGTCAAAAAGTAATTCACCCAATAAAGGTAGGTACTATGCGCTTCAGTGTTTTGAAACATAACTTGTCTTGAAAGCTTTTCGAGAAATTTCGATACCCTTACTCATCATTAGAGATTATGGAAAATCGCGAAAATTTTTTGAGCCAACATATCTTCTATAGCACTCTAACTAGTTTATTCTTTAATGATTGTATGAACAAGGTTTTGACTCGGTTAAGATGTTTGCAGACCAATCACGAATGTCCTGCCTTGTGGTATCAGAATCCTCATTGGACCAGTGCAGTGGGGTAGTAGCTCATACATGCGTGATAGCCAATAAGGAAAGAAAACTGTCGGACATGTGTACAGTACATCGAATCCTAGCAAACAGTCAACTTTTCCAGCGATATACCATCATCTCTACTCGTCATCAAAGCTCAAAGTTCAAGCAAGTCGGCGAAGTTCCCCTCCGCCAGGACTATCCTGGGCGCCGAGAAAGCTGCCCTGTGAGAGAAGGTCCATCACGTACCCGCCGTCGTAATTGAACGGGCCAGTGCCGCGTGGAATGGATGTCCCAGTGTCGCCGGAATTCCGGAAACGTGGACCGCTTTGACGGCGTCGGCTCCAGGTTCGATCTGCCGCCTCGTCCTGCTTCTCCCGATCCAATTGTCGTCGAACAAGGGCCACCTGGTTTTCGCGAAGAGAATTACGCGAAGGCTAGGTTTCGATATCCGACGTGCACACTTGCAGCCTTCCTTTGGTTGCTGGCCATCTGTCTTTGTGTGAGGACTAATGCATATGCTATAAGTGGATACCGGAAAAATTCGCGAAATCAATGACCTGCAGAATAGACTCTACAGTCTTATGTACAAATATGCCGATATGAACTACACATTGGTTGTCTGCTGTCACAGCGGAAGGCGACAATTGGACACCGTTCTCCAGGAGGTGTCAAACACCATATGGACCAATGGCCATAGTTATATAAACGCACGTGTTTTGAATTCTAGCTTGTCCCAGAATGAATCCGCGAATTCTTCAGATATAGGTAGGGTCAGTACCTGTTTTTTGATAGCAATTTCAATGACTGAATAAGTAACAGCCAACTTCGTGCGGCGCATTAAATATTATTTTAATTGAATTTAGCCATAGCAATACGATAATAGACATATTTACTATACAGTCACTGTTTATATTGCGCACTTTAATGCATTAAAAAAAAATTATTTTGGTCACCAGGATTTGAACGATCATCGTTCCACTGCTCCACCGTTACCTTTCCGATTTTTTTAAAGTTGATTTTATTGACATATTGACTGATACATTTGCCGTTCGACAGAAAGTGTGTGACGTTGCGGTAGTGTGTGTTGTTGACGTTTGACGCGCTCGAGTAGGCTCACCTGATGACAAACTCCTAGTACACACACGTGCGCGACATGCGAACTGACGTGCCGCAGAGGAAGCTGCGCGAGAACTACCGACCCTCCGACTGCACTCTGCCCCTGAGCTATAAGGGAAAATATCTCTTTAATGCGAGTTTGGTTTTTATAATACCATTTTAAGAGGCAACGTGAGCATTTCGTTTTTAATTCCGTTTGTACTTAAACATCACTGCTCGCGGTTTGAATGTTTGAACTATATTAAATGTGTCGAAAAGAGTGCATTGATACGTACGATTTATTTTAGCATTCCTAATGTTCCCAATAAACTTTAAAAAAAAAACTATAACAAACGGTATGCAATATTTAACTACCCATTTTCTATAAAGCATTATAAGAAATATATTTTACCCATTTTAATCAACGCTGGTTTGGTAGCTGCTCTGTCCTCATATCTAATTGAAAACTCGTAAGCTTAAGTAAATACCCTTACTTTTCATTTTTGGTTTAATTGGTACCATTAAGATTGATAAAACGAATCGTATAAATGAGTGCACTCTCTTCACCACATTATACGCAGTTTAAACAATCAAACAGAGCGCTGTGATGATAACACGACGTCAGCGAAACGAAAGACTTAAAAACAGAATGAAAGGCTGAGTGTTAATGTTACATCATAAAATGGTGTTTTAAAATGCGGAACACATTTTGAAAGCATTTTCTAATGGTTTTATTAGTTTATGCGTTGTTATTTCTCTTGATACACGTGGTTTATCGGCCATTCTTATACTTTTTTGACGGCGATTTTTGCACGCTTTTTAAATGACCCATCAGTCAAAAAACAAACCACTGAAAACAGTGAAAAAAATGACCGATGAATCAGTGGAAAACGTCACTGAATCAACAAATGAAGGAAAACTGGCATTTTTTCACTGATTCATCAGTTAAATTCACTGAATTGACTGTCGAACCACTCATATACGGTTAACTTATTGAAACACTGAAATACTCACTGATTCATATTTATATTTCACGTCAGATACATACAAAACTGCTCAAGGGCCCTGAACTGATACTTCATACAGACTTTTCACCAATAAAATAATAGGGTCACCACTGAAAATCCCATAAGTAAAGGCTGTTCACGAAAAAGTGAGCACTTTCGAAATCTACCTTAGAAAAAATTCACTGCCCAGGCCTGCATATATTTTAACGGGCGCCCTGAGTGACATGCGCCCAGTGAAGTTGGTGACGATTGATGGCAAGTAGTTTCGTATCTTAACGTCGAATGAAATGTGTTAGGTAACCATTTCTGTTAACTTAAATAGCTTTTTCCACTTTCTTCTTTTTTTTATACATCGAAGTGTAAAAATGAGCAGATATGTAAAATATTTACTTTTCTATTAATTTCAGAGTTTCGCTTGACCGACGCATGAATATAAAGAATACATTCTTCGTGCTTGCAAGTAGATCGTAAGCAGGGATTTCGAAAGTAATCATTTTACCGTGAACAGCCTATAACATAAAAGAAACTCATTTCTGGTTTAATTGAACTGTTACTTGTATTTTATTTATAGATTGTAATATTTCATTTTTAATCAATATTATTAAAAGCAGAGGTAGTAGTTGCTTTGGCAATGGCCAGTCATCGTCTGTTCGCGGTTTGTCCACACTTTTGTAATCAAACCTTCGAAAAAATCCCCCCATGTATGCCATGTCTAGTTATTTCCTTAATATGCCATGTTCATAGCGAGTTCAATGACCTGTAGGCTATATTTCACAGTCTTATATACTCTCATACAGATATATCAACTGCTTATTGGTTGATGGTTGTGATAGTAAAATGCGGTGGTCGGGCACACAATTTATTGTCTCTTTGTTATTGGCTCATTTATCTCCAGGAGGTGTCAAACAACACGTCGACCAATTACAAAAGTAACATGAACGTACAAGTGTGTGAATTCCAACTTGTCTAGAAATGAACCCGCGAAATTCTTGGATCTCTAACTATGAGTAACTGATTCGAACAGAACTGAAGAATTCGCGGATTCATTTTGGGACAAGCAGGAATTCAAAACCCGTACGTTTATATAACTTTAGCCATTGGTCCACACGGTGTTTGACACCTCCTGGAGAACGGTGTCCAATTGTCGCCTTCCACTGTGACAGCAGACAACCAATGTGCAGTTGATATCGGCATATTTGCACTTAAGACTGTAGAGTGTAGCCTGTAGGTCATTGAACTAGCAAATTTTTCAGGTCTCTACTAATTCGTAAACCGTGAAACTGGTCTAGGACACGATTGGGCCGTCACAGTATAGCTGAACACAAAGCATACAGCCCATTGGTTTTGGAAAAACTTAACAAGGGTTGTGGGGATTGGTGTACAGCACTCATCACAAAACTTCTTGTTTGTTACACCTGGAAGCCTAAACTTAATTGTGGCTGAATGTTTTGCAGTAGAAGTAGGGGAGTTCATCCAGCTGTACAAAATGCAGAATCTTAAAACAAAATACTACACACATTGCCAAAATTGTCATAAAAAAATATTATTTATGTTTTATATGAAAGGAAACCAATATATTTACTAACGCTGTAAAATATTTTGCTAGATTATACGTTTTAAAATGTTAAAGCAATCAATTAAGAGTCTGTGATTAAAATAAAAATTTAAGCAAATTTCCATTTTGGGTGCTTATCAAAGCACATTCTATAAGAAAAACTTTCTCATAGAGGGCACTTATAAAAATTACTATGATAGTGTGTAAGAGAATATTATTACAAACGTTTGGAAATATTTTCAATAACTTATTTTAATGTACAGTAACTCATTTCATTATAAACAATGATTAATGGGTGAAGTGTAAGTATTGTACATAAAATCAAATATTAAACGTGCATTACCAATATTATCTTTTATATAACAATAGCTTCTTTTATGGCTGCCCTGCTTGACGAATGTTTTCTCACAAAAATGGGTTCAGAAGCATCCAGAATGGAAACACACTTAATTTCGTTCATAAAAATAGACTCTGTTAATTGACAGTTTTAACGTTTACAAATATTTCGCAGTGTTAAAAAATGTATGCATTCTTATTTCATATACAATAAAAATCGTATTTTTTTTACAGTTTTGGTTGTCTGTTTACTACTTTTGAAAGAGTTCTGCATTTTTAGAATCCTCTGCAGTGATAAAATGAAAACTACTCTATTTCAACCTTAGTGGGCGAGTAAATAAAGAAATTTGGGAGGCTCTTAACATTCAGTTCTTGAGAACCGTTGGGGGTGAAGCGAGATGAGTATGGAGGAACGCCGGAATACGAGGGTGTGGGAAACGGGAGATCGCTGAGAAAATCCTCTTACCAGTGGCATCGTCCGGTGCGTTTTTGAACCTTAACGATACAGAAGTGAAACAGCCGCTTATACCTCGAATTCCAGCCGCATACGCCCGCAAAATGTCTTGACTGACCAGCAACATGGCGCGACGCCATTCGCCAATCAGAGCCTGGTAACATGCTCACTAACTGGCAACCCAGAAGACAGTAAGGAATATTCTGCACAACGCAACAACCAATCAGGCAAAAGGCTTACTTGCAGAGCCTTGCGTAGCAAATGAGCGAATGGGTATGCCTACATCAGAGGAAACAAAACGTTATTTTACTTTTGTGTATAATCCACTCACGGTCACCTCACACCTTTCTGAAGCTCTGCGGAAGTTCTACTTACAGGATATTCCTCCGCCTCGTGCAAACTAAGCTTAATTAAGTCTAGAAAATTACACCAAAGGAATACGCGCCGGATTCGTGCAAACTCAGTTGTAATTATATTTTGCATGAGAACTATTTCCTACTGGGGGCTACCTACACACATGTTTTCTCAATGTTTTTCTTAATATTTACTATGAGCGAATTATTATAATTTATTAATAAAATATTGTAAAACTAAAATTTAACGAAAAATAAGACACTTTCTTGTTAACAGAGTTATAAAACGCTTGTGATACTTGGCATATTTAGTAAATAACTAAATACGTCATACATGGCGTGATTTTTCAAATGTTTGATTCAAAAAGTGTGAATAAACCAAGAATATACTTTCTCACCTTCCTGTTTTGAAGGGGTACCTAGATCTAAACAGACTCTAAAGCTGCAAAACAATGATAATAATAATATTCCTATACAAATTATTTTTTTTAATCAACCGGCCAGACTTGCACGAATGTACAGTGGGGAAAAAAAACATTAAATTGATAAAACCCGTGTCAGAAAATGCAGGCTCGCATATTCATGGGCATGTTGAAATGCATCGCACGATGACGGCGTGAAATTGCAGTCCTCGCAGGCGCCACGGAGTACGTAATAATACGGCAGTCGATGGCATGGACCGAATACAGGTTAAAGGCTGCTGTTAACGATAAAGTAAGCAATTTAGAAACCCTAGTTACTTTTTTACTGCCAACCTTTTTTATCCTTATTGCCGTTGACTGGGTGTTTCTTGATCCGTACAGATCAGAGTACGAACTTGCGTGTTATCATCCATCCACGGTTAAGTTCTGTTAAAGTTCTATTACCACGGATACTCCTACGCCTCATGAAAACAAAGCTTAACGGAGTATATAAAATTACACCAAAGGGACTTTGTATAATATCAGTTTCTTTCTAGGCCTTATAGTCTATTCACGGTAAAGTGAGCACTTTTGAAAGCCGTTTCATTTGGAATAATGGTCAATAAATATACTTCATTCTTGCCTTAGACGTCAACTTCGGAATAGGGTAGAATGTACAAACTGTGTTTATTACTTACATGGCAATTATAATTTTAAAAAGGTTGTTAAGGGATAAAAAATGGCTTGAAAGAAAGAAGTAACTAGGGCCTCAAAAGTGCTTACATTATTGTGAACAGCATATACAAATATACCTATTTTCTCCTCAATTTTCATATTGATTAAACATTAAGTATAATAACGTATGTATAAATATAATTTAAAGTTAAATTTGACAAAAACAAGGCACTTTTTAAACAAGTACAAAACTCTTGTGTTACATGGTATATTTAGGAAACAACAAAGCACGTCATACACAGGATAATTTTTTTTTCAAAGGTATGAATCAAAAAGTGTTAAGAAACTACAACTAGACTGCAGTAACACATTTACATTCCTGGCAGTTCCGCGTTCTCGCTTGGACGACGCATGAATGAAGTGATCAGGCGCACGGCAATGTAAATATTATACACAGTCCGGCAAGATACGGAAGTGAGAAGTAGCTCACAAGCAGCGCTATCAGAAGTGTTCGGGGAACCGTGAAGAATCTATAGAGAGTGCGCATTCTAGCTGCGTAGTAACCCATTCGGGTGACCCAACCTGGGGCCACGGTGGCTGAGCGGATACACTGATCGCCTACCACCAAAGCGAACACAGTTCGATTCCCTGGCCGGGACGCTCCTGGATTCTCGCATGTGGGAATCGAGCCGGACGATGCAGCTGTCGGAAGGTTTTCTCGGTGATCTCCCGTTTCCCCCGCCCTTCCATTCCGGCGCTTCTCCATACGCAACTCGATAAACCTTATCGGCTCTCAAAACATCGCTTTTAAGAACTGGCCAAATCTCTTCACTTTATCCCTCATCCTTCATTGAACCGCTGTTCTGCCATCGGAAATTTTAAAGACACGTGGCCATGCTAATGTGATTTTATTACGCTGTTAATATAAATACGTTCTTTCAAATACCAGTCCGCTTCTTCTGAGCTTATGTCAACAAGGCTGTAATCAATCTATGGAAAAGGTATTTTTTTTTTAATAATCTCGTCTCTATTAAAAATACTGTTACAATACTGTTGTGACGCCTGCATGGCCTGCAGCCAACATAATAGTGTAGCACGTCTGGTTGCATATACTCAGGCACACTCCGAAGCGAATGACCGGATTAACAGACGTCGACACAGATTACTTGGGATCACAGAAGTGAAACAGCTGCTTACATGGAGAACTTGAGTTGCACACGCCAGCAAAATGGCGTCACTGGTAAGCAACATGGTGCAAATGGTATTGTTTTATCAGCATATGTTCACTTGCTTCCCAAACGACAGGCCTGCCAATAGGGAATCTTTCGTAGCATGCGGTATCCAATGTGACAAAAGAACCGTTACAGAACCTCCCTTATGCTAGTCAAATGGAAACACTCTGTGCAACGCATAGGTGATCGTAAGAACAGAGCCTAATGTGTTAACATGAACATTTCTAATAGGTAGAGACCTGAATAATTCGTCATTTCAATGACCTGCAGGCTAGACTCTACACTCTTATTTACAAATGTGCCGATATAAACTGCACATTGGTTGTATTCTATCACAGTGGAAGGCGACATTTGGACACCGTTCTCCAGAAGGTAAGAAACACCGTGTGGACCAATTGCTGAAGTTATATAAACGCACGTGTTTTGAATTATAGCTTGACCAAAATGAATCCGCGAATTCTTCAGGTCTCTACTAATAGGCTACCTTATCTGTTGCATCAAGGTCATGTATAGTTTGAATGCATGAACGAAATTGAAAATTTAAATCACATAAATTATTTCAGGTTTTTAAATATTTTAAAATGGTTTTAAAGCGTTTTGTACTAGATTGCGAAAATATGTATTTATTTAAATATTATTAGGTAGGGCCCCTATTTTAGGCGTAAAGATTTCAGGGCAAGTTGTGTTCGACAACCCTTTAGTTCAAAACCTCTTCCTATGAATGGATCATTCGAATTCTTACGCGTATTGTCTGTCTGTCCGCGAACAACGGATGGTCAGTATCGGAGAAACTTAATTCTGATTGGCTCGCTCATGAAACACACGCTTCCCACAAAGACAAGTGGCCAATAGTCAAACGAAAAATTAAGAGCCCGCAAAGGATATTGAAGTCTAGCATAAGCGTAAATATTTTTACGAAAAACAGGTGGTACTAACAATAGTTTTAGCTGCGAATGATATTTAATTACAAAAAAGTTGGGCGACGTATAATGATCTCCACAAGTTTCAGATTTTTACGAAAACTGCCAAAACAGAATATTAATTGGCTGAGCTTCTAACGTCACATTTTCGTTGCGTATTGGAGACATCGTTAAAGGAAGAGGCATACAAAAAGATATGCTCAAGTTGTAAATAGTGCAAGGGCCTTAATTCCGTGGCACGTGCGCATGTTTGCTCGGCCTGTGCGCCGAGCGTCGTCTACCAACGTGCCGGCAGAAAATTGCCGCCCCAGGAGGGCAGGCGGTATTGACAGGGCAAGCCCCTCTCATTAAGGCGGGCTCAATATAGTGGAGTTCGCACGTCGCTGCAGCGCCAATTTCGCGTAGCGAGGTAACCCGACTTCCGTTTCTCTAGAGAACCTTCTAGAGAAGGTCTGTCATTCGCTCGCGCAGCTTACGCCGTACCACACAACACCTAAAGTTACAGAAGTGAAACTAGTGGTGGTTATAAAGGGGACGATGCGGCTGCGCGTCCAAGGTCAAGAAACGAGGGATCGATACGGGCGACAGTTACTTATAGCGCCTCATCGCTCCTACGCGCACGGCGTGCAGTGTTTCCGTCCTAACGCTTTACTGTACAAATCATAGGTATCTGTAACATAAGAGTTTTATTACACGCGATGTAGTGTTTCCGTCCTAACGCTTTACTGTACAAATCATAGGTATCTGTAACATAAGAGTTTTATTACACGCGATGTAGTGTTTCCGTCCTAACGCTTTACTGTACAAATCATAGGTATCTGTAACATAAGAGTTTCATTGCACGCGATGTAGTGTTTCCGTCCTAACGCTTTACTGTACAAATCATAGGTATCTGTAACATAAGAGTTTTATTACACGCGATGTAGTGTTTCCGTCCTAACGCTTTACTGTACAAATCATAGGTATCTGTAACATAAGAGTTTCATTGCACGCGATGTAGTGTTTCCGTCCTAACGCTTTACTGTACAAATCATAGGTATCTGTAACATAAGAGTTTTATTACACGCGATGTAGTGTTTCCGTCCTAACGCTTTACTGTACAAATCATAGGTATCTGTAACATAAGAGTTTTATTACACGCGATGTAGTGTTTCCGTCCTAACGCTTTACTGTACAAATCATAGGTATCTGTAACATAAGAGTTTTATTACACGCGATGTAGTGTTTCCGTCCTAACGCTTTACTGTACAAATCATAGGTATCTGTAACATAAGAGTTTTATTACACGCTATCAAAGCCCACAGATTAAACTACGTCCGTATATTTGCACCTGTCTCTTGCCACTTAAGGAAACTACATAGGCAAGTTTTAAAAATTCGATATTTATAAAATAGGGAAGTAGATAATTGTGTTTTTTTTTTTTTTTTTTTTTTTTTTTTTTAGACAAAGCGTCACATTTCCAGTACTTTTATTTACCGAGATACGCGTTTACGCGCAAACAACGATTTCACAGAAAACGTTTCAGTACATAGGACTCTTAAGAATCACGGTATTTCCGAAACACAGCAAGATAACACCTGAAAATTTTTTACGTAGACATTACTAATCACACTTAATACGAATTTAATGGTGCGAACACGTAATTTGCAATATATTCCATGAAATGTGGTAGTGAGGAGGGCTATGAAGAGCGGTGTTTTTACTCTAAAACACGCAAAACAAATGTCAAATATATTTCCCCAGGTGTTGTTTACGAGCAGTTGACGTGTATCGCCACGATACGTTTGTTGAAGAACAATGCACAGAGACAGGAAACAAAATGCGCATCGACTTTGGTCTTCCGGTTTAATTCTCACCTATTTAGCATCACGGTTGCATGCTTGCAGTGTAAGAGAGGTCAGTATACGGTGTGGAATTGACCATGCTGTTATGATCGAGACTCGAGCGGCGAAGGAGAACCGTTAAGGTTGATGTGAAGCTACTGCCTATGGAGAACTGCACCCGACTATAAAACGTGAAGAACTCGTAAAAAGGTAATACAGACACCATAAAAATTGTCTGAAATGTGCGATCTACGCTGTATAAATGATAGAAAAATGTATATATTTTGCAACATTAAAACATATTTTACTAAATACTTTTCAAATGTAGAAAAACCATCGATTAAAACTGTCTGTAATTTTAAATAAATTTAAGCTCATTTCCATTCATGATGATTCGGAAAGCAGAATTTGCAAGATAATCTATTTCAAGAAGGATATTCATTATATTTACTGTCATTATGTGTAATAAAATGATAGTAATATAGTATTATATAAATTTTATAACTAACTTTATTTACTCCAGTTTCAACCATAAATGTTTGTAACAACTGGACATACATAAAAATATTCTTAAAAATTATTTCCTACATTATTATTACAATTTTATTACACAGAATTATAGTAAACATTATGACGATATTCTATGACGAAGATTTTTTTTTGCAAATTCTGCTTTCCGAAGCATCCATAATGTAAATGTGTTTAAGTTTTGTTGAAAATACAGACTATTTTAATCGATAATTTTTTTAGAAATTAAAAGTTTAATTTACTGAAATATTTTATAATGTAGCAAAACATATACATTCTTCTTTCATATACAGGATAAATCGCACTTTTCTGACAATTTTTTTTTGTATTTGTACTACTTTTTTATAAGTTCTCACATTGTATAGTCGGGTGCAGTGCTCCATAGGCAGTTGCTTTACTTCAAACTTAAAGACAGTTGGCGGAAGGGGGGAATCGAGGGCGCGGCCAGAGTACATAAGCGCTGAGGAAGCAAGGCCAGGGGTTTGCAATTGCTGTCCGTCATCCAATAGCTCCGGTGACCTCGCCGTCCTAGGTTGGGGGGGGGGGGATGTGCGTGATCGACCTCGAACTACCATTGGTCTTCACAGCGACGCGGGTCTGACCGAACCGAGTTAGAATTAAGTTGACAGTGGTGAGTCAACGCGATTAGTTCTGGATATACTTTTAGGTTTAAAAGAATAGGGCTTTCCCCTTCGGTGTTTGTACGTACAATAAATCACGGTCCGTCAGACGAGTGATCTAATTATTGTATTGTGGATACAATGAACTACTTGCTCACTATATGTATGGTTTGTATTCAACTACAATAACAACACCGTAACAACGCGAAGGCTTGTGATTTATGAGTGCTATTGAGCGTATTTCGTTGCGATTATTTCCATTTGACGTATTAAATCTAATTATTGTGCGAAAATACGAGTGTTTGGGGAGTTTCGACAAATTGAACAGAAGTTGACGCGTCCTATACGTGAGATATCAGCAATATGCATCACCAAGGAGGTATATTCGCCACTTACATGTGTCAGTAACGTAATTTATATTCTAGTTTCAGCGTAGAAGTTAAGAATAGTTGATTGTACTGTGCAGTGTTGTATGCGAATGTGGGGACTTGAGTGCTGACGTATTGTTGCTTACTAGACATGCCTAGTGCCGAAGGCCTAATCCAATTAAACCTAACTTTAAGGCAGGTGAATCACAAGGGGTGTATGAACCAACGCGCGCTTCCTTATTATAGGTTTTATAATATACTATCACGTGTCGCACACTCTACTCGCACACTCTACTCCTGAAATCGCCTACCGTGAAGTTAGGTTAAGTTAGGTTTGGTGTTCTTGTATTTAAATTGGCGAGGCAACCCAAATGACATACAATTTACATACCTTTTACGTGTTTCACCAGAAAATTCCCCTGATCATCATAGCCCTCCCCACTATCGCATTTGGTAGAATATGCTGTGCGTTATGTGATGCGCCTATACTCTAAACTTGAAACAGTAAGAATGGAGCCTAATTATTGAAAAAAGTGAGAATTTAGCTTCTGATAATTAGAACGATATTACTCATTTATACGGTCGCAGAATTTTACTGAACTATTAGTGTTTCGAACAGAATACCAGGAATCTCACTGCGATAAGTCACTTGTTCTCAGTTAATTAGCCTGATTCGCCAGTTGGCAGTAGCTTATCTGCTGACTTTCGGTGAATATTATTTCACTGATTGAAATCACTTATTCGGAATAAGAGTGCAGAAAATTTGTGTTCAGCGTGATTAAACTGTAAAAAAATCGATGCGAAATTCCCTTAAGCGAAGCTAATTAATAACCTCTACAGGTAAGATAAAATTGTCTCTTAAATTTAGAGTATATTTAGATAACAAGTAAAGAACTAAATCCTAATGGTACGGGAAAATTAACTGTATTATATAATAAAATTACATTAAAAAACATCCCTGAGTTTTAGTGGTGTTCATTATTTTTTACCTGTATCGTTAGACAAATAGTAACCAAAACCTCAACACTAAAATCCTTGATACTTGCTGGTGGGTGGCCGCGAACCATGGCCATCTATCACAATATTCCGATGCGATATCCATTACACCACGGCGATAGCGTAGCAGTATTATTGAATATTAGTGTGTTCAAGGAAGATTTCCTCGGCCTTCCCCCCCCCCCTTATCAAATAAGCTGTTGAGAATGCTGAAGAGATCCACGCGTCGTAAGGTAATTTTCCTATCAATATATGCGATTTTACACTGCCATGTACGTGAATTTCACTCCAGAGTGCGGTAATTTCACCTTACCTGTAATCAAATCTATGCCCCCCCCCCCACAAATTTGCGAATATTACCTTATACTTGTCGGACAACATTACCATTATTTTTTTTACAGTGTAGTAATGTAGATTTTTTCCATTTTCCAAGATTTTTTTTTTATTTTTCGGAAAAGCCGTGATTCTTAGTAATGACCAAACAAACCCTTTCACCGCCAACTCTAGCCGCACACGCCATTATAAACTTGCCTCGCTGGCCAGCAGCATAACACTTTCCTAAACTTCCGCCTGGTAACCTACTCTCCAGGCGACAATACCAACCAATACAGAGTCTTCCGCAGAACGCAGTAGCCAATCAGACACCAGGCCCGTTCCAAAGTCTCGCGCAGCCAGTCAGCGAAGGGATAGGTCCACACTTGAAATCTGTACCCGTGAGAATTTCACTGTTTACATCAGCTACCAGTGCCTCAGTTATTCAGCAGTCACTTCAGTCAATTTAAATTATGTATTAGTGGCGATAAAAACACCAGCTTCCTTCGCTTATTGATTGGAAAACTTTTTCCATTGATTTATCAACCATTTCATTCCCGTTTTTCAGGGATTTGTTTTACTGACTGATGAATCATTTGAACGATGTCCATCAAATGAGAGTTAAACAACGTGCACCAAATAAAATACCAACGCACGAACTAATAAAACCAATAGAAATTATTTTGTTTAATTTGAGTTTGGTTTTTCACGATACCATTTCGTGAGGCGACGTGAACATTCAGCCTTTCATTCAGTTTTTACGACCTTCATTCCATGTTTAGGTCTTTCATCCCGTTCTTCGCTTAATCATCGCTGCTCTCGGTTTGAAGGCTTGAACTACATTGCATGTGGTGAAGTGGGTGCATTCATGCTTAAGATTTGTTTTAACATTCCGAACGTTACCAAATTATCAAAAAAAAATATACAAGAAAGAGGATACAATATACAGCTACTTATTTCCTATAAAGAAAACGTAATGAATATAGTTTTCCCGTTGTAATCAACCAGAGTGCGGTGGTTCGATCGGGCTACGCCCTCACAGCTCAGAGGCAGAGTGTAGTCGAAGGGTCGGTTGTTCGCACCGCGGTTCGTCTGCGGCAGATTTCCAGCTCGCGTGTCACGTACATGTGTGTACCAGGAGTTTGTCATCAGGTCGGTCTACGTGAGCTCGTCAAACGTCAACAACACGCACTGTCACAACGTCACACGCGCTCTGTCCAACGGCAGATGCATCGGTCAGTATGTCAATAAAGTCAACTTTAAAAAAAAATCGGAAAGATAACGGTGTAGCAATGGAAATATGTACGTTCGAATCCTGGCGACCAAACTGTTGGTTTTATTTTTTTTTTATATTTTTAAATTACGTTTAATTGCACAATATAGAAAGTGACTAAGTAGGTAATATGTCTATTATCGTATTGATTTGGCTAAATTAAATGAAAGCAATATTTAATTCGCCGCACGAAGCTGGCTGTCACATATTCAATTGGTGAAATTGTTTCACTGAGACAAACAATGGTTTCTCACCGATTCTACGTGGAGCCATTTTCTTTGGTTCCAGTAGATGAATTTCACTGCCAATCAATGGTTTTCCAAAGATTAGAGTTTTGAACGTTAATCAATGGAACCAGCATGTTATTTGACTTCTATGTGCCTACCTATCTGCGCCCAAGGCATATTGTGAATCTCTCTCGGGGTTGATGCAGTTTGCTCGCCTGTTTTCATTCCACTGTCGTTCTCGACGAACGGCAGCTGTGTATGTCCTGCAGGGCGGCCAGATATTCCAGGTAGGCAACTTTATAGCGGCCCTGGTTTCTATTCCTGCGCCGACCATCTTCAGTTCGACTTCCCTCCGTTATCCGATATGATCCCTGGCGAATCCAGGAATTACTACTTTTTACAGGACACCGTCGAGTCGTCTCTCATTCCTGATATTCCGAGCGACTGGTTTCGTCCCCAACGTTTCCGTTGCTGACGAGAAGTTAAAACCACTGATTAAATAAACCATGCTAATGATACGATAATATTTATTCGAGTGTCTCGGGACCCAGATAAAAGAAGCGGGCAATGATGGCGAAATATAGAACGGAAGTGACCTACCTTGTAAGTCTGTGGGGTATTCTCGGTGATATCCTATTTACCTCTCCATTACATTCTGGCGCTGCTCCATACACACCTCGTTTCACCCTCGGTGGCTCTCAAGAACCCAAAATCAAGAGCCGCCAAATGATCTGCACTCCACTCTACGTTATACACTTTTATAAAAGCTGAATTTTTGGTGTGTAACCATTTTACACCGAAATGGGTAACTACTATCGTAAAACCCGATTATAAATCTATAAGGTAAAGAAAAATAGCATATGAAGATGCCTTTCTTTCCGAGACTCTGGAAGCGCTGCTGTGAGGGAAGGATAAAGATCAATGCACACGTCGCCGCCTCCTTTTCGCCTGCTTACAACATGTTATAGCCCATTCCAAGCGGTGACATTTTCATTCATATTCATTTTACGCATATGAGTGCGCGAGGCGACAAAAGTGTGTGGCAAGGTTACGGCGGAAGCGGGGATGAGAGAACAAGCTAATATGCTGAGTGAAGAGCACGTGCGGCGCGGAAAGAATTTTTGAGAGAACTGGAAGAGGGTTGGAGAAACGGCGAGACGAAATGGAGTGGAGGAAGGAAGCGTATTTTCCTACGCGTTGTTCCCGAAAGTGTCGGAGAGGATTAGAAAGCGACAAAAGACAAGGGGGGAGAGGAGCAGGAAGAATGAACGACGTGCTGTTTACTTACGACCTGAGGGTGCGGGCAGAAATAAAGGAAGCTTGACGTAAAGGATATGTGGCGAGAAATACAGCATCAGAAAGAAGGGGGTGATTGTGTCTACAGGTAACGCGTGAATAATATTATCTGTTGTAATGGAATAACATTTTATGAAACATGCCAGGAGTTACCTTTACTCCTTGTATACAAAGAGGTAGACGAATAAAAGTAATGTATTGGTAAATAGAGAGGCAGGTGCAACACTTAGGGAAATCCTCTCCTAATGGTATCGGCAAGTATCGAATATGCGATCTAACGAATACGGTTTTGGTACGCTATAGCATTACTAAAACATCCTTTTACATTTATCTGTCAAACATTTGAAGGCTTTCCTTTTATCTTTCCACCAAATGTGGAGATGGACAATTTTACGAACCTAAGTGAGTGAGTGAAGAGACTTGGGCCGCTCTTAACGTATAGGTCTTGAGAGCCAATGGTGGTGAAGCGAGGTGAGTAAGGAGCAGCGCTAGACTGCAAGGACGTGAAAACCCGTCGGCCAATGGCATCGTCTGACATGTTTCCCACATGAGAAAATCCGGGAGCGACCCCGCCGGGAATCGAAACCCGATCACCTACACTGTAAAAAAAGTTCGTATATGTACAGATATATTTTTGTTACAGTGCAAACAAATTAAAACCAAATTTCCAAAACTCAAATGTAGAATGTGTAAAACCGAACTTAACTTTAACAAGCAAGTGTTGTAGTCTTCAAGTTTATCTGGGCTGGGGGTAAGAAAGAGTGGACTGTATACTAAAACATATGACCAAAAACCCGCAATGAATTACCATGGTCACGCCATGCGAACATCTGGTAGAAAACCAAAATGGCGCCAGCTTCGGCGTCACTGTAGCTCCAGGACTGAGGGCGGGAAGTTGGAAACCCTAGACCAGCAACCTGGCCCAAACAAGTTTAATTATAATCTTCTAGCTACATAAACAATTTTGTATGCTTTGTAATATAATGTGTCGTAAATATACAATATTTTAGATGTAGAGGTACAAGAAAATATTTGGTAACTATTTTCCAAAGAATTTTTTGTAACAAATACATAATTTTTTACTGTTTAGGTGGGACGCGAGTCGGCTAACCACTACAACACCGTGGCCCCACCAATATAAGTGAGTCTTTGAATTTCTTAGAGACAACCTTACTCTACAACTGGTTTAATTCTCAGTGTAATGAATATAATTAGAATACAAACGTTATAATTAGAATAATTGTACGTTTACTGGCGGCACTATTTTTCTACAATTCTGTGTTCATTATTATAGTCCATTTTTTTATTTCAATGCTTACACTTACGTAGGTGGCTGTGGCAGTAATGGGCTCGTATAGCCAACATTTTTAATTTACTACGCAACATTTCCCGAAAATTTGGTACAACACGGTTTGCTTTCCTATGACTAGGGACACCCGGTTTTCGCGAACGAATTTCGCTACTAGCTGAACTTCATAACACCTGAGCTCAGATCCACATTCCTGATTGGATGACCCCTAGGTGTTAGGCGCCTTAGGTGTTTGCCCGCGAATCACAGACGTGCAGTATCGGAGTGACCTATTCTGAGTGGTCAGCAAAGAAGGAAAATGTTTTCGCACAGCGACACTCCATCAACAAACAAAAGAAAACTGTTGGTAAGGCCGTAGGGTATTGAAATATAGCATGTGAGGAAATTTTTTTTCGCGAACTTCAAGTGTCCCTACAGATGACTGATTTCAGTGTGTTTAACACGACTTGACAATTGGCTGGTACAACTTCGCAGACGCTACAACATGGGCAAGCGGTCAGTTGTTACCTATCACTAGATACCTGAAAAATTCGCGAGTTAAATTACCGGCAAGCTAGTCTTACGTATGTACAAATATGCCGATATCAACTGAATATTGGTTGTCTGCTGTCACAGCGGAAGGCGACAATTAGACGCCGTTCTCCAGGAGGTGTCAAGCGCCGTGTGGACAAATGGCTAAAGTTAAGTAAACCCACGTGTTTTGAATTCTAGCGTGTCCCAAAATGAATCCGCGAATTATTCAGGTCTCCACCTATCACTAGAGATGTTGGTTTATCGTGGGAAATTTTGACTTTTGGTAGGACTCGACATACTGCACACATGTCCGACAGTTTTCTTTCCTTATGGGCTGTCATGCATGTATGAAGCTACCACCACATTTCCCTTGGCTCTACTTGCATGAATTATAACGGAAACACTGGCTGGTATGCCCTCAGTAAACGTTAGTAATGGTGAATGTGTGGTAGTTCCATGTTTTAACATAGAATTAAAACTTTCGTGTAAACAATCATCAATAATGAACATATTTCTTTACTTTCCTTTTTTAAATGCATATTTTAATGTAAGAGCAAGTGAAGAGATCTGGGCCGCTCTTAACAACGAGGTATTGAGAGCCGATTAAGGGCAACAGTTATAAAATTGTAAAAATATTTGCCTTTTCTAATAGTTTGACAGTTTCACTTGACCGAAGTATTGCTAAAGTAATGAGCACATGTCAATGTATATTTCTCGTATGGCGGAAGAACACGCAATGTGCGTGTAAGCATATCTTTTGCACGGCTCTCAAAAATGTTCAGTTTACAGACTACCCCACTCGCTATATCACGGTCATGAATAGTGTGAGTCCATACACATCATTGAAAATTTAAGATTAAATAATTTTAAACCTTACAGTCGCATCAATAATCTCAGGTGCTAAATATTTTAAAACTTCTGTAAAAAAATTTTTAACAAGATTGCGAAAATATTCTAAACAACAAAGATATCTTTCACACGTGATGGACATCCCTCAGTGGAGGTTGTTTTCTGCCGCGTTTGGTCCAGATCATTAAGTCCACTTCCTGTCCAGAGTCCCATGTAAAGAGCACTGTGGCTGAAAGGATTAAAATGGACTGCACCTCACTCAGGTAGTACCATGTATATTTTAATCCATGTAATATATTAAAAAGTTGTTGAAGCGTAATGTACTATATATCAGTATACTATTTGCAAACTTATCTTCGACTCTGGCTCATTTCCGATGTACCCATTGCTTCATCCTCCAATTCATATCTTCAATGATCTTGCACACAGAGTGCAAAATCGTCTACTGTCATTTAAATTTTCTTCTTTTTTTCCCGATAAATATTTAAGAACAAAGTCGGTTTAATGAATACCCTTATTTTTTGTGTATTATTATTTAACTGAAAAAACGGTTTTTGCACGGAAATACTCATCATCAACGCGTGTCCTGCCTTTCCTCCATCCATGCTGTATTATTTTGTGGTTATAACAGCGTAATGAATTATAATGTAACTATCCGCTTATTCATGTGTTATATTAAAATTTTATATTATGGTAACGAATTTCCTTAATTGCACAAGCCCGGTTTAGGCAACTATACGCGGTCCAAATTATGAAACTACGCCAATTTTACAATTCAGTTTGCTAAGTCCAGTCGGTAGTTTCGAATTTCATATAACACATAGGAGAGTAAATGCAACATGCGTTATTTATGGAGATGCGTGGACATAAAATTGCAATACTACTTTAAGAAAACATTTTCTCTTACAGATACAAAATGTATAATTATATGTGCCGTAAACAATTTTGTCGCTACACATTGAAGTGCGCTATCGAGTAAGTTTTCCAGCATGCAGAACAAACAAAGTATTTTTCAGTGTTTGATTTGAACTCAGCATTCCTACAGTGCGAACTGAATCCTAAGTCTCGAGAAATATTAGCCTTTGTAACACCATTAAATGTACTCAAACAAAAAGGAGTAGATTTTATTTGGGGAGATGAACAGGACCATGCCTTTTGTAAACTAAATGAGAACTTTTGACCTCAAAAAACACTAAAATACATTTTTAAAATTCCAAAAAATCCTCAGAAATTCCAAAAAAAAATATTAAAAAATCAATAAAATAATTATTAAGAAGATTCTCACAAATTACCCATTTTTTTCAGAAATAGTGAAGGGATCAGTGACCCAGGGTCAAACCCAGGTGACCAGGAGACAGGGATATGTACCTATAACCTTTTACCTTGACCTTTGACATTGAAAGTTCTAAAATTCTAAAAAAATTTGTAACGAATAATTTAATTAAAAATCGATTTGAAAACGTATAAAATTTTTTTATATAAGATTCTATTAAAAAAATTTCTTATATAAAATTTTTTAACCCTGTAGTTCATTTTTTCCCTTGTTTACCTCGAAATTTCCCTTTTTCCTTTTAAAAAATCCCTTAAAATATTTATAGATTATTTAACAAAAAAATTTACATTTCCTGAGGTCTCCTTGCCACACCATCAATTACTCACCTTTGTTCGAATCCAGCAGACCACTGAGTCCCTCGCCTCCAACTTCTCACATATACTAATTACGCCATCTAGATTTTTGTTCGTCATTTTCTAATATGCTACTGGAGGCAGCCATATTTGTTTATAAGTTACTGGATGCCGCCATCTTGTTTTTTCGTTCGCCATTTGTTTACATGCTACTGGAGGAAGCCATTTTTGTTTATATGTAACTGGAGGCCGCCATATTTTATGTTATGTTACTGGAGGAATCTATCTTCCTTTTTTCATTCGCCATTTGTTTGCATGCTACTGGAGGCAGCCATATTTGTTTATATGTTACTGGAGGTCAGCATATTGTTTTTTTCGTTCGTAATTTGTTTATACATTATTGGAGACCGCCATCTTAACAGGCGACCACCATCTTGGTAGGCATCATCCATCCTCCATATTGAAAGACAATGACCATGACCTTGAAACCAAAAGCTTGAGAGTAAATTCGTAAAAGTAAGCATGCTGGGTGTCAAGCAAGCTGTCGGCACTTAAATTTATAGGCATAAAAATACTTGAAAATTCCCACCCTATTTAAAACAGATGTTTCTAATCCGCAGTATACCTACAAGCATAATGCGAGACTTTCCATGATATGCTTAATTTATTAAATACATATTTGGTATTTAAATTTTAAAGCTATTTAATTTTTGAAAATGTATTTAAATATATAATTGTACATATAGTACAATACTTTTTAGTAAAATTCATTTCTTTAGCTATTTAATTTTTTATTGTATTCCGACAAAGTAGGGAAACATGAAACAAAAGACAATTTTATTCACTGGCATTTCTTTATTCAAGTGAATTATTACAGTCGCTAACAACTTCGAAAAATTGCAATGTTTTTTGATATGTCTATGTAAACTGTAAACTGTTTCTACGGCTGATCTGCTTACCGCACCTGTCACACAAATATGACATGCAACAGAGATTTTTAGTACAATCAGAGTGCTCATGTAGGCGAGCATTGCTGCTGTGCGTGAAGGTCTTTTCACAGAGGCGACACTTATAATGTCGGAATGGTTCAGCAGATGCTGCTGGAACAGAGGCCGATGGTCCAGTTGGCGATGCTAATGTAGTTGCCGTAGGTAGCCCGCTTACAGAAGTCGTTGGCACTGTCGACGTCATGCCTGGAGACGTCGATGACTGAACTGCTGTAGGTGAGCCACCCGAAGAAGTCGATGGTATTGCACTGGTGGAAGTAGATGCTGCTAGTGACGTAGCCATCGCAGCTGGAGGAGTCGGTGGTGAGGAACCATTGGTGGGCAATATACACTCAACTTTAACGCAGGCCGTACTAGCAATGGATGAACTGGCGTGTAAGCTAGCCGAGAGGATCCACTTTTTACGTCCGCCGCTATCAAACTAAGACTCTCATCTTACCTCCCTACTTCTTATATACGAGTAAGAAAGCCCATGATGTCATATTAGTGTTGAACCAATCGTATTGCAAAAACCAACCAGCCAATCACGGAGTTGTCATGTGACTGCAGCTGGCCAATCACGTAAAAGCACTGAGACATCACGTGCATGAGTCGGTCTCTAGGTCCTGAGGAGGAGGAGGAGGAGGAGGAGGAGGAGGCAGTCTGTAGGATTCAGTCAGTACAGATTGTCCGCGGAGGGATACAAGGAAAATAGTTCCAAAAATCTGATATAAGCTAGAAACGCACCTGCTTTGTTCCATTCTGCATTGCGAATTTGCTGTATATGATTCCGAGTGCCTCTCCTCTACTGTCATCTTTAGTCTATCAACAGGTTTATTCGGGTATTCGGTAAACATATAGGCCGTGTTCTCGACGTCTTTTACTTTCTTCACACCACTTGTCAAAGGAAACTCGTTGGTGAAATGTGTGAGAAACATCAATGCTGATAAACATCAAGAGAAACATCAATGCTGTCTTCATGATAGTCTTCACTTCCTGCTTCATCCCCAATATCAAGTTTGCTTTTCTTTGTAGTAGGAGTTGTATGTTCATCAGTATTTAGAGCTGATCGTCGTTTATTTTGAAGTTTGTTCGACTTCACGCGAACGTCTAGCTAGTGTACGTTCCGCACAAACCGACTGTACTGCACTCATTCCGTCTTTAGCATTAACTGTCTCGTCATAATCGTCTGCGTAAATAGTACCCATCGATGTAGCAGGAGGTATTGACGAAATCACTTGCTAGCTCCCAGCAGACGAACCCTTGCAGATCTCGGTATGTTCCTTCATTGTATTACCTTGCACAAACCGCATGAGACCAATGTCGTAATGCTTCATAGTGCGAAAAGGACTCTTCGTACAGGTCGTTCTGTCATGCTGGCGAGCATTTTGACCATAGGCGAAAACTCGATCGCTGTATCGGCACTGACGGCAACCAGGTAGCGATGATGCAGGTCGCGGCTCCATGCTCGTCGGGTCAAAAGCAGCCCTGCATATTCGCAATTCATTTTTGTGGTATGGGATCACTCTGAGAAAACCAAAATACTCGTTCGCCCCGGAAGGAAACACCAGACCGCCATATTTGATATAATTGACCTTTAATCCCGACCTATGTGACCTTTGACCTTGAACCCAATGACCTTTTACCTCAAAAAACGCTTTTAAAACCTTTAAATATTCCAATAAATCCTCAAAAAAATCCAAAAAATTCCAAAAAATTCTCAAAAATTCTGAAAAAATTTATTGTTAGAAGTTATTAACAAGTATTTAACAGCTATCTTAATAATAACTTAAATAATCCACAGAAATAACCCATTTACCCACAAATGCTGAAGGGAACAGCGACTCCGGTGACTGGGATCAGTGACTCCGAGCCAGGTAACTGGGATCAGGCCCTACGACCTTTGACCTTGACCTTTGAATTATGAAACTAAACCACTCAGCTTAGCTCCCTACTGCTTTAATATACAGGTGCGCAAGCATTATGGCATAATATTGACTTCGAACCAATTCTTCTGCAACATTTATACATTGTACAGACACCGGCCAGCCAATCACCAAGTTACCTCATGATTGCTGCTGACCAATCACATGCAGACTTTGAGACATCACACAAACACACACACAGGCAAGTAGGCAGGCTTTAGATGATAGTTCCTTGATCACATTACCATGCAGTTATATCGAAAACAGTTTCTTCCAGACGAGTTTTCTTATCTCAACTATAAATCATGGTTACACTTAAAGTAGACAACTGACTCCTGTTGTCGGACCGACCCCTCACAAACTGACCCATCGACCCATTTACCCATTGACACCATCGACCCCATTGAGTCCATCGACCCCAGTGCCCATTAAGCCCACCGACCCCATTGACCCCATCGACCCTACTGACCCCATCGACCTCATTGATCCCAATGACCCTATCACAACCGCCGCCGCATTCAGGTTTCATTATGGGTCAATGGGTCAAGGGTCATTATGGGGTCTTTGGTGCCAATGGGTTAATTGGGTCGATGGGGTCAATTAATCAATTGGTCGATGGGGTCAATGGGGTCAATAGGGCCAATGGGGTCGATTGGGTCGATGGGGTCGATGGGATCAATGAGTTATAGGGTCAATAGGTAAGTTGACTACTTAAGTGCAATCATGGTTTATAGGTAAGAGAAGAAAACTCATCTGGAAGAAACGGTAAAAAAAATATTACTACATGATAATGTGATCAAGGAACTATCATTTAAATTAGCCTGCCTACCTGCCTGTGTATATGTATGTGATATCTCAATGTCTGCATGTGATTGGTCAGCTGCATTCATGCAGTAACTTGGTGATTGACTAGTCGATGTCTGTACAATGTATAAATGGTGCAGTACAATTGGTTCAGTCAATATGATGCCACATGGCTTCCACTTCTGCATATTAAAGCAGTAGGGAGGTAAGCTGAGTGGTTTAGTGGGACAGCAGCTCGGCTGAAGGTGGATCGTCTTGATTAGCTTCTTCCTCTTCAAATAGATTTTCTTGAACTTTTTTGTTTTTAGGTTATTCAAAGTCATGGTGTTAATGTCTAGGTAATCTGTATCTGTTAAGGTGTTGGTAGTCTGTAGTGTACTATGCTTCTTGACTTTTATGCATTTTTCTAAATATTTTATTTTCATGGAGAATCCTTGCCATGTGATCAAGGTCGAGGTAGTCTGCATCTAATATGGCGGTGGTAGTCTGTAATGTATTATGCTTGCTGACTTTTATGTACTCTTTCTAGAGTTTTTGTTTTCAAGGTCATTCAAGGTCACGTGGTCAAGGTCGAGGTAGTCTTCATCTAATATGCCGGGGGTAGCCTTTAATGTATTTAGATTTTTGACTTTTAAGTATTTTTCTCGAGTTTTTGTTTTTAAGATCATTCAAGGTCATCGTGTCAAGGAATGGTACTCTGCATCTAATGTAGCGTGGAAGTCTGTAATGTATTATGCTTGTTGACTTTAATGTATTTTTCTAGAGTTTTTGTTTTCAAGGTCATTCAAGGTCACGTGGTCAAGGTCGAGGTAGTCTTCATCTAATATGCCGGCGGTAGTATTTAATGTATTGTGCTTGTTGGCTTTTAAGTATTTTTCTCGAGTTTTTGTGTTCAAGGTCATGGGGTGAAGATCAAGGTCATTGGTTTCCAATATGGCGGATGGGTGATGCCTACCAAGTTGGCGGTTGCCTACCAAGATAGTTGCCTCCAATAATGTATAAACAAATAAATGAACGAAAAAACCCAAATATGGCAGCCTCCAGTAACATATAAACAAAGATCGTGGTCTCCCGTAATGTATAAACAAATGACGGACGAAAAAATCAATATGGCGGAATGAGTATAGGTAATGGGAGTGTGTGCGAGGGAGTCAGGTGTCTGCTGGCGATAGAACAGATGTGACTAATGGCGGTGCTGGGAAATATAAGTTTTTAAATTAAATTGTTTATAATTTTCATAAGGGAAATTTAAAAGTAAAAGGGAAATTTCGAGGGGAGAAAGGAAAAAATGGTCACCGGGTCTGAAGCCTTTTCAATTAAGAATTTTTAAACTGTTTTTTATGGATTTTTTACACAATTTTTAAATTAAATTTTTCAATCATAATTTTTTTTATAAATTATTAAATAGATTTTTTTATGAATTTATGTGATTTTTGATGATTTATAAAAGATTTTTTTTTTTTGGATTTTTGCATTTTCAGGGTCAAATTTCAAAGTTCTATGTCAAAGGTCATATGTCCTGAACCCGGCCACCTGGCTCGGAGTCACTGATCCCAGTTACCTCTGTCAATGATCCCTGTCAGCATTTATGGAAAAAATTGGTCATTTCTGTGGATCCTTTTATTAATTTTTTAAATAATTTTTATAATAATTTTTTTTTTAATTAAAAAAAAAAATTTAATTTTTAAAGGTTTAAAAATCCTTTAGATCAAATGTCCTCGGGGGTCAAGATCAAGGTCAAAGGTCACATGGGTCGGGGGTGAAAGACCAATGATATCCAAGATTGCGGTCGGGTGACGTGACAATATGGCGGCTCCCCCTAATCCGGATCCGACCCCCCACGCCCTTTCGACAAAGTCGGCCAAACCCTAATACTTATAAGCAGGCTAACACTCCAAAATGTGCCATGGTGAGAACTATAGATAGAATTGAAAGACGGAAAGGACAATAAAAAGTAAAATTTGTAAAATGTGAACTATCTAATTCATTAAACATTATCGTCGATGTTTGGACATTTACAATAATATATTAATAATAAATGGAAATTAAGACATTTTAAAACTATAAATATAAAAAGTTATCTCTACAATAACTTGTTAAGTTAGACGAAAATACCAATATGTTTTCTTTGGTTCTGATACAGTTTGTTCATTGTAAAATCAGATCTACTTGGTTGCATGTTGTGTATTCCTCCAACTTATGAAAAATTAACATTGCCATGGGCCTCATTACTTAATTCATGCGTCGGTCAGCCGTAACTGTGGAATTATAAGAAAAACAATTATTTTACAAATCTGGCAATTTTTACATTTCGTGCTTAAAAAAAGAAAAGAAAGCGAAATAAATAATTTAAGTTATCACAAATGGTTACCTAACACTTTTTATTCGACGTCAAGTTGCGGAACTATTTTCCATTTAACATTATCAACTTCACTGGGCGCATGTCACTCGGTGCGCCCGTTAAAATATATGCATTCAGGGGCAGTAGCTTTTTTCTAAATTTCATTTCTAAAGTGCTCACTTTATCGTGAACAGCAATTACCTAAAGAGAAAATACATTTTTTGATGCTTGAAATGTTTTTAATAAAATGAAAAAAAGGAAAAAAATAATAATAATTTACTCACAACTCAGTTTTGCAAATTAAAGTACTTTCATAACAATAAGCCTATTTTGATTATAATTGAATTAATTACAAAAAAGATATAATATTTTTATTACATGGACTACTTTGTTCTTGACAGAAACGAAATTTGTAGGGTTCAAATACGGTAATATATTCCACTAAATATAGTGGTCATTCATCTCTCAAAACATAATTGAAGGCATACTTTTAGAATACGTAAGTTCTGCATCTTTAAAGTGGATTCCCAACTGCCATTTTGTATTTATAAATTTCTCGCCAATGTTTCTATTTTAGAAGGTGTAATGCAATTTCCCCCACGACAGATCATAAATAACAGCTTCCCAAACTTAATAGAATTGCCACAGCTTCACTACATGTAATAATTTTTAACTTGTAACTGTCTAGGCGAAATAGGAGATTATTACTAGCGAACGTTTACAGAGGCGACAATATCAACAGTAATCAAGAAATGCTGTCCTTAGAAAATGCACTAAGAAATTCTCTCTGCTATGTCATTCCGAAAAAAAATAAAAATAAAAAATTATATAAAGCTATATTTCCAGTGTATGGCAAAAATTCCTTAGAAATAAGATGGCGTGTGGGAAGGCGCCTTAAGGGAATGGTAGCTTGAACCTGAGATTCGGACACATTGATAATGACCTTATCATAAGGGAATTAAGTTTATAAGATGAACTTACTGGCTTTAACTGATGTGTGGTTAAAGAAATTTTTAGAAGTTTTTTTATATTCAATGTGAAACAATGTTTTTAACAAATTTTAGAAAGGCATCATTAAAAAATAAAGAGTGGGAAAAGCAGAAAAAATATTTCCACTGAGTAGGTACGGTTAGATTAAGAAAAGAAAACAAGGCTGTAGGGGATAACATCTTAAATGTGCGCCTATATAATGCGCAAACTACAACGCATAGCGTTAGAAATATTTTAATAAAATGATATATTAACTGCATTAAGGTCACGAAAAAAGTCATTATTTTAAAAATTGTGCGAAATACTATTCAACTAGTGAATAATACTTAAAAGTAAGCTTTCCTTGCAAAAAAAAAATATATCGCTTATATTTTCGCCAACAAAACGTCAAAATCACTAAGTTTATCTGGAATACAAGAAGAATAGTAACTAACTCACTTACGTAAATGAGATAATTCCCATTGAAACAAGATACTCTGAGTTAATACAGAATTATTTCAAATCACAGTGCGAAATTTTTTCGTAATTTTTAGAACTTACCTAAAACTAAGAAAGTTTTGCATTTTTTTTTATTTGTAGCAGTCCGTAAGTATCCGAAAAATAAATTTTGCTAAGCACGTATTAATATTAATTAAGAATTTACCTTTAGGTCGTCCTTGTTCAGTTTCATGTAAATGTTTCCGTTTATTTTACACGTACGTATCAAAAACGTTAAAATTGTTATTTTGGCATGCAATGATAAAAAAACAATGCGTTGTATTTTTTTTTTTTTTTTTTTTTTTTTTTTTACGGGAGGAATGAGTTCGTGCATTTAATGTCGAGTTATAATCCCCTCGCGGTTACTCCACACTTCTCTGAAGCCCTGCTGAAGTTCTACTTCCGAGATATCGCTCCGCCTCATTCAACCGAAGCTTTCTAGAAAATTACCCCGAAGGGCAACGCGCCGAATTCGTGCGCACTCAGTTGTAGCGATATTTTGCACGAGAACTATTTCTTACTAGGCGCTACCAACACGCGTGTTTTCTCACTGTTATTATTAATATTAATTATACAGTACATAAAAATACGATACTTTACGGATAAAATATAGCATAAGTAAAAATTCCAATTTAACGAAATATTAGTTACTTTTATGTTAACAGAGGTATAAAAATTTTTCGTTACATGCCATATTTAGAAAATAACTGAACAGGGGGTGGTTTTTCGAAGTGTTCATTAAAAATGTGTGAAGAAACCGCGAATAGTCTATAAACGGTCTTCCGTTCAAATATAAAATATGGAATATTTTGGTTTTATGCACCTTTAAAATGCCATAAGTAATAAACATCAGGTCTAAGGGCCCGCAAATGCTAGTTGAGAGTTTTGCATACAGGGGCGATGTGTCATGTGTGGTGCGTACTGCTCTACATGTTTAAGTAAAGCCGTCGCAATATTGGTCTGTAGTCGCCTAACCGAACGTATGGTGGGGAAGTTGACCACGGTAGTCTTGTTTCACAACGCACAAGGAAATCCAAACACATACACACATAAAAAAAATTGGGTTTGGCTGTGCTAGGCATACGACCGTTGCTTTTGCGTGAATACGTCTACGTTGCGGCGCTCGGACGCCTTGATGTTTATTTTACGTTCCCGGCACCGCTTCACCGGATCATATAGGGTGGTATCGCTGGATTGATTTTGTGATGCGCTTTCCAACCGTACACGATTCCTGTATTTCTACTTGGCTTTTCGGCGAGTACAGGCCGACATTTTTTTTTAAGTTTTCTTAATATTTTCACATTAAACTCATGCAATTTCATACCATAACCACGCCACACAAATGTTTTTTATACATGCAAAAGATCGATCTTGACGAGAGCTGTCGAATGAAACTTAAGCGAGCGTCGTAGCTTCTCCCAGTCAAAAGTTATACTACGCGGAAGTTATGAGACGCGGCAAAACGAACTCAAAATGGAGACCCCTCCCCCCCCCCCCCAAACCCAATTGTCACGCGTGATGCTTCTCAGTCCTCACTCAACGTAACATATTCTTTGATCCTTTTGCGATCGAGTGGTGTAATTCACTTTTGAATGTAGACGATAGATTCTGAGCTGCAATGCCAAACTCTATCCCCCGATTTTGTTATAGGATTTTCTGGATTGCCTCCAACTATGGTTGCAAATGCAAAGACGTATTCACGTGAAAAATTTTAACATATTTTCAATAACATAATTTTTTTGACTACGGTTGTACGTACATTGACGTGCCATGTCGTCGTTCGTGTTACTGTCGCTGACAATAGGTAGTTAGAAAAAAATTTTCATTTTCTATGCGATCCACGCGTACGTGTGTGGTCCGAAGCACATAATGCTGGTGATACAGAGGCGCAACATCTGCTTATATCGCGAACTCCAGCCGCACACGCCACCAAAACCGCGTCACGAAACCGCAGCATGTCGGGACGCCACTCGTCCAATCAGCGCCTGGTATCCTACTGGCCAGGATGCAGCCTTGGCGTTAAGAAATCTTTTGCAGCACGCTGAAGCTAACCAAGCACAAGAATGGGTACGACCACATCAACGGTACATATTTTCGTGCTCGTGTCTGCGTAGAAATTGCAGCAGATGGGTAAATAAAGAAGGCTAAGGCCTTGTTCGAATTTAGACTTTTATTTTACGCAAAGGTAACGTGACCAGAACTAGTTGAATAAAATGATGCCGTATTTGGTATTTCAGTACTTAAAAAGTTTACCAAAAACTGAATTACCGAATCGCACCCATCTTTGGACGATGCTAAATGATAAAATGCTAGTATACTAAATGGTCAGCGCTGCGGTGGTGAAGTTTTTAGAAATACCTGCCTCCCACCTAGGCGAACCAGGTTCAATTCCCAACAGGGCCGCATTTACGCAAGTTGGAATCGTGCGGAACGATGCCGCTGGTCCACAGGTTTTCTCGGGATCTCCTGTTTCCCCCGCTCATGCATCTAATTGCGCTTTGCCCTCATCGGCTCTCAAGACCTCTATTTTAAGAGCCGTCCAATTCTCTTCACTCACTCACTCAATAAATGGGGTTGTATTTCACACATGTTTTCCGGGTTTTCACTTACTTTTGTCGAGCAGTACCTGTTTCGAACATACAACTAAGTCATCCCCTCGTCGCTATCGTGGGAACACAAACATGGCCGCATGTAACAAGCGGCAGGCAGGCCGTCGCCCCAAATTCGCATGAAGAGTTCAGTTTATCTGGCGCTTGGCCGACCACCTACAGTTTCGCCGCTAGAGTGGATGACAGAGTGCCGTGCCAGGGCGGCGTTTCGACGATAAATCTTGGCCAAGGCCGGAAGGGGCGGGGGAGAGGAGGACGTTCAAATGGCCTCTCTCTCTCTTTCTCTCTCTCTCTCTTTCTCTCTCTCCCCCGTCCTTATCACTCATCTTCTCACACACACACACACTCTCTCTCTCTCTCTCTCTCTCTCTCTCTCTCTCTCTCTCTAGTCGCAGGTAGCGCCCACAGCGAGAATCGACACAGCTGCCGCTTTTGCTGAAAATCTGGGAAATAGTTCTAATTCAAGTCTAGGACTGCGGTCGCAAGAGTGGTCGAAACATGTTTTATGTAATTTATTTCGGCAGCCATGAGTAGTAATAGGGCCCGGGGGGGGGGGGGGGGGTTCACCCCACTTTTCATTAATCTGATTAACCCTTTGATATCCAACTTATATCAAAAGGGTTAATCCTTTATCCGATTTTAATCCAATAAAAAAGTCTTAATTTTTAGCCTAATCCGATTAAATCAGGTGTGTTTGGTCAAAGAAATTTGATCAATAAATTTGAAGAAAAAGTTTGATGAAATTTTTTGATTAAATTTGTTACATATTTTGTGTATGAGTATACTTTATTTTCTTATTTTCTTTTTGGGTTGGGGAAGGGGGTAGCAGGCGCACTGCACAATGTTGACGCTGTGGTGTTCTGCAGGCGACTGACCAGAGTGGTGGGTTGCAATGAGTTATATAGGTGTTGAGTGCAAGAGTGTGCTAAGTGAGATTTTTTTCTTTTTTCTAATTTTGATGTGTTTGTAGGGATGTTGGTGGTAGATAGGCGGTTTTTACGAATATATTTAACACACGAGCGAATTTCTTAATCTTTGAACGAGTTCTACACACGAATAAATTACATGCATCGAATCACAAATTTCAAACAACTGCATGAATAATAAGTGCAAATACTCCAGTATGGAATTAAATGTAATGTGAGTCTCGAGCTTATAAATATAATTTACACGAGAGAGAATTTTAACTACGTGAATATCATCTGGTGTCGACGAGTGCTAAACGATTAAAATTACCTGACTTTCCTAAATGAATTTATTAACGATCTATAACAAAATGTCCCTATAAATTACTTTAAATAAGCGACAGTTTTCCTAAACACATTAACAAGTTTACACATACAAATTACATGTACCTTACACGACTCGGCCTAATGAATGATATCTTATGGCAAAAAAATTCTAAATACGATTTAAATCAGACACAATGATATTAAAATTAGTCTGTTCGATGTATGAATGAGTAGCACTTATGTCGAGCTGTGAGGCAGGCGAGGAGGAAGTTTAGAAATGTAATCCACACGTAAAAATTAATTAATTGATTAACAAGTGTAATAAATTGCACCTCTCCCAAAACACGTCTGTCCGGCTCTGAGAGGGAATGACGTTAGTATATGATTTGCGGAGACATGTCAGCTGTTATGTGGAGCACGGCCAACGTCCGTTCACCTCGGAGGATGTTAAAGGAATGGCGTCAATGCATGACATGCAACAAATTATATACATGGTGCTTGTGGGCGAGTTTAAAATAAGGCAAAAAACCTCTGAATACGATTTACACACTACTGATTTGCATCGTGAAATATTTGTCTAGGAAAAATGTATCTCTACCAAGCACTACATGCAATTTAATTAGCGAAACACACAGACAATGATTTAGCACTTCTAGGCATATAAAGATTATCCAAACTCGCATTTCGAATTTAAACGCACACAATAGAAATGGCATCAGGAGCTCCCCGAATACACCCTACGATTTAAAGCAGACACAATAGCATACATCTATTCTGATAAGTAAAATATATAAAGATCAACAAGAAAGTAATTAACAATAGAAAATCTTTCCTCAAATGATTTGTTTCAAAATAAACAACTTGCATCGAAGCGTAGAGTTTAATTACACATCACTTTATATATAGTGGAAAAAATGCACAAATATCCTCTTTTTAAAATAACGGATACTACAAATTGTTTTCATATCATGTGGTTAATAGAGTGCCTTTGTTAACACAAACTGAATTTCTAACTGCTAGGAATTTTCATAGACAGAGCTCAGAAATGTGATTTGAAAATCTTATTGCAATGTTGACATAACAAATGAAAAAATTGCCCAATAAAAAAAAATTCACGCTATAGTTTATGAATACTGTGAACGAGATCTGAACCCCGGAGCAGATAATATCGCTTAACGAAAATCGCGTCTAGCACTAGAGATGAAGGTGGGTGCGATGGTCGCCTGTCCATACTTGAGGTAACCCACGATTGTGACCTCGTCGACCGCCAACTGTCTACCTGCCTGGTGAAGACGAAAGTGAGAGCTGTTGAGGTATACATCTCTCTAGTCCAAGCATTGGTAATCAACTGAAGAGGGCACCGAGTGTCCAGAGAGTTTCAGATCTGGGTCTGCCTGCTTGTAGCCACCCTCCTCCACCTCCTACCTTCACCCCTCACCTGACTGCTACCCAGGCTGCCTGCGATTGTCAATTTTTCGTCAATGTAGCAAGATGTCGTCAACTGCATAGATGCGTTCAGATCGGGGGCCCCGCCTGCTTGTACTCACCCCCTCCCACCCCACAGAACTAGCCAGAGTCCAGGATGCCAGGTCCTAGGGGTTAATAACCCCTAGACCCGACGGTGACTTGCCTTAGAATTCTAGTTTTCTGAAGAGCTCTGCTATCGATCGAGCCTGGTGTTCGCAAAAACCTGTTTTACACACCCCAGCTTCAGCCCTGAGAAAGCTTTTTCATTTTTTATCATGAGTTGGCATCCCTGCAGTATCTGTTTCATGGCTACATACCCCTCCTCTACTGCAGTATTCGGAACGTGTTTTTCTAGTGTTGTCTTCCCTGCTTCGGTTCGCAGACCAGTGGCCCTTGGAATGCATTTCCCGAGAGATTTCGCATAACTCGCTGTCGTTTCAAACTTACGATACAGGTTGATTATATGAGCAGCGAAAAGAAAAGAAAACTACAAGTCCCTGAAATCAAGATTCTTTAATCCCCGAGATAATCCCCAGATTTCAAATTCAAGCAATAAGTGTAGATAAACTATGATTTGAACAATCACACATAAATTCATGACTTTAATAATTCACTTGTTAAAACAGAACTGTTATTTTTCAAGTATTGAAACAAGACATATTTATTCATCTAGCAGACAAACATACGTATTTCACTTATGGTTTTTCCTAGCCCAGAATTTTTAGACCATAATATCATATTAAAAAATTTAATATAATCTTGTTAAAGTTGATTATTCTATGTAAAATAATAATTACTTCAAAATTTATTTGGGAAAGGGAGTAGACTAGAGCGATATGTTTTTTAAAAGATACGGGAACATGTCATTCTAAAGTCTCATGTACAATAGCAGGTAATGGATAGCCAAGAATTGAATGTGTGTGGGAGCGGGGGCGAAACTTTGGTCTCGAGAGCCGATGAGGGTGAAGCGAGGCATGTATGAAGCAGTGCTGGGCCAGGTCATGTGCGGCTGGGAGTTTAGGTCGCGCACTGGTGGGAGATGTGCACAGTGTGAAGCGGGCGAGAGAATGAGAGAATGCTTCTGAAAGGCACCACAGTCCGTGTCGCACACCGCTATCGATACCCGGCTGCTTCCATCCGCCCGACAACCTTCCCATCATGCGCAGAGTCTGGTGATCGCCTCTGCGCATGCACGACAGCAAGAGATCTTCCCCCAGTTCGTGTTCACTATAGAATTCAATGTATCCCAGGACATGGCTGCCCTCACCTGTTTTCACAAGTTTAAAGCAAGCTGACTATAAATATATCATTGCATTGAATTTTAAGCCTAGTATTTAAAATTTACATTTTAAAAGCATTTTTTAAAAATCTTTCAATCTTACACCGTCAAAAACATTGATGAATTTCACAACTTAAAAATAGTTTAGACTGTAAAAAATCGTTTACACTGTAAAGCTTTATTTGCAAAATTTTCAACTACTAAAATTTAATAACGATTTTCGTATAAAAAGTTTTTAGTCTGGCGAATACTATTTTGCTCTCTTAAAAGTAAACAATTTCCAAGAACTATGTGGTTACAAGCAAAGAAATTTAACCTAGCACAAAATATTATGAAATCCAGAAAAGCATTCCCGATAAACTAACAATGAATTGCTTCACAATTAAATAAAAAACACGAAATACCATAGAAATTTAATTCGAGAAACGAATTCCAGGAAACAATATCCAAATTCCAAGAAATATATCACGTTACAAATACATTCTAAATAACATTAAAATGGAACTGCATCCCAAATGCCTCCAAGTTGAAAAATTCAGCGGCAAAAAATATTTCAGTTCCAGGAAATTACAACAAATTAAAAAAAAAAACATCTCTTAAATGTCTTTAAGATGTAAAATTCCACGAGATTTTATCCCGATTCCAAGAAATGTGACATCAAAAACAGTCAATTACATCACATTTAAAATGAATCAAATGCAACGGAATACCACCCAAACACAATGAATTACAATATGTACCAAATCCACCCAATTAACACCTAAATGCGAATTTCAAATCAAACGAATCTATGACAGTTACCAATTGAATTACATATCAAATGTAATGGATTATCACATAAATGTGAATAATGGCACAATTAAAAGGATTTATCACACTGGATTATTGCTCAAATGCTAATCCAATCAAAAAGGGTATTGATTACACATTAAATTGTATATCCAATCCACATCGAGATGTTAATTAAATAAAATAATACATCAAATATTATAAGAAATATTTTATTTAGTAATAGAAATTCTTACAAACAATGTATTACAATCTTTTAAGATCTTGATTCTTAACCCACGAATTTGTGCTTTTGAGAATCCTCTCCATAGAACGTAGGACATATCTTCTTTCCTTTTAATGATTTTATCAACCAAATATTCATTTGCAGAACTGACATTTTGCAATTCATGTTCGTAAAATCCACCTTTTATTGGTTCTCCATTATACGTTTCTATGCAATATATTCTGGAATGTGTTTGTCTAATTGAAATAATTTTTAATATTTCAAAAGACCAATTCACCATTTTTTTTCCATAGTACCCTTTCTGCTCCAAGATACATTAATTTCTCCACCGTTGATATTTGGTTTTCTTTTGTCGATGACTTTAACATTATTATGAATAGTTTTCATTAAACTATTATCTGTATTAACTTCTTTGGGAGCCATTTTGACTGTTCTATGATATCTAGAGTTATAAAATTAAACTCTTTCAGGCAAAACCGCAATGCATATTTAAGTCCCTCTCGATGTGAAATGTTTATATATCAGTTGCTTAATCGATTTGTTGTAATGTTCCACAACACTCGCTTTAAGATCCAAATACGTTGCGTAGAGATTATTGCCATATTCTGTCATTAGTTTCTGGAATAGTGCAAAAAAATTCGGTTCCACTGTCGATTTGGAGCGAATTGGGGGTTCTCTCTTTCAAAACGATCTTCATTGCATCCGGTAACCTGTTTCCCAGTTTTGTTTTTTTAATGTATACCCCAACTATATTTCGAATAAACATCTATTATGGTTAAAATATACTTGTCAAAACTCATTGCATTTTGAAAGCAATGCCATTTCTCACAAATCGGCTTGAAAAAGATCATTTAAACCATGAGTTATTACTCTTCTTCTAGGATATCTTATCATTGCAAAGAGCGTGAAGCTCTTCAGCAATCTTACTAAACTTAATTGGTAATATAACCACCTTCTTTCAACTCTTCAATAATATAAACAATTTCGTTCATATGTGAATTATTCCCAGACACTCTCGTAGCGATGAGAAGTTTTAATCTATCGACCAATTCATTAGGATTATTTCAATATACTGGTGAAAAGAGGTCGCCAATTTCATCTTTATATATTCCACTCCGACTATATCTTCTATCAAATGTTTTTTTTTAGGGTGATTTCCATTTCCTGAAAAATTTTAGCATTTGTTCGACGAATAAGTTGTTTATATTTCTCTACATTGGAGTCGGAATATCGATTTGGAAAATTTTTAAACAATAATTCAATCAATCCTTGACTCACATCAGTTAGATAATCACCTATTTTAATTTTATTGTGAGGCAGAGATTTAATTACAGAATCTGCCAAGAACCAGACATTTTCATGTCGATAAACACCAAATGTATCGCCCAGAGGTGAAGAATGTTGTACAGATAAATAACTACATGTTAATTGAGAAATGAGTTGTTCTTTCTTTGTTAAAGGCTCTTTTTCTGATTGAATTTCCAAAGTTGTTTCTCTATGTGTATTTAACACAGGATGCAATGTATCGATTCTACTCGTAACAGGATTAAAAATTTCTTCGTTTAAATATCCTGTTCCATACAGGCTTGCTTGACTTGTAAATATTTCTCTTTCACTGTAGATATAACATTATGTAATTCCGAAGCAGAGGCAGACATGCTTTGATGAAATTACATTAAATTCAATCTATTTATATATTAATTAAGTCGTTTTTCTAACTGTTGCAGTAGGTCAATTAGTTTGCACTTTTTCGATCTTATCCACTTTACTTAAAACTGCATCTAATTCTGCTATAGTTTTAACTTTCAAATCATTTATAAAATAATTAATTCATGTTTCCAAATTATAATTTTGTTTTCTCAAATCTGTTTGCGTAACTAAACCAAATCTTTTATTAATCATTGCATTTCTCATATATTGTGTTGTTTGTTCCATTCGTGTTTCAAGTTGTTTTGTAATAGTAGCGTTTACCACTTCATTAATTACAGCTCTTTAATTTTCTTGATTTTATTTAAGTTGTGTTGCAAAAACTATGTTTTTCATATCGTTAAAATCCTTACTAAATCCATTTAAACTTTCTTCTATTATAAATTCATTACTCTGCAAATCAGTGATAATATTGCTTAAAATGTTTGCAATTACACTCGTTATTTTATAAACATTATCATTCAAATGAAATAACTTTATTAATTTCTCTTGTAAATATTGTTCGATTGCACTTTAAATACATTTAGCATAATACTGTTTAAATTTTCCATGTAGCATTTATTTACAACTGTGGTATCTTTCACAGCCATACCGATATTATGTTCTATATGTCCATTCAGATCACAATTCCCATCTCGATTTTTGGTTAAACAGGTATTGTCATGATTGTGTTTTATACTGCTATGTCTAAACTTAGAAAATCTCATTTATCTTCGCCTTGAAGTAAAACGCTGTCAAAATCAGACATATATTTGCCTTTATATAGGGAAAGTGTTGGTATAATCACCAAAAAAACCATACTTTTCTTTCCAACAGTTAAAACATGTATCTTTAAACTTTGTAAATGTCATATCGCCTAAAACATGATCATGGTAAATATGCTGCAGATTAATATTTTTCCATTTTGAACACAATTACCATATTTGCATTATCGTGTAAATTATGATTCGGTATATGTGCATAACTTTGCGATAGATAAAAACATTCAACATTTGAACGTCGACCAAAACTGAAATATGGCTCTATTTTACCTTGTAGTTCACACCAAATGTCGTCAAAAATAAATACGGATATGGGTAATGATTCATTCGGAGGCACTATATCTTCTTTATTTGTAAAAGGGAAATAACTCATTAATTCAATTAACGACAAAATTGTTGCTAATCGGTTACATTTCTCTTGTTGTATTGTTTTAGAAAACACATATACGTTTTAAAATTTAATTCCATTCGGATGCTCCAACAGCGACATAACACAAGTTTTTCCACGTGAAGGACCGCTTATTATACAAAGTATATTTAATGGTAAAAGAATGGCATGTTTTTGTTCAATTACGTTTTCTTTCGTATTTACAATTACCGGCAAATTATGTTTGGTTTTATAACCTTCATTTCTGAACAAATAGACAGTTAAATGTATTGTAATGTACTAACATAATGTATTGTATCATACTAATAAGACATATTGTAAGATACTAACATAATGAATTGTAATATAATTTAACATAGTAATGTAATGTATTGTAATATATTCTAACATAATACAATGTAATATAATGCACTAAGATGTTAGTAATGTATCGTAACATAGTAATCTAATATTAGTAAGATAATGTAATGTAGTAATGTAATGTTAGTATCATATCATAACATTCAAATGTAATGTATTGTAACATATCATAATATACTAAAATAATATATTGTAATATAATATAATGTACTAACATAATGTATTGTAACATACTAATGTAATATATTGTAACATACTAATGTAATGTATTGTAACATACTCTAACATACTAATGCAACATATTGTAATGTAACATAATGTAATTTAATGTACTAACATAATGTTAGTAATGTATACCATAACATAGTAATATAGCATTAGTAATGTATTGTAACATACCAATGTAACATATTGCAATGTATCATAACATACTAATATAACATATTGTAACATAATATAATGTACTAACATTATGTTTTGTAACATAATTTAACACAATAATGTAATGTTAGTAACATATAACCTAGTAATGTAACATTATTAACACATTGTAATGAACCAATTTGATATACTGTGACATACCAACATAATGCATTGTAACATAATAAAACATAGTAATGTAATGTTAGTAACATTTCATAATGTACTAATGTAATGTTAATAACATATTGTAATGTACCAATGTAATGTATTGTAACATAGTAACATAACATATTGTAATGTCATATAACATACTATAATGTACTAATGTAACATTAGTAATGCTAGTAATATATTGTAATGTACCAATGTAACATATTGCAATCCAATGTAATGTAATGTATTGATGTAACATAGTCATGTAAAACTAACATAACATACTAACATAAAAAACTTAATGTAGGTCTACATATAGGCTCTCATTTAGTTGAAAACAATGGCTCATACTAAAAGTATCAAAATAGGATGTAATGTATTGAATACATTGATTAATAAATTACCATTTGAACTACATTTACCAAAATACAATTATTGTGGACCAAGTAGTAAACTTGCAAAATGTTTGGCATGGAACGATAAAGGAATAAACTCTTTCGATAATGCATGTAAAGAACATGATATAGTTTACGATTGAACAAACAATTTGAAAGAAAGACATTTAGTGGATACAACTTTATCCGATAAAGTACAAATATAAGGAAGAATACATCTACATCTACAGGTGAAAAGCTTGGAGCTTGGGTTGTTGATAAAGTTTTGTGTGCGAAGGTGAAGAGAGGCATGGGCCTAAAATGTAAAACCAAACGAAAAACAAAGAAAGGAGGAATCTTTCCATTCCTAATTCCTGCATTAACAGCTCTTGGATCAATCCTCAGAGGGGTTTAAGCAATTAGAAGAGCAGTTAAATCAAAAGGTAAAGGAATGTATTTGAAACCTTATAAAGTTGGACAAGGACGAAAATACTCAAAATGTGGCAAAACATGCAGAAAGTCGTAAATAATCTTCCAAAACGTGCATTAACAAATAAATATATTAATGTATTTGAAAAGAAACTGGATATTCTCTTTTTTTGAGGTGTGTATATGAGAGACAATTAACCATAGAAACCAAATATTTGTGAATGTATGATTGTTAATTTAGATTAGAAACAAAATGAAGGAACACATTGGCTGAATTAATTAAAAATGTAAATCAATCATTGTATTATGACAGTTTCGGTGGCGATTTACATCCTCCAATTAAAATGTGTGATTTTTCAAAAAACAACACAATTAAGACATTATAATTTGAAAATTAAGTAATTACCAAATACAATACACTGTGGACATTTATGTTTACATTTTTTGGCTATAAATAGGGTATACAAGTATGTGTAATTGTAAAACATATTACTAATATATCAATTATGTTGATATTAAGTGGTAATTCGTCGCAGTTGCAAGCGATATATTTCCCTGCATTGGAGTTAGATGGAGAATAGCAAATAAGTCTAATAGAATTCGTTACTTACAGCAGAATACTAAACATTGATATGCATAACCAATTATTTGCAGCTAATATTGGTGAAAAAACATACAAGATTGTGATACTGGTAGGATCTTATAAGTTGGATGACGTTGAAACATTCATTAAAGTGGTATTACTTGACTATGTACATTTCCGATTACATGGAAATCCAAATACGTTAACTAGTGCATTGTATAGTAACATCGATATTGATTTCTCGGAAGACAATTCAATTGTAAATATGTTGGGTTATGAACGGAGAGTATAGCCAGCAAATCAATTACACGAATCATCAAAAGAGGTTAATATATTATCGGTAACTGTATGTCGTACAAATGTTAATATTGTAGGTAGTTCATATTTGAATGGAAAACGACAAATACAATATATTAATTCAGGTGTGCTGTAGCTCCAGGATATAATATAATTGAAAAACCTAATATATTGATATATCTTCCAGTAATAGTGAATAGCGTTGATGAAATAGTTGTTACATTTGTCGATCAAGAAGGTAAACTTATTAATTTTAGAAACAAAGAAATTACTGTTCATTTACATTTAAAATGTTAAATAAACTGTTGCATTCTGATGCGCATTACAATCATAATGGGTTATTGTATACAATATAAAATTCGGACAAAGTATGTCACTAAGGAACGTATTTTGAAGAAAGGAAGTATAAAAAGATGTAAACGCAAGCATAAAACACTCACTTCAAATAAGATGCCCATGAAGTTAACACGAGGCAACAAATTGTACTTAAAAGAATTAGGATATACTGTTAATAGAAATGGATGACATACTTAATGTTGAAGAACCGATCAGCTAAGAAAATGCAATCACCAGTACAGAAATACATGTGTATGAACCATTCCGAGCAGTTCCATACACGGTTCCTTTGGAAATAAGGATTGCAATAAAAAATAATTAAATTTTCACATTACCATCGAAATCAAGTTTAAGGTTTAGAGGAACAATTAAAAAGACAGCCGATGCAAGTAATCTAGCAACTACGAAAATAGTAAGAAATGGAATACTTAATTAAATAGACAGAATCGCATATATGCTAAACAGAGTGAATATCGATCAAACATGAGATGATGGTATTACCTCCACGATAAAGAACTATCTCTCAGGAACTGCAATGATATTTATACAGATCTTATGGCTGTGTGGAACAATTCTAGTGATTACTCGCTATAAATAAACCCAGGTGGAAAATACGACGATATTATACCGTTAAGTATGGTTTTGGGCTTTGCTGAAGACTACAAACATGTAATATTAAATGCTAAACAAGAATTAGTTATTCTATTTGGCAAAACACATATGAATGCTGTATACAATACAGCTAATAACAAGGAAGGTGTAATATTTGAATTAAGCAGTGTGGAATGGTTGATGTCGCATACTGAAATTAACACTCATAATTGTGTACAGTTGTTTAAAATTTATCGAAAAAGGGAAATATCTAGACATTACATTCAGATTGTGGGTTTTAGAGGTTTTTCCAACATTGTCAACATCACAAAATGTCATTTGGAATATCAAATCAAGTTTTTTGTCAGAAAAACCTAGATATGTTGTCATTTGTTTTCAGTAAATCGACAAACAATTTAAAACTGACATATCAATATTCGATAATAGTGATATGCAGAATATTAAATTGTATCTAAACAGTTAAGCTTACCCCTATATGGATTTAAATATGAACTTTGCCAATGGGGAATTCCTTATTTCATATGATATGTACACAAAGTTTCAGGGAACATATCACATCAAAATCTGTTCACCGATCCTGGAACCATAATCATTTAAAACCAGAGGAACGTTATTTGTGATTTATGTAAGCAAACAGGGCGACAGAATTACCAATGGCATGACTGATTCACAAATTGAAATTATTTCAAATCTACCAATTCCAGCAAATATGCAAGCTTACGCTCTAATAATTCACAATATATTAGTGAGTTACAATGTAAGAGATGAGCTGGTGTAAATAATGAATTAAGTTAGTAGGCTCCAAACCATGGCTACAGCGATATGTTTTGCAATGTGGGAGGATTTCAGTCTGCAGGAAAAAATTATAATAAAAAAAATTAGGTATCACTGATGTGGAAGATCATACAACTGTAGTCAACTTCAAATCACCATTTGACTGGAAATATCTAACTCCTAAATATAACATAACAAAGATGGGTTACTAACTATCACCACAGTGTAGAATGGGAAAGTGGATGTATAGAGTTTGATAATATTGAAGATATTGGCAAACATTACTTAAATAATTGTGAAATATATGTAGGTGGAGTTGAGTAAAAATATATTTTCGAAATTGTGTATAATGGGAAAGTAATATATATTCAAAAACAATATAATTGCCCCTCGTTCAAACAATTACATAAAATAAATGGATCTAATTAAACATTTTTCTCTGCAGAGGAAAACTAAAAATTAATGCTAACTTTGGCGATGATAGATGACTGGGATGAAATAAACTCTTATGATTCTCCTCCCGAATCACCTGTGGATATTAGTTGAGTCATGTGGCATTATTTAGACTGAGTGAAATTTAGTATAAAACGTATTTGCTTGTATGTAATCCACTACTGCATAAAGATGGATCAACAAGACAAGAACGAAGTTACATGCTCGTGTATACACAAATCCATATGTAAATTGAATATTAGCAAGTTATTAGCACGTTGGAGTAAATCATTTCGACTTTGTTTGAAAAGAAATAGTTTTAGTATCTTTGTGACATTCCTACTATAAACATGTCTTTCTTCCACCCAGCTGCTATTTACATCTCTGTCACCCCTGGACACACAGTGTGAATTACTCTTGTTTGTTTAACGGAATAATACATCATTTTGGAGGGATATGCGACAGGCTGTTTCATATAAAAAATATCCAATGTCCCTTAGAGGGTGAAAAATTTAATAATTTAATACCTCGTCCAGATCTGAAGAAATGTCCTATATACCATATGTGTCCGAATACAAGTTTACCAGCGAGCATCGAAGAAGTGTATTCGCACTTTTAAGAAACTTTTCCCGATTTACCAGAATATATAATATTACCTGCACCCAAATACACAAAAAATTATAACAATAAAACAGATATAAATACTATAAATATTACCAATGAGAGAATGGAAAAGATATGATGTAAAAAAATGTTTTTGTGAACATACAGTGATGAGAAAATGTATTCTGTGAGCAAATGTATCGATATAAATGGTTTGAAACTATTTTTCTCTGTTTTAGCGACTTTACGAATGCATGCCTTGTAATATTCCCATATTCTGACAATTAAATGTTACGTAAATTTTGTTTGCAAGCATTTAACATTCAAATCTAAATTTGTTTGCACATAAAGGTTTGTATGCGGGATAATGATTAAATAAACCTTTAGTAATTTGAAAGCGATTTAATACATAAAATTATTTAAACTTACATTCTAGGATTCAAACATCCTATGTTTAAAAATGCATGTTTAACACCTTCTACAATTCAGACATATTGTGTTTAAAACGAATGATGTAATCAATTTCTTCCTAGATTTGCTTATAACTACATATAAAAGGCGTAAGCTTTGCAGTTTCATTCTAATCTTTGAATATTATGGAAGAAATGATGTCTTTGCTGCGTCGCGTCTGAGGTTAAGAATTTACAGTTCTGCATAACTTACGACGACATGAAAGTACAAGCTGTGAAATGAAAAAATTAAGCAGTTTCAGAGTGATTTTTGCCAGAGACAATTTATACGGAGCGATATTTTAAAGAGAGATGGTAGATGTTGTAACACTGATTCTATGCAAACACCACCATATCCTCAGACAGCTCCTCAGTTAGCTCACCACTTTTCCCTTCAGACAGCTCCACAATCTGCTCCTCAGTCAGCTCCGCAGTTAGGTCACCACTTTTCTCTTCAGACAGCTCCACAATCTGCTCCACAGCCAGCTCCGCAGTTAGCTCTGCAGTTAACGTTTCCAGCTCCGCAGACTGAATTATCTCCAAATATTCTATATGTTAATTCAGGGATGAAAAGTAACTTGAGTTCCATGTCTCCAGCTTCTGTGAAACTTTCGTCATTCAATCTTAGATATGAGGTACTGGCTAGCATGTTCGCCGGCAGGTTAACTGACAGGCTTGACAGTGATGCGTATGTCTCTTGTTTTTTCGAGAAGTGTAAAGTCCCTTTATTAAGCTTATTAATGGCATCACCCCGACAAGTTTTATAATCCGTTTCTGTAGCGGGTAATTACTTGAAATCCCTCATGGCGGAGTAAGACGTTACGCAAAACTGTTATTTTCCAAGTAATTCCCTCCCTGTCCTACACCCATCCGATGTTGGTGAACTTTATGACTATAACATTGTACCTTACTTTATAACCAGGCTTGGGGAGTTTAGTGCTCGTAGAAGTAAGTGGACTTTACATCTTAAAAAATGAGTATACATGGGTGCCAATACCGGCCGTTCACCGCTGGTGGTAAATAATCCATGTTTATTAGCGATAAAAGGTTTGTAATCCGACGCTGCTTCATTACTCGCCTCGCTTCACGCTCATCGGCTCTCAAGATCCCCGTTTTCAAGAGCCGCTCGAATCTCTTCACTCGCGTCAATACACAGATCAATATTTTTGCAACAAGGTTTCAATACATTTGGAAATCTGTAAATTTCCTATTCCACGAAACCTAGAATGTGTGTAGAGATTCTGAACTGCGAGCCTTGCCTCATATCAATATGATGTGTTTGTCAATTTCCTCCACAAACTTTACACTTCTTGTATTTCAGCACTTCATTCAATTGGCTGGTGTATCTCTGTGTAATATCATAGAATTCCGGACTAGTTTTTTTTTCCGGAACACTTCACTCATTACCATAATAAATCCAGCTCTGCAATACCGTTAATGAGTTATTTAAATGGCACAATAGCATCTACGAGTAAATTATACTGTCAGCCGTATCAAGAGTGAAACAATCAACTGAAATATAGTGTATTAAAATTACTAATCTGAAATTCTAACACACAGAAAGCCATTCTAACAGCTAGAAAGACAACACCTCATCTAGAATACGCTGTGAATAACAACTTCTCACAGATTTGAGAGTAACGAATTCGACTTCCTTCAACATCAACCTAATGTTACCAACCTCGTTCTCAGAAAAGAATATTGAGTGTTTTTTCTGTATATAAATAAATATTTTTAAGATGAATGTGTATTTTTTATGTAAATAAATATTGTATTTCTTAGAAAAATGTGATATATCAAAAGTGTATTTCAAAGTGAATGTGTGTTTCATTATCTCCAAACTGTAGATATGTAAGTTCGTAAACAAATTTCTTAGAGAAATGAGTGAGTGAGTTAATGTTGTCGCAAAAATAAAATATAATGTATTACTTTATCAACCAGTGGTCCTAACTTTATACATTGGTTGTGTGAAGATCATTTATTTATTTGGGGGTGTTACTCTTTTTACATACATGGTGGTGGGATGGGGTGGCTACAAGCAGGCAGGGCCCCGATCTGAACACAACTAGGCAGTTAACGACATCTTGCTACATGGACGAAAAATTGACAACCACAGGCAGCCCAGGGTAGCAGTGTGGCGAGTGGTGAAGGTGGGATGGGGTGGCTACAAGCAGGCAGGGCCCAGATCTGAACACAACTAGGCAGTTAACGACATCTTGCTACATGGACGAAAAATTGACAACCACAGGCAGCCCAGGGTAGCAGTGTGGCGAGTGGTGAAGGTGGGAGGGAGTGGCTACAAGCAGGCAGGCCCAGATCTGAACACAACTAGGCAGTTAACGACATCTTGCTACATGGACGAAAAATTGACAACCACAGGCAGCCCAGGGTAGCAGTGTGGCGAGTGGTGAAGGTGGGAGGGAGTGGCTACAAGCAGGCAGGCCCAGATCTGAAGCTCTCTGGACACTCGGCGCCATCTTCAGTTGGTCATCAACACTTCGAATAGATGGATGTATACCCAACATCTCTCTCTCTCTCTCTCTCTCTCTCTCTCTCTCTCTCTCTCTCTCGTCTTCACCGGGCAGGTAGACAGTTGGTGGTTCTACGAGGCCACGATCGCGGATTACTGTAAGTACAGACCGGCGACCATCGCACCTGCCTTCATCTCTAGTGCTAGCCGCGATTTTCGTTAAGCGATATTATTTGCTCCGGTGTTCATATCTCGTTCACAGTATTCGTAAACTATAGTGTGGAATATTTTTTTAATTTATTGGAAAACTTTTTTCATGTGTTAAGTCAATATTGCGATAAGATTTTCAAATCACATTTTTGAGCTCTGTCTGTGAAAATTCCTAGCAGTTACAAAAAACAGTTTGTGTTAACAAGTGCGCTCTATTTACCACACGTTATGGGAAAAAATTGTAGTACGTCCCTTATTTTAAAGATAGTTTTCTCTTCTAGGATATTTGTGCATTTTTTCCATTATATATAAAGTGATGTGGGATTAAGCTCTATGCTTCGGAGCAAGTTGATTATTTTGAATCAAATCATTTGAGGTAAGATTTTTTATCGTTAATTAGTTTCTTGATAGATCGTTATATATTTTACTTATCAGAATAGATGTACGCTATTGTGTCTGCTTTAAATCGTAGGTTGTATTCGGAGATCTCCTGATGCCATTTCTATTGTGTGTGTTTAAAATTCAAAATGCGAGTTTGGAAAATATTTGTATGTCCAGGAAGTGCTAAATCAGTGTATGTGGGTATCGCTAATTAAATTGCATGCAGTGCTTGGCAGGGATACATTTTTTCTAAATATAATTCACGATGCATATGAGAAGTGTGTAAAACGTATTCAGAGTTTTTTTGCCGTTATTTCAACTCGCCCGCAAGCACCAAGTATATAATTTGCGCCCGTTCACTGACGCCATTCTTTCACCATCCTCCGAGGTGGATGGACGTCGACCGCGCTTCACATAAAAGCTGATAAGTCTCCGCAAATCAAATACTAACGTCATTCCTTCTCGCAGCCGGACAAACGTGTTTTGGGAGAGGTGCAATTTATTATACGTGTTAATCAATTAATTAATTTTAATGTGTGGATTACGTTTCTAAACTTCCTCCTCGCCAGTCTCACAGCTCGACGTAAGTACTACTCATTCATACATCGAACGGACTTATTTTAATATCATTTCAGATACGTGATTCTGTCTGGTTTAAATCGTATTCAGAGTTTTTTATTTGCCGTAAGATATCATTCACTAGGATGAATCATGTAAGATACGTGTAATTGTATGTGTAAACTTTAAATGTGTTTAGGAAGACATTCGTTTAATTAAAGTAATTTACAGGGAAATTTTGTTGTAGATAGTTAATTAATTAATTTAGTAAGTCAGGTAATTTTAATGTTATTCACGTAGTTAAAATTCTCTCTCTTGTAAATTATATTTCTAAGCTCAAGATTCACACTATGTTTAATTCCATACTGGAGTAATTGCACTTATTATTCACATAGTCGTTTGAAATTTGCTATTCGATGCATTTAATTTATTCATGCGTACAACTCGTTAAAAGGCTCTGAATTTCTCTCGTGTGTAAAATATATTCGTTAAAATCGCCTATCTACTACCAACATCCCTACAAACACATCACAATTAGAAAAAATAAGAAAAATGACAGCACACTCTTGCACTCAACTCAACCCCTACATAGCAACATTGAAACCCACCACTTTGGTCATCGCCTCCAAGTCACTACAGCGTCAACATCGTACCCAAAAATAAAGAAAGAAAATAAAGTATACCCACACACACAAAAAAATTTCACCAAAGTAATTTGATCAAACTTTTTCATCAAGTTTATTTGATCAGATTTCTTTGATCAAATATACCCAATTTAATTGGATTAGGATTAAGTATTAAGAATTTATTGATCGGATTAATATCTGAATAAGGATTAACCTTTATTTATTTTTTCTCAGTTACCTTATTCTAAGTGTGTAGTGAAGTTAAGGCCGGAAGGTAGGACGGGATTTTATTGCGTCTCAGGGCTAACCCCTTACGCTTACTAGGAAAAATCATGCAAAGAGACATGCATCGAGGCAAAGAAGGATTGGGCAGCCATGGCCTGCACTTTGGGGCCATGACTACCTCCATAAATGTACTTAGAGCTCGTCTTAACTACGAAGATTAAGGTAAAAACCAAGAGAGACGTAAAAAACCCTTGCGACAGAGAAGTAAAAATTCAAGAATTATTGCATGCATTAAATTAAATTAACTTAAATAGAATGCCAGAAGAGACAGAGTTTATGGAAAAAATGCTCTCATTAAAAGGGTTGGAAATACTAGTAGCGAGGGGGCATAAGGATTAACCCTCTTGATATCAAAGGGTTAATCCGATTAATCAAAAGTAAGGTGATACCCCCCCCCCCCGCCATTCTAATGCCATGTTTGATCACGTTTGTGTTGGTTACTGAATGCAAACAGATGTTAACCTCAAAAACATACTCCCGTAATCGGTTATAAACGCTTCTAACAATTATTGAGCATTTTTCATTTTTAATTCGTCTTAATGTTTGCCGATTCTAATAATATACCGATTATAACGTTCTGAGATTAATATTTTTTATTTATTTCAACAAATGCAGAATATTTCGCGTATTTCAGACATCTTAATAACTTTGTTAAAGATGCAAGAAGCTTGCGATGTAAATGATCTGTAGGCGAGTTTCCGAAGTTCTATGTGCATTTATATAATATAAGTTTAAATGGTGTACCATAGTATTACTTATTTGTAGGGCCACCTGTTTTTTTTTTTTTTTGCGAAAAGCTTTACGCCGAGACTATACTTCAATATCCTATGTGCATACTCGCAGTCTATATTTGACTACTGGTCACTTTCATTTGTGTGAAGACGGTCTGTTATATGGGTGAGCCAATCAGAATTAAGTTTCTCCGATACTGACCATCTGCGAATCGTGGGAAAACCCATGAAATGCATAACAATTCAAATGATCCTATCACGAAAGTGGTTCTGAACTAAATTGTGTTGGAACACAACTTGTCCTGAAATATTTTCCCGGCAAATTTGGCGGGAATATGTTAAGATGTTTCCGATATACTAAGTAAAAGATATATTATTCAATTTGTTCTATCTTAAAAAAAAATTAAACATTTTAGGGGGTGAATGGTATACAACCAGACAGACATTTCAATGATTGCATAAGCCTACATTTTCAAGTAAAGTGGGTTAATAATGCAGGCCAAATTATCGCCTTCTAATGTAATAGTTAGAGACCTGAAAAATCAGCGAGTTCAATGACCTGTAGGTGAGACTCTAAAGTCTTATTTACAAATGAGCCGATATTAACTGCACACTGGTTGTCTGCTGTCACAGTGGAAGGCGACGATTGGGCCAACGTTCTCCACGAGATGTTAAACACTGTATGAACCAATGGTTAACGTTATATAAATACACCAGTTTTGAATTCTAGAGTGTCTCAAAATGCATCCGCGAATTCTCCAGGTCTCTAGTAATAGCAAGCAAGTACACAGAACTCTTGAGTCTAGTCCACAGGTCATTGACATTGCTAATTTTTTCACATCCCTATTAATCTTCACTAGAAACCCGAAAAATTCGCGAGTTCAATGACCTGTAGGCTAGACTTCACAGTCTTATATACTCTCATACAGATATCAACTGTTTATTGGTTGATTGTTGTGGTAGTAAAATGCGGTGGTTGGGCGCACAATTTATTGCATGTTTTTTATTGTCTCATTTATCTTCAGGAGGTGTCAAACGACACGTCGACCAATTACAAAACTAACATGAGCGTACATGTGTGTGAGTTCCAACTTGTCTAGAAATAAACCCGCGAAATTCTCGGGTCTCTCATCATCACACGCCGCAGATGAATACACTGCTGGGTGTCGAGGTAGTGATGCCATGCGGAAACCCGGACACAGATGTCTCGCAATAAGACTGCCGGCCGAACGCAGCTTTCCTTGGCCCGCAGCCAGAAATGTAAAATAGAAAAACCCCGTGCCTCCAGGGGGGGAGCGAAAGTCAAAGGAAGAATACACTAACAACATTTACTGGCGGGAGGAAAGTATCGAAATGTTAACTGGATAAAGGCAAGTTTAACACGGCGCCAGCACAAAAAAGAACCCAAGTGGCAGTAAAAAAGTGTAGCAGAGATCTCAGTCGTCCACTTTCCGTATCAAATTTCTAGGTAGCTATTGATTGATCCTTCAAGCTTACGGAAATTGCTAAAACGTTTCGCTGACAATTCCTGGTACTCTGCTGCTGATTTACAGATACTCTCATTCCTGTCTGCCTAAATTTTTTTGAGGAACTTTATCACCTTATCTGCAGCTTTTATCCGGATGTTGTAGCACACTCACTTCCAGATGACTTTTCAACGCATATTTTTGTCGATTGTTCTTTTGGATTGGAAAAGGAGTTGTAGAAAAGATGCGTGGACTAGGTCGACTTTGAAACTTGATAAACTCTCTGAGAAGAGAAGAATGGAAATCCACAACGCAGTAAGTAAAACGACGAAATCACTGGCCGAGGAATAAGTCTGTAGTACACTCTTAAAAATATCTGTAAAATCATTGACTGTTCAGAGAATATGTGGCTTAAATACGGAAACGCTGTCTGAGATCGAGAAAAATGGAATTAATATTCGTACGTATAGAAATATGGAAACTCTCGATATTTTTTCTTGTAGCTTGAGGTTTCGCGAGTAAAATTGTCGAGGCTTCATGTAACCTCCATTGCAACTTTAAAACGAAAATCATAGTTTCTGTGTCAGTTCAGATAGAGTGGAGAGATTTGAGTGGATCTTTACGTCGAGGTCATGAGAGTCGATGAGAGTAAAGCGAAGTGAGCATGGGGCAGAGCCAGAATGCATGGGTGACGGAAACGGAGACCCCGAGAAAACCCGCCGACCAAAGGCATTGTCAGGCATGATTTCCACGTTCCAAAATCCGGGGCGACCCCACTGGGAATCGAACTTGGTTCCTCTAGGTGTTCAGTGAGCAGTCTGACCACTACACTACCGTGGCCCCCTATCAGTTGAAATATTCACGCCACTCGAAACTATATCATAAATACTGTCACCTCACATTTACTGCAACACATGTCTTCGCTTGAATCCCTTTAGTCCAGTCATATAGGAAACCGTGTCGACTACATTGATGTAAATGAACATCGTAATAGATTTAGGTGTTGGGTGAAAACCATTTTCGTTCGTTTTACGTGGCCGCGTGGCTGAGCAGTTAGCCTGCTCGCCTCCTGCCAAGGCGAACCGGGTTCAATCCCCGTTCGGGTAACTCCCTGCGGGAGTGCCGGGCGATGCCGCTGGTCTGCGGGTTTTCTCGGAGATCTCATGTTTCCCTCGCCACTTCATTCCAGCGCTGCGCCATACTCACTTCGTTTCACTGTTATCGGCTCTCAAGACCTCGATGTAAAAAGCCTTCCAAATCTCTTTACTCACTCACTCATTTGTTCTTTCTGCAGGAATAAACGCGCAATATCCAATATAACACTTGAAAAAATAACACCCCTGCAACAGACTGTAGTGTTAATGCCATTACAAATTCAACCCCTCTTTTTTCCTTAAAAAGAGAGAAATCACGGGAATTTTGCAAATTAACAGAAATATCCGGGAATCTCTCGCTAAGCTCGTTACTGAGAAAGTGAGGAGTACGTAATATTGCAGATATTCCCGAATGTTTGTTTTTTACCAGTACTTCGCAATTTCACGTAAAATTTTACCAACCGCGCAGTTTGTATCGTGTGTAATGGTTTGCACTGACACTTATAAGCGCGCGACAAGCCTGCCGTAAAATGTCTTCGATTTTCGAATGGAGATATCGATTCACATTAATTTACTGGAACATTTCATGACCGCCTTAACTGATGGTCATACAGTGGACAAACATTGTTTCTAGAGATACAATATAATGAAATAAATTAAAATAGTAACGTTGTTTATTTTCACCCAATCTGTATGAATCATTTCAATTTGTTTTCCATTTGACTAAAGTCCTTATTAAATAACTGCGTTTAACATCGATTTAGCACGTTTTTCAATGTGTCGGCGTACGTTTCCTCAAATTAGAGCTAACGCGGTAATTGGAACCAAATTCGGTATATCTAAATCAAAAGTTATGAGATACGTAACATCTATACAATTGACTTTTTCAGATGCCATGGTAGCATTCCTGGTAATTTAAATAATTTTGCTGTTTGAAAAATCGGTGATATATTATATAAATATATATATGAAACTCCATTTTAATATATTGACAATAAAGTGCAAAGACGTTAATTTTGTAAAAGTCATAAAATTTTTCCTGTCAGCACATTTTAATTTTTGGTGAAGAAAAGATGTCAAGCTATTCAAGTCTCAATAAACACCAGTCAGTAAATATGAGTTTATTACTTATATACTTGCGTTTCGTGGCAATTGATTATTTAATGTTTCTGAGTGTATTTGCTGGTTGTATTTTTATTTTAATTTTTTATTATTTTTTTTTGCATATTCCATATATGTCAAGGCCATACAAGTAATTACTGAACAAAGAATAATATTTTTCATCGTTGATACTGATATGAATTTGAGAGTTGTCACCACTTGTCTACAATTTTTGGTTGATTTCAAAAGTGCTTACTTTAATGTGAGCAGTCTCGATCAGTAATATCCATTCACAAACAGGACGTACGTACATGACTACCCACAAGAAAGTCACTCTAAATATACCGAACACTCATTCCTTGCTGTGTACAGCACCGTCCATAAATATCCTTCAAGTGCAACAAGCCCTTGATCTTGGACGCAACGACTGAACGGGATACACTCATTCAAAAGACTAAAATTATTTTCTACGTTTCTACGTTCAATTAGTTTACAAAAAAAATTTTTTGTTGTTGTAAGAAATAATACTATGAAATAAAGTACGACAAGTGGGAATAATTACTTTGGAAACGTGCGACCCTGGCGCTGTCGCCCAACGTTACAATTCATCAATCTTCCGGCTAGGCGGACAGTTCCTCGGCCACCTCGTTCTCCCTACCCAGTTCTCCTTTCATCGCCTCTCCTCGTCCCCTCCTTTTTCACCCCCGCCCAGGTTAATAAAAAGCCCGCGTTTGCCCTCACTCTCCCTTCTTGAACCTGCAGCCTTATGAGTACTCCGATCTTCTTAATTTGCTTAATTAATTAGCCTTCAGCTACCTCGTCTACTGCTTGAACGTGAATTAATTAGCCTTCAGCTACCTCGTCTACTGCTTGAACGTGAATTAGTTAGCCTTCAGCTACCTCGTCTACTGCTTGAACGTGAATTAATTAGCCTTCAGCTACCTCGTCTACTGCTTGAACGTGAATTAATTAGCCTTCAGCTACCTCGTCTACTGCTTGAACGTGAATTAGAATCGTGTGTGGATGAAGACGCAACAAGCGATGGATTGGTCGACGGGACGACCATGTAGTCGACGGCGGCTCGTGTGGCCTTAGCATGAGCGTGATGTACAGCAGAAATTATCATACTTCTTGATGGGCTGTCGTAACACATACTGGTGAGTTATGGCGGACGGACGTCGCGTAATTATGTGGACTTCTGCTGGGAAATTATTTGTAAATGAAGCGGTTTGATAGTAGCAGCTTGGTGTAGGCCGTTCACGGTAAAGTGAGCACTTCATAAGGCCCTTTCAGAATGCATTAACCCCTAATAAATATATTTTATTGCATCCTGAGACGTTAACGTTTGGGAGTGGTAAAATATATACACTGTGTTTATTAGTCATATTGCCATGTTTATATTAAAAGGTGGTGGAAAGTTAGAAATTAGTTGAAATTAAAAGTTTAGCAGGGCCTTAAAAAGTGTCCACTTTACCGTGAACAGCCTATGCCGCTTAAATGGTTTAATAGTGCACTCATCGATTTGTTTTATCCCCAGTGTCCACTTACAGTTTGGTGTTTTGGTCGATTTAGAGTCGTTGAAGGTTTGCTTAACGATCGGTACCGTTCGACTGCCATAGCCACTCTCGCAGAGCGGTGGTGGTGAGAGATAGCTAACAAATAGTATTCTTCAACTTAAAGAATTTCGAACTAGTGTGTTAGTTTTTGATCATATTGGTAAGGGCTGTTCACGATAACGTGAGCATTTTTGTTAAATCAACCTTATAAAAATGTCACTGCCACATATCTGCATTTATTTTAACGTGCGCACTGAGAGATATGTACCCAGTAAATTTGGTAATGATGGACGGAAATCATTTCTACATATTAACGTCGAATATAGTGTGTTAGGTAACTATTTATAATAGATTAAATGGTTCCTTTCAGTTCATGTTTTTTATGCATCGAAGTGTAAAAAATTACCAGATTTGTAACATATTTACTTTTCTAATAATTTCATAGTTTCACTTGACCGACGCATGAATAAAGTGATGAGGCCCATGGCAATATTAGTTTTACGTAAGGCGGAAGTATACACAAAGTGCATAGAAGCAGATACTAAGCAGGGCTTTCAAAAGTGCACATTTTACCGTGAACAACCTATATTCCCCGTTTATCAGTACCACGAAAATTCCAGGCCGGTGAGCTAGCGGCTTTGAAAGGGCATTACATGTCGCCCGCGGCCCCGAGCTGGACTCTTTAATGTGCCGCCCGCATTTTTATGGGAGTGTAGGAATTTTGGCTAAAACGAATTTATATTGTTCAACTTATGTTTTTCCTCCTGTTAATTAAAAATTGTTTAATAGTTTAAGTGGCTGTGCTTGGGTTATATACTTTCAACTTTTTCTGCTCTCAAGCTAACTTGCGGTCTCTTTCGCTTCATACAACACATTCAGCGCCTTTTGAAAATTATTGACTTTACTAGCCGCTCATCGTAAAATATGGAGATTAACTTTTTTCAACTTTAGTCGTCGTGGTTTTGAGTGGTCGAGTGAGATAATTTGCCCGAAGAATGAATTTGAGTATTCAGTATTAAATTTGGTCATTTTATTATCAAAGAATATCGGCTAGTTTTCCGTGTAGAGAATCCCTTTGGTAAAAAGCAAAAGTATGAAGTTGCCTCTCTTTCTGTACGAGACATTTTTATTAAAGAGGTTTGATATCAGTAAATAAATTCAGCGACTTTGAAAGCTCAGTAATACATACACATGGTAATAATAATTTTGTAACACTGTTTAGTGAGCTATCTATTTGAAGTACATAACTGTCCAGAGTTTTTTTAAAGCGCTATGTGGGCGTATATAAATCGGCGGTCATTATTTTTAATAGGGTTTTTAAAGCATTGAGAATGTAACCGCCTAAGCGCAAATACGATAAAAGGTTTTTAAAGACTAGCCGATTCATAAAATATATATTTGCTATTTTAGAATTTTGTTGTTCATCACGAGTGAAGATTAAAATAATACTCCTATGTACGCACTTGTAAATGATCCTGAGTGGATTAATTGATATTGTATTATATTTTTATACTTATTAGGGCACTGGTTTTGCAAGAATGTTTTACCTTGGTGTGTTAATGAACATGAAGTGTATGGTAAATTATCTGGACGAAATATTGTCGGACCATGTACGTAAAAACTTCTTTTGGCAATATTAAACAGTGTGCATTTTGAAAGTTTGTGTATATTTTCTCAATTACTTCCTTGTGTTCTAAAGTATGGCACACACGAAGAAAATTAATTGTAGAAAATTCTAATTGCTATCCTTTTCTGTTAAAATGTTACATTTTAACAAATCTAATGCTTCAAATCATTAATTGAACATGTCTTCAAAATGTCATAAAAATATTTTCCTGGCATTTTTTACAGTAGTTCCCTAGTATTTCAATTTTAACTTTTATAATAAAATTGTAAGATACAGCAGCTATATATAGAACAACTACCCCGCCTACGAATCAAGTGTCGGATTTCAAAGAATCTGGAATATGCCATGAATGTAACTTCAAGAAAAAACTTTTGCTTAAAACAAACTTCATGTTAAAATACTTTTTTTTTTTTTTTTTTTTTTTTCATTTTTATGAATCAAGATTATAAGCTAAACGCTAATATTTTCAATAGAAAAAATATTGAAAATTATTTTTCACGTGGTTTGTTATTTTTATCAGTCATCACTAGAGAACTGCTAAATTTGCGTTATTGTTTGGTAGCATGCAAGTCTTCAGTAGGACGAGTTACACAAGTTGAAAGGGCGGGGGAAATGACAGTTTCTCGAGGAAACCCGCTGGCCCCCATAGTCCTGGCCGGGGATTGAACACGGTTCGCATTGGTGGGAAGCGAGCAGTATAACCACTCATTCACCGTGGCTCCACGAGCTGCAAAAGCTAGAGGCCAATTGCTAGGGATTGAAAAATTTGGGAATACATTTCAGGTCAAGGTAGACGTCCAATACGTAGGGACAGATGTTTTTCGCGAAAAGAGTTCAATGCCAATTGCACTTCGAAACACTTTAGTTCATATGCACTTTAGTGGTTGGATGATTTAAAAGGTTACGTGCCTGAAGTGTCTGCTCGCGAGTACTTTATTCTGATTGGCGCAGACGCGCGGCCAATAACTAAAGGAAGTTGTGGTTGAGGACGGTGGATATTGAAGTACAGCTTGAGTGTAAATCTTTTAGCAAAACCACTGCCCCTACACAATATGTGTACACTGAAGTCACCTTTGCAATTGGATCACAGTTTACTAGGCACGCCCTGGACCACACTGAGCCAATAGCAGACTTGCAAGGAAACAAGTAGCGTGTGCCATACTGCCAGGAGTGAGGTAACACTGGCTACTCTCTGGGGCAGCAGCCAATGAACAAACAGCTGATGCTCGAGTGTACACAGGACTGTGGAGTCTAGTCAACATTGCACTGAAGTCGCGATATTTTCCTATCCCTACCAATTGCAGAAGGGACATGAGCGTACAACATCTCGGAGTTCAGTGTGCGGCCATAAAATGACGCCACAGAGTACTTGGTAGTACAGAGGAAAAACTGCAGGGTATGTATCGCGCACTCGAACCGTACACTGCACCAAAATGGCGTCACTAACCAACAACATATCGGAACGCCGTTCGCTGATCAGGGCCAGGTATTCCCCTTGCCAGCAGACAGCCAAGCCAATAGGAAATTTTTCGCAGCACGCTGTGGCCAATCCGACACAAGGTCCGTCTCCAGATCTTCGTGCAGCCAGTTGGTGAACGGGGAAGCCAATTTTAAACGAAAATTCGCAAAATTTCGCCTCTGTGTACTTATCTACTCTTTGCTAACACGAAGTTAGCCGGTCCCTATCACGTGCACGATACCATAAAATATCCTCAAAAGCCAGGGATTTTATTTTCCTCATGAACAGACGGAACGACTTTGCCTACCAAGCCGGAAGACGCGAAGTTCAAATGGGGAATCAATGTTTAACGGATTTACATTATCATTGCATCAATCCTAAAGAAAACTATTTTAAACAAGAAGTATTATACGTGAAATTTCTTAAGGGATTTTGCTATATGTGAAGACATCTTGCCGATAGTTTTTTTGTTTAATATAGTTTTTCTAAAATGTAATATTGAAATTTGAATTTAACAAAAAAGAAGAATCATTAATTTTTTAATGCAACATTTTTGGAGAAAATTAGTCAAAATGGTTTTTATTTTTTGTAAATAGATATCTTTGAAAGTAACGCTATAAGAAGGAAATTGGTTTAGCATTGTTTCCCCATTTGAAGTTCGCGGCTGTCATCTTGGGAAGCCGTTAAGGAACATTGCCAGCATTATTGTTTTACTTGAATAACTCCCCCCCCCCCTTCCCCCCAAATAATCTTCATTGCAGCAAGCTGGTATCGAAATGATGAACTTCCTATTTGCGAACAGAACATGTTACGCCACATTTCTCTTTAGACCCTTCTTGCCCGACGTTAGCTAGAAACTATTTCATCCAATTATATCACGGCAAGTATGACCCGTGCACTTTGTCGCTGGGAAAATCTTGAGAGCGAAGTTTCCGCCCATGAATATTTTCGCGCGATACTGCTGCGGTTCCCAACTTTGGGGGTGAACTTAACAAAATAATAAATACACCAAAATTGTGACATTATTACATACCAGTTAACGAAAACATACCTTATTAAAATATTTTTTTTATCTTTGCAAAGTATAGAATTTAAAAAAAAACTCAAAAATTTATTACATATTTGACAAGAATTTGTTTTCGGGATATGCTTCGCGGCTGCAAGCGCTTGTATACCTACAGTATAGCTTAAAGTGCGATGCGATGGGTTGCACGAAACCAGTTAATATGTTCTCAACGCATTTACGTATGCATGTGAAAATGAATTTCAGACAACTTAGGCAAAGCACTTTCGAAGCATTGCTAGAGACCTGAGAATTTCGCGATTTCATTTCTAGACAAGTTGGAAATCACACACTTATACGTTCATGTTACTTTTGTAATTCGTGGACGTGTTTCTTGGCACCTCCTGGCGATAAATGAACAAATGACAAAACACGCAATTATATGTGGGCCCAATTACCGTCTTTTACTACCACAACAATCAACCAATACACAGGAGATAGCTGTATGGGAGTATATAAGACTGTGAAGTCTAGCCTGTAGGTCCCGAATTTCTCGCGTCTCTAAGCATTACTCGTATTACTAGGGACTGGAAAATTTCGCGAATACGTTTTAGGACAAGCTAGAGTTCATGAACATGTAAATTTCTGTCCTGTTTACAATTTGATAACAGTTTAATATACAAGCCCAGGTGAACATTGAGCCAGTAACAGACCTGGAAGGAAACACGCACCAAATTCCATGCCATCTGGTCTGAGGTAAAACTGGCTACACACTCGGACAGTAGCCTATGAACAGAAAGCTCGTGCTCGAAAATACACAGTAGAATGGAGTCCAGCACACAGGTAGTTAAAATATGAAATTTTCCAGTCCCTACGTATTGCAAATATGGTTTAATGGCCTTTCAACATAGCCAAACAACGGCATATGAGATTATTTCCTCTGCAACTATGCTAACAGATTTGATGTGTATGGCTCCAGTTTACTTTGCTGTGGTCACACATAAATCTCTCATATGTACACGCAGTACGACAAAAAAATTACCAAGGCCCGCAGTAACATATTGGTGAGAGAGATATTTTTGTATGTTGGGAAAGTGGTGGACACTATTGTTCGTCGGTGGGTTTTCTCATGGTACTGTCGTTTTCTCCGCCATTACATTCCGTCTCCGCTTTAAGACCCATCGGCGGTGATGATGCCAATTGTCAGAGCACCCGAAAATCCTGAACGTTATTTCAGTTCCACAAAGTACTTTAGCCCATTCAGACCCAGTGTGCACATTTGCGTACATTAGGCACTCTCAAGCTCGATGACCAATGATTAGGGACACCCGAATTTCACGAAAAGATTTCACGACCAGTTGTATTTCATAACACTTTATCTCTAGTGACAGGCGTTTTTTGCAAAAATATTTATCGCCATGATATACTTCAATATTCTACGTCCACAACCACAACTTATTTTGGTTACTGGCCGGGTGTCTACGTGAGAAGACATGTTCTTATTTGACACGACCAATCGTAAGATAGTTCTCCGATACTGAACGACCGTGATTCGCGGGCAAGTCACTAGAGGCGCGTGCCATTTAAAATCTTCCAACCACGAAAGTGCATATGAACAAAAGTGTTTTGGAGTAAAACTGGCCTTGAAATCTTTCCGCGAAAATCACCTGTCCCTATTTATCTCAGATTCATTTTTGTGTTTGGATAATATATATGTTACGCGTCTTAAGTGTCTGCCCACGAATCAGAAACGTACAGCATCGCAGTAACTTAATTCAGATTGGCCAGTCAACTATGGAAATAACTTCTCACAGACACACGCCACCGATAAATAAAAGGAAATTGCTTCTACCCTCGTAGGGTATTGAAATCCAGCATGTGCAGAAATATTTTCGCGAAATTCGGGAGTCCCTACCAATGATCCTACTGGTTGGTAAATGATTCTCAAACCGCCTTACTGATCTAGGACATAATTGGTTCAAATAACTGTAGCCGAACCGATAGCCTACAGCTCATTAGTACGGGTGATGAAATTTCGCGAGAAAATTTCAAGACATGTTAAATTTCAAGACACTGTAGGGACGTTGACTTATCTTGATTGGCTAAATTACTTGTTGACACTTGTTAACAGCCTGCACACGAATCACGTAGAATCCGCGCAGATGTTGCCGAATTCTGTGTGGTCGGGCTAATGTGGAAACGCCTTCTCAAACAGACAGTAACCAATGGCAGTAGATAAACTGCTGCTGAGTGTTTATAGTATTGAAGTCTACTGTGTACTCACATTTTTTCGCGAAAAATCACTAGCTCTACTCATTAGCTTTGACAACGAAATAAGTGTTGTGTCAGCTATAGTACATCACTTATCATAAAAACTTTTTATCTGCAACTCCTGAGACGGCAAATTAAAGTAGGTCTGAAAGGATTAAATACGGAAGTCAAACATCCGTTTACACAGTTAACTCTGGAGCCGTGGTGGTGTAGTTGTCTGACTTCTCGCCTCCCACCTAGGTGAATCGGTTCCGATTCCCTGCAGGGTTGCCCCCGGATTTTCGCATATGGGAATCCACGCCGGACGATGCCACTGGTCGGCTGGTATTCTCGGGGATTTACCTTTCTCCCCGCCCTTACAGTCCGGCGCTGCTCCATACTCACCTCGCTTCAGCCTTATCGGCTCTCAAGACCTCGATGTTAAGAGCCGCCCTAATCCACACTCATCAGAAAAGTTGTGTCATTGTGCGGCAATATAGAGGGACGCCGCTCGCCAATCAGCGCCGGGTAGCATACCGGTCCAAGTCACAGCCCAACCAATGCCGAATCTTTCGTTGGACTAGGTACACAAGACTTGTTTCCAAGCGCCTCGCTCAGACAATCAGCGAATGGGTATGCTCACGTCAAAGGAACAGCCACTTAGTTTCACTTCTGTGTAGTTATATGTGCTGTTTCTGTGCCTTTCGTGTAGATGAGAAAATATCTTGTTTTCAGTTCAGTTTATTCACATGTTTTGAGTCAAACTTTGCAATAAAAAAATACAAAATCTATGTCATATTTTATTTTCCTAAATAAAAAAAAAAATTAAAATCTCTGTATTCTCATGTTAGCCTTAAAGTACGTAAGTTTATGTTTAAATGTACATACCTTCAATTTATATGAAGATATATTTTAAAATCCTCCCAACATTCGTCAATTAAAAAAACGCATAAATATCTAGAATTATCTTTTGACATTTTTTTCCGGGTAACACATCATTTTTGCCGGTAAGGCTGTATAATTCTTGTGTCTGAAAATAAAATAAAAAACGTTATTGTAATATTTTATTTTATAAACACTTCACTATTTTTCTATTTGTGGGAAATAAAATAACATTTAATTTCTCGAAGTTGAACAGCATGACTGGACTATATGTTTTGATACATAGCAGTGTCAAAGCCAATCACAGTATATTTACTCTCAATTATCTTTTTTTCCTTTCGGGGCTTTAAGACCAACCAAAGACGATTTGATACCCATAGTAGGCTTCGCAAGACGCCATTGAACTAACGGATTCTTGACCAAGATCAGACTAGCAGTAGAAATCTGGGAAGCCGCCTCTCACCGGGAGTATATCCCAATACAACGCCTACTGCTATTGGCTGCCTGCTGAGACCCGCGGTCCGGTAAACAAGAACTGCGTGTATCAGGCTGGCCACCCGCACTGAAATAATCGGGAAACCGCCACAGCGACAGTGTTCAACCATAGACTAAAGATGAGGTAGACAGATCTCGCTGGCTAAGCACAACCAATCTCCGGGTCCCAAAATTCAACTGCTTTTCTGCCAACACGTTTAGCGAAAACGGCATGGATTGGATTTGAGGCTATAAAACTGATTTGTAAACAAATTGTTTCCGATGTATGTATACTTCCTCTAACCAATTTGTAATGCAGTTTGATTAAATTAAAACTTGGAAAAAGTATTTTATTCAGATAATAGTGCTTGTCATTTTTAAATTAAGATGTAAACAAACACGTTCATCACTGTTGACCATGTGACTTTGACGGTTGTGTTCGTTTGGGGTATGTCAATGTTGGGCACATGCACAGAAGACGAATAATCGGTCTACCTCATTTTTAGTGTATGTGTTCAACGCGATTAATGATCATTTCACCTCATGTTAGTAGTGTCAGACACATGGCGCAAGGTGGTGAACCAGAACGAACCATTCTACACTACTTAACCCATTCCGTACCGCATTAATTTAAGAACTAAATCGTTTCATTTTTTATGTGCGTTTTACTTGTGTATGTCGTGATTCTCGCAACCTAGAACAACGTGTTGAGTGTTCGTTGACGTCACTAGCAACCATTCACCAAAGAGGAGTGCAAGAACTTCAAAAAATCAGATTTCTTAAAATGATTACTCTTGAAACACTAGCCACTGATTCCTTGTTGTGTATAGTGCTGACCAAAATGTCATTAATGAGCAAGTGTCCTCCATTATGAACACAAGAATTGTACAGGTTGAAATAAACAATCGGCCATATTTTTATAACAGCTGAGTTATGCATTTTAAGAAGTATTGTATAACTCAAAATACACAAACACAACAAGTAAGAATTAATTGGGTAAATATAAAACTTTCATTGCAGAACTAAAACAAAATCACGAGTGTACATTACAGTAGTTTGAGTATGAAAATAAGTATTTTATATCAGAGAGAGAGAGAGAGAGAGAGAGAGAGAGAGAGAGAGAGAGAGAGAGAGAGAGAGAGAGAGATAATTCGTTCATCTACATGAAGACGTGATAGATTTTATACACATTTATCCGTAGTCACTTATTAGACTGGATCACAATTTATTAGATTCTCGTCTCAATTGCAGACCTTTAATGACGTACAGAGCTGAAGAATTCGAGGCTTCATTTTGGGACAGTCTAGCATTCGAAACACGTGCGTTTATATAACTTTAGCCATTGAGAAACATGGTGTTTGATACCTCCTGGAGAACGGTGTCCGATTGTCGCCTTGCACTCTGACAGCAGGCAACCAATGTGCAGTTGATATCGCCATATTCGTACATAAGACTGTAGAGTCTATCCTGCAGGTCACTAAACTCGCGAATTTTTTATGTCTCTATAATGAGCCAAGAGCCGAATAATAAGCTGCGTTATATTTGATAAAAGTAACTGGTCAGTGGCTATATACCGGAGAAAAATCTCCGTTTGCCAAATAATTGAGAATTTTCAAATTGAATGTTTGAAAATTAATAAGAAACACTCCTATGAAATGCCATGCAAAAAAAAATAGAAGTCGCAACTATGTCCAGTGTGATTACTAGAGCTAGTGACTTTTCGCGAAAAAAATATAAGTACATCGTAGACTTCAATACTATAAGAACCCAACATCAGGTTGTCCATTGACTTTGGTTGCCCTCTGCTTGAGAAGGCGTTTTCATTATTGACCGGGCCGCTCAGAATTCGGACACATCGTCACGGCTACTACGTGTTCCGTGTGCAAACAGTTAAGACGTATAAAATCTTTTCACGAAATTTCGCTACCCCTAGTGATTACAAATACTTTACGAACATGCAGAAATATAATTGATTTCCTAACGCTGTCTCGCGTTTCCCTCCAGGAGTAAACCACATCATCTAAGGCTACTGTACATCGTATTCGGGAAGAACCGGATTCGAATACCAGCGTTATGAAATTGATGAAATAACTAGCACTTATTTACTGACAAATACAGTTACAATTTTTAGAGAGACAAGTTGGAATTCACACACATGTACGGGCATATTACGTTTGTAATTGGTCGACGTGTTGTTTGACACCTCCTGGAGATAAATGAGCCAATAACAATCACGCAATAAATTGTGTGCCCAACCACCGTTTTTTACAACCACAACAATCAACCTATAAACTGTTGATATCTGTATGATAACATATAAGGCTGTGAAGTCTAACCTACAGGTCATTGAACTCGCGATATTTCTAAGTTCTCTAGCTTTGATTATTGGCCACGTGTCTTTGCGGGGAAGATATTTTATTACCTAACTGGGCCAATCATAATTACGCTACTCTGTCACGAAATGTCAGTGATTCGCGGGCAGATACCTAAGATGACTGGAAGATAGCATCCAATCACGAAAGTGGATCTGATCTCTAGTGTTTAGAGTACAAGTAGTCCTGAAATATTTTCGCAAAAAACAGGTGCCGTTTGTTAACACGCTGGATGAAGCATTTTAGAAGTTACAGTTGTGACTTTTTTCTGGCAGGGTGACTGGAGATACTGCGACATTATATTGCGTGTAAAAAATAAACTAAATTGGGTTATGAAATTTGGAAATCTCTACGTATTACAAAAATATTAGTTGGAAAATAGCACATGGTGAAAACATGTTTAAAAAAATTTCGTTATTTCAAGTCAGTAATATATATATTTTTCTTCTAGAAGAGCACTAGTAATCCTCACATCTCCTGTAATCGCGCAACTGACACAGTGTCAACAACGCGCCAACTCGGCCTGTGTGAAAGTTTGAACACAAAATACGTATGAATACAGAATATAAATGGTGCGGCGTTTGTTAGGGTTGTAAAGCTTATCTATTCGCTAATCGGTTCTGCGAATCTGCGGACCGCACTTTGTGTCTGATTGGTAGGGCCAAATATTTTCCGCAGATGGACCTACCGATAAGCTATTGCTTGCGAAAGATTCCCTACTGGCTGGTCTTCCAGCTGTAAAGTAAGTTACCAGGCCCTGGTTGATGAGCGACTTTTCGAAAATGTTGCTGCGACACCATTTTGCTGGCGTGTGCGGTTTGGAGTTCGCGGTACTGGCGGCATTTACATTGATGTATTTTAAACCATTCTGTGCGCGAAGACAGCCTTCAAGCCTTCTCTATTCTTAGTCACGGAGCCACGAAGGACCGTCTAGAGGAACGGGATCAAATGCGGAATTGGAAGGGCTTTTAGCGACTGTCGGTCGCATTGTCGCGCTGGAGGAAATTCATCTCCCGCGATGAAACCAGAGGTGCCTGCATATCCCCTGGCTCTTCCCGTCTTCATGGGAAATAACATCACGTTGTTCTACTGTACGCCGCAGCTGCAATGTCTGCTCCTCGCTAGCTTGTGAACATCCTCACGCTCCGGCTATTTTTTGAATAAAGGCTTTCCCCGTTTAAGTAATCAACTTTTGGAAAAATTTCTCTTCCTGTCAACAGCGTAGATGCTACCGTACAGAAAGACATGAAGATTCCCAGATAACTTTGCAGTGAATCAAGAAGATGAGTTCCAAAGCTTGAATTTGTATTCCGGGTGTAATACTTAGTTTTATGACGAATCAAGTTGGTGATTTTCTGCTTCAAGTGGCCATGTAACCCGCCATACTGGCTTTTTTTTATAACTTCCTGATTAAAATTTAGGAGGGTTTATTAAAAAATGTGACAATAGAAGCTTAGCTTGCCCATCATTACGGACTTAACATATTAATTACTATCCCACATATATTTATTTAACAACTAACTTAATACAAAGCTTTATATATGAATTCATTCTCACGTTTTATTGACAACTAGAGAACATCTGTTAACAATCAGGCACTGAACCGTGAAATATAATGCTTCTATAATGAAACATTTTTAGTAATGACATTCACTCTTCTGTTATGACACTAAACGAACAATTTCCGTATAAGTGTTGATACAAACTCTTAAACACACCAATATTACTATACGGTATTTTATTTATTAACACATAAACCACAAAATAATTTATAGTGTTTACTTAACTGACGCATGAATAGTCATGCCTAGAGGCACCTGGTTTTCGCGAAAATATTTCAGGCCAAATTGTGTTCCAATGAACTTTAGTTCAGAACCACTTTCCTAATTGGATCATTTGAATTGCTAGGCGTCTTAATTGTCTGCTTGCAAATTACGGAATGCCAGTATCTCAGAAACTTAATTATGATCGGCTCACTCCTGTAACAGACTCTCTTCACACAAAGACAAGCGGCCAATAGTCAAACGAAGAACGTATGTGTGCACAAGGTTATTAAGTCTAGCCTCCGCGTAAATCTTTTCGCGAAAACCAGGTGGCCCTAGTCATGCCCATGGCAATATAAGTTTTGCGTGTGGTAGAAGGATACAGAACGTGGGGTAAAGTAGATCTTAAGCAGCTTTTGAAAATGCTCAGCTAAATGTGAACAGCCTGTAGTTATTTTTCTTAGTTTACCCACAAAACGTATATTTCTGAATTACGAATCATCTGTGCATCTTTATTACCTGTTAAATACTAGTACACGGCTCTACCTATATGTCCCCAAGAATAAAATCGGAGAGAATTTGGCCGCAAAGATCACCTATTATGGAGGCAACTGACACTTCACAATCAGAGACACAGCGCGCGGTTTTCCAACAGGAACGCCCGATAATGAGGGTATTATTTTATCTCAAAAAATGATACCACGAGTTTTACTTTTGGAATAACGGAATATTTTTTATATAAAATGAACTTACTAAAACATATTTGTCGTGATATTTTTGTGTTTACGTCCACCCTGGTTTTTAATGTTAAGAATGTCAGAAACTGGGAAACGTACTTGAGACGGATTTGGTATTTAGCGGTACAGTCATGGTAGGAGACGTAGAAAAGAATTACATTATAATTTTTAACAATCCCATCTTTCTCACTCCTTACCTAATCATCCCTTTCAAATCTCAATTGTATTGAAATTTTAAGTATTTGGCTTTTTGGTTCCCAAGAGAATAAATTATCTCCTGGTTTCTTGCCGTTAGTTCAGTTGGCCGCGGTGGCGTAGTGGTTAGAATACTTGCGACCCGCCAAGGCGAATCGGGTTCGATTTCCGGCTGGGTCACCCCCAGGTTCAAGGGTTTTCTCATGTGGGAATCGTGCTGGACGGTTCCACTGGTCGGCGGGTTTTCTCGGGGATCTCCCGTTTCCCTTGACCTTGCATTCCGGTGCTGCTACGTACTCGCCTCATTTTAACTTAACCCCATCGGCTCTCAAGACGTCGATATTAAGAGCCGCCCAAATCTCCTCACTCAGTCCGTTAAGTAACTTCGCCGCTGTTGCAATCCTGCGCACTTTATCAATTTTGTGCCTTAATTTGTATTTTCCCTTTTATTCTAGTAATAATTGAAGTCGACATTACGAATATCACGGAAGTTGCATGCAAGTTATAGGGGTTATTTTTAATTGGAATGTTATAAATACACAAAAAAAAACAATTTAAATACATTTATCACTCAGAACCCAACAACTAACTCAACTATCAGTCAAGAACTATCTCCTACTTACCATTTCAAGCACTGCCTTGAGGAAGAAGATTGATGGGAAGAATACAATTTTTGTTTGATTGGCATTGCGGTCAGAGGGCAAGTATGCAAGTATAAGAGAAAGTTATTAAAATGGTAAGCATAGATGTCGTTATTTTAGGAGTACGAATTTCCCTCAAAAGTACAAATATACATGATTATCCAGCAGAGGTGTTCATCCCAAATATCTTCCGAACCACTGAAGTAAACGAAAATTTTATTTTGAATTCGTAAATGGCACAACGGGGCTCATAAGACAACGCCTATATTTGTTCGGAGATGTAATTAAGTTATGAGATTTCGTTATCGAATTGTTTTTTTAATGGGAATATACATATTCCTCCCAATAGTGTAACGTGTTATTAAGAGGCGAGTTCAGTGATGTGATTATTTTGAAAATCTGACGAGCACTTTTAGAGATATAAGGGTGTGTTCGTAGGTGTATGCATTTGACTGTAGTTATGTTATGGTAGGTTGCGTCATCCGCTGGAAGATGTCCAGCAGAATGTTCCTACACAGGGGACCCACGCGCTAGTGATACAATAACACAAGTATCGAACGCAAGCGAAATGTTGTTTGTTGATTTTGTTGCCGATGTTTCATACAAATAAAACATGTGTTTATTTTGATGTTCATAGCTCGATCGCAATGAATTCACCGAGCAATCGTGTCTATTTCAGAGTCCACACCAATGCAACATTAAACGACACATTGCCGTCACTTAGCCGAACACGGCGTGTAAATGTGTGTATTTGCAGAGTAAATATATAGTTCTTGCGCTTAGATTTATTTTCTCCCATGACCTCGCTGTAAAGAACCGCCCAAATCTCTTCACTCTTCATTATTCTTAGATTTATTTAGAAATTCCTCCACATTCTCCAATGGTTTTCTTACCAAGCAGGAAAAGTACTTGAAAAATTAAAACGTATTACTAATTAAGGTAAAATATTCTCTAAGTGTGCACACTAACCTCCAGTACCATATTCCTAGCTACACCTGTGTTTCGCTGAAATATTTGCATGGAGGATACACTTCAGTTCGCTACATGCACACTTGCAACATTATTTTGGTGGCTGGTCACATAACTTTGCGAGGACTCTAGTTAAAATATATTCAAGGCTTATTCACACTTTTTGAAACAACCCTTTGAAATATCAACCCATGTATGACTTGCTTGGTTTTTTCTAAATTTGCCATGAATCACAAGCGTTTCTAACTTATATTTAAATAAATATATATATTTTTTTGTTAAACTGACATTTCTTATATTTCATCTATAAATTTTAACATGTAATTTAGTATTAATATGAATAAAAACCCGGAAAATATAGGCGTGTTGGTATGTATAGTAAGAAAAACATCATTTTAAAAATATTATTGCACTAAGTGCACACTTGTGACGTAGTGTGTTCCATCACATGTGTTGAGTTTTGTATTTTCAGTGGCTTTTCCAGCTGTGCCGTATTTCCTCGCGTGCGATCGACTCCTGTGGTCGCGTGTGCCCGCTGCGCATCACTGTTTATCTGGTTGCAGCACGAAGTGTGAAGGGGCCACCTGCTTGACTTATGTGTGATTGGTTCTTTGTAAATTTGTTAATTTAAAAGGAGGTCATTATAGAGAGAGCTGAAGCCAGGGCTCGTGTCTCTGGAGAAATGGACGTGGGTGGAGGGAGCCTAAGGGTCGTGGTTTTGTGGATCAAGGCGATTCGTCGCCGAGTGCCTTGGAGGTTCGGCTGGGCAGGATGAGATTGTCGCCAACTCCAGGACCCTGGTTCGCAGCTGAGGAGGCGCTGCAGCAATGCCAGCCTAACGAAGCAGCAGTTAAGTACTATTTGGGACTCTGTTAATTTCTCACTCGGGAAGCGGGACTTAGAATAATTCTGCAGAATAAAGCGAGGGACATACAGTAGTCTCTGACAGTGGTGAGGCGAATATGCATGAGCACTACCTGCACCCTATGGTGTATTGGTGAGGCATATACCCTCCGCTCATTGCATGTGGTTGTGTGTGTGTGGGTGTTGGTTGTATGGACTTGTGAGCGTGTACATGTTTATAACTGGCTGCACCTGTGTTGCATTGGGGAGAGCAATACCTTCAGCTCAGGCACATGGTTGTGTTGTGACTGAGCACTACCTTCACCCCATGGGTGTAACGGTGAGGGCAATACCCACGTGCTCACGTGTATGTGGACGGTGTGAAGGTGATTGTGTATGAAAATTGAATAATTTTGGATTGCAGTTGCGAGCCCTTTCTTCTAGAGACCAAAGGCCTAGGCAATTGTTTCAATAATTATTTTTTTTTTATATTATATATGTTTAGTAATAATTGGTCATTCTGGGAGAATTATTGGAATATTAAAGGTAAACTGCTGTGAATGATTTGAAAATCCAATAGTTGTATAAGCTTAATAAAATTGTTACCTGTATATTGTAAATCGAAAGGTGTCAAAAGGAAAGGAATATGTGACTAAAATTTAATAGAACAAAAACGAAGTAGTGGTTTAAAATTTTGTGTGTACACCTACCAATTCTCGTCAACAAGATAACGTAAGTATAAATTACTCTGCTTTTGAAAGGTTTTTAATGATCAGTGCTTCCCATTCTTGTCCTCTTCCTGGATAGTCCTAGTAGGCGAAGACTGGGAGGGAAGTTTGTGCTGGTATTGAGAACCGCCGCACACTTTGTTCTAATTGTCTAGACATGGTTAAGATTTATTCTTATCGTGTTGGGAACAAAACAAAAATACGTATGGTAGACTTTGGGATAGGGAAAATTTGCGCTGCACGGTGCGCTGCTGTCCCAAAGAGATCGCTTTTAAGCTGGCCGTAAATTAAGAAGTCGCATTTACTTGTGTTTAAAAATTCTTGTTTGACTCGATTTATGAAGTTATTGTATTAACTTTACTTCATTACTATTATTCGCGCTCTCCAATGGTGCTCAAATGGCTAAAAGTGAAAATAAAACTGTGTTTTACACAGGGTTCATAAGCGAGCTTATTTCAGTGGAAAAATAAAATTACAAATTTAAATGCCAAATAACTATAGATGTTATTTTTACTTTTCTCCTTTTCCTTCGTGAAACTCTGCAGGTATTCCCTAAAAATAATATTTGTAACCATATTCTCAAATATTTTTCTTATTCCGTTATGTGATATAAATAAAATAATTGTGCAAGCCAACGTTTTGCTAAATCAAGTTTTATAGCAGAATATTAAACATGTGTACATATTTCGTTAAATTTCCACCTTAAAGCGAAGAACAAAGTTTATTACTTACCTTACTTCTAACACAAAACATACAGGAATATTTTAAAATAGTGTATGTATTTTATGAAGATTACAATTATCCCATTTACTTACATACAATACGGAAAATCTGGTACGCATGCGACACTAGTGCACCCTGGTGGCGACAATTTTTAGTGGCCAAACTAAAAGCATTGAGCTTCCCAACATGAGTATAACAAATCTTAAATTGCTTAAGCTTTGTTTGCATGGGACGGAGGAATATCCTGGAAGTAGAACGTTAGCCGGGCTTAAGAAAAGTTTGAAGTGACCGTGAATTGTCTATAGATGACTGGTGTAATAAAAACTTCGTTCCTGCGACAATAAACGTTTATGATTCGCTGTTAGTCACTTAAGACCTGTGACAACTAAAAAAAAAAAAATTACTCACGGAAGTGGATCCAAACTGAAGAGTTTCGGAGTATAATATGTTGTGGAGACTAAAAAAAAAAAAAAAAAAAAAAAAAAACTGGCGCCTCCGCTTATTCCGTATTTAGGTCTGTTACGTATAACTCAAAATTATTACAGGTGATTTGTCTGTATGGTTACGCAAAGGAATAGAAATAATCCGCAGAAGACCATTCAAAACTTTGCAAATACTCTTATAAATTAAATTTGAATCTATTGCTGATCTGCTTCAAAGCATCTTGAAATTTTTGTGCTATCTTGTAACAGAATTCTGTGCTTTGTACGAAGAGAACTGAAATAATGTAAACTTTCATATAGGAAAGGTTATTCAGTAACGTAATTCATATGTCTCAGGCCAATGCAGATTTAATTAAACTCTGAGTCGAAATTGGTAAGTGATGGGACTACTCGGGCTTCGTTTGTATTTAGTTAAATATAAATTGAAATACTATTTCGAGGACTTTTGTCTTTCGAAATAGCCATCTGAGGTTTGAATAGAGGTTAGGTGAGGTCAATACGATTTCCTATTTAAGGCAGTAAATTAAAAAGTTCTTGTCCGTCCCTTTTCAATCTTTCTCGCAGTCTCTCCTCACTTTACTTATATAATAACTGCTTTAATTACCCTTTTTCATGTCCCAAGATCAGTAATGTATGTATTTTACGTACCTAGTTAAAACCACAAATCCCATCAGACAAACACATCTTAGCTTCATCTGACATCTGCTCTAGGCTAATCAGTGTTTTTAAGGTTGCGGCGCTTTTTCAGTTCATTAAGATTAAGAAAACTGAGTAGAAGTCACTTTACATTTTTTCTGTCTGGTCGTAATAAACACCTTAAATTTAATATTAACGACAGGAGAGAGTATTTGCAATAAAAGTAAAGATTTTACCAAAAAAATAGCTTACTAAGGCATTCTGCAGTTGCAACATTGTTTTCAACTGGTTTGTAAAAATTGGCACTGCTTAAATTACATAATATGAAAGGCTATTCACGGTAAAGTGAGCACTTTTGAAAGCCCTCTCATTTGGAATAATAGCCAATAAATATAGTTTGTTTTAGCCTTTGGCGTTAATTTCCGAGTGCGGTGGAATATACACTGTGTTATTACTTACATAGCAATATTTACTAAAAATTAGTGCTTTTAAGGGGTAAAAATTGGCCGAAAGGAAAAAGTAACTAGTCTCTCAAAAGTTCTCATTTTACCGTGAAAAGTCTAAATAGTATAAACATTAACAGTTAATGTAGCATTTTATATTATCCATGTCTGGAATTTTGTCCTTAGCTTTGGCACATGTGGATTCGCAACATACGATGTGCTACATTTTTCTTGCTTATAGACTTTCTATAATAAAATCGGTGTGACTCACACTATCAGAACCAATGTCCATAGTAAAACTGAGAGTGATATTTTAACAAAAATAGTAATGTTCATCTAAGGAACAAATAGTATCTGTACTTGCAATACTCTCTTGTGCAAACTTTTCCCCACAGAAGACACGCGAGGTCTGAAGATAAAATTTTAAGTATTTCTGCTGGCCATGCCAACAAGCACACTCAGCATTTCATAAACTTTGTAACTTACTATGTTTTGAGGTACAGACTTCATTTCGCCAGTTTTATACATTGCTACATTTTGCTTTTCCAGTGCTCAAATATTATATAGTCATATGAGGAAACATTACCGACCTGTGCTACCCGTAAACATTTCTACATCATTTCTTTCCAGCCCGATAAGTTTTATATCTGCGAGTTATTTTACCCGATAAATTGCAAATATGTACGTGTTTATCAGTTGGAGTCTTTCAAGACTCAATTGAGAATTAATTGATCATTGCAGGAGCACAGTATCGATATTTAAATATACTTTTACGCTGTTTCTATATTTTTGTACTTTTGGATTGGTGACCGGTTCATTAAGCAAATCACGATTAAAAAAAAGAGCAATTTAATTTTATTGTTTCACATGTATGTTTTAAATTTACTTTCGCCATCAGAAGGCTAATCCTACTTCCAACTGCCAGTTACAATAGGATAAAGTTATTTTACTGTTCCTGGAAAACGCGGGGGCAGAATATAATAGTATTACGGTTCCACATAGTTAGGTCGTTCCCAGCATTTTTATTTATTTTCGTGTGTATAGAAATGCACATTATTTCCTGAGCCCCACACACAATATTCTGGCAGTAAATAACGAGCAGCTAAAGGGCTCAATTCATCACTAGGTCGTGACGTCCAGCAGATGCAATACTAGGCTCTAGCTTTGCCTGCGAACAGTAGTAGATAACATAGTTCCCAGAAGACGCGGACATTCGATTACTTCGTAGATGAAGTTAGCGGACTAATGGCAGGCTTTATTGAAGTAACCGGTTTCAAAGGCACAATCGCAGATGTGTGGGATGTCGTAACGGCCCATTTGACGTAGCAGTACCCCATGGGCGAGTGGTGAACTGTTGCAAGGTAAGCTGTGTCCTGCATTCTACTGCACCTAATCGTTTCTTAGTTCACACGTCGGCCATTAGTGCAGTTGACATCACGTGACGTGTGTAACGGGTGCCTCGCTGCTCTCTCGTGAGCGAGTGGCCGCGATACATTGATTTTCTCCCGGCTCCACTCTGGTTACGGGTTTCCAGCTGCGTGCGCCGAGTGTGTACAGATGTTGGCAAGCTCCGACACGCCTTGCAACGCTTACACGACACGCCACTGATGTACCCACGCGTTGATTGGCTCCGCGAACGTATGGAAAGGGCCAAAGTGTCTGGTTGGCTATCCCGTGCTGCGAAATGTGTTGCTGGCCGGTGACGCCATCTTGCTGGTGTGTGCGGCTGGAGTTTGTGGTACGAGGGCGATATTTTATTTCTGTATTCTCAAGCATTCTGTGACTGGTTAGTTAACAGCGAAAAGCCTACACACATCATTTTCGTCCACCTTCTCGGACAGCGAAGTTGCGTGCGTCTGGAAGGTTATACGGTCGGACCTCTTTAGTGCAAGTCAGTTCGCAACACTCATACTCTAAATTCGAATCGGTGGGAAATCACTGGTTCGCAGTGAAATTCAACTACTCGAATCAGTGGAGATGGCTCCACTTAGAATCAGTGGAAAACCACTGATAGATTAAATGAAAAATTTCACTGATTGAATTAGTGATGGCAGACTACAGTGGCGAATTAAATATTGTTTTAATTGAATGTAGTCAAATAATTACGTGAGATAAAGATATTGACGATAGTTTGGTATTTATATTGCGGAAATCACCGTAATTTAAACAAATAAAATAACACAGGTTGCCGGCATTGAACCACCTTTCCGCTCTAGGTCGTTACCTTAGCATCTGCGCTGCCACGCGAAGTTGAAACAAGTAAAGGAAAATATATCTTATATCTTCGCCGCGAAAGCGTGAAGATTTAAATAGTATGCTCTTATTTTTCGTTTTTGTTTTAACTGATATCGTTTGGATTGTTATAAAGGAATAGTATATATGGCTGCACGCTCTTCTTCACTTCGTATGCAATTTAAACCTAAGAAAAAAAAAAAAGAAAAAACACGCTGTGATGATCACATGAAAACAAAATGAAAGACTTAAAAACGGAATGAAAGCCTGTATGTTCCTATTACCTCACATAATAGCGCTTTGAAAGACGAAACACATTTTAGAAGAAAGAATTTTTTATTGGTTTTATTAGTTTATTCATTGCTATTTCACTTGATACACGTTGTTTAACGGCTATTTTTAAACTTTATTTTTCGACGGCCATTTTTACACGCTGTTTAACTGATTCATCTGTCTAAAATAAACCACTGAGTAAACAGTGAAAAAAAATGACTAATGAAAAAGTGGAAAATTTCAGTGAATCAATAAGCGAAGAAAATCTGGCATATTGTTAAATCAGTCAGATACCTTTGACTGACTGAAATAGTGAAAATCTCACTGATTGCGATTTGGAGTGCACTTGGTAACACTGCCCAGGTTTGGGCAGTATCAACGGTGGGCTCTCGGCTGTAAATATTTCATTACCGTCGTTACTCACGTTATCACTGGAGTCGTTCATAGCGATCACGCCAACGACGTGACTTCGTACCAGCCGGCCCGAGAAGTGGCTGTTAGGGTTCGATTCTCGCTAGTTTGAGTTCTGCAGTGCTTCGTCGTGGATGCTCTTCTACCTCAGCGTGCTCGTCCAAGCAGAGTCAGCTCTTGCAACGCGGAGGGCCGCGGTGGGTGTCGCTGCTAGACAGCCCGCCTGCCACATGGGCGAACCGGGTTCGATTCCCGGCAGGGTCGCTCCTGGAATTCCGCACGTGGGAATCGTGCCGGACGATGCCGCAGGCCGATGGGCTTAACTCGGTTATCGCCCGTTTCCCCCGCCCTTGCATACCGGTGCTGCTCCATGCTCGACTCTCAAGACCTCGATTTTAAGAGAGGGATTCCTAACCTGGTGCGTGTCGGAGGTTGGTCGTCCAGCGAGGCAGGAGTGATCGCCGATCAGCGAGGCAACCGAGGCTGGAGCAGTGTCGGGAGGAGCCAGTGCCGAGGTGATCCAGGAGCTTGGTCGAGACCAGGCTTGGACAAACCGTCCTTCTTCACCATATCTCCACCACACGAGCCGACGGAGGAACTCCGGCAGAGCCGAGGCTGTCAGCGGTAGGTGATCTTGAGTAGAGTGCAAGGGCGAGCAGGGTGCGATTCGAGTTAGGAAGAGTGATTACTATAATCTAAAGTAATTATTGAACAAGAAGATAATTAATAATTATTGATTAAGAGATAGGAGTTTAACGTAAGAATTATTGTCATTATAAAGTAAGGTAGATGAGTTTTGAATATAAACTAAATGTAGAAGTAGTCGAGAAGAGTAACATTTAGTGCATTAGTGTAATTTATAATTGTAGTTGAGAACTGAGTTGATATTGTAATAAAAAGTGCATTGATAAAGAAATTGGTTGTAGTGAATTAGAAGAGTTAATAATTTGATCCTGGTACTTAGTTGGGGGCCTTAAGCCAAGGGTGTGCACAGTGGTTGGGCTAGGATACAGATAGGATGTACACCTGGCTAGGCACCACAACAATTGGCAATACATAGATGCGATGGCTCATTGCGGCGAAAAGTTGACTGTTTGCTAGGATCCAACGTACTATACATACATTCTACAATTTACTTTCGTTATTCGCTGTCGTGCATGTAAACATATACCACCCCATTTCATTGGCACAATAAAGAGTCTGATAGTATAACGGGAGAAGATTTGTGATTGACGTGTTTAGAACTTAGCAGAGTCAAAACTTGTTTACCCAGTCATAAAATGATAAACTAGCTGGGTATTATCGAAAATAATGTTACGATTTCTCTCTCGAAATTAAGTGAGCTGAACAAGTACGATAAGGGATGGAGGTCTTTATTAAATATGAGATCTAATTATAATTTCCTAATTTGATTTACAATAAATGCAAACAAAATTCTCTCAACTCAACGTCTCACAATGAATTATTGATACCACTTACTGTTTACAATTATGTTTTCAATTATCAAAATTTATAACTATCTCAAATAAACCAATGAAATGAAATTATTAAAAATCACTCCCAACAGACAGTGCTTCAAAATCTATTCAAATAACTGATCAATTATGTGTTCATATTTGACCGTTTGAATATTTACGATAAAATCCCTATTACATGTAAACTCAGTCCCACCTCAATTTAGTTCCATGTACCGCCAGTCCGCAATGGTCTAGAATTTTCCGAGCGCCCTCACGCACAGTAGGCTTCACTCGCCGGGCTTAACGCCCTCTCGTCCATTCACACCAAGAACACCTCATACGCAGTCGTACCGCACCTAACTTCGCGCCCGAACTCAGCTAGATGGCCTTCGCCAAAGACTGCCCGCAGTCCCGCCGTGATTTATAGGTCGTTGGCCGTCATCCAGAAATGTTGGTTAATTCCTGAGTTGCGCCGAGTGTCCTAATTCCCAGAGTATTCTCGCGCCTACTGTCGGCGCCTGCAGAGGGGGAAGGATGGGCTGTGACGCAAGCAAGTCTCTCCGCTGTCAGTTATTCACGGGCTTCCCAGAATCGGGGCAACCAGGCAGCGATCGCGTCTTTCCAGGAAGAGGAGATGATCGAGGTGGGTCACCTCCTCCCGTCCCCCTTCCAAGTTCAGGACAGCCTATCGGCGCCAGCTGCAGCGCTTAACAATAAGTTGGCTAAATAATTTTTCCCTGTTTCCTAGTTTCAGCGACGGTATATTTGTGTGTTTATTTAGCTTATTTAAAATCCCAATTTCATACCGGAAAGTATATTGAGCAAACTGCAATATTCTTATCGTCTCAGCGAGCCACTTACCGTTTGTGATATTCTATTGACCGATCGCACACTGCCGCATTTCTTTCATAATAATAGACTGTTCCTCAGTATCTTGACTTCGTGACTATAGACACGAGGTGAGCTCAAATAGGAAGGTGAGGTGAACCTGCGATGGACCATCGGAGCTTCCCGCAAGCTGAAGATTGAATAAAGTTGTATCATTCAGATAAGAGTTGATTTCAGCAGTTAGTCAGCAGATGTAAACCCAGCCTCTTAACAGGTTTCATTTGCGTACAATTTCCTTACCGTCTGTCACTTGGAAAACAAAATAGTCAATACCTCCCACGCCTGATAGATTGCTTGCGTTCTCGCGCTAAACGCGTTATCGTTGTTCCAGAAGAGGACTGGAAAGGACAGTTTGTTTATAACCAAATTACCCCGTTGCCATGCACGTTGCTAATAGGCTCACATCACACTTATTGCGTCCATTGTGTTTCAGAGGGAGATGGGAAGAAGGCGGCTCGATAGTGAAGCCGTTTTACCGGCTGACAAATTTAGTTTGCTTTCAAGGCGGTTGAGTGCTGTGTCGATCCACTCGCGTGGGTAGAGATCTCGTCCCAACGAGTCAATGTAGGTTCGATTCCCGCTGGGGTAGCCTGGATATAGTCTGTTCGCCGTAAAGTAAACACTTTTGAAATCAACCATTGGAAAATGTCACTGCCCCATCCTGCGTGTATTTTAACCGGCACACTGATTGCCATGCGTCCAGTAAAGTTGGTAACGGCGAGGGAAAGTGGTTCCACTGTTTCAACATAGAATTGAAAGTGTCAGATAAATATCTGTGAACATTGAAACTATTTATTCTGGTTTCTTTTTCTTTAGTATATGTACATTAGTATTAACAATTAGTATATTAGTAAAATATTGACATATCCAATAATCCCCTAATTTCTCTTGATCGACGCATGACTAAAGTGATCAGGCCCATGCCTACGTTAATTTTACACGCGGTAGAAGAACACATAATGTGCATACAAGCATATCTTTAGCAGAGGATTTCAAATATTATCAATTTATCGTCCACCAAGGCGAACCGGGTTCGATCTCGGGCCGGGTCACTCCCGGATTTTGGCAAGTGCGAATCGTGCCGCACGATGACTCAGGTCGGCGGGTTCGTATACAAACAAGTTCAGCTGAATCCGATACACACACTTCAGTCTTTAAAGAAGCAAGGCGTAATACGTCGGAAAATGTGTTGGCTCCAAATATTTCGCGGTTTGCTGCTGTCTATGTTAATGTCATGTTTCAACAGAAAAGTTAATTGTAACTTTTCATTTTCGGCAATTTTACCTCATAGTGCCAAAATTATCTTTCCTAATGCACAAACCTAGCTCATGTTGAGACTGATTTGAAAGTCATTGCTGACCGGCACGTTACGTTCACAGATTCTGGGTTCGGCGAAAAACAAAGCCAATTGTAATGATTTTTTTTTTCTTTTTCTTCGTAAGGCCAAAACTTTACTTCATGGCGAATAATACCGTCTGCCTTCGAAGTAGACCTTCACAAGATGTTATTTTGAGGCAGCATTTTGCGTAATATCATCTATTAGCGTGCAAAGGTAATCGTAGCTCACAGAATCATTTGAAGGCGTTGAAACTCCGTGTTCGAGATGTTAAATATTTTCCTTAAGCAAAGGAATCTTTCTAAGGAAACTGCACCTAATAAAGGAATGTGCAGAGCACAATGAATATAAAGGAAACTGCTCCTCTTCATTTCCTAAACAACGGAACATCTCTACTGTAATCCCAAAACCGTCGGGCGCCGCAGTATTGTTGTGATATAGGCTGTTCACGGTAAAATGAGCACTTTTGAAAGCCCTGCATAAGATCAACTTGTATGCACGTAGTGTATTCCTACTCCTTAGACCTATGTAAAATTAACATTGTCATGGGCCTCGTCCCTTTATTCGTGGGTCGGTCAAGCGAAAATGTTAAATTATTAGAAAAATTAATATTTTACAAATCTTCTAATTTTTATACTTTATGAATTAAAAACAGAAATATAAAAAAAACAATTTAAGTTAACGCAAATTGTTACCCAATACTGTTTATTCGACGTTAAGATATGGAACTACTTTTTATCCATCGTTACCAACTTTACTGGGCGCATGTCGCTCGGTGCACCTGTTAAAATATTTGCAGTTAGAAGCAGTGACTATGTTATGGTTGGTTTCAAAAGTTCTCACTTTATCGTGAACAGCCTTTAAGACTACTTGCCTCGCACCTAGGCGATCTGATTTCGATTCCAAACGGGTTCGCTCCCGGATTTTTGCTTGTGGGAATCGTGCCGGACGACGCCGCTGGTTGCCGGGATTTTCTCAGGGATCTCCCGTTTCCCATGTCCTGGAATCCCGGCTCTGCTCCATACTCACTTCAATCTCATCGGCTCTCAAGACCTTGCTGTTCAGAGCCGCATATATCTCTTCACTTACTCTATTCTGCGCTTTGCAGTAAAAAAAAATTATGTTTACAATCATATACAAAATCAATCGAACGGTGATTAAAAGAGAACAGAAATAAACATGTCGCCCGAGAGAGCCAAAGGATGGAATGTCATAAGATAGATAACACAGTGATGTGCTAAAAAACTACTTTTACAAATGAATTACTGAGAAAGGGCATATGCGCGACGGTGAAAATAATGCGTTACTGGCATTTGGCAGGGCCACAAAGGAAAAAAAAAAATCAACCTAATTTGAGATAAGGTATTAAGGTTCGTAGCTTTCCCTGCCTGATCCAACCCAAACATAACGACTTCAAATATCGTAATTTAAGACTTCTCAATAAATTAATTCTTGAAGTTCAAAAAGGTTAACTTCTTCACGCGTCAATTAGTTTTTTCCTTTACAGAAATGTCCCACAGTACAAGTTTCACAATCTGCGATGAAGTTCGCGACGGCCGGCAGCCACGGAATTTTTTTTTTTTTCTGGGGTCGCAACAACTCTTCTTGGAGAAGCAGGATCGATCGGCGCTGGAAGTGATGTAAAGGATCCCACAGGACTGCTCAGCGGCGGGAAATACTCATTACCGGTCGACATGCAGGACTCCTCCGCCCCCCCCCCCCTCAGCACCCTAATGGTGGGGTAAAGCGTATTAGCTGCTTGAGCGCTGCATGCGAGGCGCGGATTACGCTGACGTAACGTGACAATTAGCACGTAACGATCGAGGAAACCAGGCGCGGGGTTCGGCTTTCGTGTGGTCGCGAGACGCGAGACCTATCACGTCAGCTTCGCAGTGTACGGTACAGGCCGAAAATAACCTGCACATGAGTAGTGTACACAACTGTGTACTTTGGGCGTGAACGGGTTAGCAAAAAATTGATTGGCTGCCACCAGAACATTTAGTTGGCAGCAATAGCATTAATGTTATGCACAGTAATAAAATTTAGCTGCGGCTGAAAAATCTCATCCGTTACATTCTGCGCGTGCGCTCTCTGATTGGTATAATCGAAGTGGCCACTTTCTGTCTGGCCACGACGCCATATTTGTCCGTGTTCGATTTTTTTGCACCAGGTTACGAACTAAATCTTGGGAAAATTCTTAATACCATCGTTTCCATCATCCCTTTATTCTAAATAAGTAAATGTTACACGTGAATGATTCCAGAATATTAAATCTCCATGAGGTGAAGTGTGCTGTCCTTGTCGTGTGTGCCACATATTAGACTTATGTTATTTACATGCTCCAGACAGTGAATTAACCTACAGCAATGTGGCGCATTGCTGCCCTGCCCTCATAGCTCAGGAGTAGGGTGGCCGACCTGTAGTCGGAGGGTCGAGGGTTCGCGCCCCGGTGCCTCCGACGTGGCGGATGCTCAGGTCGATTGTCGCACTGGGGATTCGTCAACAACAAAAAGTCAGTCTCACTAGAGCTTCGTCAAAGTCAGAAATGTCACAACAACGTCAAATGAAGGTAAAAAAAAAAATTGTTACAAGCTGGGCTTGCACGTGAGAGGTACAGGGTTCGAGTCCCGCTCCTCGCGAGGTTTACTTTAGTTTTTAATTGTTGCTGACCAGAAACGTCATGATAAAAAACTTTTCCTGGTGCTACAATATATTTTGGGGTGTTTAAATTGACAAAACCTTTTTTTTTTTTTTTTTTTTTTTTTTTTTAGTGAGCACGTTTTGTGTGCGCCTGAGTCTGCTTATCTTTACTTTGACGAGGAGTTTAGAACTAACATTACATCTAACTTACAATATATATATATATATAATTAATTTGTAAATACCTTTCCAATAACACAATTTAAAAAAAATCTACGTCTCTATATGATACGAGCTGGCAGCATTATTCGTGGCTGTAGAACCGATGACACAGAGGCGAAGACTCATTTGTGGGCACTCAGTTTTTTAATATTTTGCATAACAACTATTTCTTACTAGGCAGTCCCAACACACGTATTTTCTCTCCTTTTTTATTCATAATTGCCTTAATTGAAGTAACATCACTTAAAAATTAAATATATGTAAACGTTAAAATTCATCGAATAACATACTTTTACGTTAACATAACTAAATAAAGCTTGTAATTAATAGTATTAAATTTTTAACACGTTCAGTCCGTGTGTCCATCAACGAGGATATGTTGCACTTGAATGATATTTATGGTTGCCGCTGTACACACGCAAGGAATCAGATGTCTGTGTTTTGAGCGTCGTCCTTGCGGGAGAACTGAATTGTTGAAGTTCTGCATCTCTCGCTCGTGAATGGTTAGTGCTGGCACGAACTAACACGCAACACGTTAACCACTGGTTACGAGAAGCACGCCCGACACAATTGCAGTGCACATAAAAAAAACTTCAACTTTTGCAGAACTTTAGCTGAGAAATGAAATCGGGACTGAACGGATTAAGAAACAACCAAACACGTGACACGGGGCGATTTATCAAAGGTTGGATTCAGAAACTTTGAGGAAACCGCGAATAGTCTATACTCACAAGTTAAATGGCGTGACAGTTCCTCTTATGTGGGCGTACCTCTATGATAGGCTGCGCGAGGCTCTGGAAACAGGCGTTTTGTCTGATTGGCTAAAGCGAGCCCCGAGATTATTTTCCAATTTGTTGGGCTTGCTAGCCGTCAAGTAAGTTACAAGGTAATGCTTGATCAACGGCGTTTTATGATTCTGGCAAGTGCCGCCATTTTACTGGCGTGTACGGCTTCAGACCGCGGCACGGCCGACTGTTTGCGGACTCCTTAACTCTTTCATCTCCATCGAAGACAATCGCCAGCATGTTGCACAAGAAGCTTATATTTGACCGGTACTGTACTCTGTGATGGCCACTACCCAACGATCTTCGCTGTGGCTAACTGATTCTTGAACCATTCTACTGCGCTACGTTATGACAGGTTCATATCACTCATCACCGAACTCAACGACTGCAGTTTATTGATTGTGACAACTAAACAATAAGGTCGTAGCCAGCTTAAGTACACCACCCATCAAGTAATGCCTTATTTGCAATACTATAAATTATAAATTAATGTGGGCATGAAACGGTTAAATATTCTGCGCCCAGGAAGTGTCTAATGGATTTAGATGATGGAAAATTGCGAATATTTTTTGAGCCAAGATGTCCTCTACAACACTCTAACTAGTTTATTCTTTCATTATTGGATGAACAAGGTTTTGACTAGGTTAAGTTGTTTGCATACCAATCACGAACGTTCTGCATTGGGGTATCAGAATCCTCATTGGCCCAGTGCAGTGGGGTAATAGCTTCATACATGCGTGGCAGTCAATGAGGAAATAAAACTGTCGGATATGTGTACAGTACATTGAATCCTAGCAAACTGTTTACTTTTCCCGCGATAAATCATCATCTCGACTAATGGACTATGATTAGGGACACCCGATTTTAAAGGAAAATCTTTTAACAACAAGTTGTATTTCATAACAGTTTAGCACAGGTCCATTCCGTGATTGGATGGTTTGCGTGTTACGCATTTCAAATCCCGCGCGCGAGTCACAGATGTACAGTATTGAAGTTAAATAACTTTTATTGGCCAGCGAAGCAGGAAAATGTCTTTTCACAAGGACACACCGGCTATAAGCAACAGAAAATTTCAGGTACACCCATAGGGTATTGAAATTTAAAATGTGAGGAGATATATTCATGATATTCGGGTGTGCCTAATTATGGCGCAAGTGTAAAATTAACTGTACTGTACACATACTCAAGGTCTAGTGTGTCCTTCAAATTGTTTCACGACGTTTTCGCGGTCCTCGTTCATATTGTTCGTGAACTCTTTCGTCTGGACGTGAACATGTTCTATGTCGCCGATAAATATATGTGATTGCTGAAGACCTGTAGCATTCGCGGATCAATTTTGGGACAAGCTATAATTCAAAACACGTGCGTTTATATAACTTTAGCCATTGGTTCACACGGTGTTTGACGCCTCCTGTAGAACGGTATTCAATTGTCGCCTTCCACTGTGACAGTAGACAGCCAATGTGTACAGGCTGTTCACGGTAAAGTGAGCACTTTTTAAGACCCTTATAAATTTTTCCTTTTATCCAATTTCCATCTTCCTGCTGCTTTTTAATATAAACATTGCAATGTGACCAATAAACACAGTGTATATATTTCCCCACCATCAAAGTTTAATGCCTGAGGCTGCAATGATATATATTTATTAGCTGATAATGAATGTTGGGAGGGCTTTAAAAAGTGCTCACTTTATCGTGAACAGCCTATAGTTAATATTGGCATTGAATATATTACTGTAGAGTCTAGCCTGAAGGTCATGGAACTCGCGAATTTTTCTTATCTGTAAGTGATTGGTTTACCAGTGCGTCGGTTCACGGAACCCGAAACGGAAAACATTTCACGTGCGAGCGAAACGTGTTACGGCTCCCGCTTCAAGTGACGCGTAATGTGATTTGTAATCCCGGCTTAAAGTGCGGGCGCGGCTTAAAATCCGACATTGGACTCACCCTCGCCATCCAATCCGGCAGTCGTTCGCACACTCAAGAGGAGTCAGATGCTTTTATTCAACCAAACTGCTGCTGAACGAGAATTCAGTTAAATGTCGTTCACGGGCAGTTTTGAAGTCAACCTTTGAAAAATGGCACTGCCCCTACCTACATATATTTCATGGTGCATAATATATATTATTTACCCAGCAAATTTGGTAACGACGGAGAAAATGTAGTTTTACGTCTTAACGTTGAATTTAAAGTGTTATGCGAAAGATTATGAATATTGAAATTATTTATTTTGCTTCCTATTTGGTTTTAGGAATGCTAATGGAAGAATTAGTAAATTTGTAAAACATTTAATATTCTAGTAATTTCACAGTTTCATTTTACCGATGCATATATAATGCAACGTTAATTTTACGTAAAGCAGAATGAGTGACTGAGTGAAGAGTTTTGGACGGCTCTTATCATCGAGATCTTAAGAGCAATGAGGTTGAAGAGAGGTGAATAATATGCGGAGCAGCACCTGAATGGGAAGGCGCGGGAAACGGGAGATCGCAGAGAAAACCCGCCGGCCAGCGGCATCGTCCGGCATGATACACCCACGCAAAGATCCAGGGGCGACCCCGCCGGGAATCGAAGGAGATTCGCACAGGTTGGAGGCGAGTAGTTTACCCATTCCCGCGTCCGCCGGGAAACGAAGTCCTGGGTGTCCAGAACGGGTATTTCGATATCCTGGACGATGCTTAGGTTGGTGCAGAACGGTGGGCGAGGGGGAAAAAATACAAAGGAAAAAATAGAATAGTACAGATAGGGAGGGGTCTGGGGGCCTTCGTGTTCGTGGGCGGGGCCATTCGACCGTTGGGTGCCATGACGGACCAGCCGAAAGGCTAGTTAGCTGTGTGGGCGTCTGGTCGTGCGGGCGGATACATGGGAATTCCGGTGGCTGATCTGCTCCAAACCTTCTCGGCTTCATTTTAAAAGTCTTTCAAGCGATGTAATCATTTCTATTGAAGATCTTTTTATAAAGCCTTTTTATAAATTTCTGATCAAATATAGTTGGTTTTAGTGTCTCCAAGTTTGTGGAATTCAACGCCAGCGTTTCACTTGGTGAAATTCCACAGATAAATATGTCACTGAGAGAATTTTTATTTTAGACGGTGAAATGGTAAGCAGCTGAAAAAGTGAAGAATTACGCTCATGAACATTCCTTATCACTTTTTCAGACATTCCAAAATATAATTGTGTAATGTAATAGACCTTATTTATTGTTCTCAAAATGTCTGCGTTTCAGATTAATTTGCTTAAAATACTATATCCTTGCTAAACATTTTATATATGCTTTTGTACTAAGAACACATTTCGTTAAATACTCTAAATCAATCGTTAGTCATTTTACTCACAATGTCCTGGTAATTTTTAAATTTTGATTCACTTTGCTCACACGCTCAGTTTATATTGACGATTTTTGTCATAGTAACATATAAAAAGCTGATAAATGAGCGTTTGTCACTTACACATATGTCTATCAAAGGAAACCCAAACCTTCCAAGGCTAAAGTAATGCGGAAATTTCAAATGCTTCGGAATGAAAATCCTATATTGGAAACTTCGTCGATTTTGCTCGTTGGCATAGCCTTGGAATGAGAACAGTGATTAAATATCTTTCTCTTAAAGTCTGTTCACGATAAAGTGAGAACTTTTTAATCAACCGTACAGAAAAGCCACTGCCCTTGCCTGCATATTTTAACGGCCGCACTGAGTGGCATGCGCCCGGTAAATTTGGTAACGATGAATAGAAATTAGTCCCATATCTTAAAGTCGAATAAAAAATGCTAAGTAATAATTTGTGATCACTTAGATTATTTATTCCACTTCCTGTTTTTTTTTTAAGTGTATCGAAGTGTTTACATGATCATATTTGTAAAATATGTAGTACTTTTCTAATAATTTCACAGTCTGATTTTACCGACGCATGATTAAAGCAATGAGGCACATGGCAATGTTAAATTTACGTACAGAGGAAGATACACAACATATATAAACAAGTGAATCGCAAGTAGGGCTTTCAATAGTGCTCATTTTACCATGAACAGCCTATATGATTGTTTACTTAAAGCATTTCAAACCAGGGTTTAATTCTCTTCCTGCTTTAATATTGTGATACCATACTCATCTTGAATATGCTTAACCATTTTGAAGTATTTTTTTCACTTTTGTAAAAATAATTTTAAAAAATATCATGAAATTGAAGAAAAATCCAACAGATAAAAATTTTATCAAGTCAAGTTATAACCTAGCGGGAATGTTATAGTCTATAATTCTCGTCTTAAAGAGAGAAAAGTAAATTTTATGAGTGAAGCTAAAATAGAGAGTTTTTTTATAGCTCACTGTGTACGGCAGATGTTCTTTTATGCTTGGAGTAGAAAAATGATCGCCTCTAGTTGGGTGCAGATCATCGTGTTTTGTTGATGCGTGTAATTGAGTATTTATTTACTTTTATCGGCACCGTTCTTGTTACTGCAAAGTGAGTTTCCAATTAAAGCACTCATATTACAAAGTTTTACACCAAATACATCACTGCCAACTAAAATTCCCTTCCGAAACGTATTTACGTCTTCTACCTAAGGAACAATTTATATATTGTCAATTTTTGGGAAAATACGTGATTATATTGTATATACAAGTAAAGCAAAATCGTTGCTACACAGTTATGTGATCTTCTACTGACATAAAAATAATGTTATATGTCCCTTGAAAGATTGAAAAATAAATCAATGAAACGTCATAGCGTAATCTGTGCAATCCATAAAATAATAGAAGACATATTTTATTTACGGACAAGCTTGATAACGAAAGTTAAAAAATAAAATGTGAATATTTTAATGAGCGTTTTTGTACACCTGCATAGGCACAGACATGAAATAATTGCCAGTTCAGTTACCTGCAGGCTAGACTCCATAGTCTTATGTGCAATTATGCCATCGTCAACTGCTCAATGGTTTTCTGCTGTCACAGGGGAAGGCGACAATTGGACACCGTTCTCCAGGAGGTGTCAAAAACAGTGTGTACCAATGTTTAAAAGTTATATAAACACACGTGTTTTGAATTCCAGCTTGTCCCAAAATGAATCCGCGAATTGTTCAGGTATCTGCTTATAAGGAACGTTTCGAAACACGTATAAGCCAATCAGAGACAAGACTCATCCAAGAGCCCCTCGCAGCCAACCAGCGAATGGACACGTCTACATCAAAGGAATCGTCACGTCGTTTCACTTCTATCGACCAACCAATTCCGTGTTACACGTACGTGTTAATAAGTAAATTTCTGAATAAAATTCCCTTCTATTTTTATGAAATGAAATATTGTGTATGTCTATGTTGTGGACACGGCCGTTTGTTTTGCGTTAATACGTCTACGTTGACGCGCTCGGGCACCTTGGTGTTTTTTTAGTAAGTTCCCGGCACCGCTTCACTAGATCATATGGGTTTTTATGGGTATCGATGGATTGATTTTGAGATGCTCTTTCCAACCCCATACGATTTCTGTACTTCGACTTGGCATTTTGACGAGTATAGGCCGAAATTGTGTCAAGATTTTCTTAATTTTTTACATTAAAAGCAAACAATTCCACCACAACACGAATGTTTCAATTGTTTTTATAGACGCAGCAGATTGAACGTGACAAAAGCTGTCGATTGAAACTTAAACGAGCGTCGCTGATTCTCCTAGTGAAAAGTTATACTACGCTGAATTTATGAGACGCGGCGAAACGAACTAAAAATTGCGGTTCCCGACTACCCCTCCCACACCCTCTCGTTCACTATGCTTCAAAGTTCTCACTCAACGTATCACCTTCTTTGATCCTTTGGCAATGGAGTGATGCAATTGAATTTTGAATGTAGAAGATAGATTCGGAGCTGCAATGCCAAACTGTATCCCCCAATTTTGTAATCATCGGATTTTCTGAATTGCCTCCCACTATGGTTGCCAATTTAAAGATGTATTCAAGTCAAAAAATTTACTTGTCTGTTTATTCTTGGCAGCAGAGAATTGTTTGTAAAACTTACAAAAACTTTTCACTGTGCGGCAGGTTCCTACATGCAGAACCATGCCCAACGTATCAAGCGTGCAGTTGAGAATAAACATTCATCTCAAAGCAACATAAGCCGACATAAGTGAAATTGTGTGGCGGCCTCTTCGACATGGGCGTAAAAATCCCCTGATTGGCTGCGCGAGTCCATGTGAACAGGACTTCTGTCTGATTGGCTATTGTGAGCTGCGAGTTTCCCTATTGGCTGGGCAGCTGGCAGGCAAGCAAATTAAAGGCTGTACACAATAAAGTGAGCACATTTAAAATCAACCTTAGAAAAAACTCATTGCCCCTGACTGCATATATTTAGATGAGCACACTGTAATACATGCAGCCAGTAAAGTTGGTAACAATGGATGGAAATTGGTTCCATATCTTAATGTCGAATAAAAAGTATTTCCCAACAAACACGAAAAGTACGGGCTCGGAATCAGGCCGGTAAAAGATAGCCGACAAACTCCGGCCAGATGATGTCGGCCCGCAGTCTTATGCCGGAAGCGGCCCGATGGATGGCGGCAAGACGCCGGGCCTTCGGCGGCTGGATGACGGAAAGAGCCCGGGCCAGCGACGGCTGGATGTCATTACGATGCCGTATAAGCAGTATAACTATGAAAAAACCTTAACTCATCGATTAGAAATTTTAGTCATTGTTATTGCCTCTTTACATGTATTCATTTCATTTACTTCTCAACACATTATGTGATATGGAAGTCTTTCGTTTGCCGAGTGCGTGATTCGAACTTAAAACCCTTGAGTTGACACTCCAGCATCTTAACCTATACACCATGGGATAAGTCGCTGATACTCTATAGTAATTTCAACTTTATAGTGAGACAAATTATTATAAGTGAATGTTTTAATTCCATGACAATATAACAAATAATTTTAAAACATTGACTATTTAAAAACTGTTTCTCATTTCTTCAAAGATTTGCAAACAAAATAGTTTCTGTTATTTTTTAATATATCTGTCGGATGGTTGTACAAATGAAAAAAGTTTCAAAGTAAAACTGCCATAGGCTACCACGTGACATATATAATCATGAAAAAAACATGCTAACGGTTAACACATGGTCTCAAAAAAGACATCGTGCCATTAACAGCTAGTTAACATCTTGCCTATTCAAAAAACACTTTCAAAGAGTTTGTCGGCAGAAAGATATCATATTTGTATCTTTATTGTGATCAAGGGACATGTCTCGAAAACTTTAGGGGGCCGGAATAAATAAGACGATGTCCAGCTTACCGAAAAAATAAAGATATCGAAATCGGCCAGAATATAATTTTTGCTATTGGCGACATGTGTACTGTGTGATATCACGCCGACATAATTTAGGTTATATCCACCTGTTATCATAAAAAATACAGTGGGCCATTGTCTTTTTTCTAACTGCAAACATTCTGTCTCAAAAAAGACGTCATGCCGTTAACAGCTTGTTAACTTCTTGCCTATTCAAAACACTTTACAAACGTGTCGGCAAAAATACATCATATTTGTATCTTTATTTGAATATATAGCAATGTCTTGAAATCGTTAGCGGGCCGGAATAATTAAGACGATGGCCAGTTTACCGAAAACTAAGATGCTACCTATATCGGAATCGGGCCAGATTATTATTTTTGCTATTGGCGACATGTTGGCTGTGAGATATCACGCCGACATAATTTTGGTGATATCCATCTGTTGTCCAAAAAAATACTGTTGGCCGTTGTATTTTTTCTAACGGCAAACATACTGTCTCAAAAAAGACGTGACGTCGTTGTCAGATGGCTATTTTCTGGCATTGTGACGACAGTTGCCGACAGGACAGGTATCGGCCGAAAATTTGCCGATACTTTGCCGACAGGTTGTGTTTGCTCGGTAGGTAACAATTTGTGATAACTTAAATTATATATTTTTCTTTTTCTGTTTTTTATGCATCAACGTATAAAAAATGAACATATTTGTAAATTATTTACTTTTATAATAATTTCAGAGTTTAGCTTGACTGACGCATGAATAAAGCTATGAGGCCCATGGCAATGTTAATACTACTTAAGGCGGAAGAATACACAATGAGCATAGAAGTTGATGTTAAGCAGGGTTTTTCAAAAGTGCTCACTTTATCGTGAACAGTCTATACCAGATGGTGAATGGCGAAAGCCGCGCCGGTGTGATATGCTGCTGGCGATTGACGCCATTTTGTTGGCGTGTGCGGCTTCGTCGAAAATCAGCATGAGGGCCTCGCCATAAATCCATCTTTAATTGGACTTTAGGAGCCGTTGTCCAAAGCGAGTACCATTGCTAACTGTAAGACAAAGATCTATGCTACTCTTCCAGACCCTAGGGGGCCACGGTGGCTGAGCGATTAGCACGCTCGCCTCCCACCAAGTCTAACCGGGTCACCGGATTTTAGTTAGTGGAAATCGTGCCGGACGATCTCCCGTTCCCCACGCCCCTTCATTCCGGCACTGTTCCATGTTCACTTCAATCACTCTCATCGGCCCTCAATACCTCGCGGTAAAGAGCCACCCAAATCTCTTTACTCGTCTAGACCTGATAACACCGCCACTGAGCGAATGATGACTGGAAATTTACTCGGGCAGATGAAGAAGTCCACGCTACGAGAAACTACCCATGAATCCAAAGATCCGAGGTGATGAAAACAGAATATGCCCGCTGGTTGTGTCACCCTAATGGTATGGAGTGTGCTGAAATGGCATATACCAGAACCCCTCACACGTATTAAAACTTTTTTGATGGGTGTACGTTATGTGCACTTATTTTCAGAGGTTTTACACATATTCGTATTCCGTATACATTCCAACGGGACTGGTCTCTACCAGCAAAGCATGCAGTTTCACACACGTTCAGTGCCTCCGAATCATTTTTGAAAGAACACTTATCCGAGATTTTGATTTCGGGGCCCCACGTTAGCCTGACATAAACTTTATATTACATATATCGGGCCTTCCCCAACGCACTGTTGGAAGCAGAGATCCATCTCGTTCTATAATATACACTTTTGGACTATTATTGAAGACGCATGGGTTTACATTGTCTGCAGACTACTTCAGAAAGCTCTTGGTTTATGTTTTCGATCGTGTTTATGCTGTTATACTATTCACAGGTAGCCCAACAGGTTATTACATCCTATTTCATCTTCTACGACCCCTTAGTTTATGACTTATCCTTCACGGCATAATCGTAAAATCGTTGTTATTAAATTTCAATTTCAAAATAGGTATTCTTGCCTTAGTGTCTAGAACAACACAACGTTAAACTAATATCTACCTTTTCGGAACAACTGAATATCTTACGAATATTTGATAAAAAATACTGATATGGTGCTCTTTCCCATTCACTACATTAAATGCCAGTTTAACTCGATGAACACCTAATTGTCGCAGCTCTGAGACGTTTTAACCGGATCCCATCACGTTTAGTACAGTGAGAATGCCACGAATAAATTCTCAAAATACCAAAGTTTACCGGTTGAAATGTTAAACCTTTTCGTTTGTAAATAAATAATAATATTTAAGAAAACTTAAAGACTGTAAAATATTTATAGAATCACAATTAATTCACAATTTATATTTGTTTAGCGAAAATGTTGTGTTACATAGTACTAATTTTGTTCTACATGCTAATATGTGAACTTGCAACGTCAGCACTTACTGAATATCAAATTATCTTGGGTTTTATAAAAAAACTGTTTTAATGTATTAAAGAAATTCATATAAAATAACATGACCTATTTTGTTACTCTACTGAAGTGGTTTAATAATAGCAGTGAGAAGTGCTGTTTTTGTGTTCTATTACTTGCATGAAAACAAGCCCAGCTACAAAGGAAGTAAATGCTCGCGTTTGGCGTGACAGTAGGTAATCCATCACCAGTATTATTTATACAGCGTATTTTTATACGGACCGCGATGAACCGCAATTCAATAAACATTTTACATCCTTTTTCCCCTAGCAGGCGAACGTCTGCCGTTACCCGATGCAAAACGTATTCCTTGCAGAATCTTTTTTTTTGCAATAACTGACGAAACATAAAACGGTACGTCAGCCATTTCTACTCGTGCCAAGAAACATTAGTAAAATATCGCTCTCACAATTTGTAATTTTAATTCTTATGTCAATGAATATAGACTAAAGAATGGTATAGGCCATTCACGGTAAAGTGAGCACTTTTGAAGGACTTCTTATTTGGAATAAAATTCAATAAATAAATTTTACTTTAGGCTTAGATGTTAACTTCATAGTGCCGTGGACTATACATATTGTGTTTATTACTTACAGGGCAATAATTATTTTTAAATGTTGTTAAAGGATACAAAAATGACTGAAAGGAAAAGTGTAACTAGGGCGTCAAAAGTGCTCACGTTACAGTGAACAGTCTATAGGTAGAGACCTGATAAACTCACAAATTCAATGGCCTGCAGGCTAGACTCTACAGTCTTATCTACAAATTTGTTGATATAAACTGCACATTGGTTGTCTGCTGTCACAGTGGAAGACGATTATTGGACGCCGTTCTCCAGGAGGTGTCAAACACCATGTGGACCAATGTCTAAAGGTAAGTAAACCCACGTGTTTTGAATTCTAGCTTGTCCCAAAATGAATCCGCGAATTCTTCAGGCCTCTACCTATAGGTAGCTAGGGCTTAACGTCTGATCGACAGCGAGGTGATTACAGACGTAGCAAATTGTTCAGAGTTGTAGGAATGGAGAAGGAATCGTCCATTGACTGAAACAAGGAACCATCCTGTACAAGCGTGGATTTATTGCAGGAAGCCACGTAAAACAGAAATCAGGACGGCCTGACCGGGAATCGAACCGTGGACTTTAGAATGCGAGTTTGAAGGTTTGTTCGTTAGTTTTCACTGAATGACGTTATTATTAACTCGTTGGGTGCGAAACGTGAGTGAGATGATGCGATCTGCTGTAGTCTATTTGCGGCCACTTAGCTTTTTTTTTTTTGGGACTCAAGCCGTTGAAAATCACGCAGGTTGTGACTTGTTTTATTGTTTCCTCAACGTGCCTTACATTTTACTGAAATGAAAAAAAAAAAACAGTGAGATAATAGGTGTGTTGGTAATGCCGAGTAAGAAATACTTCTTATGAAAAATATAAAATAAGTGAGCGCTCACGAATATGGCACGTTGTCCCTTTGGTGGTCATTATCTTTACTTTGTTGGACTTTGTTTGCACGAGGCGGAGGAATGGCCTCAAAGTAGAACTTCGGAGAAGTTTGAAGTGACCGGGGATGGACTACACGTCAGAATGTTGGTTTTTACGCCGGCAGGCCAATCGGTGAACGGCTCTCATGTTAACCAATCCTAATTAACCTGCCCAGTCTGGCATTTATTGACGAACTCGATTGTTGCAACCGTTTCATCGTTCTGATGCGCGCCCTGCGCTTGTATCGAGCGAGCTTATTCTCAACCAGTGGACAGCGTACTGTGTCCCCGTCGATGCCCACGTTAGCCACTGGCATCCGAGTGGTGCAGAAACTTCAGCGCATCGGGTTTCTTATAAGGAAGAGGCTCAATACATCGGCCACTGATTACTTTTGTACAGCGCCACCCATAAACAGCATCCATGGGCAACATTTCCCCTATCACAGACATTACCTACCCTGGGATTCGACTATGTAACTTCGCAGCCCTGAGATAACGTCAGGTAAACGAAAATTAGTTTGTTATTTGGTACACGAAACGACTAAAAGTGTAACACGCCCACCTGGAAATTACTGGTAGAAAGAAACTCAACGCTACTGGGGGCCGCGACGGCGTAGTGGTTAGAGACCTCGTCTCCCACCTATGTTAACCGGGTTCGTTTCCCGGGTTTTCGCAGGTAGGATTCGTGCCGGATGACGCGGGGTTTTCTCGGGGATCTCCCGTTTCCACCACTCTTTCATTCTGGCGCTGATGCATACCTCAATCACACAATCGGCTCTCAAGGACCTAACAAGAATAACTGTTAAGGTCCACCCAAATCTCTTCAATCACTCATACCGGCGCTGAGCCATAATACTCACGCGTCACTTTACGCTTATCGGTTCTCAAAACCTCGATGATAATAGCCACCCCAATCTCCCCCCCCCCCCCGTCCTCATCAACATACTCTCTCTCTCTATCTCTCTCTCTAGGCTCCTACCGTATGTATAGGCTATGCACGGTAAAGTTAGCGCTTTTTGAAGCTCTCTCATTTGGAATAATAGTCAATAAATATATTTCACTGTAGTATTAGACGTTAACTTTCGAGTGCGATGGAATATAAACATCGTGTTTCTTACTTAAAGGGCAATATTTATTTGAAAAAGTGTTCGAAGGATAAAAAAAATAACAGATAGGAAAAAAGTAACTTAGGCGTCAAAAGTGTTCACTTTACCGTGAACAACCTACTTGGAGATGTATAGCACGTTAAAGGCCCAGAAGCGAAAGAGCGATAAGGGCTAAACTACCATACCCATCAAGTGCGCCATCGCCACTAAGTGCAAGGCTCTGAACTGACGTGCAGTGTTCTCGTTGTGCTGCGTGTACCTATGCGATTTTCACCGGTGACCCTGTTATTTTATTGGTGAACAGTCTGTAGGAAGGCTCTGTGCATGGTCCTTGAGTAGTTTTGTATGTATTTGACGCGTAGGTATGTTTTTAGCTATTGTGGAGTCCTTCGAAATGGTGTTTCAAATGCCTCAAAAGCACTGTACATCCACCGTCTGAAGTGTGTGTTCTTTTGTAGACTATCCACGGTAAAATGAGCACTTTTGAAAGCCCAGCTATGATCTACTTGCCTGCACGTTGTGTATTCATCCACCTTATATAAGTTAAACTTTGCCATGGGCTTCATCATTTTATTTATGCTTCGCTCAAGTGAAACTGCGAAATTATTATAAACGTGAATATTTTACAAATCTGCTCATTTTTACACTCCTGTGCATAAAAAAAAAAAACAAAGGCGAAAGAAATAACATGAATCATCAAAAATGGTTACCTAACACTTTTTACTGCATCAGACTTTACGATACGGAACTACATTCCATCCATCGTTACCAATTTTACTGGGCACATGTCACTCAGGGCGCCCCGTTAAAATATATGCAGGTAGGGGCAGTGAATTTCTCTGAAGTTGATTTCAAAATTGCTCACATTATCGTGAACAGCCTTTAGTATCGGATGCACGTTTCACAGTTTGTTGGGGAAACGTGTGTAAACAATGCGCAACGCCGTTCCCGCGGCGGTTAGGCGGGAGAGCCCTTGACGCGGAAGGAGTTGACCTGAGTTGTGTGGAGGACGTGTGTTCGCAACTGTGCGTCCAGTCGGGGAGTCCACCGTCACCTGAAAGGCGGCCCGGCGTCCTTCGGGGGATGCTCGCTTCGGACGCCGCTGGAAGCTCACGTCTGCCCGAGTTCTCCGCAGTCGCTGCTCGCGAGGGTGAAAAGTCGAGTGCGAGGGAGACCATCTTCCTCTGCATCTCGTCGGGCCCCGAAACTCCGCCCCTCAAATCCCGACCAGTCGAGGCGGAAACGAAACTGTTGCTTACCCACATATTTCCTTTCTTCCCCTCCCCCTCCCAACCCCCTTCCTCCATAATCATCGCCCACGGAACCCCTACACTATTCCTCAAGTCGGCGCCAGTTAATTAGTGTGGAGCCGTCATAACTTTCGCCACGCGTTCGGGGCGAGCGAGAACACACAACTTGAATGGTGATCAAGTTCGCACCTCCCACGATAAAACGTTTCCGTCGAAGTTCAGTGCGCATTAATTAAGTTTCTCCCTCAACTTCCGAAACCAGAAGCCTTTTGGCGTAAATCTAAATCCCGGAAATAATTTGGGACAGCAAATGGGACTCAAAATTGAACTGGTTTTTAACGCAATAGGTATAAATATTTATGTTAACAATATGGGACCTTTCTTAACATTTCAGCGTTAGAAAGCGAAAGTAAAACATTTATTTTGAGAAACAGTTTTGCTAATACATGAGATACAGATTTACCGATTCCTTGTTTAAATCTGCTGAATTATTATTAATTTGTTTTTATATGACTCGTTTATGTTTGGTTTTTCTGCTAATTCACGGGAATTATGTTAATTTTTCCACCCCGTATTGGTTAATACTAAAACATGTCATTCCCATCAAGCTACGAAGCTCAGAATACAGGCAACCTTAATAGAATTACAGCTTCATTTTACTAAAAGGCATTTTAAAGTACTGACTTAATTCAGTATAAGTAAATGCGCTTCCCACCATGTGAGCCGATACCTGGCCATAAAGTTACATCAATGTGATTGGTGAAATATCTGGTTTTACTAAGTTTTCTAATTAATTCTCCCGACAACGCAGTGTTCACATAAAGTCATAATAGACACACATGAACGTGACAACTAATTAAATATGAAACGAGAAAAAAAATTAAATATATTTAATATAAACTGTTTCTTAATCAAAATAAAACCCATTTTGTACCTGAGATCCACATGGCAGGTCGAGTACAGGAGTTGCTCAAGTTTTCCATACTTTTACTATTCTATAGCATGATTCCCTTGGCCAAAGGGCACATAACCTCGAATCATTGCATTTTGTGTGGTTTATCCAGACCCTTACGATAACGTTCAGTTTGTTTAGGGCGAACTTAAAATTATATCCCCACTTTACCCCTTAAACTTTCTGTCGTGCGCATATATACCTTCTCCATTGCTAGAGACCCGAGAATTTCGCGGGTTCATGTCTAGACAAGTTGGAATTCACACACTTGTACTTTCATGTTAGTTTTGTAATTGGTCGACGTGTTGTTTGACACTCCCTGAAGGCAAGAGCCACTAAAAAAACATGAAGTAAATTTTGCGCCCAACCACCGCCTTTTACTACCACAACAATAAACCAATTAACAGCTGATATCTGTATGAGAGTATGCATGACTGTGAAGTCTAGGCTACAGGTAATTGAACTCGCGAATTTCTCAGTTCTCTATCCATTGCTAGGTGTAAAAAATACAAATTATACTAGTTGTGTAAAAGTCACAAGAATGAAATAGAAGCTGTCTTATGTTCGGAACAAATTAAAAAAAATTTCTTATAAATTATAAAAAATAAAACCAGAATGTTTGTAACGTACCTGTATTACCTCCCAACTACTTCACTTACGGGCAAAGAAAAACATATACAAAAGCAAAGAAAACCATTCAAACATAAATTATGTATCAAAATTCGGAGAAGCACATGTCAGTATTAAAACAAGGCAACTCTGATCTCCCTGGTCCGGAAATTAGTAGCCAGAATGACATATTCTTTAGAGAATCATATAGCCTACACAGTAAGAAGATCTATACGTTATGGGTCACCTTAGGCCTACTCATGCCCACATGAAACTTGAGTGGTGGCCAATAATATATTATTTAACCACCTTTCAATTCATGCCCTAAATTCCCAAAAGAGCAGCCCATTCTCATACCAAACCACATTCACTACACCCCCCCCCCCCAAATCCAACATTTGTACTTCAAGACCTTCTAAGCAGCCACTTTACCACTTTCATGTCCAAAAGAACTCACTAACGCGCACACAAAAATTTAGGGCAATTTGTAGGGAATTTAATTTTTTCGTTCCGAAAATAATGTAACAGTGTTTGAAGATTGCTAATCAAAGAACTCTGACACAAAGGGACGAGGGACTTTTGATTTGTTTAAAACTTTAATTTACGGTATCAGGTCTTGAAAACAAAAAAAAAATTCTGATGCAAGCGGCACTTAGGTCGTCACAACACTTGTTTCGTTGTCACAAACAATGAGCTGTAGGCTACATGTTCGCCTTCAGTAATATGTACCAATACTGACTTGGACCAGTGAGACGGTTTGCGAATAATTCACCCACAGGCAAGATGAGTGGTTTCTGAGTTGCGCAGTGTGCAATACAGACCAAAAATTACCTACAAGTGCGCAGTGTACACAATTGTGAACATCGGGTCTGAAAGGGTTACAACGAGAAAGAGATTTATGAAAGAACTGCGCAATAGGACAAAAGTAGGAAGATTGAACTTGACACCGCCTCGAATCCCATTCCACCAGCATTTAACCCAAGGAAGAGAAATTATTAACAATATTTCTTTACTGGAGAAATAAATGCAGATCATTCACACGCCACGTGCGGCTGTAGTCCAGCTGTGTGAGGGGTCGTTTTTTATTTCTGTATTCTTAAGTAGTCTGTGGCCTGGGACATATCGATAGACATGTTTTTCTTGCACCCAGCAGCAATAGACACACCAAGTACATCACGAGATAAACGTGTATAAACTGAATATTAAATTAAATACTGGTTTTTCTTGGAACATACCGACGCTTTCCGCTGCCTTACAATTTATTGCATGGCCAGCTAGACTTTTCACCTCTATAACTGTACCCTTTCTACGAATTTAATTTTGGCCCATAGAAACACGTTGCTTGCCAAATATTTCGCTACTTGGCTAAAAACATGATAACTTTGATGGCAATAAAACAAAAATATTAATTTTTCGTTAATTTGATATGCCAATTAATAATCAGTCGTTAAAACAATTTAATCTTCCAGCTCACGAAATTCATTACGACACTTAAAATTTATTCCGTGAAAAGATGTGAGAACAGACCAGTTGATAATTTTCTCGTTACCCAGAAACTGACAGTCTGCAAATTTTTTTGTACTTTTACAAGAAAATTCCTTCGAAACCCAGTTGCCAAGAAAATCCTTTGTAAATTTACAAAGAGTATTTTTTTTATAAAATCTGCAAGACATTTATTTGTATTATTACAAATCATAATCTTGTATTACCACTGACATTATTGAGAAGTGTACATTAAATTAGTTTTTTTTTCTTCTAGAAATCAAATATAGCTGCAAGTTCCGAAAAAAATAATAGTGAAGTTATTTGGTTAATAAGAATAGGTACATTTATTTCATTAAAAAGGTTCTGTTGTTGAGTTAACAAATTTGGATGGCTCTTAACAACGAAGTGTTGAGAAACAATTTAAGAGTTCACTGTAGATAGGGAACAGTAACAGTTAGTGAATAATACGGTCACGTTTTATTCAAATTTGTGTTTTATTACGATTATTTAAGTTGTTTTAAGTTTTTAACGATATTCAAATTTGCAATACATTTATTCTTGTGCGCAGCTACGCACTACATCACCCACAGTTTTTGCACAAAAAGCTAAATACGGTTTTGCTTTGTTGAGTGTCCGCCATTTTGCTGAAGCTCGCGGAAACTGGTCAGTGTAAAGTACAAACCTTTTTTGAGGTACATTACTAACACAGCCCTTGTTAATTTCACAAACGAGTAGTTTTAGAATATAAATATTTGTACCGTTACAAGCATTTATACAATTACAAAGAATTTCTCGGTAAAAATTACAAACTTTTTTTTACAGTGAAGTATTCTGTTTTTACCTCTTCAGACTAAGTGTACAAAATTATGAAGAGTATATCAAGTACGTGGAGGTTGGCTTTGGTCAGTACTGTACCTTGTAAGGCACAGTCATAGAGTACTTAATAATATGGAGGTGAAATAGCGGCTTGTGCCGCTAATTCCAGCGGCAAACGTCACCAAGACGGCGTCACTATCCAGCAACTTATCGAAATGCCGTTCGCCAATCACCGCCTGGGCACCTTCTTGCCAACCGGCACTTGAACCAATAGAGGAAAATCTCTCACTACGCAGTAGGCACAGTGCTCAGCAATGTTCCCATTGTGTAAATTATACCAAAAACGTGCTGATGGTATAGATAGGGGCACCTGAATTTCGCGAAAAGATTTCCGCGCATGTAAGGTTTCAATACCGCACGGGTACACTAGCAGTTTACTTTTGCTTACTGGCTGCGTGTATTTCTACGGAAACATTTTCTTACTGGGCTGGCCAATGAGAATCATGTCACTTCTGTAGTGTTCTTCTGTGATTCGCGATCAGGCACTTCAGACGCGTGGCACGCAAATAATCCGATCAAGGAAGTCGAGATGAGCTAAAACGTTACGAAATACAACCGGTCATGAAATAATTTCGCGGAAATTGTGTGCCAGTAGGTATAAATACAGACTTTAAAACTTAGTGATTTAAATGACCTGCAGGCTATACTCTACAGTCTTATGTATAAATATGCCAATATCAACAGCAATTTGGTTGCCTGCTCTCACAGTGGAAGGCGACAAATGGACACTGTTCCACAGGAGGTGTCAAACACCGTGTGGACCAATGGCTGAAGTTACATTAACACTCGTATTTTGAATTCTAGCTTGTCTCAAAATGAATCCATGAATTTTTAATGCTTATTAGTAGAGACCTAATGAGGTATAAATTACTAATAAGTAATATTCCTACAGCTAACACGAACCCTATAGCGCGTTGGTTCTTATAATAAAATAAGTAAAGTACGCATGAAAATTTTTCATATCTGCAACACCTGAAACCATAAGTTAAAATGGGCACGAACGGGATACGCAGGTCAGTCAAGAAGTAAATTTCTCACATACAGGAAGATAAATAATTATAAATAAAGTTCGGAATACTTTATTACTAAACTTGTACAGAATAGCTGCTTTTCAGAGTCATCCATAGGGACCCGGAGATTTCGTAAATTCATTTGAGGACAAGCTAGGCTCCAAAGGCAAGTGTATTTGACTTCCCTTTTTCATTGTACAGCGGTTTTTAAAACACGCCCTAGTCGAATTTGAGCCAATAACTAACCTGCAAGGAAATAATTACTGAATCCCATGCCAACTGTTATGGGGTAAAACTGGGACATCAGAAAATGAACAACTAACAGAGGCTCGAGTACACAAATAATTGTGGCGTCTAGTTTGCTGCCAAATGAACCTGCGAAATTCCCGTGTCTCTAGCCACCGCCATTTTCTTCGAACCATTTTTCATACCAGATAAAATTAATTTCATTCTTATAGTTCACCGCTGCGTGTCTATACACGCGAGCCAATACCGTCAGTTGCACTTCCTCGTCGTTACTGAATCATTGTCCACCTAGGTGGACATTCAGCTAATGGAAGAGACAAAATCGCAAGGGGAAAAAATCCGATGAGCACTGTGGATGACAAAAAAAAAATAGTCCCACTCTGCTGCTTGTCTTGAACATCTGTGCACTCCTTCAGGAATGTTGGACGCCAACGACGAACATCTGTGCACTCCTTCAGGAATGTTGGACGCCAACGACGAACATCTGTGCACTCCTTCAGGAATGTTGGACGCCAACGACGAACATCTGTGCACTCCTTCAGGAATGTTGGACGCCAACGACGAACATCTGTGCACTCCTTCAGGAATGTTGCACGCCAAAGACGAACATTTCGAATGCTAATGCATTTTTCACCGCACAACAGAGTTTCAGTTGAGACGAATCTCTGGCGCAATTTCACTTTCTCGGTTAAAAAAAAAAAAAAGGGGGTATATCGGCTCGCACTTCGCGACTGTACAAGTTGCAGAGTTTAAGTTCGTCAGCGGGGAAACATGACGCTTCTGACCTGAGCCTTGCACTTTGTGTGATTTCTGCAATAAAGTGGCGCACAGTACGCTTAAAAATAGCGCCATACCATAAGTTGTGCGTGCGTATTTCATCACTTCCTCACAACGAACCTCGATTGTATGTATCGCTTGACGTCTGGTTTCAGAAATTAATAGAGACTTAAGACAGTAAGGGCGCGGAAAAAATCAGAGCTTTTCTCTTCCTGGCATTTTCTTGGAGTGAGTTTGAGAAACCCTAGAAAAGCGACAATCTGTAATTGCTGGATGAGAAATCTAACGTATGTCCTCAAGAATGCAATGACGAACTTTGAACTACGGTGTTAATGTAGAATGCGCACTACTCCTCTATTATTAAAGACTTGTAGAATTCGCGGATTCATTTTGGGACAGACTAGAATTCAAAATACATGCGTGTGTATATAACTTCAGCCATTTGTCCATATTGTGCTTGACACCTCCTGGAGAACGGTGTCCAATTGTCATCTTCCACTGCGACAGCATACAACCAATGTGCAGTTGATATCGGCATGTCTGTACACAAGATTGTAGAGTCTAGCCTACAGGCCATTGAACTCGCGATTTATTCAGGTCGCTATGTACTATGTATAAAAACTTTTTTGTGGGTGATATAATAGGTAGGTACACAAATAAGCCAATTTATTAGGTATTCTGTAAATGTTATATATGTTTTTTTAATGACCAGTCAATATGTAAAAATGATAATATGTTCAATAATGAAACATATTAAGATGTTTGAAAAGAACGTCTTTTAGATCGGAGTATATTTCCAAGTTTTCCGAGTTGAAGTGATCTGGCAAATAGAATGTAGTAAAGCATAGATATCGTGTGAAGTAGGCAATGTTTAAATAATTTTGGGAAAGAAGATAACGGATTTCATGTAGGTAAGTAGGAATGTTAGATAATGTTAGGTGAGTCAGAATGCCTGCGTTTTTTTGGTTTTATACATATATGTTAAATAATTAATTGTGACTAGTGACACACGATTTTCACGAAAAAATTTCGCTACCAGAGGTATTTCATAACACTGAGTTCAGATCACCGTTCCTGGTTGGACGATCTAGGAGTTACGCGTCTCAGGCTTCTGCCCGCGACTCACAGACGTGCAGCATCGGAGTCACCTAATTCTGATTGGCCAGTCAAGGAGAAAAATATCGTCTTACAGCGACACTCCACCAATAAGCAAAATTAATCTGCCGGTTTGCCAGTAGGGTATTGAAATATAGCATGTGAGGAAATATTTCCAGAAATACGGGTCTCGGTAATTATGACAACTTATAAATTACAAACTGATCGATTTCACTGACATTTCAAATTCCTTCTTTGTATGACGTTGATATTGATTTATTTGTTTCCTTGCAGCCAAAGTGATATTAAGGGTCGTCAGCAGTTACAATGGGCTAATCCCTGACTTCATAAGTTAAATATTACAATATAAAAGATGTGTGAAATTTGTAGTAGTTAGCTCTGGGTAGGTTAATCCATCATACATCAAAACAAACATATGAATCGAAATGTGTAGGAAATTAAATATGTTTTTTCGATTTTTTTTTTGTGAGGTGAAGGAAACTGTACATTTACTTTGGGAATGCGAAGGAAATATTTTTACTAAATAAGCTGCTACATACTAGGGGGGGAAATGAGACGTGGAAATGACATAAATTCCAACTAATCCTCACTGTAATTATGTATTCCTTCCTAGAACATACTTTAACATAGCCCTGACATGTAATATCTTGCATGACATAAATTTACTCTAGTGGACTAGTAAATAACATTTGGTAAATCATATATTACATATTAAATATAAGTTTCAACAATGTGCTACACACACTTTAGGAAATTGATCGGACTTTTGCCATACCAGTGTATAAGCTTAGTGAGAAAGCAGGAATGGTAATGTTTTCCCTTATACATTCATTGTATTGTTCCAACATTTGCTCGGGAAACAGTCAAATGCGTAGGGAAGTTCCCAACTTTGTATATTAGCTACACTAAACATTCCCACATCTGCAGCTTGATGTGTGGTGTTATTACCATACAGTGAATAGGTTAATAACTTCCACTAGAGTTAAGAAAGTTTACCAGAACATGTTTTACAGTTTACTTTCACAGCAAAATTCTCGTTTATTGTGCACTTTACGAAACACCGTACTGTAGACTGCAAACTTCAAACATTCAACTGCATGAGCATAGAACAAATATACTAAAGCACCTTTTTTCATGTGAATCATTATCCTATACTGTGTCCGTACGCTTTTTTTTAAACATATTTTTTGCCAAATCTCCGATGCATTTAAAGACAAAATGAAATAAATGTTTCAAAAAGCGATATTGTCCACTGGGACGTAGTATATAGGTTGTTTAAGTTTGGAAATACTAACATAATCATGGCGATCTTTTGCTAGGTATAAGGAGCAGATTACTAAAATGATATAAATAGGGTTTCAATATTATTATCTGGACACATGGCATAGGCTGTAATTTATAAAAGTGTTTTTTTTTTGCATTATTGGTTAAAACTCTTCAAATTTGACGTTAATTTTCTACTTAAACTTTGACAAAAGAACACATTTTTACTCTTAAAATAATTTAGTGACTACTAACAGTAACTTACACAGTGGGGCCTATGAGAAGTGTCTCTATTGCTATAAACATAGCAAATTTCGCGAATTCATTTTAGGACAATGTAGCCTTCAAGCACGTACGTTATCTGTAATGTTGTAATCGGATAACCGTTTATTTAATACGCCCATGTAAACTCTGAGTTGGCGACAGGGCTACGAGGAAACAAGCACCGATTCCAGTGACACCTGGTTTAAGGTGAAACTGGCTACACAGTGGGGCAGCAGCCAACTAACAGAAATATGAGCCATAAAAAACAAATAATACGGGTGAGTTTAGACTGCAGATCATTCAAAACGCGAAACTTTCCTGCCCCTAGCTATGTTGCACAAGCAGCAGCCAGTTGTAAGTTCTGACATATCAGCAGCTGCCAGTAGTGTTACCTGCAGAGAAGCTATGTCCTTGTTGGCGATAGTCTCTGACTGCGAACAACCCCGGTCATTATTTGACGTATACTGCAGCCTTACATAAGTATAGCCTGTTCACGGTAGACTGAGCACCTTAGAAATCCTTGCTTAAGATATACTTATGTACACATTGTGTAGACCCTATTATTTTACCATACGTACAAATAGCATTGCCATGGGTCCGATAACTTCAGTCGTGCGTCACTCCAGTGAAACTGTAAACACTTTAGCAAAGTAAATATTTCTACAAATTTTCTCATCCTTGCACGTATTTTCATTAATGCCCTCATTAGCCGTGTCCACAATTGCGGACACTTTGCAAATGAATTAAAGTTATGACCGGAACTGTATGCAGCAGGGCTCCAGTGCCCAGTCTTGCTTGTGGCTAATATTATTTGTGGACTTTTCTTCACATCTTTAACATGAATTGTTAATTCCAACATTATCGAACAAGCGGCACGTTGTTCACTGGCTGACAAAAAAAAATTGTTGAACGCAAGTACAGTACTTACCAAAAAATTACGTAATCGCAACACTTCAACTGGAAAATTAATGCGTGACCAAACGGGTTAAAAATGCATAAAGTAAAATAAATAAATTCAGTATTCACATGTGCTTACCTGACACTTCTAATTAATCGCTAAGACGTGGAACTACTTTCCTTTCGTCATTGCTAGAGACATGAAGAATTCGCGGTTTGATTTTGGGACAAGCTTGAATTCAAAACACGTGCGTTTATATAACTTTAGCCATTGGCACACACGGTGTTTGACACCTCCTGGAGAACGTTGTCCAATTGTCGCCTTCCACTGTGACAGCATACAACCAATGTGCAGTTGATATCAGCATACGTGTACATAAGACTGTAGAGTCTGTATTGCAGGTCTTTGATCTCGCGAATTTTCCACGTCTCTAGTCAATACCAACTTTACCGAGCGCGTTATAGCTAGTGTGACCGTTAAAATATACGTAGCTAGGCACAGTGACATTTTTTAAAGGTTGATTACAAAAGTGTTCACTTTACCGTGAACAGCATTTAAACGAGTGTACTTGAAGGTTAAGAGATAACCTGTTCGGCCACATATTAAATTCCAGAAAATACATCAAACACGATTGGCTGCAAGGATGACTCTCATAATACTGGGTAAAGGTTATGCACGATAAAATGAGTACTTTAGAAATGAACCTTAGAAAAAAGTCCCTGCTCCTGCATCCATATGTTTAACGGGTGCACTAAGCGACATTCGTCCAGTAAAGTTGGTAACGATGGATATAAAGTAGTTCTATATCTTAACGTCGAATAAAAATTGTTAGGTTACCAATTGGGATAGCTAAAAATTATTTATTTCGCTTTCCGTTTATTTTAACCCAAAGAAGTGTAAAAATTAGCAGATTAGTAAAATATTTCCTTTCTTAATAATTTCACAGTTTCACTTCACCGACACAAGAATCAATTACACAAGGTGGAAGAATACACAACGTGTAAACAAGTATACCTTAAGCAGGGCTTTCAAAAGCGCTCATTTTACCGTGAACAGCTTATATTGAAGACTGGCTGTGTAAAGTGACAGTCATTACTTTCATTCAGTTGGAACGTTTCCACGATCATGGACATGTGACTGAACGGGTTAACGGGTTAGTATGTGTAGATATAAACTTTATTGGGTGTCGAGAAAATTTAAACGGTAGATGTTATCAATAACAATGACCCCGTTCGTAATCTGCTGAAAAAAAAAAAAAAGACTGCGTATCCTGCCCCGTATCCACAAGACTGTGGTGTGTTTTTGACCAACAGAAGCTCTGTACTTTGCCGATCGCTCGACTGTTCCAATATCGCCCCCGTGTCAGGTTACGACGTATAATCACCAGGCTACGACGTACACACACCAGGCTACGACGTACAAACACCAGGCTACGACGGACAAACACAACACGCAACGCTTTGTTTTTACTTTCACAGAGCGCGCGCAGGCGCACGTCAATCCCACAAAACTAAAACATCTATACTCAACATCAATATTGTCGGAATGAAGCAATAACAGCAGAGACGAGCTGCAAATAACTATTTATGATCGAAACGTTTACACGCGCTGCACTAGCCGACGTACTAGAACATGGCCTTCTGCAAACAAACCCGCCAGAGAAGAGGTATGGAATAGTGAAATTCCACTCGATTTTCAGAGAGTGCATTTGGTCCTGAGGCCACAAAGTAAGCATCGTGCGTAACGATTTTAGAAAGTCATTGTTTCGTACTCGCCGGAAAAGAGCATAAGAGTGCAAAATTTGGAAATGAGCTAAGTATAACCGACTTCAAGTGCACGATTCAAATCCCGAAGTAGTACTCGTGAAAATTAGGAACACCTTATCTCTTGCTAAACAATAATAGAAAATTAATTTAAATTTTGAATTCTATTCAAGATAAACGCTATAACTTGTATAATAGCAGTGCAAATATCGTACTCATATATACGTAATTCCTTCGCAAAACCAAATATTTTTAAACAGTTATTAGAGATAAATAGGAAAAACTACGATTGATTAGTCACCAGGATGTGAAAGTGTCGTTTATATGATATGCATGCGTTTGATATCAAGTTATCGACTATTTGATTCATTTTTATTTAATGGTTGAATATTTTCTTAAGGTAACCGTATGGACTATCAATATTCTTATATAGGCTATTCACGGATATTGAGAACTTACGAAATCCCTCTCATTTGGAATAATAGTAAATTAATTTATTTTATTTCATCATTAGACGTTAACTTCCGAGTTTGTAGGAATCTATACACTGTATTTATTACTTAAATTGCAATAATTATTGAAAAAAAATGTTTAAAGGGTAAAAAATGGCCGAAATAAGTAACTAGGGCCTCATAAGTGCTCACTTTACCGTGAACAGCCTATATTTAGAGACCTGAAGAATTCGCGGATTCATTTTGGTACACGTTAGAGTTCAAAATACGTGCGATTATATAACTTTAGCCATTGGTCCACGCGTTGTTTGACACCTCCTGGATAACGGTGTCCAATTGTTGCCTTCATTTGTGACGGCAGACCACCAATATGTAGTTGATATCGGCATATTTGTACATAAGACAGTACAGTATAGCTTGCAGGTCGTACATTTAACGAATTTTTCAGGTCTCTGCCGATTTTCAACCATACGCTGATGGAACTATGCATCTGATTTGTGTTGCAAACAACTTCATTGGCTATTATGTGGTGATTAATAAATTCTCGTTCAAAATTTACCTTTTCATATTTCTCAAGCTTTTATTGACTATATAACCTGGTCTAGACATTCCTCTGCCCAAAATTAAATTTGTTATTGAAATAAAATCTGGGAGCGTTAGGCTTAGTAAGGGTTCTCGTGGCTGCTTTGCCAATGTATCCAAGATGTCAAAAGGTTATAAAGTATTTTTTAAATAGCTATTATGGTATTTTTTTGTTTTATGCTTAGATATGTATACATTATTTGAGTTGCAATTCACGCCCGAATTTACGATGTTTTGATGTATTTCCATTTTTTCAAGTCATTTAAGGGTAGAATGGCTATAATATACAGGATTGTGAAAGTAGTATGGTGAGATTTGCACATTACCATTCATTCTTGGTGTAATTTTCAATCTCTTGATGATTTTCGTACACTGAGAAAAACAGTTTTATGGTGACCAAAACATTTTTGTTTGCGGCCAGAAAATTATTTTCGTAATAGAGAACTTCCAAAAATTTGGTGGCACAGGCTATGCATTTTTGTAAATTCAGTTTATTTAGTTGCTTCTCCAAAATGACTTTTGCGGTAACTAATTAATTCAGCGTGTTGATAGTAATGTGTTAGTTAATCGCAGCAAATATGTTACGACGTGAGAAGCAATACTTGTTAGTGGGGCTCACAAAAATATTTCCTTTTTTCGGGATTTGGTAGGTAGGTATTGTTTAACAAACAATTTAAAACCACACAATAAGGATGGCGGGACCAGGAATCGAATCAGCGTCCTCTCGATTGCGAGCCCAGTGTGTTACCACAGCGCCAGCAGACTCGGTGTTGAGAATTTCGACTTAAGCATGCCTACAGAACAAATTTAGTATGTGGCACTGGCGCACTTTCCCTCACGGAAAGTTTTCTTTTCTGGGAAAATTTATGCGTAACATTTACTTTATTGGAATAAAGGAATAATGTAACACATTCCCAATATTTCTTCAGAATTTTACTGATGCACTGGTGGGTAACCTGATTCAAGGAAACGATCACGGACAAATATAGCGTCGTAGCCACGGAGAAGGTTGCCGCTTCCAATACGCCAGCGGGTGTGCGCAGAATATAACAGATTCATTTATTTGCGGCCGCAACAATGTGTTTAACTCCGGACGACACGAATGCGACTGCTGAAAACTAAATATTTTGTGACAGCCAATAAATATATTAAAATAAGCAAATGTGTTAGTGTGCACGTAATGGCTTTAGTACTCGCCAATCTACGTGTTGTTGTGCGCCACAAAAAGATTTGTTTATTAGCGAAATAGTTTTCGTCTTGTGAAGTAAAACAAAAAAAAAAATTCTGTAACAACTAACAGCACGGTGTTATAATTAGTGTGCTGCAATCTGACAGCCCGCTAGACTTCACACTTGTGTGTACATTCAAGTGAATGTAATTAGTATGGACCTAAAAATTCCGCGAGTTCATTCGACTATGGGATGCTCACGGTAAAATGAGCACTTTTGAACGCCCTGCTTGAGATCTACTTGTATGCACTTTGTGTATTCTTCCGCCTTGTTTAAATTTAACATTGCCATGGCCCTCGTCACTTTATTCATGCGTCGGTCAAGTGAAACTGTGAAATTATTAGAAAAGTAAATATGTTACAAATGTGTACTCGAATAAAAAAAACAGGAAGCGAAATAAATAGTTGAAGTGATCGCAAATGGTAACCTAATACTTTTTATATGACTTTATGATTGGGACCTACATTCCCTCCATCTTAACCAACTTTACTGGTTACATGTCACTCACTGCACCCGTTAAAATATATGCAGACAGGGGCAGTGACTTTTTCTGAGGTTGATTTCATAAGTGCTCACTTTATCGTGAACAGCCTCTGCAAGTATAAACTTGGCAGTTCTCTATACACCTGAGGCACTGAATGCCCCTGTCAGTTAGACAACTAGCATCCATAAACACAGAAGCAAGCAACAAGAGAAACTGAAGAGCGTCTACATCAATAGAGCCTTGGAAAACATCCTGCGTTCGAATTACTTCTATGTGACTATTTACGCGTGTATGTATTTGTGTCCAGCTGCGAAATCAGAAGGTCGGGGAAGGAAGCACTACATTCTTGATTATTGATAGCCACGGACGGTGAATAGAAAGTCGGCAAAAATGCCTGATTTGCTTAACTTAGAGAGAATTCCAGGAGTCTTAAAAATAAACATTGCTTAATACCTTAAAATTTTCTTATCTGAACGAATAATACACTTCTGAAATACGGCAACATATACGTGAGCTCTTGTGAAGGTTTGGCTCTCAAGACCTCGCCCAAATCTCTTAATTCACTCACTCTTATGAACGTTGCATAGGGCCTACTCCGCGTACATAGTTTTGCAAATTTTTCTGAAACCTAATGCAAATTTGTGTGCAGTTAAAGTTCCTAATCACAGCAGCCATAATACGAGGCTTCTTCGATGGGATTAGAAGCTACAAAACTATAGCACCTACTTTATCAACATCTGTTGCAAACTGAGCAAGACCACTCAGCAAACTTTAACTAAACAAGACTTACCTCCGATCAGCTACGTCAATATTGCGTGTATAAACTTACAATGCTGTCGGCTTAAAATAGGATTGTTTTCTCTTGAGTTTGACAGTGAGATAATGAAGGACTTCGAACAATAAAGGCCTACATAAATTTGATTTTAAATATCTCGTTTTTACTGACGAAGAAAGATTGTTGTTATTAAAATTCTTTATTAAAGATGCTTTTGCAACGTTTGAACCGGTATGTCCCATGCAATAATTTCATTCTAATACTAATTAAGTCATTTTAATGTCGATGATGAACACTATTTGTAAAACTTTTGCTGTATCTGTGCTCTCGCGCAAAACAAAACACACTGCGTTTTTGAAGTACTAATATGCACTGTAAAATGTTTCTGTAGGCCTCAAAAACAGTGTGTTGTGAAGATGTAATATTTCAGTTGTAGGGTTACAAGAAAATGTTATCCAGTATTTTTCAATCCAAAAAAATATACATCGGGTGTCTTAAGTATAGCTTATGCATTCTTTATGTAAACGGGCAGGAGGAAAAGGGGCACCTCTATGTCCGAGGCGGCAAAATATCTAATTACTTTGTAGTTCACATCTCAATATGTACTGCACAGTGCACTTTTGACGTAAGTCATTAATTATATAGTGTGAGAGATCATGCCTAGACAATCTATACTAATTGTTATTTCTTCCATATTTATACCAAAGCCGATTTCCTACTCGTTATTGGTAGATGGAAAGCAGAAATTTTAGAAATATGCTGAGGACTGGCGATCGATAAACCGAAGAAAAATGAGGCCGCGAGTGTGCACGAAGGAAAAGCTATCGGAAAACGATAAAGTGCGAAGAGTGTAAGTTCAGGTTCAGAAAGGGAAGGGAAACTGCGAGTATTAGCCTAGGAAACAAGGAAAAATATACGAAATGAGGTGATAAATGGTTCCTCGCCTTTTGGAAGACGAAGAGGTGACAACGGAAGAATGCAGTCCGTGTTAACTTCGGAAACTCCTGTGATAACACATGTTAGTACTGCCAACTCAGGGCCACGTCCATGAGATACTTAGCAATTTTTATTTGGGTACGTAGTGGCTCGCATACGCAGTAAAGAAATGTACAAAATAATCTTGGTGCAAGTATATTTATGTGTTTGCAGAGCGACTACTCAAAATAAATCTGTTTTGACACTACAACATATTACTTCGGTATGATTGTCAACCACATTTTTTTTTAACTACTTCTCGTATTTAACACAGGCTTACTTTTAATTCCCAACGTACATTCCAAGACTGTTAGACAGTGTGACCTTATAACAACTTTAATGATAATTACTTCCTTTACTTATAAATGTGTAGGAATAGTTGCAGGAAACTTACATTATATTAAATCTGATAAACATTTTTTAAAGCCTGTTGTTGTGTTTCCGAATATAAATTTGACATAAAATTTCACAATTAATCGTAGTTGGTCACGGTAAACAACGTACTGCCATATATTAATTATAGGCCATTCACAGTTATGTCACACTTTTCGTAAGCCCTGCAATGTTCTGCTTTTGATTACCAATTACTAGAGACCTGAAAAATTCGCGAGGTCAATGACCTGCAGGCTAGACTCTACAGTCTTATGTGCAAATATGCCGACATTGGTTGTCTGCTGTCACAGTGGAAGGCGATGACCGGGCACCGTTCTCTCCAGGAGTTGTCAAACACCGTGTAGACCAAAGGCTAAAGTTACATAAACGCACGTGTTTTGAATTCTAGCTTGTCCCAAAACGAATCCGGAATTCTTCACGTCTCTACCAATTGCATATCCTTCTGGTGTACGTAAACATAAGCAATGCCATGTGATAAATATACGTGACTTTGAAATAATTAGTTTCGTTAAATATGCAGTTTACGATTAAAACATATGAATTTCGCACGTCCAATATTTGCAATTACACACATACATACAAGCCCAGTGCAACTAAAACAACACGACGCAATCAACAATGCCCTTTCACACGCAGCGGTCGCGATACACATGTTACAGCATATTTATTCCTGCCGTGGAAAAACATATGTTTATCGTAACATTATTGTAACTTGCCTAGGTAGGTTTAAAAAACACAACGTGTACTAACTTAATGTGGTGACTTTAAGCATATTTCTCCAGAAGAAAAATTAACACTTCGTTGAGCCAAGAGCAACACGCCATGTCGTCGTCATGTCACCAGCCGTCACTTCTGCCAATTTCGAATTTGTAACCGTCCAGATATCATATCGAAATATATTAAAATAAGTAATCAAACATTAAAATCTAGTTTCAGTAGTAAAAATTACAAATTCAAAATTATTATATTTGCTATATTAAGTAACTATTAAATATTTTAACATTTAAAACATGTATAATTATCGCTTCTGTAAGCGGTGCAAAATTTCCCGAGAGAGAGAGAAAGAGAGAGAAAGCGTGACAAGCTCCGCTTCGCCTATTCAAGTTTTATCCGTGTTTTACTCGGACGAAAAAAAAAAACACCATGTCACTAAGGCCTACGCACCGTAATTTGCGGTGATATTTTCAACTGAAAAATTAGAAATGTTTTCGTCAGTGCTACTTAAAAATATCAATATTTCAAGAGGCAACGTTTAATTTACAAATAGCAAGTCAAAAATATTGGCCAAAACATTATTTTAACTGTGAACTATTTCTTACTAGCCGTTGCCAACACATCGCTGATTTCACTGTGTTTAATTCGTACTGAATACGAAATAAACGTTACAAGTTATATAAGATGCAAAGTTAATTATTGATTTATTTAACAATATAGCAGTTTAAATGTATTCACAGTGTTATACATTTGTGGTACACGAGTTATTAAAAAAAAAACTTGGGCAAGTTAGGGTGATTTTTCAAAGGTTTGTTTCAAAACATCCGAATAAACTGTGAATGGACTATACGAATACAGAGGCGAAACAGCTACTTATATAGCGAACTGCAGCCGCACACGCCACTAAAATGGCGTCACTAGCCAGCAACCTGTTGGAACGTCGCTCGCCAATCAGAGCACTGTATCCTACTGGCCAGGAGGCAGTCCAGCCAATAGGGAATATTTCGCAGCACACTGGAGCCAATCAGAAACCAAGTCCGTCCCCAGAACATCATGCAGCAAATCAGAGAACGGGTGCGCACAAATTAAAAAGGAACTGCCAGATGATTTCGTCACAATGTACTTTTCTATAGGCTGTTCACGGTAAAATGAGCACTTTTGACAGCCCTTCTTAGTATCTACTTGTACATACGTTGTGTATTCTTCCACCTTATGGAGAATTAACATTGTCATGGGCCTCATTACTTTGGTCATGCGTCGGTGAAGTGAAACTGTGAAATTATTAGAAAAGTAAATATTTTAAAAATCTGTTTATTTTTACACTTCAATGAATTAAAAAAAAAAAAAAACAGAAAGTGCAAGGAATAATTTAAGTTATCGCATACGTTTATCTAACACTTTTTATTCAACGGTGAGATACGGAACTACTTACCGTCCATCGTTACCAACTTTACTGGGCGCATGTCACTTAGTGTGCCCTTTAAAATATTTGCAGGTACGGACAGTGACTTTTTCTAAATTTTATTTCGAAAGTGCTCACTTTATCGTGAACAGCCTTTACTCTGTTGGTAATGCCATAAAACTTTTTTTTGCCGCCTTCCGATATTCGCAGATTTCACTGGCCAGTTATTTCTGTGACGACAGCTATTGTTCCGATGCTGTTGACGAGCGGAGACTGTGAGTGAAGATATTCGGGCTGCTCTTGACATCGAGGTCACGATAGCCGATCAGAGAGAAGCGAGGTGCGAATGCAAGGGTGGGAGGAACGGGAGATCGCCGAGAAAACCCACCGACCAGCGGCATCGTCCGGCGCGATTCCCTCATGCGAATATCCGGAAGTGACGCGGCCGGGAGTCGAGCACGGTTCGCCTTGGTGGGAGGCTAGTAGTCTAACCACTACACCACCGCGGCCCTTGCGAGTGCAGATGATCGCTGGCACTCGTTTCCACGCACCGCTGGATGTCACCTTGCGTGAGGCTGGATATTTGATTACTGAAACCAGTGAGTTTATTGGAGCTGCAGAGGTCATGCAGTGCCAGTGAAACAAGAGCTCCGCGTGCGATTCAAGTCATATGTTCTACGAGATATTTATAGATGTGCAAATGGTAGCATAATTAAATACAACATTGAAATTCTAAGCAAAAGCAATACAAAAATTAACTGAAGACGTTATTTACATTGTTATAGTGATTTATTTTCCTTTGTAAAACAAGCGTCAGTATATTTTTAAGCAATGTAGTAATTCAAATAAAGAGATTAATAACATTTGATATCTGAATTCGTAATTTTATCCACACTTTTCGATTTTACTTAGTACCACTGACAAGCGTTCTGAAACGGTGAACGTAAAGACGAACAAAATATTAACTGTCTACCGCTGACGAACACTGGAGAACCAGTACTGATTTCAGTGCTCGACAGCAGTAACGGACTATGAGCAAGCCTGTGGTCACGGGAACTACACGTGATTATTTTTAAAACCATTTGCCATGTTCATCGAACAGCATGATAAAATAAGAATGGACATGCAGAGGCAGTGATGTCCTGCGGTTCCAAAAGGTTTGAGTCAGTGCGTTTCAGAACTAGACTCATTAATAGGTGTGGCACGTAAACGCTAGCTACGAACTTCTTCACTGCCGACGTCACAAAGGCGTGACCTTCAAATTGCGAGATCCGGATCACCATTTATAGGTGGTCAGGCGGGACAACATGTATGTTTAGTGTGTATGCCATCATCACGGAGCCTATGTTGACATGCCTGCTTTGGGCATTGGAGGTTGGGATTTCGAACCCTGTGATCATCACTGGGGACGATATTCCGGGATCACTGTTTCATCCCCACTTTAAGCAAACTGTGATTCATTCCCTTGATACAAATTTACAATTTTATAATTCTTTAACATAGGCTATAAACTATCCCGCGGTAGTAAAAAGGAAATTATTTTCGTTATTACTAAGAAATTCACACCGTCAATCACCCTGGCGGTTTAAATAGTGTGCTTTCACAAGTCGTAATGAATTAATTAAGACTGTCGTTTTCATTGGTTACAAGTTAAATTTCTTATTATTATTGCAAAGTACGATTACTTACCAGTAGCTACACAGCACATAATTACGTTTTCAGGAAGCTTGCCACGTGTCTTGAATTAGTTTCTCCAAACAAGCTTGTCATCTCAATAAACACGAACTCAATTAAAGCGAAATTTAAATTAGGTACCGGATGACATGCAGATATTTATACATTAAGCTTAGCTGCAAGTTCGTGCGAAGACCAACGGTCTATAACTGTCACACTACTCTTACAAGTCCACAAGTTGGCAACTTGTTGACATGTAGACTTGCAGTAACAAGTCACACAACAAACACAAGATGAGAGGCGAAACTTGTTAAAATTCATACTATTTACATAATTGTAGATGGATTTTATAAGACTAGTTTACAACTGTAAATCAAGTATCCGTTTGGTTTTGCTATTCAATGATACTACACTGTAAAAAATTATCTGGTGAACTTCCTAAACTGTAATGGTAGTTTTTCTCCTATGTAGTGTATCGAAATATTACCAAGTTTCAGGCCACAAATATGGGAATGTTTAGTGTCACTACTATGCAAAGTTGGGAACTTTCCCATGGATTTTACTTTTTCCTAAGCAAATGTAGGAACACTACGACGGATGTATGAGAAACCACTTTACCACTAGCTCTTTCTTACTATACGCATACACTAATGTGGTAAATTATCTAATTATTTCTTAGTGTGTACTCACCATTTTGGAGCCAATGTAATCCGATTTGCAGCGTTTGCTCAGATGACGAGCTATATTAACTGGTAGTTTTGTTTTCATGGAATCCTGCTATTTCGCCCACAACGACTTTAAACTGTTTAGTAGGGCCTACTTAACCTGAATTTCTCTTTAAATCCCAAGTCGTTGACTTCTACAAACTTGTTTTTTTTTTAGCAAGTACCTGCACGTCTGCCTTACACCTGCAGCGTTGTTCTCGTTATTCACAAACCTACGCACACTGCAATATTTTATAGAGCTACCATATCGACAAAAAAAACACGCCTTATTTTCCATGAGAATATTACACTTCTAGTATTTCGAAACACTTTAGCTTGGATCTTAATTTTCGTGCCTGATTGATTTTTTTTAGCACGCTTCTTACGTGTCTACTCGAGAACCGCATACGCTATATTTCAGATATAACTGATTCTGACTGGCCCTGTCAAGTAAGAAATATGTATGCTGTCACGCTGTCAAGAAAAAACAAAGAAACCTGCTCGTGCGCTCTTGAAATAGTTCATTTTAGTCCTCGACCGTAACTTTTCTAGGAAACCCCGTGCCACTAGCAATATCTTGTTGCGTACTCCGCTTGGTATCTCCTTTCTAATCACTGCGGATTCTTCCGCAGCTACGTGTACACACGACGCTGTTTTGAAAGGGCAGTGAATCGGATGTAACCGGATTCAAGCTCGTAGTCGTGGCGCGAGGGAATTTATTCAATTTGTAATCAAGCGGATTCTTCAGTGTGAGCAGCACCGTGGCTAGAGAATTTTCCAGCGAGTGTCCCTCTGATTGGAATCGCTGATGTTCAGCTTTGAATGTGCGATGAACGTAGGGAAGGAAAGAGGCCAAGGAAAAGAGAGAAAGCGGGATGGCCGGTAGGTGACGGCATGGGCAGACACACACACACACACACACACACACACACACGTGGAGGAATGAGCAGCGAGCGCGCGACCAGCGAAGGTGGCAGCCAGCCAATCGCAGCCGCGCCCGCGCTCCGCGTCGCGTGTTCTCGCGCAACCCGCCGCCGTAAACGACGCAGTTCCGGCAGGCGGACGCTCTACTAGTGTCTCTGGGCCGACACGGCCCTCGTCACTGGGGCTGCACGCCCGTGGATATCGTGTTTCAGAAACGCAGCATGTTCCACCCACCGGGAAGAGTCAGGGAATTTCATGTGGCAGGGAGAAGACAGGGACATACCAGGGGATTTTCACCTGGGTCAGGGAAAATTTGAATAATTTGCTACTCTGCAAAAGTTGTTATGCGTTGTTGACTGTACAGTTAGCACTTTCTAGGCCCTAGTTAATTTTAGTTAATTTATATTTTATTAATTTTTCCTTTTAACAGCTTTTTTTAAAATAAATATTGCCATATAACTAGGCCCACGTGATTTTCGCGAAAATATTTACGTGGAAGCTAGACTTCTATATCCTATGTGCATACTTTCAGTCTTCATTTGACTATTGGTAGGGACGGGTGATTTTCACGAAAAGATTTCAAGACCAATTGTACTACAAAACACTTTTGTTCATATGCACTTTCGTGGTTGGATGATTTTAAATGTCACCTGCCTGAAGTGTCTGCCCGCGAATCATGGACGTTCACTACCGGGGTACTTTATTCTGATTGGCCTAGTCAAATGAGAACATGTCTACTCATGTAGACGCGTGGCCAATAAGTAAGGATAGGAACATTTCGCGAGTTAATTTCTGGACAAGATAGATGTCAAACACGTGTACACTGGAGTTGAATTTGCAATTGGATCGCAGTTTATTAGACACGCCCTGGACGACTCTGAGCCAATAGCATACTTGCAAGGAAACAAGTAGCGAGTGCCATACTGTCAGGTGAGAAGTAACACTGGCTACTCTCTGGGGCAGCAGCCAATGAACTAACATCTGAGGCTCGAGTATGCACGTGACTGTGGAGTCTAGCCTACAGGTCATAGACCTCGCAAATTTTTCCTGTCCCTACCAATAATCAAAGGAAGTTGTGGTTGCCGACGTAAGATACTGAAGTATAACTAGACACCTGAAAAATTTGCTAGTTCAATAACCTTTAGGATAGCCTCTACAGTATTATTTATAAAAAGCCGATATCAACTGCACATGGGTTGTCTGCTGTCACAGCGGAGGGCGACAATTGGACACCGTTCTCCAGGAGGTGTCAAACACCATGTGGACCACAGGCTAAATTTATATAAACGCCAAAGTTTTGAATTTCAGCTAGCCCCAAAATGACTCAGTAAATTCTTCAGGTCTCTACATATAAGTAATGAACACAGTGTATAGATTTAACTGCACCAGGAAGTTAACGTTTAAGGCAAAAATTAAATATATTGATTGCTTATTTTGAAATACGCACTTCTAAAAATACGTACGCGGTCTCTATATTTTCCCCTAAGCCCCCATTCTACCGGCGTTTCAACCTGGTCTAATTGCAACACGTACCTCGTAACAAGCATTTATGTCAACGGAAAGAATTTTATTCGGCGCTGCACAACACGCAAAAACACTCAAAGTCTATTTAAATGTATTATTGCAGTTATGATTTATGCTTTTGAAAAACTTTAATGTGCTTGAAGATCAACGTTGAAGTGGGATTCACATCCCGATGTAGCACAATAATATAAAACTAAAATATTCACGAACGAACGACGAGCAGCGATGTTTTGCTTCGACCAGCTCATAGAACATTGTGTGGGGACGGTCGTACCGGCGCGGAGTGGAGCTTTTGCGCTCGCCCGATAGAGGGCAGTCGTGTTCCTCCTGTAAGCGTATCAGAAAGAAAACTTCAATACGATTGGTTGGTTCAAAATATCGGTCTTGAGATCGTAATTTTTGTATTGTTCTGACCCCACTAAGGGGATATTTGTTTTCGCCATACATAACAATGTATTTTCATGTTACCAGATTGTTCGATAACATGTGTGATTTTGTTGTACCCCTCTAAGGGGTAATGTGGTTATCACACCTTGGTTCGCTATTGGTGGATGAATTGTGTGACCCCTGCAACCCGTCAATTGTTGTTTTCTGTATTTATACGGCCTGCAAATTCTAGAAATTTGTCAGACGCTTGGAATCGAGAGAGGGCTTCCCCATGGAGAAACAGGTCAGGTAGCTTGGTTATTTGTTATTTTGTAATGCAATATCTTTCGGAATGCAGGAACGATTTTAGTAATTTATTTTGCAGTCAAGATAATTTTGAAACAGAGCAATTTAATGATGCCTACTCAAAGTTATTGGAATCAAGTTCCATTTTTCTTTGACAAAGTCAGTGTTTGGAGAATGGCTTGTAACCAACTTCTTACTTGAAATACAATGTTAATTTTATAACTTGAACAGAAACTTTTGCTTGTGCTAGTTATCTGCCTTTTTGGTAGATTGAATAGGGGCAAGTAATGGTTTTGTTAAGCCCACCATTTTGGTAGGAATGTTAAAAAAATTATTGAGGTTTCGGCCAGTTTAAATTTTTCTTATTTATTTTCGTTGCAATAATGTATGGATCTGTATGTGCAGGTGACAAATAATCTCACTAAAGTTAACCTAAAATTGTTTCGACCTGTTGTAGTAGTCACAATCACCTGAACTGGCCATGAGGTAAACCCTATGTAGGATGATAATGATGTTTTTTATTGAGATCTTTTAATTTGTGTAATTGAAGTATTGATAGCAAAGATAGGCAGAGGTTTTATTGGTGGTAAAACTATGGTTATATGAAATATGCGTCTCTTTGGAGGTGCAGTAAAATTTTGGATTCGTGCATATAATTTTTGAGAAATGTTTGAATATGCACAAATGGCTCAGTACTGTACCTTATGTTTTAAGTGCAATTAGACATATTGTTTTCAAAAGGTAAAAATAGATTGAGGAGATGCACAGCGTTAAAGGCATTGAGTGCATTTGTGATGCCACGTATGTTTGCCATGTGCATTTAATATTTCATGTAAGTTCAGATTTATAGGCATTGAGTACATTTGTGATGCCACGTATGTTTGCCACGTGCATTTAATATTTTTTATATAGAATTTTTAACAATTTGTATGTTGTGTGATATGAGAATGATAAGACGCAGTATGGAATGAAATGCAATTATTGAAAGTTGGTTTTTTATCTGTGTAGAGTAGCGTTAACCTTGTTTATTTTTCAGGTTAATTTTCACTGTGCCTGAAACACGTGCAGTTTGTTAAAACCGAGACAATATTTAACAACGTCACAGAAAACCGAAAGATTCATATCTGCCATTGGTGACAATACAAACAACAGAATCATTTCTCGAATGTTACTCCAGTGAGATGACGTCCGTCCAGGTTCACACATTAGCGCACTCGATGCAGCAAGTTTTCCATAACCCGCAACAATGCTGCTGCCGGTATAGTGTTCATTTCCGCTCTAATCCTCTGTTTGAGTGTGTTCCAATCTGGCGGGAGTGTTTGATAAACGCTACTTTTGAGGAATCCCCAGAGGACATATTCGCAAACCGAAAGATCGGGCGAGTGGGCAGGCCATGGAATGTCTCTAAAGAGCGAAATTACTCGATGCTGTAGCATTGTTCGTAAAGTGTCCATTGGCAGGCGAGCGGTGCGTGCTGTGGCTCCATCTTGATGGAAATAAACGTTTGCAAGGTCGACGTTGAGGTCAAATAACGCGCGGTGTCCAGGTGACCACCGCTCCATGCTTAATGACAAAGGCATCACTCGCCGGACAGGTCTGGCCATATCACGCCATCCCCAGCCTAGGGACACACGAGTACCAGGGGAATAAAAATGGTAGGTGAACACTGGGGCATCCTGTATATGACATTATGTTTTGGAACGTCTTTTGTGAATTGCTTGCAACACGACAATAGAAATACCTGGTAAGTGAGTAGGGCTTCACGTCTCGTCGACAACGATGCCAGAACAGACGGAGGCAGTTGCTTAGAGAAGCAGGGGTGAGGAAGCAATCGGCTAGGGCATGTAGTAATGAACAGTCCCGGCATTCGCCTGGAGTGATTTCGCGAAAACACGGGAAGCTGAAGTCAGGGGGGATGGACCGGGATTCGAGCTCAGGTCTTCCCGAATGTGAGTCCGGACGTCTACCCCTGACTGCACCACTTCACTCAATTATTAGTGCACGAGCATGAATATTATTCAAACATTGATTCCGAAAGTGCCAAATTCACCAAGAAAAATGGCAAACTGTCATTCCTCTACATAGTTCTAGAAACGTGTTTCAAAGGTCTCTAAAAGCAGCTGTATCATAAAAAAAATATTTGGCTGGAAATTTTTTTAAACGCGATTCTTTTTCTTATATATATTTTTCTAAGTATCCAGCAAACCTTAAATATATACTGAACGAAAGAAAATATTGTGCAAAACTTGGATTTTAAAGAAGAAACCAACATTTCCGAGTGTTGGAGTGAATTGTCCTTTAACGACATTATGCTTAGTCTCGGAAAATCATTGTTAGTATTTAATTTTTAACCACTTTTCTCACATCGTTTGGGAACAAAACAGGCAACAGGAATTAAATTATAACAGAGGTAAAGCTTGTTTATGAAATGTAACCGAATATATAATATTTTTAAAGAGTTAAAAAAATTATAAATAAAGTATTTATGCGCATTAATTCGAAACTTAACAGGGCGGATGAATATAGTCTAAATACAACTGCGTTTCCCAGGCAGTTAAATTTGGTTTTAAAATGAAGCTAGACATTTCTATTGCAGATAAAACAAATAACTTAACTCCCAACATTAATTTTGTTTCGTTAACAGCATATTACACTACTACAAAAAACAATTATAATTTTACGAGAGAAGACGTAAAATTAAACGAGAATATATTTTTCTGAACTACACTACTGGGGAACCGTTTCCTAGCGGGTGTAATTAATTCTCCCAGCCTAATTAGTTCATAAAACATCAACGATTTTATTATGATGACCTAACATGCCACCTATTTCCTGGGTTCAGATGCGGATGGTAACTTAAAAAAACGCAGGAGTTGCCATTAATAACAGTTTATTTGTTTATGCATTTAATTACACAATATTTTGCCACCGTTTTACGATGCACGTGGAAAAAGTACAATGTCACACGAGGGCGGTGACTGCTTTGAAATATGATGCACAATATTAGTTTTAATGGAGCGGAAGTTTCTCTTGCAGCTTTTTTTCCGTGCAGTATATTCGTTACGGACTAACACTCAAGGTGCTTTTAAAAAACTCACTTCGCATTTGTAATTTCCAGTCAAAGCTCCTCTATAAGTGTGGAGTTAACAGTGTGTAGCAAGAGTGTGGAGTTAACATTATGTAGCAATAGTAGGAGTTTAATAAGGATGAGTAGAGACCTGAAGAAGTCGCGAATTCATTTTGGGACAAACTAGAATTCAAAACACTTGGGTTTATATAAGTTTAGCCATTGGTCCACAAGGTGTTTGACACCTCCTGGAGAACGGTGCCCAATTGTCGTCTTCCACTGTGACAGCAGACAACCAATGTGCAGTTGACATCGGCAACACATAAGACTGTATAGTCTAGCGTGCAGTTAATTAAACTCGCGAATTTTTTCTAAGGTCTCTAATGATGAGGAATCTCATTCTGGTAGAAATAAAAAGAGAGCGGCTGTAAGGGTTGTTCGGCTAATCTGGAAATGGCGGTCGATAAGCATTAATCAATTTACAAAACTATAGGTATTAGAGAAAAAAGTATTACTTGAAATTCAGCTTTAAACAATTACATGTAACTTAGTAATATTGAGCTCTTTATAAAAAGGAGGAACAAAATTGTAAGTGCGAAATCAGATTTCGCTTGGTGTACCTCCTTGGCCGAGTCATGAAGTTCCACGTACGAACCCTGGGTATAGCCCACTCATGTTTACTTCCAACTTTTCTGCAGCTCTGCTAATGTTCTAATTTCAGGCTATTACTCCGTCTCACGTAAACCAATCATAAACAAGCCTAGAAAATTACACCAGAGGGGACAACGCGCGCTCAGTTTAATTATATTTCTCATGAGAAATATTTCTTACTAAGCATTGCCAGCTCATACGGTTTTTTGTTTTTATTAGTAATAATTATAAATAAAAAACTATAATTTATTAATCAAGTATATGAAAAATTTTAATTTAACCAAAAATAGGATACATTTATGATAACACAAGTATAAAACTGCTGTGATACATACTATATTAAGGGGCAAACTAAAACGTCATACAGAGGATGATCATTCAAATGTTTGGTTCCAAAAGTGTACAAACTCTACGACTAGATTACAATTTCTTATGTGCTTCCAGGCATAAAACAGGGACGTACGCAATGAGTAACATTAATCACATTCTTCTGACACAAGAGACGATATATAATCCTGCGGGTCAGCCGTTCGATGATCATCTTCAACATGGAAACATTTCTTCTGCTCTACTCCATATAGTAAGTTAAATTTACCACTCCAAAAATACCAGAGCCACAGAGTACTGGAGAATACAGAGGTGAAACAGCAGCTTATAAAGCGCACTCCAGCAGCGCACACCAACAAAATGGCGTCACTTGTCATCAAGATTTAGGAACACCTTTCGCTTATCAGCGCCTGGTAACCTTCCTGTCAGAAAGCAGTAGAGGTAATAGCGAATATTTTGTATCACGCAGCAGCAAATCAGACACAAGACCAGCTCGCCTATGTCAAAGGAACTCGTTCGCCATTTCATCTCCGTAAATTTATCTATTCTGTGCCAGAGCGACAATTAACTGGACGCATATTTGGAACACCACCAGGTCTAACTACTGACATGTGTTTTGACCTGATTTCAGCATTTTTGAAAGCCGTCATAAGTACACTAGAAAGATTTTTTGTACTTTTACAAAAAAAAAAATCCTTGGAAACCCAGTTGCGAAGAAAATCCTTTGTAAATCTACAAAGAGTTTTCTTGTAAAATATGCAAGAAATTCATTTGTAATATTACAAATGGTAGCCTTGTATTACAACTGATATTATTGAGAAGTGTACATGAAATTACTCTTTCTTCGTATAGAAATGAATTATGATAAATTAATAACATAGAACAAATAAAAAAATATTTCGAAATATAATTTGCGAAAAAAAAATTGCACTTTACCAGCACATAGACTAGAACCCACACTTCCTGAATCAATAGCCTACACCCTCATCCACAAAACCAATTTGACTTACAGGCATGAAAACAATTTTTATAGTAAATATAGCTGCAAGAACCTACAACATGTACTGAAGTTGAAGAATAGGCACATTTATGTAATTTTAAGAGTTCTGTTGTTGTGTTAAGAGATTTGGAAGTCTCTTAACGAGGTATTAAGAGCCGATTTAAGAGTTCTGTGTAGATAGGAAACATTAACAGCTAATGAATAATACGGTTACGTTTCATTGCGATAATTTGCGAAGTTTTAAGTATTTTACGTTACTCATACATGCAATAAATTTCTTTTTGCACGCAGCTGCTCTTTTCATTGCCCGTAAATTTTTGCACAAACATCTATATACGGTTTTACGTTATTGAGTGTCCGCCATTTTTCTGAAGCTCATGTAAACTAGTCAGTATAATACAAACATTTGTTGAGGTATATTACAAACACGGCCCTTGTAGTTTTACAAACGAGTAATTTTACACGAGAAATCATAGTACTGTTACAAGTATTTGAAAATTTACAAAGAGCTTCTCAGTAAATATTACAAAGATTTCATGGATTCATTTTTGGACAACCTAGAATTCAAGACATGTGCGTTTATGTAACTTAAGCCATTGGTCCACACGGTGTTTGACACTTGGAGAACGGTGACTAATTGTCGCCTTCCACTGTCACAGCAGACAACCAATGTGCAGTTGATATCGGCATATTTGTACATAAAACTGTAGAGTCTAACCTGCAGATCACTGAACTCGCGAATCTTTCAGGTCGCTAATAATATGTTATTCTTTCAGCCGATTGTAAGAGACCCGGAAATTTCGCGAATTAATTTTAGTACAAGCTAGATTCCAAAGGCATGTGCATTTGACTTCCTTTTCCATTGGATCGCAGGTTTTAATACACGCCCTAGTAGAATTTGAACCACTAATTAACCTGCAAGGAAACAATTACCAAATCCAGTACCACCTAGTCTGGGGTAAAACTGGAGCAACAGCCACAACGCTTTACTAAGTCTAGAAAACTACACCAAACCAACCATGCACCGCATTAGTTGAGACCAGAAATACAAGCGTGTTCAATGACCTGTAGAGTAGACTTTACAGTCGTATGAACAAACATGCCGATATCAACTGCACATTTGTTGTCAGCTGTCACAGTGGAAGGTGACTATTGGGCCAGCGTTCTCCCTGAGGTGTCAAACACCGTTTGGACCAATGGCTAAAGTATAATAAACACTCGTCATTTTCATCCTAAATTGTCCTGTAAAGAATCCGCGAATTATTCAGGTCTCAATGCATTAGTTATAACGCCATCCAATAATATTTTTTCCCCTTTCTATTAATATTAAACATAAACGAAAAATTGTAATTTATTGATAAGGTAAACATTCAATTTAACCAGGAATAAAATATCTTTTGTGGGAAGAGAAGTATAAAAACACTTGTGCGACACAACCAGAGATGTGAAGAACTCGCGAGTTCAATGACCTTTAGGCTCGATTCTATAGTCGTATACACAAATATACCGATGTAAACTGCACACTGCTGGTCTGTTGTCACAGTGGAAGGCGACAATTGGACACGGTTCACCAGGAGGTGTCAAACAACATGTGGACCAATGGCTAAAGATATATAAATGCACGTTTCTGAATTCTAGCTTGTCCCAAAATTCTTGAGTTCAGTGACCTCCAGCCTTGACTCTACACTTTTATGTACAAATATGCCTATACGAACTGCTCATTGGTTGTCTGCTGTCACAGTGGAAGGCGAAAATTTGACGCCTTTCTCCATGAGGTGTCAAACACCGTGTAGACCAATTGCTAAATTTGTATGTCTCAAAATGAATCCGCGAATTCTCCAGATCTCTACGCATGAGCATACATTACTGAAACTAAGAGACGATTTATCATGTAGACCATCAGAAGCTGCACCAAACGACTGGTAAATTACTGTAGTAGACGCATTTGCATTTAAAATGAAAACTAGACGTTTATCGTTAGAGCCACGAGTAAGTCGCGTATTCATCCGGAGGCTAGATAGACTCCAAATACATGTTATTTTCTACTACTGTCGTGATTGGACGACAGTTCTTCAGACACGTCCCGTTTAGCTATGAGCCGGTCATACGCAGAAAGCAGCAGTGTGAGTGAGTGTTTAACAGTCCTGCAAATAGGCGTCACTCGATCACAGCAACCAATAAGAAAATGATAAAATCTCGAGCGTATAGAGAGTTGTCCAACCTAGCTTGCCCCAACTAAATCCGCGAAATACTCGGGGCTCTATTTATCGTCATTGAGGCCTCTTCATTGAAGTCCTAGCCCGCCTCTTCCTTTTTTACCTCTCCTTACCCTGTCAGTAGGAACACCCGAATGCCGCATAGTAGGAACCCGCATATGCTATACTTCAATACCCTACGGGTATACCAAAAGTTTTCTTTTGCTTATTGGTGGCCTATTTTTGTGAGATATTCTACTTACTGGCCCATCACAATTCGGTAACTTCACTTCTGCGCGTGTGTGATTCGCGGTACAACCAACCAATCATGACAGTGGATCTGAGATAAAGTGTTATGAAATACAACTGTTAATGAAATCTTTTCGCGAAATTCGGGTGTCCCTACGTGTCGGCAAAAGAGCCACCGTTAGTTCCAAATAGTACACAAGCTTCGCAGCAACTAACTCAAACTTGTACGACTGTTCTCATGTGATGTATAGAGACCCATAATTTAGCGTTATCAAACGGCACCCTGTTCACTCGAGTAGAGATCGTGTTCTCTCTTGCTGCCGAAGTCACAGCTCATTCTCCTTTTCGGCTTGCTCACGCGAAATAAGTTACCAGAATGCTGAATGTATGCTATTGCTTCTACAGTAATGTGTGGTGCTTCGAACATATCTGCTGGCCAAAAATTGTGGTCGCAATTTCTTCCCATTTGTCCAGCTACTTCGTGTAACCAGCCAGCAGAGAGTATTGCGACAAACCACGCAATCCATTTGCTATTAGAATATCGTCAAACCGCGCATGGTTGGCTAGCGATTGACCGACTCCACTCTTTCAAAATTCCTTCTTTTTTGTAACTTTAATTCAAAGCACTATGCTATGTCATAAAAAGTCAACATAGACCTGCTTCTCATATAACACATTGTTAGGGACACCAGAATTTGGAATTTCGCGAAAATATTTCCGCCCATGCTAGATTTCAATACTGGCATACCAAAAGTTTCTTTTGCTTATTGGTAGAGACCTAAAAACTTGCGAGTTCAATGACCTGTAGGCTAGACTCTACAGTGTTATGCACAATTATACCGCTATCAACTGCACATTGGTTGTCTGCTGTCACAGCGGAAGGAGACAATTGGACACCGTTCTCCAGGAGGTGTCAAACGCCGTGTGGATCAATGGGCTAAAGTTATACAAACGCACGTGTTTTGAATTCTACGTTGACCCAAAATGAATCTGCGAATTCTCCAGCTCTACTTATTGGTGGCGTATTTTTATGAGAAGAACTTCTTCTTTTTAACTGGCCAGTCATAATTAGGCAATTCACTTCTCTCTGTCTGTGATTTGCGTTACCAACCAATCAGAAAAGTGGATCTGAGCTAAAGTGTTATGAAATACAACCGGTCACGAAATATTTTCGCGAAATTCTATCGACCCTACATATAGTAACGATTAGTTGATAACGCTAATTCGCAGTGGTATAAACATATGCACATGTTACAATGTATGCCAATGATTCCCTTAACAGAGATAAAGTAAACTGCAACTATTTGATGATGATAAAGGACCCAACAAAATAGTTCTCGAAATTACGAGGGAATAAGGTTGAAATTGTAGTCTAAACCATAACAAGCTATAATATCTCCAGTGTGCTTATGTATGAGTGAGATGCTGGATTATAACAAGAGACCCGAAAAATTCGCGAGTTCAATGACCTGTAGGCTAGACTTCACAGTCTTATGTACTCTCATACAGATATCAACTGCTTATTGGTTGATTGTTGTGGTAATAAAAGGTGGTGGTTGGGTGCACAATTTATTCCATGTTTATTATTGGCTCATTTATCTTCAGGAGGTGACAAACAACACGCCGACAAATTACAAACGTAACATGAACGTACATGTGTGTGAATTCCAACTTGTCCAGACATGAACCCGCGAAATTCTCGGGTCCCTAATTATAATTTACCCGCTCTATACCAGAAAATTGATCACGAGTAGAGTACAAATTTAGCTAAACCTATGATCAAACCTAAGGAAACTCAAAAATCGTAAAAAAACTTCTATTGCCGCAACATAAGACTTGCTGCCGCAAAGAAAAGTTGTTTATGTATTAACCATTGCAAAGTAGGCTTGTCAAAAACATATGTATTTTTTATATATAGTTATGAGTATGATAACCTGGCACTGTCATTACTTTAGTTCAACAGACGGCGGACACGTGGGGGAGGTCACTCCTAGGGGTTTTGGTATCACTGGAGACATGTAAATTTGGTATTATGGTAAATTTGAAATTAGGGAAAATGGTACCAGTTATGTAATTGTATAATTTCTGTAACTATATATTTCCGTAGTGGTCCATTTTTAATGTAACCGCTAAATTTTATGTGATTAAAGTAATCAATGGAATCATAATATGTAAATGTTTTATAGTCATATTTGCATAAATTATGTAAAGTTAATCATTTTGGAAACCGTTTGTAATTTTCTTGGGACGGAGAAAATCAAAAAGAAAGGGAATTACCCGGTAATTTAAAATAAAAAAGTTTTTTTTTTTACGTTTCTGGTCACCCCCTTAAACTGACTATCATAAGCCTGCTACTGATTAACTCTTTTGCCATCATTTTTATTCGGGTCCGGTGTATATTCATCATGGATGACATAGTTGTGAAGTTGGAGGCGAGTATTATGCACGCGGCAGAGTTGTCTGGTGTTCACTAAGAACTCTCTGTCGCAACACACGCGCATAGACAAACGCAGACACACACACACACACATCCATACACACACCCAGACACGAAAGTGATCTCTCAAGTCTTTCTTTCCTTCGTAAAGTAGGTTAAAAACAACTTTATCTAACCTTCTTGTTAGCAAATGCATGACGGCCTTAAACGTTGCGACACTGCTCAAGGTTTGGTATAAATAATACTAATGAACTGCTCCCTATTGTGATGGTGTTTCCCAACACACACAGGATAAGGTCTTTTTGGCTTAGTGCTTCCTTAATGTAGGTGTTAAAATGAAAACAGCTGAGAAAACCCACCCCCCTCCCCTGTTTTCAAAAAAGGATTTTGGTTTGTTCCAGTGAAAAAAATTGAAGTTTTCGTTGCCTTTGCTTTTATATCAGCATTAAATCATTTACAAAGCTTTTACTCCAATATTACAATAAATAGGTAGTATCAAAAACATAATTCTGTATAAAATATTTTTCCCACAATTACATTTCATATAAATAATTTATATCCTTTCCCTCTATATACATGTTACATTAAATATATTCCTTTATGTAATACTTAACTTAAAATGGCTGCAAGGCCCCCCCTTTTTAAATAATAATGGTACAGCAGTTCCTGCCTATGTCAAAACTCTGTCCTGTCTCGACGATCATGGGCGAGACACCTCTATTTATCCTTTATTAAAAATCATCGAGAACATCACGAAATGAACTTCATTCCGCCAATATCCGGAAGTCCCGGTAATGCGCTCTGGTGGTACGTGGCTGACTGGCGTCACGTGATGAAGGTGCTGTGCATGGGCGGGGAAGGCAGCCAAAGATTTCGCGGGCGCCAACGGCCCGCGGCGCTGACACTTGCAGAGCAGCAGGCACGCCCGGTGGACGTGAGGCGTGGTGGCTCGTCAAACGCACCCCGTCGCAGCGAAGGTAAGCCGTCGCAAACGGCCCACACATTTTCTCAACTTCACTTACGGTTCCGTTGGTTTAGCTTTCGATCGATGTACAGGGATAGCCGTCACACTATTACATGCAACTGCTAAAGTATTTATGAGGTTCCTCATTTTTTTTCTCAGCTTACTCAATATGGTGTATAAACGCAATAACCGAGTTCGTGATGGGATGGTGGTTCCGCAACGTAAGATAAATATATATATATATATATATATATATATATATATATATATATATATATATATATATATATATATATATATAAAAGACCCCGGGTCACTGATGTACGGAATTGTAAAGAACTCTACAGGTTAGAAAAGGAAGATGTAGAATGGCTTGCGCTACGCTTTCCAGAATCAACTGAGACTCGATATGGAGCTGTGAGCAATGTTGACTGAGTGAAGAGATTTGGTCGGCTCTTAACAGCTAGGTCTTAAGAGACGATATGATCAGTGTTGAAAAGATGAAAACTTTCTTAAAGTACGTAGGAGATCCTGGTCTTCAACCGAGTATTGCTTCAAATACTTGAATTTTGAGCAGCTGCTTACTGTTATCTGTACCACGCATTATGGTGGTTGACAGGACCATTCGGTATTACGTTACTCGGGAATGAATGCCTTTTGATTCGCCGGTAATCACGTAGTATGTCTAGCAGTTAAAAACCATCTAATTATAATAGCTGATATGAGCTAAAGGGGTTCTAAATAAAACTAGACGGGAACTCTTCTTGCGAAAACTAGGTGTCCCTCCATTAAGTAATTCTTTAACACACGTGTGTATGCAACGGAAATGCTACTACACCAGAGCAAAAAAATTCGATCGCTTGCTTGGGTGATTTATAAAATAGAATGTGCAAAATAATCTTGATTAAAGTGCACTGAGATTTTTATTACCATTTAGCAACAGTTTCCCCTATAAGTAGGGCCAGTAAGTTTTAGTTACGAGATTTAGCCACTATATCACAGAATAAATAAGAACATAGGCTTTTCACGTGAAAGTGAGAACTTTTTAAGGCCCTGCTAAAATCTTCCTTTCAATTAATTTCTACCTTTCCGCCACTTTTTAATGCAAACATTGCAATATGACTACTAAACACAGTGTTTTCATTTCATCATTCTCAAAAGTTAACGTCTGAGACTGCAATAAAATAAATTTATTACAGGTTAATGCCTTTTGGGAGGGCCTTAAAAAGTGCTCACTTTACCGTGAACAGCCTATGCAGAGGTTAAATAGCATCTTATCCCGCGGATTCCAGTTGCAAACGCCACCAAAATGGCGTCACTTCCCACCAACACGCCGGAACGCCATTCGCCAATCAGCGTGTGGTGACTTGCTTGCCGGCCAGTAGCCAAGCCAACAGGGTAAATTTCGCAACACGTGGTAGCCAATCAGACACCGTTCCTAGGCCCTCGAGAAAACAACCAGGAAGTAAGTACGCCCATATCAAAGGAACCACCACGCCATTTCATGTCTGCGTATTTATTTATTACTCTGTGACTATATGCACTTCAAAATTATGATTGGGTGACTTATCTCTCTGCACGTAATAGTTGCACGCACTCCACAAGGAAATTCTTTCTTGCAATACCCGAGTCCTGAGTGGCTGCGACATAGAGGCAACTGGTTACTTATGGCTAGAGACCCGAACATTTCACTGGTAAATTTCTAGACAAGTTGGAATTCACACACTTGTACGTTTATGTTACTTTTGTAATTGCTCGACGTGTTGTTTGACACCTCCTGGAGATAAATGAGCCAATAACAAACATGCAATAAATTTTGCGCCGAACAACCACCTTTTACTGCCACAACAATCAACCAATAAACTGTTGATATCTGTATGAGAGTATATAAGACTGTGAAGTCTAGCGTACAGGTCATCGAACTTATGAATTTCTCAGGTCTCTAGTTATGGCTAGGGACACCCGAATTTCAAGAAAAAAATTTCACGACCAGTCGTATTTCACAACACTTTACCTCAAATCCACTTTTGTGATTGGATGATCTAGGTGTTCTGCGTTTTGTATATCTGCCCGCGAATCACAGAAGTACCTTATCAGAGTTATCTAATACGAATTGGCAAGCCAAGCAATGTCATTTTTTCTCACAGACACACACCACCAATATCAAAATAAAACTGCTCGTATGCTCTCAGGGTATTGCAATCTAGCATGTGCGGAAATCATTTCGAGAAAATTTGGCGTCCCTCCTTATGGCCACGGCAACTAATAAGTGCCGGCGTTCTGCTGGCATGTACGGCTGTACTTCGCAGTGTAAGGGTTTGTTTCACCTCTGTATTCTTACGTGTTCTGTGGCTCGGGAATCATAGATGTGACAACGAGGTGGTTCGTATAATTTAAAAACCACATAATGAGGTGCTCGTCTGCCTGGCGGTCAGACTTCGTTGCGGAGTTTTTGAAATCCACGTTTTTTTAAAGAAACTATTAAACGTGCGTCTAAATGTGCTGGTCTACGTAAAGAACGCACACTTCAGACTATGACTGTATGTTACTTTCAAGATGTCACGCACATTATATACACCATCACAGAGCATTCCAAATAGGTTAAACATGGCTTTTTCAAAGGGCCGTATCTCAAAACATACACACAAGAGTAATCAAGGGACATGCAATGAACTTTCCTACAGACTTTTCACCAATAAAAATATAGGTCATCGCTTTAAGTCCCATAGGTGCACGCAGCACTACAAGAACACTGCACGCCAGTTCAGAGCCGTGCGCGTAGGGGCGATGGCACACTTCTAGCACGTGGTAGTGTAGCCCTTATCGCTCTCGCACTTCTCGGCCCCAAATGCCGAAAATCGCTTCAGATATACAAAACCCATTAAGAAAGTGTCTCAAAACACACTTAAGTTCCTCCCTGTGGCTTACACCCTCAAAACATGCTGTAAAGTCAAGCTGTATTGATTTTGTTTGTCTGTTACATTATACTAGAGGGAGGCGGGTTCCAACGTCTTCGAAAGGAAACGTTGCAGATATATGCGTGCTAGAACTAACCATTTACTTTCAAAAATTAAGATTATTTTTTTCACGTTGATGTTTGGATTAAGAATAACAAGTAACATTGTTGTCGTAATGCAAATTTCAAAGAGAGACAGTCTATTTTAAGACAGGAGACTTAAAGCGGAGCGACATTAAAATTGAGTACCCATGCCACTCTTAAGAGTTGAGTAAAGTCGTTAATTATGCTAAGTATGAATTGACTTTTCTAAGATGCTAGGAAATTCTACAAATTTTCACACACATCCTATTTGTATTAGATAATTATTGCAGTTCACAAGGTTGGCCAAATTGCATGTTCAGTTAACATGTTCAGCGATAGTTTCCTACATTTGGGACTTCTAACAGGAAGTGTTTTTGGTGGGCTGTGTTGAACACAACAAAGGAACCAGCGGCCAATGAGGGCAGCCCCTCACGTGTAGAGAAGCATGAACGTCTCTTAACAGCGAAGTCTTGAGAGCTGATGAGGTTGAAGTGAGGTGAGTATGGCGCAGTGCCATAATGCAAGGTAGGTGGGAACGGGAAACCCCCTAGAAAACCCGCCAACTAGAGTCATCGTCCGGTATGATTCCCGAGTGTGAATTACGTGTGGGAGATATCATTCTCTGCTGAGGCAATATTCTGCAGTTAATACACAGCTGCTGCCAGTAATATGAAGCACAAACACACAGTCGTACGGATAGCAGTAAATATAAATTTGTTTACTGAAGCGCAGAGAACGATAGAGGCTCTTTATCAGTGACTGAGAAGGTTTTGTCTTATAAGTAGACACACGGAAATTTCGCGAATTCGTTTGAGGACAAGTTAAATTTCAACAAAACGTACATTTCAGTTGCTATCTCTATTGGGCGACGGTTTGTCAGGCACGCCCTCAACCGCTTTCGACCAATAACGAATTTGCAAGGGAAACAAAAACAGAATACTGCAATACTTGCTCTGAAGTTTAATTGGACCAACGACCACTGAATAATTAACAGAGGCTCAAGTACACAAATTGTTGTGGAGTCTAACTTGCTGCGAAATTAATCCCCAAAATTTACGGGTGTCTGCTCATAAGCCTTTAGGCATATTTTTTAGAGTTGGTGGAAAATCGCGAAGATTTTTTGAGCCAACGTACTTCGATAACGATCTACCTAGTTCAGTCATTCATGATTGGATGAACAAGGTTTTTTGACTTGGCTAAGCTGTTTGCAGACCAATCACGAACGTTCTGCCTCATAGTATCAGTCACTATCGGTCCAGTGAGAACAGGTACTAGCTTTTTACATGCATGCCAGCTAAAAGCAAAGAAAACTGTAGGGAATCTGTACAGTACGTGGAATGCTAGCATACAGTCATCTTTTCCCGTGATGTATCCCAATTTCTAATAATTAGAGATCTGAGGAATTCGCTGATTCATTTTAGGACAAGCTGGAATTCAAAACACGTGTGTTTATATAACTTTAGCCATTGGCACACGCGGTATTTGACACCTCCTGGAGAACGGTGTCCAATTGTCGCCTTCCACTGTGACAGCAGACAACCATGAAGAGCAGTTGATGTCGGCAGATTTGTACATAAGAATGTAGTGTCTAGTCTAAAGGTCATTAAACTCGTGAATATTTCGGGTCTTAACGAATAATTTTATATGTGTTAAAAGTTCCAGTTGCCGGTCTACGAATCTGTGACAACGTAAATATTTACGTGGGGCGAGATATAAATTAAGCGGATGTTTTCAGGATAAGCCACTTTACAGACGTGGAACAAGATGGGCGGGCCCCTAGCTGTTGTTCCTGGCCAGCGTACCTGCACCTGGGCAGGAGTGTATTAAACAAGGGAACCCCAAACTTTCCTCGAGCTTCGACGCTGAGTTTGGGTGGCGTCTAGAGCGGAAGTGAATCGCCCGCGTTTACAAAATTAACTTCCGCCGTCGCCAGCTTTGTTCTTCGCAAAGTTTATTACGAGGAGGCCGGCTTAATTTACGCGAGTATTTAGAACGGCTGTGACTCGCGTAGGAGCAGGCGTTCTAAGTCTTCTGGGCCTCACTGAGCTAAGTATGGTTAAGCTTCATCAGAAGCTCAGCGTTGTCAGTACAATGTGAAAGTCTCTGTAAACGTTTCCGAAATACTGTTGTATAGCAAAATTTTTGGATAATTGTTTAGGAAGTCACGAATTTTTCGACGGCAAACTCTTTCCTGGATCAATGCATACAGCGTAAACAGTTATCGAAGCAAGTTAGTTTTTTTTTGTGAACTATAAGAGGAAAACAAAAAAAAAAGTAATACATAACTTACATATTTCAGACACATAAATGTATTATTTTAGAATTTGCAATTAAAATATTCGTTTGGTATTTTACCGGTACAAAAATTAAGTTTTGTCATAATATGGGCCAATAGAAATGTGTTTGCACTGTAATCCGCCTGGTTTTCGCGAAAACATTCTCGTACAGACTCCTATGCGCACAATTTCAGATTTTGTCTAGTTATTGGCCTCCTGTCTTTGTGAGAAGACATTTTTTACAGGAATGAGCCAATGAGAATTAAATAACTCAGGCGCTGAACGTCCGTGATTTGTGAGTGCACGCCTAAAATACGTAAACATTGAAATCAACCAATCACGAAAGTGTTTTAGAATAAAACTTGTCATTGAATATTTTCATAAGAAAAAATGTTTCCCTACTACTAAACCTACAGCTCAGTGCTGGTGATTTCCTGGTAAACGCTGTTCTCGGTAAAATGAGCACTTTTGAAAGCCCTGCTTAACATCTACTTGAATGCACGTTGTGTATTCTCCCGCCTTATGTAGAATTAATGTTGCCATGGACCTCATCACTTTATTCATGCATCGGTCAAGTGAAACTGCGAAATTATTAGAAAATGATAAGTTTACAAATTTACTCATTTTTACGCTTCGATGCATTAGAAAAAAATAGAAAGTGAAAGAAATAATTCAAGTCAATACAAATGGTAATCATACAGCTTTTATTCGACGTTGGAACTGTTATCACTCCATCGTTACCAACTTATTTGGGCACATTTCAGTGCACCCGTTAAAATATATGCAGGTAGGGGGCAGTGACTTTTTATAAGGTTGATTTCAAAACTGCTCATTTTATCGTGAAAATCCTTTAGTTACGTGTGCAGTACTTAAGCACAGATAGTCGTACGAGAGATTTAGGTAAGCAAAGAGCAATGAACGGTTTGGCTCAAGCACCCGACACGGTATTTGGAACAGAATTGGCATGACGACAGAAATGGAACGACGTGGCGGATTCCTTGGGAGCACCCATTCTCTTATTGTTCGCGCGAGGTTATGGGAAAGACATTGTATCTGATTGGCTACTGCATGTTGCCAAACGACACCTATAGCATAGGTTGCCCGTTGGCAAGTAAGTTACCAGGCGATGATTGGCGAACAGCACTCCGACATGTTGCTAGCCAGCGACGCCATTTTTCTGTCGTTATTCGCGGTACAAGAGACAGTTTTACTTATGTCTAGAGACCTGAAAAATCCCGCGAGTTCAATGACCAGCAGGTTATGTACAAATATGCCAATGCCAACTGTACATTGGTTGTCTGCTGTCACACATGGAAGGTGATGATTGAACACCGTTCTCCAGGAGGTGTCAAACACCGCGTGGACCAATGGCTAAAGTTTAATAAACGGGTGTTTTAAATTCTAGACTGTCCCGAAATGAATCCGCGAATTCTTCAGGTCTCTATTTATGTGTTCTTAAGTATTGTGTTGCCACAAGTTTTCATCATCATTAGAGACACCCGAATTTTGCGAAAAGATTTCACGACTAGTTGTATTTCATAACGCTTTAGCTCAGATCTATTTTCGTGATTGGATGGTTTCCGCGTAACGCGTCTTTAGGTGTCTGCCCCCGAATCAAAGACGCGCAGGATTGAAGTTACCTAATCCTGATTGGCCAGTTAAGTAGGAGAAGATCTTCTCACAAATACACACAGCCAATAAACAAAAAAAAAAACTCTTTGTATTCCGGTAGGATATTGCAATCTAGCATGTGCGGAAATCTTTTCGCGAAATTTGGTTTCCCCTAATCAGCATTAGTTACGGTGCTTACTTTTAAACTTTGCTTCATTTAGAATCATCTAATCAGTTCCAGTGGTTCAGAGACTATAACAATCATGACGAGACCCTCTTGCGTAAGCTTTTTTCGCTTAAGCGAGGAAAATAAAATCAGAGCTTTTGGATCTATTCCACTTTTTTGCTCTTACGTTTGTGAGCTGGCACGTAACATGTGCTATTTTGATGTAGAGGAAATCGATATCCGAGGTACAGTTGTTTTCACCCCCTTTAATAACGCAAGGCATCCTAGAACTAAATATTGAAAAAGGCACATGTCTAAATTAATTTCTGTTTGAGAGACCCGGAAATTTCGCGAGATCGTTTAAGGAAAAATTAAACTTTATCAGCATGTACTGTGGAGTTTCGCTTCTATTGGACCACAGTTTGTTAGACACACCCCGGACCACTTTTGACCAATAGCGAACCTGGGGGGAAAACAAGTACAGAATCCAGTGCTACCTGGTCAGTGGTTAAATTGGAGCAACCGCCAATGAATTACTGACTGAGGCTCGAGTACACAAAGAAGAGTGGAGTCTAGCTTATCGCAGAATGAATCCGCGAAATTTCCGAGTATCTAATAGTGATATTTAATGGGAATATAAATTGGCGGTCAAATGAAGGAATTATCTCATCTGTATAGACCAGAGAATTTCGCGGGTTTATTTCTAGACAAGTTGGAATTCACACACTTGTACCTTTATGTTACTTTTATAATTGGTCGACGTGTTGTTTGACACCCCCTGGAGATAAATGAGCCAATAACAAACATGCAATCAATTTTGCGCTTAAACAACGCCTTTTACTACCACAACAATCAACCAGTAAATTGTTGATATCTGTATGAGAGTATATAAGACTGTGAAGTCTAGCCTGCAGGTCATTGAACTCGCGAATTTCTTGGGTCTCTACTCATCTGTATCAAACGTCACTAGGGATACGAAACTAACTAAAATTAAATATTAGAAACTGTGAACGTCCCTGACTTCAGTCTTTTGAATAATGTACAAGGTTCCTTTGAGAATATGTTTAAGTAATGTAATTATTGCCACAGTGATAACTGAACTACTATACCGAGTGAATAAATTTAACAAAATATGTAAATTTCTCTAAAAACCATAACGAAATAATTGCTGATTTTCTCGCTGCCCAGTTCCTGCTTTATAATGGTTTAGAGGTGCTGAATTTGTTTAAATGTTATCAAAGTTCATAAGTAATAGTTTATAATGAGAATCATAAAAAATAAAAAAATTCAAAAACTGGACATTTTAAGAAAGTTACATTCAGGCGTGTGGTTTTATAGAGAACATTCGTTTTAAAATATAAGCTTTAGCTTTTTGGTTCGCTTATAGATAAAGTCAGTTATGAGTTCTTGCAAGAGAAATCAAAATGGTTTTCTATATGCTATGCAGAAGTTGAAAGATTTTGTTGGGGATATTCCGTATCCCCTACCCTCACATTTCGGCGCTGCTCCATTCTCACCTCTTTCACCCTCATCGGCTCTCAACACCTCGTTTTTAAGAGCCGCCCAAATATCTCAAATCTAACACTCAACGGTTGCCGCTGAAATACACTACGTTAGCTAGAGAGAAGTTGAAGCCAACTCGAAGCCAGTATACCAATCTGCTTTTCGGACTGCAGGCCGAGTCACCGTCAGGACTGCCGATGTATTTCGCTCGAAACAAAACGGAAGTTTTCGGACGCGAAACTGCGAAAAGGGGTGTTTTAAACAGTTGATTGGGCCGCGGTACCAAAACCGCTACGCTGGTCGTACTGCATGAAGAAATCATTCGGATTTTAGCGACCACAATCAGTACCACCAGAGCAGTCGGGTGCAGTCCACTCGAAGACAAAAGTGTGAATGTCCTACCGAAAAACATTCTCTTCGATGGCCTTCCACGGCAGAGGTCGAGAACAGGACTTCACTCAAAGATCTTTTGGGTTCGAGTCCCGGCTGAGGCGTGAGCACAGAATAGCTAAGCTCATAGAAGCAAAATAGGGTGGCGGGTTAGTATATGAAAGCGAGCCAGTTCACCGAATGGCTTCGCAAGACTCTGAAAAGAGCCTTTGTGTCTGAGTGGCTAACTGGGTGCTGCGAAAGATCCCCTACTGGTAGAGACCCAGAAACTTAGCGACTTCACTCGGCAAAAGCTGCACTCCACAGTCATTTGTGTACTTGAGCCTCAGTCAGTAGTTCGTTGGGTTTTTCTATAGGCTTCTGGATTTGGGCCACGTCGAGGATTTCATCTGGAGAAGAAATCCTCGACGTAGCGCAAAACCAAAATACTCAAAATTGACGACAATGGCCGCGGAAGCCAACGAACTATTTTAGTTCATTGGCTGTTGCTTCAGTTTAACCACTGACTAGATAGCACGAGGTTTGGGCCTTGTTTTCCCTGTAGGTTGGTTACTGGTCTAAAGTAGTCCGGGGCGTGTCTAACAAACTGGGGCCTAAAAGGAGCGAAACATTATGGTACATGCTGATAAAATTAAACTTGACCTTAAATGAACTCGCGAAATTCCCGAGACTCTACCTATTGGCTAAGCTCCTGGCAAGCGCATGCGATACCATGTGCTGATTGGCATAAGCGGCTGTTCCATTAGTGTATTATTGATAGGGACAGGACAATTCCGCATTTTAAATTACCTATATGATAGACTCGACGGTCCTGTGTATTTTCGAGCCTCAGCTTTCTACTCATTGGCTGCTGCCCCAGTGTGTAGCCAATTATATGTCACACCTGATGGTACGGTACTCGATGCTTGTTTCCATGCAGGTCTGTTATTGGCTTAAAGTTCACATGGGCATGCAAATATAAACAGAGAAAGTTATTATTAGCGGAAAAATATGAGTACACTGTAGACTTCAGTACTATAAACACACAAAAAACGTTTGTCTGTTTCCATTAGCTGCTGTCTGTTTCAGAAGACGTTTTCATATTTCTCCGGCCCACGCAGAATTCGGCAATATCAGCACGACTCTTACGTGATTCGTGTTCAGAAGTTAACACGTGTCGAAAAGTAACTAAGCCAATTAAAATAGGTTAACTACCATACAGTGTTTTGAAATATAACTTGCCGCGAAACATTTTCGCGAAATTTCACAACCTCTACTAATGAATAGGGACCCGGAAATTTCGCGTATTCATTTGGCAGCTAGCTAGACTCCACAGTCCTTTGTGTGCGCGAGTTTCCGTTTGTTGTTCATTGGCTGATGATCCAGTTTTACCTCAGGCCTGCTGGCACGGGATTTGGTCCCTGTTTCCTTGCAGGATAGTTATTTGCTCAAATTTGACCAGGGCGTGCCTAACAAACTGCGAGCCAATTGAAAAAGGTAGTCAAGAGCATATTCCTATGGAGTCTAGCTTGACCTCAAATGGATTCGCGAAATTTCCGGGTCTCTGCTAATAAACTGTGATACCATAGCAAACATGATATAACTTTGCATGTCCATGGAGTCTAGCTTGTCCTAAAATGAATTCTCGAAATTTTCCTGTTACTAATTATTGAGTATTCTGTAGTAACGTGAAATGATATAGGTATCTACCCACTGCACATCGCACGGCCTTGCGTAAAACATTAATATCACCATGGACGTTTTAAGCGTGACGCAAGTCATATCGCCTTACTGCTAGAATAATAAATATGTTCCCACAACTCCGTTATGGAATTTAGTGTCCACCGGTTGTGAGCATTACACTGTTCATATTCAATAGTTTCGTGTATGTACTGTACATGTGCGGAGCGGGATTCTTGCAACCAGTGAGCAACTGAGAAAACTGCTGCGTGATCATACGTACGAATATTGGTAATTCGTAAATCAATAATGCAGCAACATTCACAGACAAGAAAGATACTCGAAACACCTAGCACTCATACTTAGCTGTGCACAGTACCGGCCACTGCCTGCGCGCAGCCAATCAGAAAATGCGTACGCCCACATGAAAGGAACCGCAAACGCAATTTCGTCTATGTGCACTTTCATATATATACATATACATATATAGCTAGAATTCGAAACACATGTTTTTATATAACTTAAGTCATTGGTAGAGACCAGAGAAAAAATTGCGAGCTCAATGGCCTGTAGGGTAGACTATACAGTCTTGTTTGCAAATAAGCCAATATCAGCTGCAAATTGGTTGTCTGCTGTTACATTGGGAAGCGACAATTGGACACCGTTCTCCAGGAGGTGTCAAACACAATGTGGACCAATGGCTAAAATTTTATACACCCACAAACTTTTGAATTCTAGCGTGTACCAAAAGGAGTCCGCGAATTCTACAGGTGTCTAGTCATTGATCCACACTGTGTTTGACAGCTCCTGGATAACGGTGTCCAATTGTCGCCTTCCACTGTGACAGCAGACGACCAATTTGCATTTGATATCGCACTGAAAAAATTATTTTATGGAGGTGACAAAATTATTTTGTCGGTATTCACCCTGCCAAATTTTTGTGGTGTACACAAAAAAATTTTGTAGAAGCCACAAAATAAGTTTTTATTGACCACTAAACTTTTGTGTCTACTAAAAACTTTTTTTTTGTGGCAGCTACAATTTTTTGTGTACACCACAAAAAATTTGTCAGGGTGAATACCAACAATAATCTTGTGGCCGCCACAAAATATTATTTTCAGTGCGGCATAGTTGTATATTCAACTGTAAATTCTAGCCTGCAAGTCATTGAACTCGCGAATTATTCAGGTCTTTATTCGCGCGCGCACACACACATACACACACAGAGTTAGGGATAGGAAAATTTAGCGAGTTCATTTCAGGACGAGATAGACGTCGAACTTGCAATTGGAATACGGTTCATTAGACACGCTCTGGACGACTCTGAACCAACAGCAGACTTGCAAGGAAACAAGTGGCGAGTGCCATATTACCAGGTGTGCAGTAATACATGCTACTCTCTCTGAGGCAGCGGCCAATGAACAGACATCTGAGGCCCGAGCGTACACAGGACTGTGGAGTCTAGCCAACAGGTCATTGCACTCGTGAAATTTTCCTATCCCTACTCATAATCTTATTTATATATATACACATGTATTTATGTTCAGATACTTACTTATATAAGTTGGTAATATTCCGGGTAGCGGTAGGCCGTTTGAAGCAGACAGTTGTCTAACATAGAACATTTACTTACACGTTTGCTATGTATAAAAATGTCGTTTCAGTATACAGCGCTATATTTGCAGTCTCGGAAAATAAGGCCGCTCATATAATAAAGTTGTCGTAACTCTGAATATCTGATGAAGACACTTTATTATTCCCGTTGTACGCCACTTCAGAACCACCCGAGTTGAATATTTCACGTGGGTAATATTTTATTCAAGATTCTTTGTAGGCTCTTTAACACCCCACAATTTGTGTTGAAATTGAGGAAGCGCCACTTTCATAATAATTGAACACTTTGTAGACTCTGCTCGAGTGTAGCTCGAGCAGTGCTAATTAGAAAATTTCTTTGTTGTGCAGAACAAAACTCGCAAGATGTGCGGTCTTTATTCGGCTAGTGTTTAACGCTACCTCACAAGAACACCACAGTGCAGTAACAGTGATATTGCTAACGATAAAATTGTTTTTTTTTTTATTTGCAGCCACTTAGAGGGACAAAATTGGTTATAAATCTTATCATACAATAAAGGACATTTGATTGGGTTCATTACCAGCTCGGCTCTCTATTGGTTGATGACCGGCCAATTGCGAACGCTGTAAAGTACAGGGTAGTGTCCGGTGTGGTATAGGCCAATAAGATAATGGTAGATTCTAACACAGGTATAGGCTGTTTACGGTAAAATGAGCACTTTTGAATGCTCTGCTTAAGATCTACTTGTATGGACGGTATGCATTCTTCAGCTTATGTAAAAATATCATTCCCATGGGCCTCATTACTTTATTAATGCATCTGTCAAGGGAAACTGTTAAATAATCACGTAAGAAAATATTTTTCAAATCCGCTCGTTTTTATACTTTGATGCATAAAAAAACAGAAAGTGAAATGAATAATTAATTTTATCACAAGTGGTTATCTATCGTTTTTTATTCGACTTTGAGATATGCAACTACTTTCTCTCCATCGTTACCAACTTTACTGGGTGGATGTCACTCAGTGCGCCCGTTAAAACATATGCAGTTAGGAGCAGTGACTTTTTTCGAAGGTTGATTTCAAAAGTGATCACTTTATCGTGAACATCCTTTGCCAACAGAATCGGTGTTCTTGCACTAGTGGATACAGGTGACTCACTTCTAATTTGTCTTAAGTGCCAGTAACGTGTGCAGACCTCATTGTGTTAAAGTAAACGTACGCCACAGAGAAGATAAACACACAGAGCGAAATGGCGTGGCGGTTTATTTGATGTATGCAAACCTGTTCTCTGATTGGCTGCGCGAGCATCTGGGAACGGATCTTGAGGGTGATCGGCTACTACGAACTGCAATAGCCTACTTTCCCCTATTGGTTGAATTGCCAGTTGATAAGTGGGTTACCAAGCACTAACAACGAACGGCATTCCCACATGTCGCTGGCCGGAGTCGACATTTTGGTAGCGCGTGCTGCATGATTTTTCGGAATAAGCGGCTACATCACCTCTGTATTCTAAATTATTCTGCGACATAGCATCGTACCGAGAGCAGTGCAGTTGCGAATAAATTTTTTTTGTAACAACTGTTAAAAGTTTAAACACTGAGTTCCTTAAAATTCTCTTAATTATTCATAAAAATAATAAGTGGTTTATAATTAGGGATCAGGAAATTTCGTGGATTCATTTGGCGGCAAGCTAGACTCCACAATCCTTTGTGTACTTGAGCTTCTGTTAGTTTAACATTGGCTGATGCACCAGTTTCACCCCAGACTAGATGGCACTGGATATGGTCCTTGTTTCCTTTGCAGGATAGTTATTGGCTCAAATTTGACCAGGGCGTGTCTCACAAAGTGCGATACAATTGGAAAAGGATGTCATGAGCATATTTCTTTGGAATATAGCTTGTCTTCAAATGAATTTGTGACATTTCCGTTTCGCTATTTATAATATATAAACATTTATCAAAACCTCCTTCTGCAATTATTATATGTAACTGGCAAACAACGGCATTACAGCACAGTATATGACATTATGCTGTACAATATTGATAGTAACATCGTGAAAGCCAATGTTGTGTCCATCAACTTATAAAAGTGGAATTGCAATATTTAATAATGCTATACATATATATATATAGGCTGGTAATGTTTCGGCTGAATGTGTTAAGATTCGTTTGGAATAGGTCTGTAAAAGGCACGAACTGCTTTTAAATGGATCTCTTTTTGATTTCATCTTCCACAAAAATGAATGGAATTAAAATAATCACGTATAACAATTGTATCAATTCATGATAGATGATCACACTGCGCTATTACGAAAAGTTATGTGATTTCTGTCTGAAGACGTTGACGAATCTGCTCAAAGCGGACTCTGTATGTGCCGGCTTAACAGCATCGTAATATGATACATACTGGGGCCGCGGTGGTGTAGTGGTAGACTACTCTCTTCCCACCTTGCCGAACCGGGTCCCGTTCGCTCCCGGAATTTCGAATGTGGGAGATCTTTCCGGACGATGCCTGTGGCCGGCGGGTTTTCTCAGGGATGTTCTGTTTCTCCCGCCGCTGCATTCGTGCGCCGCTCCATGCTCACCTCACTGCGCCTTAATCGGATCTCAAGGCCTCAATTATAACCCTTTCATACCGACATTGATTTAATGTTTCTGGTGTTGCACATAAGAAAGTTTTCTGTGCGTGATGCACTTACGTTGGCAAAGAAAGTGTTTGGTTAATACAACCAATGAGCTGCAGACGTTGTGTTTAGTGGTCGGGGATATGAACCAGTCGTAGAGTAGAGCAGTACTAGGCCTACGGTTTTTCGTGACAGTTACCGCCAGGGAAAACCAGTGAACACTGAGGGCCGATATATGGTTTTCTTTCTGGTTATCGTCTGATACATGTTAAGTTCTGGTTAGGACCATTTTCTGTTTCTCAATATACGATTAAAATTAATCGGTTGATTATCTGACTGTAACCAATGGTTAAGTTAAACACAAGAAGAGGTTCCAATTAGCGGGCTAATCAGAACATTCATAACAAACATTTGAGGTTATGTGGGTACATAAAATCGCATGTGATGTCAAAAAATTATTTATGAAGTCGAATATGTTTGTATATCAGGTTATCTAAGCACCATATTAATTTTGGACTCTTTGAACAGGTTTGATAGGCATTTTCAAGTTGGAAAATACAACTAAACATTAATCCTATAAATAAATAGTCACGAAAGTTTGTAAACAGTGACAATGACAATTGCTAAATAATCCAAGAGTTGTTTTTCCCTTGATGTGATGATGACAGATGATTTGAATAATTTATTTGAAGATGATGACGACGAAACAGTAGATTTTATAAATAGGCCAAGAATATTTAGGTATCGCCCGAATCACTTGCAAATGAATGACTAAGCATTTTTTATGAGGTTTCACCTAAGCCTACACTAGTAGATGCATATGGTTATGTTATGAAATTTCGTGTCTTAAGTTACGTGCTTTTGTAGGTTGTCACGTAACTTACTTGTGTAAAATGTTTTTCATACTTCTGTGCGTTGTTATAGGCATATTTCTTTGCTGGATATTTTATATGCAATGGTAGGTAATGCTGTATAATTTTGTAAGTTATTTTTATTTTAAGCCCTCTTTACAGTTTGATGTGGAACCACAAGCACATTTGGATAACTACAACTGATATTAACAAATATAAATATGGCAAAAATAATTTTCTGTAATTTTGTAATACATGAATATTGTTAATCATTTACGTATGTTTGTTTCTGCAAATAATTTTTCTTTTGGTTTTAAAACCACACTCAACATTCAGATATGAAAGATAAATAACCACGAATATATTCACATTATGTAATTTGTTTTGTGTTACTGAAATCAATGGATTTGTGGATACAGTAGTTATGATGACAATGTCAGGTATGTAGGTGAGTGTTGACGCTATTTGCTTTACACACACCAGACTTTGATTACATAGTGTTTACTGTAAAGACTTTCAAGTTGGCCTAACTTGTATACGATACATTAACGATTTGCATTATTGCATCTTTCAATGTTAATTGTAGTCACGTCACCACGTGTCACGTTATGGGAACGCCAGTTCAATAATGGTGGTCCTGTACATTATTTTGTAGGTTGTGTTCTTTGCCATTTTAGGTGTATGTTAAATACTCAGATTATGTTAAATAATTTTGCAGTTTATGATACATACATTTGTAGTGCGTGTTACGTACTTGTGTAGGTTTTTATGCAGGCTACTTGCATGCCTTTGTTTTCAAGAATTATTATACACCCCCATTGACCAACTGCTAGTAGCCTTGAGGTTTTATGCATCGGATGGATATTACATAGCTGTGGGAAATTACTTTCGCCTAGACAAAAGTACTGTGTGCTGTATAGTAAAAACGAGGACCACTGTAATTGAAATGCTTCGGACAGAATATATTATGTGCTCAGAAAATAATGAAGACTGTATACAGTTACAGCAAGAATTTTGCACTGTGGCTAGGTTCCCGAAGGTTATTGGTGCTATAGACTGTACACACGTCACAATTATTTCAACAGAACATTTAATGTTATCATACTTCTCTTTGAGAGTTTTCAAGCTCCGCGGAAACACGCCACAAGCTGAATTTATTTCTAGTTCAAATATTCTCCATGCGTCTTATTTCTGTTTCCAGGTAAGAGCATCGGTTCTTTTGCATTCGATAATACCAGAAATATTTCTCTGCAAGAGAAATAAGGACTTCAGTTTCCGAGGAAACGAAATTCTCTGCACACGGCGCTTATATTCATCCATGTTAAACACTTAACCAGCACCCGTAAATAAACAAACGAAGTTCTCATTGCGGCCAATCACGACCCGAGACGTCACGGCATGGTTGCCTTAACCCATAGTTACCTAACCATCAGATCAAATCATGATGAGAACACTAATCAGAACTTAACAGTTCGGTTTAAATTAATCAGTTGATTAGATAACCAGAACTTTTAAACAGACAATGTGAAACCGGGCCTGAGTATCACAGTGTACTGCACCGATCAAAAATAACCTTCCTCTGCATCATGTTGACAATTGTCCACATTTACTGGGAATGAGGATTAAGGGGCGTCTAAATCTCTTCACTCCACGCTCCACTCGTAATATATACAGACCTGAATAATTTGCGGATTAATTTCGCGACGAGCGAGAATTCAAAACACGTGCGTTTATATAATTTTAGCCATTGGTCCACAAGGTGTTTGACACCTCCTGGAGAACGGTGTCCAATTGTCGCCTTCTACTGCGGCGGCAGACAACCAATGTGCTGTTGATATTGCCACAGTCGTACTTAACCCGTTCAATTACTGCGTGCACGATAATAGATGTGTAGCATACGAAGGGTATTTACGGGCAGCATGTACACAGCGAGGAATCAATACCCAATGTTTTGAGAGTCGTCTAACGGGTAACGTGATTTTGTAAGTTACCACGCCTCTCGTATACGAATGGATGATGGTAACGTCCATATTAACGCAGCGCCTTGCTTACTGTTTGTGAAATGGACAGTAGAAACAAGCACAGTGCACACCAAAATATTGCACGATTGCAACACTTCTGCTAACAAAGTAGTGCGTGACCGAACGGGTTAAGACTGTAGAGTCTAGCCTGCAGGTCATTAAAATTGTGAATTTTTCAGGTGTCTAGAAATATATAATTTCGAATAGAAAATAAGTTCAATAAATAGAGACACGGAAATTTCGCGAATTCATTTGACGACAAGTTAAACTTCAACAAAATGTACATTTCAGTTGGTATCTCTATTGGACAACGGTTTGTCAGGCACGCCATCAACCGCTTTCGACCAATAACCATCTTGCAAGTGAAAGAAGAACCGAGTACCACGATACTTGCTCTGGAGTTTAATTGCACCAACGGCCACTGAAAAACTAACACAGGCTCAAGTACACAAAGTATTGTGGAGTCTTGCTTGCTGCCAAAAGAATCCGCGAAATTTGCGGGTCTCTATTCATAAAGGCCGAATGTTAAGTCAATAAAAGAAACGTGGTTATTTTCGTTTGTCGACGAGAGTGTTTGTGTACATTTCGACGAGACAAATGAGAGTTGCACGTCGCCTATTAGAGGCCTGCGGCGCTTCCTCTGCGTTCCAGCGGGACGGGAGTCTTCAGTGGCCTGAAAGTCGTTTGTTTGCCCGGCTCCACCCCCCCCCCGGGGGGGGGGGGGGGGCAGGGCGCAGTTTCTCTGTGTCGCACGTGACTCGCTCGGCCAGCCCATCCTTAACCGCTTCTTACTGTCCGGCAGTCCTCTGGGGAGACTCGAGGAGTAAACTGCGCCGCAGAAACGTGCGCTCTCACACGAGCGTCCGCGATACATTGTCGCCTCGCGGCAACGCTCATTTCGCCTGACCCCAGCAGTACGCCTATTCACGGTCTCTTCCCACTAAATATGTCATTTATAGACACCGTAAGAATTCACGGGCTCATTTTGTGACAAGCCATAATTCAAAACACGCGCGTTTGTATAACTTCAACCATTGTTACACACGGTGTGTGATACCTCTGGAGAACGGTGTCCAATTGTCGCCTTCCACTGTGACAGCTGACAGCCAATGTGAGTTGATGCCGGCGTATTTGTATATAAGATTGCAGAGTCTAGCCTGCAGATCATTGAACATGCGAATTTTTCATGTCTCGAGTTATACCTCGAAAAGTACTCAACCTATTTTGGCCAAATTTGGCACATAAGTAATACTAAGATTGGCCAGGTAAATGTAGGCAATTCAACTTAATTAGACATTTATTTTCAAAATAATGGCTATTCAAAATATTTGACGATTATTTGGTATAACTATAATACACTAAAACCAATTTCAAGCAAGTTTTGTTCACTGGCAGTATATATTAAAAGCATCAAATAAACTTTAAAAAAAACTTATGTCCGCCATTTTTTAAGAGAGCGCTGCATCAATTAATAAAATTTTTGTGTAATTTCTTGGGAAACAATTGAAAGATTCCTACCAAATTTGGCAAACAAGCAGTACTGCCGAAGTTGATATGTATGTACAATTATATTTCAAGTGTTGCGGATACTTATTTTCAAAACCATTTAATCAATTACAACTTAACATGGTATGCTGGAAGTACATAAAACTAACATAAAATGTGTCTGTACGGGCCCTATTTTGTCCTCAATTTTGTATGATAGTGCCATATGAATAAATAAATTTTGTATGTCATATCTCGGGACAAAATTGACCGATTCCTACCAAATGTGGCAAATAAGTAGTACTGCGGTAGGTTGTGTTAACTGATATGATTTACATATGTCAAAACCTTATTTTCAAAGTGAGGGCAATATACCTATTCTAGTTTTGTATGTCATATCTCGGGACAAAATTGACCGATTCCTACCAAATGTGGCAAATAAGTAGTACTGCGGTAGGTTGTGTTAACTGATATGATTTACATATGTCAAAACCTTATTTTCAAAGTGAGGGCAATATACCTATTCTAGTTTTGTATGTCATATCTCGGGACAAAATTGACCGATTCCTACCAAATGTGGCAAATAAGTAGTACTGCGGTAGGTTGTGTTAACTGATATGATTTACATATGTCAAAACCTTATTTTCAAAATGGTGGCAATATACCTATTCTAGTTTTGTATGTTATATCGTCGATACAATGTACTAAATTCCAATAGAAATTTGTATGCTGGCTGTATATGTTACAACAATCAAATGTACAAAAGAAATTTCAAGTTAACTTTGTATACTGACATTTTCAGTTATATCAATCAAAATTGTCTATGCGAAGCCTCATTTCTCCGCCATTTTGTAAGATACTCCAAATGAAATAATATATTTTTATGCCATATAAAAAATCTACCGATTTCTTTCAAATTTGGTGAAGAAGTTGCACTGCGGTAAGCTATATTAATGTATATGTTTTAAGTATGTAAGTCTGTTATTTTTTGAATGGCGCGTATACAAACATTTTAGCTTAGTGTTATATATCTACGAAACTGTGGAACAGATTTAAATCTAACTCTTGCATATTCTATCTATGACAATAATCGAATCTGCTTATATATAAATATTTTGCCCTCCATTTATGATGATCGCCACATGATCAATGGAGGTTTCATGCAATATATCGCGACCAAACAACCGATATAAATTTAGAGATCCTCCTTTACTGGACTTTTGGCAAAGTATTTTCAGGCGACTTAATTGAACATTTTGTCATATTTCGGGAGCAATATGACTAATTTTCACAAAATTTTGCAAACTCACAGATGGCCACGTAACGTTGCATGATTTAAATGGCGTCATGTAATGGTTTAAAAAATGGTGGCCATATATATAATTTGATATGTTTGGCATATCTATTTAACAATTACAATCAAACTTTTTATGCTGACATTATTTATTACAAAAATTTAGCGCAGAGCCTCTCTTAAATCAGTATAGACCCATTTAAGAAAATAAGGTTTTTTTTATGCCGTATGTCTGAGACCAATCAAACCAATTCCCATCAATCTTTTCACACAAGTAGCGTTATGGTTAACCATGGAAACTTATGTGTTTTGGTGGCTCAGACAAGTATTTTCAAAATGATGGCCGCGTAAATATTTCAGGTTAGTGAACACTATTATTTAAAACATCACACTGATTACATCCGGAGTTGATACTCCGAATCTTACCCCCGTGATGTAGTCAATTGCTAACGAGCTTAATTTTACGAGCTTTTCTCAATAAGTCACTCGTGTATTGTCTTGGTATTGTTTCACAAGTTTCCGGTTTAATCTCTAATGATATTGCTGTCAGTGAGACGTCAACGCCTAACCACCATCTAAGTTTTTAACAACATCACTAAAATGTATTTTCACCCACGTAGATGAAACTAGGCTCATTAGCGATCAGTAATTTCTTGTTTTGTACGCAATTGTAATAAACAGTGTGGAGAACATTAAAACTTACTACAAACTATTAAATATATTTTTGCAGAATTTAGTGTACACATAATAGAATTGTCAAAATACGAATTACCAAACCATCGTCATAAATGCTGTTCAGGTAAACAGAACTTTTGAAAGCCCTGCTTAAAGTTTAATCGCATTTACGTTGTGTATCATACTGCATTATGTTAAATTAACATCGACATGGGCCTCATCACTTTATTCATGCGTCGGAAAATCGGAACTGTGGAATTATCAACAAGGTATATACTTTACAAATATGCTAATTTTTACAATTAGGTGCATCGGAAATAAACAGGAAGCGAAATAAATGAATTAAATTATCACAAATTGTTACCTAACACATGTATTCAACATTAAGACGTAGAACTACTTCACCTCTAACGTTAAAAACTTTACTGAGGAGGGGGGGGGGGGGGCATGTGCAGGTAGGAGCACTGACCACTTCTAAGGTTGATATTTAAAATGTTCACTTTATTGCGAACAGCCTCTACAAGAGTGCATAGGCGGTTCACGGTAAAGTGAGCACTTTTGGAAGCCCTCTCGTTAAAAATATGAGTTAGTAATCACATCTTATTAACGTTAACTTCCGAGTGCGGTGGGTTATACACACCGTGTTTATTACTTACGTGGCAATATTTATTTATAGAGGTGGTTAAAGGATAAAAAAAAATGGCTGAAAGGAAAGAGTAACTAGTGCCTCGAATGTGCTCGCTTTACCGTGAACAGCTTGTACTTAAGAATGCAGGGGTGAAACGACCGCTTGTGCCGCGAACTCCTGCTGCACACGCCACCAAAATGGCGTGACTAGCCGCACCGTGTCGGAACGCAGTTCGCCAATCAGCGCCTAGGAACCTACTCGCCAACAAGCACTTCATCCAGCAGGGAATAATATCGCAGTACGCTGTAGCCAATCCGAATCCAGGCCCGCTCCAATTGCATCGTGCAGCCAATCGGAGAACGGGTACGCTCTCATTGAAAGAATCGCCATGCAATTTAGTCCCTGTGTATTTATTTACCCTGTGGCCATATTTCGAGGCCACTTCTCCAGAACGATCCAATTCGTTTATGCACTACGCACAGAAACGCTCACGATATATACAAACCTACTTTATGTTACAAATTTCACAAAAGGAATAATTTTAAACATGCAAATTTGCCCTAGAATTTAATTTTTTTGGGTTTAAGGTGATTTTTCTATGTGGTATTTTTTCCATGTAAATATAATTTGAAGTACTCCTGACGTTAGCATTTCTTATTTTATAGACACGTAGATATGTATTAAAATTCATTCGTTTGGTTTTAAATGTATTTTATATTTGTTTAAATTTCAGATTTTTCATCATATTTTTTTTTATGTTTGGGTCGTGTTTCATTTTTATGCGATGAATGTTTTGTTATATTTCGGAGTCGTTAGCGAGGCGATGGAATTCGAAATTCGAAACACTGAAAAGTAAAATTTATAAAGAAATCTCTCTCACTAAAGAACCACGAAATTTGAATATGTAACGCAATGTGCTATAGATTTTGGAATTATAAATGAAACAGACAGATGATTATCCACGTATTTTTCATGAGGCAATAGTGCCATGCCTGATGATATGCGTTCGCGTGGCTATCTAGGCCTACCTATCTACCCATGGCATATTAGTAGTTTCTTCACATTTTCTGAAAAAATCTTTGAAAATTCATCCCAAGTTTGACGTCTTTTTTGTTCCTAAATATATCACATATGACAAGAGTTTTATACTTTGGTTGACATAAAACTATCATATTTTATATATTTTTTTACAGAATTGAAAATTTATTTTTATTTTACCTGTAATTTATAATATTTCAATTATAATTAATATGAAAAGAAATAAAACTGCATTGGCTATAGTAATAAATAGATCTCATGCGAAATATGATTACATCAAGTGCCCACAAATACGGTGAGCTGTCCCTTTGGTGTAATTTTCTAGAATATGTTAAGCTTTTTCTGACGAGGCGGAGGAATATACTGAAAGTAGAACTTTAGCAGGCCTTCAGAAAAAATTGTAAGATACCGTGAATGGCGGATATAATACATTTATGGTTACGTCCAACTTTTCTGAAGCTCTGCTGAAGTTCGACTTTTTGGCTATTCCTGCACCTCATGCAAACAAAGCGTAACTAAGTCTATAAAATTACAACAAAATAACAACGCACCGTATTTCTGCGCTATTATTTTGATTATATTTTTCGCGAGGGCTATTTATTAATAGGAAGCGCCGCGACTTCATTCAATTTTATTCATAATTATTATAAATGAAATATTTTAATGTTTGGTTAAAATATACGTTAAAATTAAATTTGACCAAAAATTATGCATTTTCATTTTAACCAAAGAGTGTAATTATTTGGGGGATCGAAGACGTAGATGGCCGCCACCATCTTGGTTCTGTCAGCCATTTTAATCAACATGTTGAATGTCGGGACCTTGATCTTGACATTTGACCTTAACCCCAATGACCTTCGACTTTGATCCCAAAAAATCCCAAAAAATTTCCAAATATTTATAAAAAATTATTTCAAAAATTATTAAAAAAATTTATAAAATAAAAAATTACATTTTCTGGTTTAGTGGGGACGAATGACTAGAAACGACCAGCCACCATGCTATGACGTCACCCATCCGCTATGTTGGATCCAGGTGGCCTTGACCATAACCCATGACCTGGATGCTATAACCGTGAACTTGTATGACCTTGAAAACTAAAACTCGAAAAAAAATTGTAAAAATGTAATAAGTTCATAAAAGTCAGCGAGCATATTACATTACTGTCTACTACCGTCATCTTTAATCCTGATGACTTCTACCTTTGGCCTTAACCCGGTGACCTTCGACCTTGAACGGTCGGCTCCAGTTCCAACGCCAGATCCCGTGTATCGATTTGGTATACTCTATGCCTATAAATACAATATGGCCGCTACTGCTCTACCCTCGAGAAGCGAGCCTTCCAAATTCTTCCCATGGATCGAAAAGTGACTTTCTGGGCCTCGATTTTGCAATTGAGGGGATCAGTGCTTTTTTGAGAAGAGGAAAATTTTGAGTGGAAAAAGGAAATTTCGAGGGAAAAAGATAAATTTTGAACGAAAAAGGAAAATTCCTAAATGGCGACGGGCGGCTCCAGCTCCGATCCCATATCTCTTTGTGCCAGAGTCCCCGAAATCATTCTACTCCAGAGCATAAAACGTTACTTATTCATGGCACATTTTTGAAATAACCAAACACCCAATATATGGGTTGATGTTTCAAAGGTATATTCCGAAAAATTGTAAAGGTACTGCGAATAGACTATGCGTATACCGCACACTCCAGCCACACAGCAATTGGTGGTATGGTACTTACTTTTGACTGCATTCAGTTAATTTGTGGGGAGAAAACGAGAAATTCAAAGTAAGATTTTGCTAGTTGCTTACGAGAGTATTTCTTCCAATTAAAACTTCGCAATTTGCGAGAAGTGTAGCACATCAGAGAAACCGTATTTTTATACATCCATCTATGTTCTTAATAAGTAGAGGTACTCTCCACATTTTCCTCAAGACGAACTCCCAAGCTGCAGAAAAAAGTTTATAGAAAAAATGGACTGTAAGTTAAAATACTGACTTAAAAAATCTTGTCGACAACACGTGAAAATCGTACGAAGTTAATTAAAAATATGCTGGATGATAGCGAATTCTTTAGTGTTTTTTTGTCTGTTTTTGTTACTTAGCGGTTTATGAAACTAATGATTTATTTTGAAGTTTTTTGCGTAATAATACGAGCATTTGCTTCGTTTTTCTTGTAATACATTCTTTTCTCCCATTCCATACTTTTCTCTTTTCCGTGATTTCTAGTATCGCCTTCCAACCTCAACTATTTTGTGTTATTATCTATGATATTGTAATAAAACACTCGACATTAAAACAGTACTCCCATTTGACACATTTGGTTGACTTTGCTAAGTCTGTAACGCTAGTATTTTTAGAACATTGTGAATGAGACATGGCGTACAGAGAGTAAAATGTTCTTTTACATAGAAAAAAGTGCACGCAGCCCTTTACATGTGTGATAAAAGTACCTCAAAGCCCTTATATCGGCAAACATCTTAGTTTCTCATTATTTTCAGATAACACACACACACACACACACACATATATATATATATATATATATATATATATATATATATATATATCCTCTTCACTCTTTATTTCTGAGCTCTGCGCTTTTCGTACGATGAAACAACTAAAATCAGATAGTACTAAAAGCTTTCTTTGCTAAATGTAATGCATTGTTTTTCTATATTTTTCCCAACAAAAACACATTTTTCATTGACATGAATAACGCATTGGTTGTGATCTTTGTTTCAATTTAATTTCCGTTTGCTACATAATTATATTTCAAATTGAACATTGCAATATTGTGATTTTTGTGTTGTTTGTTGTGTGCAGAAATCATCTTAGGTATAGTTCACTACATTCGCTTTATTTAACAGTGGAGGTTTTCACGGGACCATTTTTGTCAATAAAGCAGTAACATTGTGCACACCTAATTTGCGTAGTTAAATTAATTGATAATTGTCGATTTAGAACCGGTAAATAACGTTTCTTGGAAATATCCACATTATCATAATGAAATTACTAAAAGTCTTCTATATATTTCCCAAAAAATTATTCTATTTATTTTTAACTTACAAAAACCAAATTGCTCAAATATTTCGTGCATTTATTCTACCGGCCGTTTTTGTGCATAGCAGGTTAGTATCGCGTTAAGAGTTTATCTTTCGATTCACATTTCGATTTAAATTGTAACATACGTTCACTCTAAATCTTAATCAGTTATTTCAACCAATAGAATTAATTTACTGAATATTCAGCAATTGAGCTGGTATCTACTAACGAATCTGTATATAATTTACTGATGTTTTACCACCAGGCAAGTTCAATACACTCGTAATAAATAGAAATCATTCTTTACTCAGTGAATACTCGAACAATTATGACAGTTTTCATTTGAGAGTAAACTAATCTGCGTTTTACGGAATAGTTCAATTTTGCCATATTTAAGCGAAACGTAGTTAACGGTTGAATTGATTGTCTTCTGTTCTACAAAATAGCTTGAAAATCTAGTTATTCGTTTTATTGATTTTTTTTATTTTTTATTTAGAAGTAAAGTTGTCTAATTTTAAATACTAAACATATGAAAATGCTAGTCGTTTAGTTACCTAAGTTTGGTGAAACTTGTTTGTGGACGACCGAAATTAGTGAAGATATTTCCGATCAGTTACAATGGTAAAACAGCCCGTTTTCAACATTGCTACTAACACACTTTCATACAAAATTTCATGTTAGATTTAAATGATTAAACAATTGCACGCTTTCATTAACTTTGTTCGAAAATCAAATAAACAGACTTTTAAGGCCTTTGCAACATTATTTCCTCAAGTTATGTTGCGAGTAGATATTGGTTTTTATGCATGTTAAAAATGGACACCGAATTACAATAAAACGTTTGTAAACTTAATATAAACTCAAATAAACTATTGATTTTAAAAGGAATTATTTTTGATGTGCGCTCGTGGTCTGTTTCTGGAAGAAAAAAAAAGTTCCGTTTAAACAGCGCGAATCGAGAGCTAATTGGTTTAACCCGGTTAGAGCAACACTTAACTTTATCCGCTTGGAAATTTGATCCGCCCGAGTCTCGGAGTGTCCGCTAACTCGATCGAGTTAGCCGGATACTGAGCTCAATCAAGCTGGGGTTTACCCCGTCCAACGCTGCGGTGGGTGAGTTGGGCAAGGCGAAACAGCGCAGCAAAATGTCAGCTGCTGGTTGCAACTTATCCATTGGGCGAGGTAGGCAGCTGGTTTCGTGGACGGTACGAGAGGTTTTTTTTTTTAATTAACCTCTGGAAAATTACCTGATTTTAATGAGTTGCGTGTTAACTCGATGGCGAACTCGCTTATACAGTGACGGGAGCTGCGATACACGAGAAGTGCGGTTAAACGCGCTGAGAGTGCTGGCACGAAAAAATTCATTATTTTCTATTTGTGAGAAATAGTCTTCAACATGTAAACATTACTTACTAGTACGATTTACTAGCTTGAAAAACTTTACGCTTCATTACTTACTAGTACGATTTACTAGCTTGAAAAACTTTACACTTCATTACTTACTAGTACGATTTACTAGGCTGAAAAACTTTACGCTTCATTATTTACTAGTACGATTTACTAGCTTGAAAAACTTTACGCTTCGTACTTTTTGCATAATAGCACGTCAAAATCTCACCTTTAGTGTCTTCGGGACGTACAAACGATCAAAACTTACTCACTTACCGAAATGAGATATTTCTAGAGCTACCTATTTTTTTATATTTTTTTTATTATAAAGATCTAAATGGAGAGTGGGCTTAAATATCCTGTGTGCACACTTGAGGCTATCCTTTGGCTATTGGCCGCTGGTCTTTGTGTGGAGACTGCCTACTAGATGAGTGAACCAAACATGATTAATTCCGTACCAGCAGTTCGCGTTTGTTTATTGGCGGCGTGTGTCTCTAAGAAGTTCTTTTCATAGTTGATTGGCCAATCAGAATTACGTTACTCCGATATTGTACGTCTCTGTTTTGCTGTTAACCACTTAAGACGCGTAACATCTAGATCATCCAATCACAAAAGTGGATCTGAGGCAAAGTGTTGTGAAGTTCAATGGTCGTGAAATCTTTTCACGAAATTCGGGTGTCCCTTTTATGAGGCAAAACAATCGTCGAATTTCCTTTTTCTGTGTGTTTTAAAAAATTTTTGGAATATAGATTCCCATCACTTCCTCATCCTGTTGCTCTTATGGAGATAATACACGATACCGGATTCCGTAAAAGCTTGCGCAACGTCCGCCATAGCGGCAGTTATACCAGCTAGTATGGCACCCGACATGGCATTTACCGCGTTGTACTGCCAGATTTCGTACCAGGTTTGGTAATTGGGCACGTCCTATTTTCCGTGGCAGGTTCCATGCCGGCTTTCGTACCTGGCCAATCACGTCGCAGTTTCAGAGCGTAGGGCGCTCCCCGTGGCTACTACTTGAAACGAGTTGATGAAGAAACCGAAAAGGATGCCTCCGTCTTGATTATACATCCTTGAGGGTGAAACTGTTTAAAATAGATTAGAATAAGACGACGACGAATAATATTGGCTAAGACAAATTTAAATTACTGCTAAAAACCGTTCTAATGACTTAAAGCTCTACCTACTCATCAAAACATTAATTCGAACGATTCATCATATCTTCTGTATATAAACTTACTGTCAGATGTATGCACTGATGGTACAGTGGTAAAGTTGCGGTGTCTGCTTCAAGAGTGTATATTTGGGGCGTGAGTTCAGAACTCCGTCGGGTCCAAATTTTACATGCTTATGATATCCCAGTACGTTAATAAAACACTGTATTTTGCAACCGGTCAGTAATTTTCGTCAAAATAAAAATAACACACTCGCACTCTTAGTGACTTCGCGACATTTTCAAGTAAATTAATGAATCTATACTAGTAAGCAATCAATTTATGTAAAATGCGAACGGTAATATAGCAATATTAAGATGTGGTAGCTGGTTTTATTCATAGGCCTACGCAAAGTTACTAACTCGTAGAAGTTCTAAGAATGCTGGTCCATAGTTACTACAAACCACACACTGCACACCCACTGAGGGTGTCAAATGGTAGTACGCGAACTGCTGTCGTGTAATATGAATATTCCATGGCGGCTCATAACGGGTGGTATACCAGCTCGTGCACCAGGGCCTGTAGAAGCTTTAACAAGAACCAAGTCCGACTGCAGGTATCGTGTAATATCGGCTTTAGGGTATAGTGGCGGAGGTTGAGGTGAAGGGTTGTGGCGGTAGGGATCTGAGGTGATACGCCGCCGCAAAATACAGTCACCCAATTCCGAAATTGGCTCTGTGATACGTAGGGCCACCTGTTTTCCGCGAAAAGATTTACGCGGATGCTAGACATCAATATCCTATGTACATAATTGCAGTTTTCATTTAGTTAATGGCCGCTTGTCTTTGTATGGAGAGTGTGTTACATAAGTGCGCCAATCAGAATTATGTTTCTCAAATACTGAACGTCCGTGATTCGAGGGCAGACAGATTAGTCGCGTAACAATTTAAATGATCCAATCACGAGGGTGGTTCTAAACTAAAGGGGTTTGGAGCACAACATGTCCCGAAATCTTTTGGCGGAAAACAGGTTCCCCTAGTGATAGGGAGTTTTGGAACTAACTAGCCGTGGAAACTTTTCGCGGGATAACAATTCTCTACCTTAAATTAACTCGTTCAGCCCCTGTGACCACGGATGAGTACATGTTGCATATGAGGGTAATTTATGGTTGGCGCTGTACACAGCAAGGAATCACTGGCCAGTTGCTTTGAGTGTCTTCCTTCCGAGTAATATGACTTGTTGAAGCTTCAGCAGCTCTCGTTTGTGAATGGTCAATGCTGACAACAACAATCACGCAGCGCGTGGTTTACTGGTTACGGGAAGCACGCCCATCACTAGTACAGCACACATGATAAATTTAAACGATTACAACGCTTGAACTCGGAAATTAACTTGGGACTGAAAGGGTTAACCCATCGAAATCCACTTTCATTTATGATTTCAAGTGATTTTGCTATCGTAAAAAATAAGCTATAAGACTCTGTGCGTGGCTACAGTAATATGAACTTCTCCTCACCTAATACTATAGCACGGTTCACAAATTAGTCATCCACGGGGAAGATCATTGGTAGGGGCAGTGATATTTCGCGAAAAGAGTTCGGTACAAGATACAGTTCCAAGCACTTTGGGGTCGGCCAGATTTGTTGATTGGCTGAAACATGTTCTGGGCCGTGTTAACTGTTTGCGCACGAATCACTAAAGTACAATGTCGGGGAGTTACGGAATCCTGAGTGTCTCGGTCAGATGCACAAACGACACCAGCAGCCAATGTAGGTATGGCAAATAGCACAAACAGCCGAGGTGTGTTATCGTATTGAAGTCTACTGCGCGCTCCGATTTATTCGGAAAAAATCGGTTGCCCTAATTATTGGACACTAAGCCTCGCAATTAACGGTACCGGCTACAATGCAAAAAAAAATTTTCTTCATTTTACGGAAAAGAGTTATTAAAACATTTTCCAGAACTCTCAGTAAAATTAAGGGTGAGTTGCTTTTCAACAAACTGTCCGTAAATTTCGCAAAACTTTCAGTGAATTCACGGAACCTCTTCGTAAATTTGCTAGTTACTTTTCTTTACTTGCAGTTTTAAAATAAACGTTAATGGAAAACAAATTTTTTAATTCTCTTTATGGGGGCGTTCCACTATGTGTAAAAAAGTTATATAAAACATTTTAAATCTGAACGAGATTTACGAGATTTGGACTCGAGTATACGGCTGTAACCACTCAGCTACGACAGCCTTGTGTTAACTTAAGGACATAGTATAAATGTGGTGTTTCTGTTGTAGTCAAGTAAACAACTTTTTCAGTAGCTATTAAAGTTTGTGCGTTTAAAGTGTTGCTTAAGGATACCGGTTACCCGACACCTGAAATGCGCTGCAGAATGTTTGAAATACACGTTATTCTAAGAAACTACTAAACGTGTGTTCAATGCGCTGCTCTACGAAAGAACACGCACGTCAAACGAGGGTTTTTCAGTGCTTTCAAAATGTCACGCACGTTAGAAACACCATGTCAGAGCTCTCCAAAATTTTTAAATTTGGCTTTTTTAAAGTGCTGCATTTCATATTATACGCTTCCGATTCACAAAAAAACAATTCATGGCCCTGTACCGAACCTTCCTACAGTCTTCCCAGCAATAAAATAATACGGTCACATCTGAAAGTCCCATGTATAGCGACAGGAAACGTTTGCGTTTTAAACGACCCGTAGGCTAGACTCCATTGTCCTATGCCTTTTTTCGAGCCTCAGCGTTCTATTCATTGGCTGCTGCCACATTTCTACCGCAGACCAGGTGGAACTGGATTCGTTACTTGTTCCTTTCTAGGTCGGTTACTGGCTCAGAGTTCACCTGGGCGTTTCTTATAAACTGTGATCCAATTGCAAACAACCGAAAGGCACGTGTGTTCGAATTCTAGCTTGTCCTGAAAGGAATTCGCGAAATTTTCCATTCCCTACCCATACATTAACGCAGTGCAACGAGAACACTGTACGCCAGTTCAGAGCCTTGCGCTTAGCGGCGATGACGCACTTGATGCGCGTTGCAGTCTCGCCCTTATTTTCCCTGCGTTTCTCGGGTAAATGCGCTACGTAGACGGGATCCTTAATTTTATGGACACCTGCTGCTACACTTTGTCGTGGGTACCCTATCTGCTGCAGAAACGATAATTTACTTGTTACAGTGAAAAATTGAACTTCGCATAAACTCGGCATTTTTCGTTCCCGAAACCCAAACTATAGCTATATGAACTACAGAGACTTTCCGTATTTTGTATTGATGGAACTGAGCTTCTTTTTTATTATTACAGATTGCGTTTCCGAATATTTACTGTACATTTACGTTACAATTCCCGTAAATATACTGAAATGTTTAACATTGCATATATAAATATATTTTATTATATATACCTAATTGCTAGGAAGTGGAAAATTTCGGGTTTTGAACTACCTGTGTGCTAGACTCCACGCTCCTATGTATTTACGAGCCTGAGCTTTTTGTTCACAGGCCCGAGTGTGTAGCCGATTTTACCTCAGACCAGGTGGCACGGGATTCGGTGCGTGTCCCCTTGCAGGTCTGTTATTGGTTCAGAGTTCACCTTCGCGTGTCTAAAAAGTATAACACAATTGTAAACATGATATAAATATACATCATGTGTATGAAGTCTACCTTGTCCTAAAATGTATTCGCGAAATTGTTACTGATTGTTTATAATGGGCCTTGAATGAGTTCAGTTCCTAGCAAGACGATGTGAACAATGGGATAAAAAAAATATTACTAACCCGTTCCGCATACATTAAGTTCAGAGTTGCAGTTACGAAATTTTTCGGTACGCTCGGTACTTATGTTAATGATTTTTCTTGGAACCAGTGGAAAACATGCTGCCTTCTTGATGACATTCATGGCAAAGAGGAGTAGAAAATACCAAAAAATCAAACTAAGCACAAGAAAGACTCCCAGAGTATTGGAAAATGGTGCGTTTCTGTGAACGCTTCCTGTCATAAATATCTTTCACGTGCAACTTGTCCAAGATCGTTGACACGGTGACTGAAGTGTTTAACGTCTCTGTAATAGGTTCTGTGTACATGAATGATTTAATTATTTTTCATAACAGAGTGCATAGATTAAAAGTTACATTTAAATCGATTTGCGCGGACCCGTTCTCTGTTTGGCTGAGCGAGGATCTGGGAACGGGTCTTGAATATGATTGGCTGCTGCGGAGGGCGAGTTTTCCCTTATTGGTTGAAGTGTCTGTTGGCATTTATCTCACCAGGCAATGCTGAGCGAATGACGTTAAGACATTTTGCTGGCAAGAGACGCCATTTTGGTGGCGTATGCTGTTAGAGTTCGCGGAATAAGTGGCTATTTCACCCCTGTATTCCTAGGTACTCTGTGATTCAAGTCTGTTTTTCTAAAGAGGCCGGTTACGTACTTCAGAACCCACGTTGGCCTAATAAGTAGGCATAGCCTAATTTCGCGTATTTATTTCAGGACAAGATAAACGTCCAATATGTGTACACTGAAGTCACATTTGCAATTGGAATACAGTTCATTAGAAACGCTCTGGACGACTCTGAGCCAATAGCAGACTTGCAAGGAAAGAGGTAGCGAAAGCGATAGTACCAGGTGTAGAGTAACTCTGGTTAATATCTGGGGCGACAGCCAATGAACAAACATCTGAGGCTCGAGTTTAGATAGGACTATAGAGTCTAGCCTACAAGTCATTGAACTCGCGACATTTTCCTATCCCTACTAATAAGGAAACTATATTTTCGCAAAAATAATATCATCCATGATGAGGTGAACTATATCAGAACTCTTCAGCTCACAACCCCTTTTGTGAGTAGATAATTTTAATGCATATTCAGTATCAGAGAATCAAAATACCGGTTAGCATAGTTAATAAAAATTGCTGTTTTCACAAAAAGACTCCCGGTAATCACGCAGGAGAGTGAAATCCAGACAACACATTAAATTATAAAAAAAAAAAAAAAACCAAATCATCAGTCTTGGCCAATATTATTTTTGTCATTTTCATTTATGTTTTAATGCGGTAATAAAAAGAAGTTTGAACAATTTGTGTGTAGTCTATATATTATTGCACCCAGATGGCAAAATTGGGAAATGTTCTGTTATCAAGATAAGATTGTTTATCCCTCACCCCATAAAAAAAAATACTGGGCTTATAATTAGAGGCCTGAAAAATAAGCAGCTGTATTTGGGAACAATCTAAAATTTTAATATAGGTCTTTTTTTTTTATTTCCTCAATTGGTCCGCGACTTAACTATATTTGACACGTCCAGGAATATCCTAAGCCGAACATAAACAAACAATAAAATGCAGGACCAATCACGAGTTTTCCCATTTTTTCAGCAAGCAGTCCATGATTAGCTAACATATGCCTGTAGCTGTGATATCGTAGCATATAAACTGTTCACTATTAAATTATCACTTTTGAAAGCCGCGCTTAGGATTTACTATGATTCTTCTCTTGTTTTTTTTTCAGTTAAATATAATAGAAACATTGCAATTGACCGTCTCACTTTATTCATGCGTAAAGACATGAAAAATTCGCCAGTTCAATAAAATACAGGCTAGATTGTACACTCTTATGTTCAAACATGCCGATATCAACTGCATATTGATTGTCTGCGGTCACAGTGGAAGGTGACTATAGGACATCGTTCTCCAGGAGGTGTGAAACGCCGTGTGGACCAATAACTAAAGTTATATACACGCACGTATTTTGAATTCCAGCTTGTCCCAGAATAAATTCACGAATTCTTTAAGTCTCTATTCATGCGTCATCCTAGTGGACTCAATAGAATTTTTGGGAAAGTAAATGTGTTAATATTGTGCAAATTTATGCTCTTATAGATTAAAACAAAAAAAAATTCACATCAGTAAGAATAAATTTTGGTCATCACAATCAAACATTTAAGTCTTAGAACTGTTTTCATTAACACATCCAGACCCAGTGTACACAATTGTGTACATTACACTTAGATATAGGCTATTCACGATAAAGTGAGCACTTTTTAAGGCCCTGCTAAAATTTTCCTTTCATCCAATTTCTATCTTCCCACCACTTTTAAAAATAAATATTGCTATATGACTAATAAACACAGTACATACATTCTTCACACAGAAAAGATAACGTCTGAGGCTGCAATAAAATATATGTATTAGTGGTTAAGGACTGCTGAGAAGGCCTTAAAAAGTGCTCACTTTACCGTGAACGGCCTATACGTTAATTTCGCTCTGCACTGCTCACTGCAAAGCTCAATCACCAATGATTTTACCCGTGTGTAAATGATTCGCAAGCCTCCCTACTGGTCTAGGTCATAATTTGTTCATATAACTGAAGCCAAATATTGAACCTACAGCAAACTATCTCTGACAACGAAATAAGTGTTGTGTCCACATAAGTACCGCACGCATCATAAAATTGCTTGTTTGGAACACCTGGAACCGTAAATTAAAGTGGTTCTCGATGGGTTGGAGGGGGAGGGGCAGTGGGTACTGTAGCATAAACGTAGTTAGATCATTTTTTTAAACGTTAATTTCAAAAGTGTCCACTTTGCCGTGAACTGCGGTGCCGAGGTGGCTGAACAGTTAGCCTACTCGCCTTCCACCTATGCGAATCGGGTTCGATTCCTGGCGGGGTCGTGCAGGACGATGGTGCTGGTCAGCGGGTTTCTTCGAGGATGTCCCATTTCCCCCACCTTTTCATTCCGGCGCTGGTCCATACTCACCTCGCTTCACCTTCATGAGCTCTCAAGACTTCGGTGTTAAGAGCCACCCAAATCCCTTCACTCAGTTCCCTCACTTAATTGCCAAGCCTCTTCAGGTATCTGCTGGATTAGCCTAATTATGAATATCGTAATGCAGCAAGTAGCCGAAGGAAAAACTGCATGATTGTGCTTGCGATATTGATGTCTAGCGTGCGTGGAACTTTTTCTGACGGAAATCGTGTGTCCCTGGTCATAAACCATTGCGCAGTTGAATTACAGACACCTGCCGTGTTGGCGAAATGGCGCTGTGGCTGCAACGACGAATAAAATTGTGCCCAGCCACGCAAGAATGGGGTGTCACCAGACTTCACACAGTGATCGTCTGAGTAGCAGTCGAGCACGGAATGGGGAAGAAACAATATCTTAGAGCCTTTTATCGTGGCCAGATCGTCGGGGCTAGGCGCTATTGGGCACTCATTTTCCGCAGTCACGCAGGTACTGTGTTATACACGTGCCACCGAGTCAAGAGTTTACCACGAGTCCGTGGATTTGGGTCAAACCGCCGTCTCCAGAGGTGACTGCTGTGGAGTACACCGATAGAGATCTGAAGAATTCGAGGATTAATTTTGGGACAAGCTAGAATTAAAAAAACCCGTACGTTTATATAACTTTAGCCATTGGTGCGCACGGTGTTTCACTCCTCCTGGAGAACGGCGTCCAATTGTCGCCTTCCACTGTGACAGCAGACAACCAAGGTGCAGTTTATATCAGAATATTTGCACATCAGACTCTAGAGTCTAGCCTGCAGGTCATTGAATTCGCGAATTTTTCAGGTGTCTACGTATCGATGCAGATATAGTTAGGGGCACCTGATTTTCGCGAAAAGATTCCATGACAAGTCGTGTTCCAAAACACTTTAGTTCAGAACCACTTTGGTGATTGGATCATTTGAATCGCTACACGTCTTATCTGTCTGCCCGCGAATCACGAATGGTCAGTATCGGAGAAACTTAATTATGGTTGGTTCACTCGTGTAAAAGACATTCTTCACGCAAAGACAAGATGCCAGTAGCCAAAGTGAGGCTGCAAGTGTGCACATAGCATATTGCAGTCTGTAGTCTCTTGGTAAATCTTTTCGTGAAACACAGGCGGCCATAGGTACCTATAGTTAGAGACCCGGAAATATCACTAATTCATTTGAGGACAAGCCAGACTCCAAAGGAATGTGCATTTGACTTCATTTTTCAACTGGATCGCACTTTGTAGGACATGCCCTTTCCAAATTTGAGCCAATAACTATCCTGCAAGGAAACAAGGGCTAAATCCCGTACCAACAGGTCTGGGGTAAAACTGGATCGTCAGCTAATGTACAACTAACAGAGGCTCGAGCACACAAAGGATTGTGGAGTCTAGCGTTCTGCCAAATGAATCCGTGAAATTTCCGGGTCCTTACCTATAGTGCATTCACTGAAACTTACAGCTTATCTGGAGCCCTGTTGAAGTTCTTCTTTCAGGGTATTCCTCCGCCTCATCCAAACAAAGCTTAGCCAAGTCTAGAAAATCACACCAAAAGGTTAACGCTCCGCTTTCGTGCGCACTCTATTTAATAATATTTTGCATATCAACAATTTCTTCCAAGGATTCACCAACCCGCCAATTTTCACACTGTTTTTTTAATACGAGTAATAATGAAATATTATAATTTATAGATAAAATAAACGATAAATGTGTAATTTAACGGATAATATATTTAATTGTGTTATCTTATTTTATGGTAAAACAAGTATAGAACTCTTGCGATACATAAGATAACTGGGAAACCACAAAACACGTCATACATGGGGTGATTTTCCAAAGTTTGATACAAAATGTGTGAAGAAACCGCTAACAGTCCATGTCTCTAATTCAACTACTCATGAACGTAGGTTAATGTACGAACGCTGCGTGTGTCAAATGAATGTAAGCCACCAGTTAAGAACAGCGTGCAACGTCGGCACGAAGATGCACTGCACATTTCCAGCGAACTGTACGACACGAAGTCGTCGAGAAACAAACGTGCGAACCCAGCGCGAACTTCGCCGCTGCTTGCAAGAGCGACGTAACGCGGTGGGAATTCACGGTCGGATGAGTGCTGTTTGCGGCTGCAGGTTTATGAGCGAGCGCTGTGTGATAGAATGGCGCAAGGAGTTCAAAGAAACGCGCTCCAACGGCCACGATGTGGGCGGCCAAGTTGGGATGTCTTCAGCGACGGGTTGACTTCGTTAGACGAGAGAATCAGACATTTCGTACAAGACGTACACACAGGATATTCAAAGGAACCGACTGCTCACTCGCCCAGAGTGCAGAGATTGAGTCGTATAGCTGCATTTTTAGAACAGTTCAATATTCTTGAGCGATGTGTGCTTAAGAATAACATTAAAAAAAAAGTTATGGCTGAATGGTAGTCTTCTTTCTCTAGTTCTTTCTATAATGTGTACTTTTCAAGAGTTAAAAAAACACTAATACAAGTGGCTCACAATAGTTTTTTCGGCATTACAATTCCTTTGTCGTTATTGTTAATAGCTGTTCACGGGTTATTGAGCATTTTGAAAGTTCTTTTAAAAGATCTAGGTGGACAATGCGTATTCTTCCGCCATTTGTAAAGTTAACATTGCCGTTGTCTTATCAATTTATTCATGTGTTTGTCAAGTGAAACTGTTTTTAACTTTTTCATATGTTCCAGTGTCTAGGGACTATAGAAGATTTATGCTATTATATAAGGGAACAGTGGAAAACCACTGATTCGCAGTGAAAATGGCTCTACTTAGAATCAGTGGGAAAAAAAACACTGATTGATCAGTGGAAAAATTGCGCTGATTGAATTAGTGATGTGGACAATTTCACTTATTGTAAGTGGAGCCATTTTCAGTGCCAATCAGTGGTTTTCCACTTATTCGAATTTAGAGTGAAGAACTGAAGTTAATTATGAATAAATATTTAATACAATTATTAGGAGTTATATAAAATATAAGCTATTTACGAGGAAAGTCCTAATCAATGACAAGATATTACTAACCTGAACGATATCGTCGTCGTAGGCTGAGTGTGGTGTTGGAAAGCGACGAGCGGCACGCCAAGCTGCATCTTGGTGGCTTCATCTCGGCGTGGGTCCACACACAGACTGACAGAACCCGTACAAAGTGTTACCAGGTATTATATAGTTTCTGATGGCGTAATTGTTCTGTATACCGTACCGCCGGGATGGAGATCCGCTGTCGCTTCGCTGATAAGTTTTATAAACTGTTATTGTTGTAATGTGTTTTGGATTCTTCGCCTGGCCTGGATACCTACGCTTCGCTGCAGTTTGCTGGGCTTGTCCGCCTTTACTGAATCATAACAATGTGAAAATATATAACACAATAAATATTTTTTTAATATGACATTTCTTGCATTTAGATGTATTAAAAAACCAAAAGAAATTATTTATATTTTTTTAATTTTTTTAAAATGTTTATCTAACACTTTTAATTCAACGTTAATTCATGGAACTACATTCCTTTCCTCGTTTCCAAATTAACTGGTCGCATTCCACTCAGTGCGCCCGTTAAAGTGTATGCAGGTACGGATAATGACAATTTTCCAAGGTTGATTGCAAAAGTACTCACTGTATCGTGAACAGCGTATATATCATAACATGATCAGATCACCTCTGAAAGTACTATGGAGACAAGTCGTCAAGAGAAAGACTGCACGCCAGTTCGTCTAGCATGTAAAGGCCACCAGGGAGTCGATGCGCATACCTAGGTCGCCCTTAAAACTCCCACGATTTTATACCCCGGACACGCAAACTGACTCCAGCAAGATGTGGAGCAGTCACTTATGCCACGACCTCCAGCCGTACATGCAAGCAAAATTGCGTCACTGGCCAACAACATGACGGAACCTGAGTGAGTGACGAGATTTGGGCGGCTCCTAACATCGAGGCCTTGAGAGCCGATGAATGTGAAGCGAGTTATGGAGCAGCGCCTGAACGGGAGGGCGGGGGAAGCAGGAGATCCTTGCGAAAACCCGCCGACAAGCGGCATTGTCCGGCATGATTCCCACATGCGAATATCCGGGGGGGGGGGGTGACCCCACCGGTAATCTAACCCGGTTCACCTTGGTGGGAGGCGAGTTGTCTAAACCACTACACCACCGCGGACCTATCTCGGAACATCGTTCGCCTATAAGCGCATGGTGTGTAGCAGGCAGTAGAAATAAAACCGGTTTAGCTAACAGTCGGTGAAATGACTTTAGGTCTAGTGACATGAGGTCAAATACCATTTAGGTGTAGTGACTGTAAGCTAAACGATTTTTAGTCTACTGCCTCGTCCCCAGATTTACAAGTGTTTTAGTACAAACGACTGTTTGTAAAGCGACTGTAGGAACAAAGCCTTTTGTTGAATTTAGTTTAGGCGAAACGACTTTAGGTCTAGTGGCTGTAGGTTAAACGAGTCTGGTCTAGTGCCTGTAGGTGACATTACTTTTAGGCAAACTGCCAGCTTATGAAACTCTGTAGGAGAAACGATTTTAGGTTTTTTGCTGCGTCCCCCCCGCCCGCATAGTAAATTACTTGCTGGCCTGCAGTTCAGCCCATAGGGAATATTTAGCAGCATGCAGTAGTCGATCAGATGCAAGTCGCTTTTCCAGAGCCTCGCGTGGTCAATCAGTGAATGGGTACACCTACATCAAAAGAACAGACGCATATTTTCACTTATGTTCATTTACCTACTGTGTGGCGTAAAGTCACGATTTCTGAGCTGTCTGGTTGAAGCCACCGTGAACGGTTCACAGACAATGTCCTTCTTTGATGAGGGTATAGGAAAACTCGTGCCAACCGTAACTGACCTTGAGATTGTGGAGAAAAGTAGCCTAGACATGTTCTTATATGGTTTACGAAATAACACCGAAGGGAAGGTTTGCTACAGCCAACAAAACTCTTCTTTATATAGGACCAATACATTTAGTATCCCAAACAAAATATTTTGTTAAGTAAACGAAACTTGAAAAGCAACAAGATTTATTTTGTTCACCTATCAAAATACACGCTAGAATTTACAAAATCTCTGTGTTGGGATAAAATAAATTCGGCTGTCAACAAAATATTTAGTTGTCAACTATATAAATTTGCTTAGCAACTCATTTGATTGCCTCGGTTCCAAAATACAGCTCGAGAGTTTGTTGCTAATGTTCGTGACAATCAGGATAGTAACAGTGTATGCTAGTAAATTTATAAATGCTAAATAGATCATATTCTACAAACGCTAATAAAACAAGTTCAAAACGAAACTCAAAAGTAAAGCTGTAAAACTTGAAATATAAATTTATGTACGATGTCCATCATTTGAAATGTACGCGTTTAAAGACGTTCCTTTATCATCGGTAGTCACTTTAGCTGAGAATGCTATGGCGTAGAGCTCGAGCATAAAAGATCTGGGTTAGAATTTTAGTAGTGTTTCCACGCATTTCATAATAACCGAAACACTTCAATATAACATACATAGAGAGAAACAGATCCTGAGTTCCACCAACCAAATCTTAGAGTTTGAGGCAACCAAATAAGTAGGCCTAGAACAATATAATTTGGGTTCAACAAAAGAATACATACAATTAATTTAGTTGCGCCAAACAAACTTTGTATTATCCAACAAAACCCTTTTCTCAGTGAAAGTGTCCTGATGTCTTGAGAGCCTATCAGGGTTAAGTGAGGTGATTATGGAGCAGCTCCGGAATGCAAGGACGGGGGAAATGGGATATCCCCGAGATACCCGCCGACCAGCGTCAATGCCCGGCATGCAATCAATCCGGAAGCGACCGCGCTGGGAATCAATCCCGTTTCACCCAGGTGGGAGGCGAGTAGTCTAACCACTATACCACCGCGGCTCCTACTGTACATAGCACACGTCCTAAGAGTTGAAGTATTTTAGATGTGGGAGGTATCATTTGCTGCTGAGGCTGTATTACATAATCCCATAAAAAAGTCTGCCAGTAACATAAAAAAAAAAAAACAAATATATTTTAACTCCTCCCGATGTCCGACATGTCGTCATACCGATAGCACAGAGCAGATAAATACACACACACGAACATATGTGGCGGTTCCTTTCATGTGGGAGTACCCAATCTCTGATCGGCTGCGCGGTGTTCTGGGAGTGTGTCTTGTGTCGAATAGACTACAGCGTGCTGCGAAAGATACGCTATAGGCTGGGCTGCCTCCTGTTAAGCAGGACACCACGCGCTGATTGGCTAGTGGCGTTCCGACATGTGACGCCATTTTGGGGGCGTGTGTGGCTGGAGTTCGCCATACAAGCGGTTGTTTCGCTGTTCTTAATCAGTCTGTTGTGATAACTAGCGCCACCTGCTTTCCAAGAAAATGTTTTCTCATAAGCTATACACTAACATCCCACGTGCACACTTGAAAATTTGCTTAGTTTTTTGGTCTCGTGTCTTTGTGGGGAATAGCATTTTCTTTCCTGACTGGGCAAGTCATTATTAAGTCACTCCAATACTGAATGTCTTTAATTGGCAGGCAGACATACTGGCTGTTGGGCAACTGAATACCCTAACTCCAGACATAGCTTCTTTGGACAAATCGTAATACAAAGCCGTCGTACGTACATCTGTAAAAGTATTTTTATATATATTAATTGTATTAAAAGTTGCGACGTTCAACGCCAGGAGAACAAGGCTGTGCTATCATGCATCTAGGACAGGTTGCATATGTCGTAAGGCATGCGACACTAAATTACAGGTTGTTGCAAAATTGCATGTCGATACCTCGGGGACACGCTCCTCACATCTGAAGAACGAACAAATTGCTATACGAACATAGGTCCGCAAACGCGTCCTTTCTTCTCTACACCTCGTAATAGATAACGTGCAGTGTACGGCCTGCGGGCTGGATCGTGTTACTGTGGAATGTCATCGCAGCGTTCGTTTGCATGGTACACGGCAGTAAAGGAAATGTTCCAAATGCCCTCCATAAGCACGAACACATGTATCAACCCGCCATTGCACCGACTCCAGGATGCGTTGATGAATCCCTGAAAAATTCCTGATTGTTTCTCTACTCGGCACAATACGGTTACGGAGGCTGCCCACATCGTCCACTGGGGTTGCATACACAAGTGCCTTTAAACGTCCCCACAAGTAAAAGTCTAGTGGACTCAAATCAGACCACACTCGGGGGCTGGCATGGGGCTGAAAATAACAGCGGCGATGGCATTCCATAGTGACTGGAACACTGTACGTTATGATTACGGGCTGCAGTAAACAAACGAAGCGTTTGCGGACCCATCTTCGTAAATTATTTTTTCATCCTCCATATATGAGGAATTTTTCCCCGAAGTATTGACATGCAATTTTGCAACATCCTGTATTACATTTACAACGTCGCGCGTCTACTTCCCATGCATCGTATCCTTCACGCATGATAGAACATCCTTGTTCTGCAGGTCTTGTACGTCGCAACTTTAAACACAATTACTTGATATTAAGATACGTTTCCTGATATAAGTGCACAGGGCTTTGTGTTACTATTGGTCCCAAGGAACTATGTCTGGGGGTTGGGCACTGAGTTTCCGAACTACCTGTATAAGACGCATGGAAGTTAAAAACACCCAATCATGACAGTGTAACTGAATTAAAATACCATGTAGTACAGCTCGTAGTGGAATCTTTTCGTTTCTGTGTATAGTTCCAAGCAAACGTCTGTGCATTGCCACGCTTAAAACGATACATTTATTCGAGACATAATGGCTATCCAACGATACCGGAAGTAAAAAAAAAAACAGCCTTATTAAAACAGTTTTGCATTCGCGAAGACGAACTGATTTTGTAATTTTTGGCTAATGAGGGGCTAGCTGAACAATTTTATCATAATAATGATATATTCATAATATTTACTATTTACATCGATATGTTCACCTTGTTTAAATTCAAATGAATTAATTATAACTGTCATAAAAACTATTTCTGCTAATACCTACATAAATATCATCATTTTGAACTCCAGTGAAAAAAAAAAAGTGAAATAATTCCCTGTGAAAAATGAAAAAGAAACCATATAAAGTTATAGGATCTAAAGTAATTATTAAGGGGTAAAACTATTTCGCACTATCATATTAAAAGTTATTTCATTTGGAAATAATAGAAGTTTCTTGGGAGGAAATGAAAATTCTTGAATAGTAAATGCGATCGGAAATCTGTGCAAATTTAGCAGGACTTTATCGCATACATTAAGTTAAGAAATAAAGGGTTCCAATTTATTTTCATAACGATTTTTCAAATTGTGGTGTGATATGAACCTTTTTAAAAATCTATTGGAAATGATAGGCTTAAGTTAGAAGTAAAGGTTGTCGAAGTGTGACCGTCCATGCAGAACGGTCTCAAGAAACAGATGCAAAGTTTTAAATGGCTGTTGTTTGTCTGCCAGATACGCAAACGGGCGGCAGTGTTTAACTAGCGTAATCAAAGTGGTTGGTATTGCCAAACAATAAAAAAAAAAAAAAAAAAACTCAGCTTTCAATTCATTAATTCGCTCTCATATTCAGGATTTAGTTCTTCACTCACAAGTGATTTACTGTAACATTAAAACTAACAACTTAAACAAAATCGAGTTATAGAAGTCGCATATCTGCTTTAATGCTCATTGTCAGTCATAAGTCGTTAATACGTCTCATTTCCATATTTACGTAAAGAATCATAAAACAGTTCTCCTTTAATTTAAAATTCAGTACAACTTCGTATTTAAACTGACTCCAGTTATAGAGCTAGATTACTTTTCTACGCATTACTCTAACATAAACAAAAATAATAGTACGTAATTATTCTAATTATTTCAAAGTGTCACAAGCTGAAACCACGGATCATGTACCCTATCATTTCGCGTTCTAAAGTGGCGCCATACTCGACTTCACAACACACTGTTATCTCGATCAGAGGTCATTTCCTCACGAGCTGTTGCCGCAGGCAAAGCTCATTCTCACGTTCAGTCAAAAATAGATATTTACATTTAGACGTTGCAGCAAACAAATCTTTTGTTCACAACTGCACGGATATCCAGACGACGCTTTGTCTTACATCGGGACCATTATAAATCTATCTGTGCTGTATGTTACTGGCAGCAGTGGCTTATGCTGCTATGGAACGTAGTTTCAGAAGCGAATGATGTCTCCCACACGTAGGGAACTGTTCTCTTTGGTCGTTATGTTCTGCTGTGTACAGTGCAGGCAATTCAAGCCACAAGGGTTAAGTTCTTTTTCCATGTTCTTCCTCGGCCTCTTGCAAACAAAGCTTAACCGAGTCTAGGAATTTACGCCCTTAATGCAATAATATTGTGCATAAGAACTATTTATTACTTGGCATTTTTTCTCCCTGTTTTCATTCATATTAACTATAAATGAAATATACTTTCCTGATAAAATAAAAACAAAATTTTTACTTCATTAAAAAATAAGAGGTTTTTATGGTAATTTATGTTAACTCAAGTATGGAACGCTTATTATACATAACCTAATTAGGAAGCAACCAAACACGTCATACATGGGGTGATTTGTCATAAGTTTGATTCAATACCGCGAATGGACTTTACCCTCCCAGAGAAACAAGTACCGGCGGCGTAAAAAATTTTTTTGTTGTGTGCATGTAAGTATATTTGCTATAAACATGTTAGCCTGTATCTTCGCCTCACGCGTCCTCGAAGGACAAGTCTACGCCACAGAAACTGCACATAAAGGGAAAGAGAGACAAATATCTCGGCTTTCTCACCCACCCAATTTCTCGCAAACTCCAACCGAGCTCTTGGCGCACGTTCCTCTACTTCCAATATTCCGTGAGCTCTCAGCATCCATCGTCCGACATCTCTCCCTGATGAATTCTTTCTCTATCTCTATCTCCTCTTGGCCTCCCCGGGGGATCGAGACATCCTCGTCCGACCGGCGACCCCTCGAGAGATCGCAGGCTGCACGTCTCGACCGGGTAAAACCCCATGCGCGCGCTGCCCGTCTTCGCTGCCGCTGTTCACGGGTAGTAGAACATTTTGAAAACCCCCAGCTTACTTTATACTCGAGACCAATTACCTGTCACTCCGCGCCTCGCCAGTATAAAATACTTACTTCGCCAAGAGACCCGAGGATTAGTTTCTTCGCGATCGACAGGCAACCACGCGAAACCACCACAACTCACGGGGCCCGTTTGCACGGGGCGGTTTCCCCAACCACGTTTAGAGGCCGGGAAGCGCTGCAGCGGTGAGGGTGACATTGCCACGCACATCAAGTGCGCCATCGCCCTACGCACAAAGCTCTGGTCGTTTATTCTAAGTTTCTCGAGATGCAGCTGCCGATCGTGGAGTATCGATTTTCGTAATATTTGCCGTGTTTGGTATATTATGTCAGAGCTGATCACTCGATTCTCGTGAGAAAACGATCGAGAGCACTCTACAGCTAATGTGTTATCCGAAAGCTACTTTCCCGATCGGGAATCTCAGTTTCAATATGCTGGGTGAGAAACTTGGTATCCGTATTTATTATAAACGGGCATAAACTTTGAGGTTCCATTCTTCTTCTTAGTAGCACATGACACGTAAAAGTTTATACTATATGGGGTATAAAATTATTAAATGCATCTAGTTGTATCAATACACGTTAGAAAGTACAGACGTTATATTCCTGTATATTAAATCCTTCCCGTAAGTGTAAAAATGATCGAGATTTTTTGTCGCGTGCCTGTTAACAAACAGAGCGATATGTTTTAATTTCGCGTCTCCGCTGATGAATGTTTTTTTACTCGTCATAATAATTTAGAAACGATTTTATTCCTACATGCAATAATCAAACTAATTAAATGGGCAGATTCTATCATTTTATGAACACATGTATAGGCTAAACAGTTATTTTTGTATGAAGAACTTTACATCAATAGTGGCGTTGGAAATTCATATGTTCGTGCTATAAAAAATTTAACACATTTTATTGTTTATGATTTGTTGTTTAGGCCTAACGCAATTTTCTAGGCAAACGTACATAATATTGTGGTTTATTATTGTATTTATTAACACGACATTTTACGTATCGTCTTATTTAGTTGAAGTACAACACAGTGAAATGTATTTAATGAGCTGTAAGATGGGACTAGTACGTAACGAATTATCTCGTCTTTTAACAGTCGTTTCCATACATGAAACAGTGGGTTCCTTTAAAATGAGTAATGTTTTCAACGGCCAACCTGTTTATACAACACGTTAACAATTCACAGTGTCGCCATTTTCCTCCGCCAATAGTCTAGCCATACGAAGAGATAGTGACCTTGTTCAGAAATTTCACACTAAATATCCCGCGTTACGCGTTGAGAAATGGAATAACACTTGTACTATATAAACTAATGTATAAATAATACATGTGTATGTGCACTCTTCTGCATTTACTAGCGATTGTCAGGAACGCTGATGGTCGAGATAGATATCGAGAATTGCCAATATACCTTAAAGTGAGCACTTTTGAAAGCCCTCTCATTTGGAATAATAGTCAATTAATATTGTTTATTTTATCCTTAGACATGAACTTCTTAGTGTGGTGAAATAAATACACTGTGTTTATTACTTACATTGCCATATTTATTTGAAAAATATAGTTAAGTATAAGAAATGACTTAAGGAGTAACTAGGCCCTCAAAAGTGCTCACTTTACTGTTTACGGTGTATACCCGAGAAACTATTCTAAGTGTACCCACGGCAGTTTAAGGGGTGATTATCATTTGACTGGCGCAAGGTCTGTAGTAAAGTACATTGTAGTGCCCTATGCTAGTTTCGCAGGAATTCACTCATAAAATTTTAAGTATAGCATTTTAAAAATGTCGTTTTTGTCCTTGTTAAAGTAGTGTTTGAATTAATCATGATGTGTTGAAAGGTTTATTTCGTCATAATCTGAGGTGTTAGTTATTTTCCTGTGCAAAAATGCTGTGTACACGTGAAACAGCTAGTTTTAAATATGTTTATTACAGACACACTTCACCTCAGTTTGCGCGCGAGGTAGAAAGGCGCTTTAAAAATACAGAGGCAAAATAGCAGTTATCCCGTGAAATCCAGGGGCCGCGGTGGTGTGGTGGTCAGACCGTTCGCCTTACACCAAGGCGAACCGGTTTTCGATTCCCAGCGGGGCAACTCCCGGATTTTTGCATGTGGGATTCGTGCCGGACGATGCCGCTGGTCGGCGGATTTTCTTGGGGATCTCCCGTTTCCACCCCCCCCCCCCCCCCCCGCTTTTGCATTCGAGTGCTGCTCTCGCTTCACCCTCGTCGGCTCGATGTTCAGAGACGTCGAAGTCTCACCGTTCTCCAGGCAAGCTCCTGGCAACCCGCAGTACTCGCCAGCAGACAGATGGGCCAATACAGTATCTTTCGCAGCCCGCAGCGGTCAATCAGACGCAAAGGCCGTTTCCCGAGCCCCGTGCGGCCAATCAGAAAATCAGTACGCCGACATCAATGAAAATTTTTTTAACGTATAAAGCAGCCTGCAATATTATAACGAATTGTTATTATGTTTGATAAATATTGTTGCTAGTCATTCCGCTCATTGTTATTTTCATCTCCAGGTTTATTGATACTATTTTATGGCTATGTTAAATCCAGATATTTTTTCATTTAAAAATTGAATTTATTATAGCGATTATTGTACAATTTTTTTGATAGTAGATATTTCGGACGCAATATAAGGTATATAAGTACTAGAAATTTTAATTTTGTCTTCCCCATGGTAAAAACTGTACTTTTATGAAATCAAATTAGACAATGACGATTGTTTTAGGTCTGTAGAAACCAGCGGTTTCTAAAATTGTGTACATCGGAAAAAATAATCTTCCACTCTTGAAAATATTCGTAACATCTGGACGCTCATTACATGCAATAGGATGTTCCGTTGTTTGTATACACTGTGGTTGTGTGGACTCTAAAACCAAATTGGCTCTTAAATCTTAAGCCTTGATAGACATAAACAACACTACCGAACCTAATCTATGAATGTACACGCTCACAATACTCACATATGTGAGTAGTACGAAATAGATGAGTTGGGCACCTCGGCATTTGGCATCGGATTAGGATTCGGCGGCCGCCATCTTGTTATATGACCAGCGCCATCTTGGATGTCTTTGACCTTGACCTAGACTTTGACCCCGTGGACCTTTGACCTCAAAAAACGCTAAAAAATATTTATAAAATTCTAAACAATTCTCAGAAAATTCCAATAATTCTAAAAAATTATAAAAAATTCCGAAAAAAATTATTATTAAATTTTTTTTGAAATTATAAATCACTAAAAAGATCCTCAGAAGTGACTCATTTTTTCTCAGAAATGCTGACAGGGATGAGCGACTCAGGGTCACACCCAGGTGACCAGGAGACAGGGATCAGTACCTATGACATTTGACCTTGACCTTGAAATTTGACATTAAAATGCAAAACCCAAATAATATAAAGAAAATCACAAAATATCTATTTACAAATTAAAAATATGTGTTATTAAAAAATTTAATTCTAAATCGTTTTAAAAATTAAAATCTTTTCAAAAATTAAAAAAAATCGCTCAAAAATTGATTTTTATAAACTTTTACTAAAATATTTCCTAATGAAAAAGTATTTCACCCCAGCGGCCATTTCCTCCCCTTTTTCCTCGAAAATTCCTTATTCCCAAAAAAAAATTTCTAAAAAATTTAATTTAAAAACTTACATTTCCTAGCACCGCCAGTAGTCATGTTCGTTCCATCACCAGCAGACAATTGACTACCTCGCACCCACTCCCCTCACCTACACTCATTCCGCCATTATGTTTTTTGTCCGTCAATTGTTTATGCGTTACTGGAAACCGCCATATTGTTTATACGTTACCGAATGCTGCCATATTTGTTATACATTAATGGAGGCCACCATATTGGTAAGACCACCATCTATGTAGGCATCACCGATCTGCCATATTGGAAACCAATTACCTTGACCTTGACACCATGACCTTGAAAACAAAAACTAGAGAAAAATGCATAAAAGTCAACAAACGTAATACATTACAGACTACCACCAGCATATTAGATACATACTACCATGACCTTAACGCCATGAAATTGAATGACCTTGAAAACAAAAACTCGAGAGTAAAAATATAAACGTCAGCAATCATAATACATTGAAGACTACCATAGCCATATTAATTGCAGACTACCTCGACATTGACCCCATGACCTTCAATGTCCTTGAAAATAAAAACTTATAAAAATTCACAAAAGTCAACAAACATAAAACATTACAGACAACTATCACCTTATTAGATACAGACTATCATGACCTTAACACCATGAACTTGAACGATCTAAAAAACAAAAAACTTTAGAAAGAAATCTATGTAAAGAGACAGAAACTAGTTGAGATCATCCATATTCGGCGCAGCTGCTCACACACTAAACCACTCAGCTTGCATCCCTACTGCTTACAATATACAAGCGTGCAAGCCCTATGGCATCATATTGACTTTGAACCAATGGTACTGCACCATTTATACAGTGTACAGACACCGACCAGCCAATCACCAAGTTACCTCATGATTGCATCTGACCAAACACATGCATGCATTGAGACATCACATACAGGCAGGTAGGCAGGCTTTAGATGCAAATTCATTGATCACATTACCATGCTGTTATATATAAAGCAGTTTCTTCCAGACGAGTTATCTTATCTCACCTATAAATCATTGTTACACTTAAAGTAGACAACTGACTCCTGTTGTCGGATCAACCCCCCCCCCCCCTCAAAGAGACCATTTGACCCATTTAGCTATTGACACCATCTACCTCATGACGCATTTTCCCTATGACCCATTGAACCCATCGACCACCCCATTGACCCCATAATTACCCATGACCCATTGACCCATAATTACACCTGTTTGCGGCGGCGGTAGTGATTATAGCTAAAGATTGAGATTAGGATTGGGATTGGTGAGCGTGTAATGCATCTTTATGGGTTGTGAGGTTGCTGGAATGATTGTGATTGCGACTGATGGAAATACTGACTCCAGCAGACTAATTGCACGAAAAGCACGCTTTGTACTTACCGCCTTCTCCAGCCGATCGCAGAATCGGCACAGACGACAACCAGTTACCGATAATACAGCTCGCAGGTCCATGGTCGTAAGAAGTCAAAAGGCAGGTCTTCGTATTCACAATTCACCTTCGCGGCATGGGAGCACTCTGAGAAAACTCACATAACCTTTCGCCCCAGAAGAAAACACGCAGGTATTTTCATATATAATAGGAGCATACATAATCATGTATTTAAACAGAATAGAAATATAAATAATTTATTTATATTTATGAACATATAACTATGAAAATATAAAATTTAATTAAATATCAACATATGAGTATGTAAATAATAATATGGGAACATTCAATTAAATTAAATGTATATATATATACATATACATATAAATATGAGAACATAAAATTAAATTAAATATCGATATGTAAGTATGTACAGTACATGTAAATATGGGAATATAAAACAAATTTAAATATCTATATATAAGTATGTAAATATAAATATGAAAATAAAAAATTTATTTAAATGTCTATACATGTATGTACATATGCCTACAAGTATATATAAATAACATATTATTATGATAGTACCTGCTTGTTTTCTTCTGGGGCGAAAGGTTATGTGGATTTTATCAGAGTGCCCCCATAACGCGAAGATGAATTGTGAATACGAAGGCCTGCCTTTTGACATCTACGCCCATGAATCCGCGACCTCCATCATCACTAACTGGATGTCGTCAGTGCCGATTCTGTGATCGAGTTTTCGCCTATGTTCAAAATGCCCATCAGTTTGAGAGGGCTGTTTGTACAAAGAGTCCTTTTCGTGCGTTTAGTTTGCTGGAGTCAGTCTTTCCATCAGTCGCAATCACAATCTTTCCATCAACCTCACAACCCATAAAGATTCAACACACGCACACCAATCCCAATCCTAAGCTCAATCTTTAGCTATAATCACTACCGCCGCCGCAATCAGGTGTAATTATGGGTCAATGGATCATGGGTAATTATGGGGTCGATGGGGTCAATGGGGTCGATGGGTCATGGGGTCGAAGGTGTCAATGGGTAAATGGTCCAAGTGTCTGTTTGTGAAGGGATCAGTCGGACAAAATTTGTCAGTTGTCTCATTTGAATGTAACCATGATTTATAGGTGAGATAAGATAATTCGTCTGGAAGAAACTGTTTTAGATTTAACTGCATGTTAATGTGATCAAGAGAACGATCATCTGAAGCCTGCCTCCTACCTGTGTGTGTGTGTGATGTCTCAATGCGTGCGTGTGATTGGTCAGCAGCAATCATGAGGTAACTTAGTAATTGTCTGGTCGGTGTATGTACAAAGTATAAATGGTGCTGTACAATTCATTCAAAGACTATATGATGAAATAGGGCTTGCACGCTCGTATATTGTAACCAGTTGGGATGCAAGCTGAGAGGTTTAGTGTGACAGCAGATGCGCCGAATGTAGATCATATTGACTAGCTTCTGCCTCTTCACATAGAGTTTTTCTCGAGTTATTTTGGTTTTTTAGGTCATTCAAGGTCATGGCGTTAAGATCGTGGTAATCTTCATCTGATGAGGTGGTGGTAGTCTGTAATGTATTATGCCAGTTGACTTTTATGAATTTTCTAAAGTTTTTTCTTTTCAAGGTCATTGAAGGTTATGGGGTCAATGTCCAGGTAGTCTGCATCTACTATGGTAGTGGTAGTCTTTAATGTATTATGATTGCTGACTTTTATGTATTTTTTCTTGAATTTTTGTTTTCAAGGTCATTCAAGGTCATGGGGTAAAGGTCGAGGTAGTCTGCATTTAATATGGCGATGGTAGTCTTTAATGTACTATGCTTGTCGACTTTCATGTATTTTTCTCGAGTTTTTGTTTTCAAGGTCATGATGTAAAGGTCAAGATAATTAGTTTCCAATATGGCAGATGGGTGATGCATACCAAGATGGTGGTTGCCTACCAAGATGGTGGCCTCCAATATTGCATAAATAAATGACGAACGATAAAAACAAATATGGCATCCTCCAGTAACATATAAACAAATATGACGGTCTCCAATAACGTATAAACAAATGACCGACGAAAAAATCAAGATGGCTTAATGAGTATAGGTGAGGGGAGTCGGTGCGAGGGAGTCAGTCGTCTGCTGGAGATGGAACGAATGTGACTAATGGTTCTGCTGGGAAATGTAAGTCTTTTAATTAAATGTTTTATAAATTCTTAAGGGAATTTTTTTTAATGAAAAAAGAGAAATTTCTAGGGGAAAACGGAAAAATTGCTGCCAGGGTTTAATACTTAATAATTAAGAAATTTTTTAATTACAAATTTCAAAAAATGAATTTTTAACGATTTAAAAAAAATAAAAAATGATTTTTAAATTTTTTAAACGAATTTTAAATTAATTTTTTCATTACTGTTTAATCCATTTTTAAAAAATTTGTTTATTTTTATTTATATATATTTCTTGCATTTTTAAGGTCAAAGGTCAAGGTCAAATGTCATAGGTACTGATCCCTCCCTGTCTCCTGGTCACTTGGGTCTGACCCTGGGTCGCTCATCCCTGTCAGCATTTCTGGAAAAAATTGTCATTTCTGACGATCTCTTTAATAATTTTTTTAACTTTTTAGATAAATGTTAATAAATTATAATAATAAATTTTTTTCGGAAATAAACAAAAATACATTTTTCGGAATTTTTTGAGGAGTTTTTGGCATTAAAAATTTTTTTATTAGTGTTTTTGAGGTCAAAAGCCCACGGGCTCAAGTTCAAGGTCAAGGTCAAAGGCATCCAAGATAGAGGCCGGTGACGTAACAAGATGGCGGCTGCCGAATCCGAATCCGATGCCAGATGCCAATGTGCCCAACTCGTATATTCCTAACACTTATGTGCGTGTTCAAGGTTCCGCTTCTATTGTGAATACTCACCGATTGAGAGATTCGTCACACTCCATCTCTATTTGTGTATGAGCAGTAACGCATCCCTACTAGCATTAATGCGTCGTTCTATAAACAGCGTTAAAACGTCTATATCTTTCCCGAATACACGCTTAGTAACTGAACCGCTTTCAGCTAGTATTATTAGCATTATTTACAATCGAACGTTAAGTTGGATGGCAACAACAACGCCATGTTACAGGCAAGATTCAATTCTTTTGTAACAAACATTGAGGGCATTTTAAATTTTTTGTTTAGTAACGATAATGTGTCGAAGTAAAAAAATTCCAAATTTCGGAAGACACGGATTCCAAAAACTCTCAAATATAAATATAAATAATGTCTACTGTAAAGAAGGTCACGGATAATAAATAATAAATACACAGGAATATTAATTTATGAACTGACTATAATATTAGTAACTGAACGATTCTTTATCTTCGGCGTTAAACATAGATTCTTCGTAATTATATACTTTGTGCTGTAGCAGAACGAAGTGTCAGAAATAAGGAAGTAAACAGGAAATGATTTATTCGTTTCGTGTTCCGAGTGCCGCCAAACCGTCAAAAGGCATTTGTGGAGATACACAAGAAATATTCGTAGTACAAAATAAAACAATGTCTAGTCTTATTGCAAACTCTACGCCCTATATGGTGTTTCGATTTTTACATGATTTCTAAAGTAGAAACGTTCGTTTTTTACGTGCACTTAAATGATTTCACTTTTGAACTTTTAAGTCTTTCTGCTTCGGTTCTTTGCGTTAATGTATTATATTTATGTGTGTCCAAATATTGCTGAAAAGTTTGATAAGCCAGTATATGGAGGTCGACGATTAAAATATCAGTCTCGTTACCACGTATAGGGAAAAATCCTATTTAAATATCGGTGGCGATTCCATTATTCATTCCCAGCTATCCGCTTACCTCAAGTATATTATTAACGCAATGAATATGCGTAGGAAATGGAAGTAGGTTGTGATGATATTTCAATCATAAACAAAATCCACCCAAGCCCGTATCAAATATTGATTTCTGCTCTTTCCTGCTAATGCAGTTCTCTTTTAACTAAAATAACGCAAATTTATCAAACCCGCTTATTTTTTGTCTGATCTGGATTAGATATTTAATTTAGGAATAATATGGAAAACGTGCCCAAACGAAGCAAATGGAAAAAAGTTAGTAGACTGAAAGGGAAAAAATAGGAAACACACTTTTTTTCTTTTTGAAAAGCAGCATTTGTTTACATTTCGCTTGGAATTCGTGGTTCAGCACAAAAGTTTATAAGCAGACTCACATATGACTCACCCGTATTCAAATGTGTATCTCTATACAGTAATCCCTCCGGTGTTTGAAAAAAATATATATATACCGGAATTAATTTTTATGGTTAAAAAATTCAAACTGGGAGTTCCGCAAATGTAAATCACGCATTTCACCCAAACTCTACGATACTTCCTGAAATATATTTTGGAACGTACTGATCACGATTTATTCCAACATAATTCCAGATACACATGATTATATTTTTACTATATGTTTTATTAGGAAAACACTAATTTGATCTATAGTTTAAAAACATAAAACTTTTAACAGTATTCTATAGGGATGTGCAGAACTAAGCGATAAGTCTCGTACAACTCTGCTGGACCAGCAAGGTTGCAATTATTAGGGTAGAGGACAGGAATAAGTAAAAAATTATTTGGCAGTTATTTTATCTTTACCCACATCATATTTCTAGTACACAGCTGCCATTTGGAAACAAAAGTTTAAAGATTTCCTCTCGGAGAATAATTTAAAAAAAAAGTAGTCCCTTTAATGGACGATGATGAACTTTAGTAAACTAATACACTCAGCTCGCACTATCAGCCATTGACCTTATAATAGAGTTGAAGATTGCTTGAAAACGCGTTTCAATTGGCTAAGGTCTGATGTGCATTCGACAAAAGTCAATATGGCATCACACAATGTAAAAAGATAGTTTTCACAGAAGAAAAAATTATCATGATGTTTTAATTTTCACTGTCAATGGATGTCTCGTTGAACGGCGAAGAAAAGTCTCAGTTTTTATACGTACCGTATCGAGAAAATGTGATTGGGATTGGTAGAGAAGATATTAGATACTTTTTCACCTCAGAAAAATTTACGTATTAACTAATTACTTCGTACCCTTCGTCTTCGTTTGGCGATGGAGGGCAAATGTGACGAATTATTTTTAATAAACTTTATATCACACAGAAATCTTTTTTCTGTTACGGGCACTTCAATATCCAGCTAATAGATCTTCCGTTAGTGGTTAGGGGGAGGGGGAAATATTAATTAACGAATATTTTTATAAATTTTCTGATTTGTGATATGGTCTTAAGAGGTAAAATTAATTTTTTTTAAATGAATGACGTAATGTGTAAAATATTTAGTAAACAGTAATTTTTTTCTTCTTAAAACGAACTTTAACATGAACCATTATTACGCGATTTCAAGAATTTTCCACACATGTATTGAATTTACAAATGTGTTGCGCATTTTATCTCATTCGTTGGCTCTTGAATCGTACTTTGAGAAATAAATATGGCTATAGGTAGGGTCACCTGTTTTTCTCGACAATATTTGCGCGGAAGATATACTTCAATTTCCTATGTGCACACTTGCATTCTTCATTTCACTATTGGACGCTCGTTTTGTGTAAACATAGCCTGTTTCATGAGTGAACCGATCCGAATAACTTTTCTCCCATTCTGACCGTCCATGAATCGCAGGCAGACAGATGAGACGAGTAACAATTCTAATGATCCAATCACGAAAGTGGTTCTGAACTAAAGTGTATTGGTACATAACTTCTCTTGAAATCTTTTCGCGAAAAACAGGTGGCCCTGGCTATTGGAAATATCTCGAGTGTTAAAAAAAATGATAACCATTTGAATGGTTGTAGGTACCTTATAAATGTCCTTGACAGATATTATTACCAGCAGCCGTGTTTCTGGTTGTCCTATCTATGATTGCATTTGCTAGTATACATAGAGTTGCTACAGCGAAACACCGCGTTAGTACCACAAAACCGATACTATCGTCTATTCACGTCTACTTACAACTTTCCTGAAGCCCTGCTAAAGTTCTACTTCCAGGGTATTCTTCCACCTCATGCAAACAAAGCTTAAGCGAGTCTGAAAATTACACCAAAAGGAGAGCGCATCACATTCCTACGTACTCAATGTAATAGTGTTTTACACAAGAACTCTTTCTTACCAGGCATTATTAGTGCAATAACTTTTTACCTGGTTTTATTCATATTTATTATAGGTGAAATGACATTATTGTTAGGAACCTGCAAAATTCGCGTTATTATTTAAGGACAGACTGAACTCCAAGTTAATGTGCGGTTGACCAACTTCAGCCATTGGCCAAAAATATGTTTGGCTTGCCTCGGAGGACTCTTGAGCCAACAAAATAAGTTTGGGTGTGGAGTGGCCAATCTCTTTTGAGGAGGTCAAGCAAATACGCGACGTTTATTACAGTGCAGCGGCCAATGAAACCACGAAGTGTAGCCACGTGTTTATAAGGCAGTGGAGTCTATCATGTCACCGAAAGATAACGCGAGTTTTTCAGGTCTCTAATTATCATATAAAATATAAGTTGAAGTTCCAGTTTATATAGGCTATTTACGGGCCTTGTCACTTTATTCTAACGTCGGTCAAGTGAAACTGTGGAATTATTAGAAATGTAAATATTTTACAAATCTGCACACTTCGATGAATGAAGAAAATAGAAAGTGAAAGAAATTATTTAAGTTATCACACATGGTTACCTAACACAGATAAGATATGGAACTACTTGTCATCCTTTGTTACCAATTTTACGGGGCGCAAGTCACTCAGTGCACCAGTTACAATATATGCGTAGGCAGGGGCAGTAACATTCTTCTATGGTTGATTTCAAAAGTGCTCATTTTATCGTGAACAGCCTTTACAAATAAAGTACATATATGTTAACAGAATCGTAAAACAATTGTGATAAATGACATAATTAGGAAATAACCAATCACGTTATACATGGGGTGATTTTACACAGGATTGATTCGAAAAGTGTGAAGAAAAAGCGAATAGACTATAATTCCAACAGAACCACTTCAAGAATATTTGGACTGTCCCCTTAGCTAGAACTGTTATATTGCTAGTATTGAACAGTTTTGTATTCCAATTTGAGGATAGCGGAAACAGAATATTATTTTAGATTACTACAATCCTAGCTGTGGGAATCATCCAGCTATTGTTGAAGCTGCACTCTAAATCTGAATCAGTGAGAACTCCACAGTTTCCATCAGTCAACAATACCTGACTGATTGAATAGTAATTTTAGTGAATTAAACTGATGAATCAGTGAAAAATGCCACATTTACTTCCCTGATTGATTCAGTGACATTTTTCACAAATTCATCAGTAATTTATTTCACTTTATTTCAGCGGTTTGTTTTTTGACTGACTGATGTTTCAGTTAAACCGCGCGTAAAAATCTACGTCAAACAGCGTTTAAAAATGGCCGTTATATAACGTGTATCAAGTGAAATAACAACGAATAAACTAATAAAACCAATACAAAATGCTTCCTAAAATGTGTCTCGTCTTTCAAAACATAATTTCACCAGGTAATACTAACATTTAACATTTTCGTTCCATTTTTACGTCTTTCATTTCGTTTTCATGCAATCGTCACAGCGCTCTTGCTGAAGGTTGAAACTTTATATTATGGGGCGATAAGGGTACACTCATATACAATCTTGTTTCAACAATCCTAACGGTACCAATTAAACGAAAAACGAAAAGTAAGGGCATAAAATTAAATCTTCACGGTTTCGATAAGAAGTTTAAGACATATATTGTCCTCTTGTTTTTAACTTGAAGTGGTAGCGCAGATAGTCAGGTAACATCCCAAAAACAAAGTAAAAAGTATATGTTAGTTCTATTCTGACCACCTTCGAATTTTTAGTATCACTTTTTTAACTACTGTAAATTGCGCAATATAAACAGTAACCTATCATAAATATGTTTATTTGATGTTATTATTTGACTTAAATTCAATTTAAAAAATATTTAATTCGTTACTGCAGTCGGCCGTCACTTATTTAATCAGTGAAATTCACGTAACTAATTCAATCAGTGAAATTCTTTCACTGAAACAATCAGTGGTTTTCCACTGATTATAATTAAGAGTGCGTTTCGATAGAGATACTATCGGTTTTGTAATAGAAACGAAGTGCTCTGCTGTAACAGCCATATGTACACAATCAATAGTAAATACAATCACAGGCAGGAAGGATTTACAGATTTGGAGGTACAGCATAGGTGTATGTGGCGCGACTATCTTAACTACCGTAGGTGTGAACTTCTTCTGGGATACCATAAGAAAGGGTACTTAGCCAAGCCTTACCATTGTTCCATTCCAGCTGTCGAAGTAGTGGTTCCGTATTCTGTGCGTACACAGTTCAGACACGTCATTCCTCGTAGCTGGAGACCGTACCATTTCTCGTAATAAAAAGGTACCGAGATCGACTTAACGATACTCTACTCGGGCAGAGGTCATCCGCTCGTTAGCTGAGACCACAATCAGAGTTTATTCTCGTGTTCGTCTCGCCCACACGGAGTTATACTACCCGGGTGCTGACTGTATACTTTATTGTTCAGACTTCTCCAGAGTGTATCTGATGCGCGAACGTACAATGACATGTGAAACTAACGCAAGCACTGGAAACACACATTGTGTCTGATTGATTATACTTAGAGACCTGATGAATTCGCTTATTCACTATGGGAGGAGCTAGAATTCAAAACACTTCTTTAGCCATTGGCCCACACAGTTTTTTACACCTCCTGGAGAATGATGTCCAATTGTCCCCTTCCACTTATATTTTTACACAAGCCTGTAGAGTCTAACCTGCAGGTTATTGATCTCGCGAATTTTTCAGGTCTCTACTCATGAGTGGTTTGGTCAGCTAGCCATTTTTTAATATGTTCAGCAGTACACTTATCTTTAATATTTATATTTTAGCAATGTGTAAAATTTTAGGGTTTAGTTAGTAATTTTTGTAGAGTGTTGGTAATTGTCCTGAGTGCTTTATAAAGCCAGCTGAGAGCGCGCGCGTCGCCAGTGCTGCCCCTCGTGGTAGCGGCTGCGCGAGGCGGCGAGGGTCTTGTAGCAGCAGCAGTCAAGGTAACATGTGCGAAGTTGTAGCACGCCCACCTCTAGTATGGCGTTGCCTAGTGGGCCATTGTATGAGTTTCGGATTTTAAATACGCCTTTATTTTAACATTGTATGCAACGTTGTTATTGAAGAACTTCATTAAAGTTGTGGAAATAATAATGGAATTAATTCTGCCTGCGTGTTCTGATTGCTCGCGTCTTGTGTGTTGAGCTCGGTTGGAAAACGCTGCCGAACTCCGGCGGAGGCATGTCTTCCTGCTGTGTGTCGTCGCCACGAAGTTCGCCTGGGTGCTGCCTGCGCTATCAGCCCTGAGTTTGGCCTCTGCATTTCTCGGACGGCGGCTTGCAGTTCGTAAATGTCCGCGAGCTGCGGACGCCTGTGTGGAGACGCGCTACGTCTGCGAATTTCCCGGCGTCCTCAAATTTGATGGTACTGTCCAGCTGCTCTATTATGTGGGTGCAAGTTGCGCTCGATGCCCGTTACTAGTCAGTTCACGGATTTTGATAATAGTTATTACACTCTTGCGAAAGGCACTTCCTGGCCAAACAATAGGGACAATGAGAATTTTTTTCGACGTTTGTGAAATGAATCAACTCAAATAAACTTAAAATATACGAACAATTTGCATCTAATTCTTCTTAAATTAAATAGAATTCCTAGCCATGGGTGTAGGAGGAAGGGAAATAAATTTATAGTGATTTGTGAAACTAGAAGGGTGAGGCCATTTTGATCCTCACCAGTCACCTCAAGCTGGGGGTTTCAACTGTAGAGTCTAGGCTGCAGGTCATTGAATGCGCTAATTTTTCAGGTGTCTAACTACACTCCCTTCACGGTTTCGTCCCACTTTTCTGTAGCATGGCTGATGTTCTACTTCTAAGATATTCCACCGCTTCGGACAAACAATGTTTACAAAATTACACCAGAAGGCCAACGCACCACATTCGTGCACACTCATTGTAGTAATATTTGCATAAGAACATTTTCTTACTAGGCATTATCAACACACCTATTTTCTTTCTGCCTTTAATCATATTAGTTATAAAATTAATATTACAATTTATAGCTAGAATATTAGTAAACGTTATGTTTTACCAAAGATAAGGTACATTGATGTTAACAGAAGTGTAAAACGCTTCGAGAAAATACGTCATACATTGGGTGTTTTTCAAATGTTTGATTCAAAAAGGGTGAAGAAACCTAGAATGGACTATACGTAGAGACCTGAAAAATTAGCGAATTCAACGACCTTCAGACTAGACTCTACAGTCTTATGTAAAATATGCCGATATCAACTGCACATTAGTTACCTGCTGTCACAATGGAAGGCGACAATTGAACACCGTTCTCTAGAAAGTGTCAAATACCGTGTCGACCAATGACTAAAGTTATATAAACGCACGAGTCTTGAATTCTAGCTTGTCCCAAAATGAATCCGTGAAATCTTCAGGTTTCTAACTATGAGGAATGTTCCGTGTTGATCGTTAGAGACACCCGAATTTCGCGAAAACATTTCACTCCCAGTTGTATGTCATAACACTTTAGCTGATATTCACTTCTCTGATTGGGTGATCTAGAAGTTACGCGTGTTAAGTGTTTGCCCACGAATCAGAGACGTACAGTATCGGAGTAATTTAATTCTGATTGACCAGTCAACTATGAAAATATATTCTCACAGACTCACGCCACCAGTAAGCAAAAAGAAACTGCTGGTACTGAAATCCAGTATGTGCGAAATCTTTTCGCGAAATTCGGGTGTCCCTACTGATCGGGTTGATTCCTGGTGTGTAAGTCTCCAGGCCCTGAATGGCCAAAGACGTTCCTCAATATCGCAGGTCAGTTAGGGAAATTTGGCTTGCGCGTGAGCATGGACTTCGCTGTAAGCGCCCGCGTTTCACTCCTGCAGCTCTTCAAATAGTGTCGAGAATACTGGCCACTGACACGACGCCATTTCGACGGCGTAGTGATAGCGTAGCGGCCAGACGAGCACAAAAACGAATTCTAGGTCTACAAAACACTACAAGTTCACAATCTTCAACAAACTTGACAAAATACTCAAACATCGCAAATGTCCAAAATCGAGAAAGCCCATTTCAACTCGTACAGACGTCGAGGCCGCACCAACTCAAAGGGACACCGATACCCGGACGCCAAGGCGCAAAAATCACAACCGTTTCTGATGGAGTTTGGTGGTGTTCTTTCCGGGGAGAAGCGGCCCGACATTGGCAGAGCTCGTAAGTCCTAAGTTGCAGTGGCGCTGGTATAGGTACTGGTTTGCGAACGGCGTTCTAACATGTTGTCTGCTCGCCATTTTTCTGGCATGTGTGACATCAGATCGCGGAATAAGAGGATATTTCAATCCAGTTTTCTCGAGGGGGGATAGGTCTCTGCCATCTAGGATTAACCACTATTTTTGCACTAGTTCCATATAAGAACGTTTAAAGACATTTTTCGCATGACATGACATAAATAATAGCTCGTTAAGGTTAACCAAACTATTACATATTTATAAAATATATTATTATTTGACTAGTGATTACAGGCAAGTAATAAATAATATTTTCCTGCTCTCGGTTACAGAAATGGTTCTTGCAACAGCAGTCTATCAATGCATTTTTTACAACATGTGCAAATGTAATGCCCTGCGCTTTGTCGACGCCGAAATTAAAATACAAAATCTGTGATGCATTTTAAGGCGAAAATTCGGAAAATTCAAGATGTCGGAGACTTGTACCTCTTGAGTGCTCTGTGGTTCAGTCGTTTTGTCTGTGGCGCTGTGCCATGTCAATAACTAGACGTGAATGTTTCATTGTATTTTTTAGGGGAGGAAATTTTGAGAATTTTTATTTTTAAAAATATAAACAAACCTTGAAACCCAACAATTCGATAAGACGTGAGAAGGTTCTTCTTAAATATTTCGTGTCGTCACGATTTGGGGCCTGCCCGAAGGCGCGCCGATTGCTATCTGGCTGACGGATATTGCATTCGGCCGGACTGCAAAAAGCAATGTCCGAGCGTCGAAGCGATCGCAATCCCTCTCTGGAGCACTGGATATGCATCAGTCGTGACGTGGAACCCCTCCCTCCTTAACCACTCCCCCCAAACCCACCCAGACCCTTTCAGACCGGCCAACCTATCGCGTTACCTGCAGGCGGGGATCGATTACACCCCCTACCCCCCTCGACCTCATAGTGCTGATAAGTGGGGGATTGCAACGCCGACCACGCCGATTCCCTCTCACGTAACAAATAGGATTATACCGCGGCGCCCTTCCGAGACTAGTGGCATTCAATCCACCCGCTAGTCGACTGCGACATTCGTCTGGCGAGGCCCCCTCCGGCGTGTTGCCCGAGATACGAGAGCTCATCAGGAGAGGAGCTCGCCTGGAACGCATGTAACGCCAATCGCACTGGGGCAGCGGTGGGCAGTTTACACCAACAACTGGGGGACTGTGGCGTAGTGTGCTCTCTGCAGCAGCTGGTGGGGGTTGTGGAGTGGCACACCAACACATACACTACACTAACACACTCATAATTCACTAACACTCACAAGCATACACTTCCCTACACACAGCTGCACATGAGGTCTCAGACAACGTATAATACCCCTGGCTCTAAGTATTCCTTCCTGTGGCTGTAACATTACTAATACTTCTGACAGTGTTACACTTCCCTACACACAGCTGCACGTGAGGTCTCAGACAACGTATAATACCCCTGGCTCTAAGTATTCCTTCCTGTGCCTGTAACATTACATACACTTCCCTAAACACAGTTGCACGTGAGGTCTCAGACAACGTATAATACCCCTGGCTCTAAGTATTCCTTCCTGTGGCTGTATCATTACTAATAATTTTGACAGTGTTACAGAGGATGGCAGTCATATATCGAGTGGGTGGTTTGGTTATGGTCTCCCACCACCAGGGCCGCACAGCGCGACCGTGGTTATCAATACTGTACCGCACTCATTTCATATCACCCTGCATGATAATCACAAAGTCTAACTTCGCGAAAAAAACAAACTTTCTACTTTCTCCAGCCCTAATCCAATGAAAGGAATTATTTTAATTCTCCGCGACTGTCGCATAGTTTTTCCCAGGCCCTCTCCGTTTTGCCTGGTTTTCTATGCCCCTTACTAGACCCTTCTTCTTTCGGCGTGTGTCCATGGCTACAATTGCGGACATGGCATCAGACAACCCTGCTATAGTCGCTATGCATGAGCCCTTTTACTAAATAAACCCGACCTAAAGCGTATAGACCTTGCCCTGAGATGCATCCCTTTCTCCAACCGTCTTAACTATTAATAAGCATGTCGGAGGGTACACAGAACTTAGTAGGTGCTCACGTTGGCGTAGCGGGATTTGGGGACTCGCCAAACATTAAATAAAGAATAAAAGGCAGCGGTGGCACGGCAGCTAGAGCGTCCTCCTATCGCCGAGGCGATACGGGTCCGATTCCCGGCGAGGTCTGACGCATTGTTTTCGCACGTGGGAGTCGTCCCGGACGATGCCGCTGGTCGGGCGGGTTTTCACGGGGTTCTCCCGTTTCCCCCGCCCTTGCATTCCGGCGCTCATCCATACTCCCCTCATTTCACATTCATCGACTCTCAATACTTCGTTCTTAGGAGCTACCCAAATCTCTCAACTCAATTCTACTTAATTTACTGTTTCGGGTGTTGTAAGCATAAAATGTTGTGTTGCGTGCTGTAATTGAGTCAACTTAACACTTGTTTCGTTGTCCCAACCTATGACTACTGACAAGAAAATTTGGTTTATTGAACTACCTATAGGTAGGGACACCCGAACTTCGCGAAAATTTTACGCACACGCTGGACTTCAATACGCTACGAGCGTAACAGCAGTTTCCTTTTGTTTATTGACGGCGTGTGTCTGTAAGAGGACATTTTCTTAGTTGATTGACCAATCGTAAATAATTTACTCTGATACTGTACGTCTCTGATTCATGACCAGACACTTAAGACGCGTAATATCTAGATCATCAAATTATAAAAGTGGATCTGAGCTAAAGTGTTACGAAATACAACTGGTCGTGAATTTTATTTCGCGAATTTCGGGTGTCCCTACCTATAGGCTAAATTTAGAAACTTGAAAAATCCGTGAGTTCAAAGACCTGCTGGCTAGACTCTACAGAGTTATTTACAAATATGCTGACATCAACTGCACATTGGTTGTCTGCTGTCACCGTGGAAGGCTTCAATTGGACACTGTTCTCCAGGATGTGCCAAACGCCGTGTGGACCAATGGCTAAACTTATATCTTATTTGCGGCAAACACAATGACAAGTTCGGTTTTCCTGAGGAAGTTCATTTCCACGCACAAAAACGGATTATCGCTTGTTGTAAATGTTGCTGACTTTGCTGTTAACCAGTGGGTTTTCTCGGGGTACTCCGTCACTCTTCATGACTGTTGGTACGTTCGGGTTCCGCTGCGAAAGCAAGTCACTTAGTGGATTCCATCCTTGTCTTTGGGCGCACTATCCAAACATACTGTCTTTACTCGTATTTACATAATTGTTATTTAGAGAAACAGCAGGTAGAAAAAAACCCATGATACTGAAATTATATTAACGATCGAGACTTGAGGATACGAAGCATGTTTAGGAGCATCGGGAAGTAGAATGGTATAGCCGATTTGGGCATAAGGGAATGGGGAAGTCGGAGCCAGGAGCCAGCCAGACGCCATGTTGTGACATCACCAAACAGCCATTATGGATATGACTGACCTTGACCTTTGAGCTCGACACTGTGCCTGTGACCTTGAATCACCTTATAACCAATAACCCAAAGAAATTGCAGAACATTTATAAAATACAAAAAAATGTATTAAAAATGTGTAAGACATTAAATAAAAAATAAATAAAAAATATACAAATATTTACATGTAGGAGGTCAGGGGTTCGATGACAGGTGGATCGACTTAGTACACGACATAACCGGCCCTCGCCAGGTCGACTAGTTACCATTTCATCAGCCATTTTGGATCCAGGGGACCTCGATCTTGACCTTCAAGCTTGACCTTCGATGAACTTGAACCAATAATTTCTAAAAATTCCGAAAAAATTCCTAAAAATTCACTATTGTGTTTATTAATTTATTTGAAAAATTGTTATTGAAATTTTATTTATAAAACTTGCATTTACAGAGGTCCCTCCGCCACCACCACACTTACCAATTTTTTATTTTTTGTTATTTAATCGATCAGTTACTTCCCTTCGTTTGTTAGTCAGCAGGCCTCCACTCCGCACCTCACACATTCCCATTCCATCACACGCAAGCATCTTGGTTTGTTTATTTTATCATTTGTTTTCATTTACCACACCTAAGTAGCGCTATTTTCACGATTTACCCACCAGAAGAGTTGCCGAATAAGCCGCCAGGCGAGCTGTCGACACTCATACTTTATAGGCATAGAAATATAGTAATTTTTATCCTATTTTAAAAGCAATTTTTACAATTAGCAGTATTTCTACATGCATGATGCCGGACTTTGAATACCTGAATAACTGATTAAATCAAAATTTTTATTAAAAATTTAAGAACCTTTAATTTTAAAAGGTAATATTTATTCAATTATTTAATTGTACATAAAGTGCAATATTAATTTATATAATAATTTTTAATCAAATTAATCTTATTTCTTTACCTTTTAAATTTAGTTTTATTCTGGCATTTTTGGTAAACAAAAAATACAACACAATTATTTTAAGAGGCATTTTTTATTCAATTAATTTAATACAGTCATTCATGCCCTCGAAAATTTTTTTACAATATATTTAGATATACATGCAAATTTACTATAGGGTATTGTCTTTCACGCAACTCGCAATTTGCACTTATTCGCATTTGTGGTGTCCTTGTGCAAACATATCGTAACATTTATTACACCGACACACTGTGCAGGGCAAGTTACATAGGACGTTTGAGGACATGTACCGAAGTCACAAGAGACCTGCTTGCAGCAAACCTGGCAGCGAGGTTCTGATGAGAAATGCACTTCACCTTTATAGGTCTTTGCATGTCTAAGTAAATGGTCGGTACTGCTGCACTGCTTACCAAACCTGTCACACAAATATGGCATTCGACAGGGATTCTTGCTGCAATGAAAGCTTTAATATCGTCACATACCGTAGCCGAAATCAAATGTCTTATCACAAAAGTGACAGTCATGACGATGTAGTGGTTCAGGCAAAAACTGATGGAAATGTAGGTGCTGGAGCTAAAGAAGCAAGTAATGCTAGCAATTGTGTTCTAGGTACCTCACCCGAATAGTTCGATGGCTCTATTGAAGATTCCGTAGTCGTCACAGCTAAAGAAATCCGCGGTACTTTACCACGTGTAGATAATCATGCTGCACTGGTGGCACTATATGCTGGTAGTGGAATTGGTGCCACAGCTAAAGAAATCCATGGTACTTTACCACATGTAGATGATCGTGCTGCACTGAAGGCACTATATGCTGGTAGTGGAATTGGTGTCACAGCTGAAGAAGTCGATGCCACTGGTAAAACAGGAGATATCTCACTTGAAGAAGAAATCGATGGTAAGAAAACGTTGGCGGTCATTACCCACTCCATTTTAATATAACTGGCTATGAATTACCTGGCGTAGAAGCTAACCGAGACGATCCACCTTTCGCATTAGCCGTTGTCAAATTAAAACTCTCAGCTGATCTTCCATAGACTTTGTCAAAAGTTTTTGAAAACTGTAAATCAATCTTCCGGTACATGCGAACTTAATTTTTATAACAAAAATTGTATGAAATGTACTGCAGTATTTAAGTACTATTTTGCAAAACTATTTCGTCAATAAGCAGATTCCACTCTCGACTGACTCGCGCAGACTGACTTCTTCCAAGATGTTACTGATTCGCTAGTTTAAAAATAACTAGCATATGATAAATAAATATATTAATTTATATATAGTTATAAATTAATAAATACATATGAATATAATTCATCGCGTGCATTGAAAATGACGGGTATCAACATTTTACATATGCCGAATGGCCAATGTGGTTTTACAAGTTATTACCGAACTAATACTAGAACTAAACGACACTCGCGAGCATGCCCATGATAGTCAATGTAGCAGCATCCGATCAGGACTCGGTCCGGCGACAGACACTCGCCAACATCTTCGATGCACAGAAGCAAGTTTTGCGATTCATTTCGCAAAACTTTTCACGAACCATCCATCCATTGTACGAACTAATACACTGGAATCACTTCACGAAATGCATTGGGAATTATCCTTCTAATTGCAGGAACATTTCAGGTAGGGCCTACTGCTCTTTTAAGGAGTCCGTATTAATCTCCCCCAATGCCTTCTGCCATTTACAAATATATAGGAGCACTCTGAGGAAATACAAATACTCGTTCACCCCAAAGGAAAACACACAGGCACCTAAATAACAATGTATTATTTTAATGTCACTGTAAAAGTATACACATACACATATATATATATATATAATAGAACCTGTGTGTTTTATTTTGGGGCGAACGAGTATTTGGGTTTTCTCATAGTGCTCCCATATTTTTTATTTGAAATATATAGCAGAAAGCCTTGTGGGAAAATAAGAAAGGCTTCTTAAAAGAGTAGTACCTTAATTGTTACTACAATCAGATCGAATATTCACGCGAGTTACCGGTAAAATGGTCAGTTATCCAGCATTTGTTCGATTAGCTCGAGGATGCGTCGGGGAATAGCTTGTAAAACAGAATCGGCAATGCGCAATATGAAAAAAGGTTGATACCCGACACTTTTAATGAACGCGATGAATTATCTTCTTATATATAAACTAACATATTTATGTATCACACGTTAGTTCTTTTTAAACCAGGAAATCAGTTACATCTTGGCAGGAGTCAGTCTGCTGTAGTCTGTCGGCAGGAGTCAGTCAGCAGGAGTCACTCTGCAGGAGTCATTCAGCATGAGTCAGTCGGTAGGAGATAGTCTGCAGGGTTCAGTCTTCAGGAGGCATTCCGCAGGGGTCAGTCTGTAGGAGTCACTCTGCAGGAGTCCGTCTATAGGAGTTAGTTTGCAGGAGGTAGTAGATAGTGAAATCTGCTCGATGGTGAAATAGTTTTGCAAATTAATAATTAAAAATGGTAATACATTTGACACAATATTTTGATATAAAAATTAAGTTCGCATGCACACGAAGAATTTTTATTATTATTATTTTTAATCTTTTGACACGGTCATTCTAAACTTCATCCAGGTCTATACACATCGGGCACTTGTGTTCCGGGTTGGATTCCTCATCGCCGGGTCGTGCTTTCGAGTCAATGTCTTCAAATGGAGCAGTTTCCATAGGGTCGCTTGGACTGCTCTGTTTCTGTGGCAACTATATATAATAATGATAATCATCTTAAACTGTCTTACCTGCCTGCATGTGATGTCTCAATGACTGCATGCGATTGGTCAGCTGCAATTACGTGGTAACGCGCTGATTGGCTGGTCGATGTCCGAACAAGATATTAATGGTCGAATACGATTGGTTCGAAGTCAATATGACGTATATTATAACAAGGACCCGGAAATTTCTCGGATTCATTTGGTAGCAAGCTAGACTCCACAATTCTTTGTGTACGTGGGATTCTGTTGGTTGTTCATTGGCCGATGCTCCAGTTTTACCCCAGACCAGTTGGCACGGGATTTGGCCCTTGTTTCCTTGCAGGATTGTTATTGGCTCAAATTTGACCATGGCATGTCTTACAAAGTTTAATAAAGGAAGTCAGATACACATTCCTTTAGAGTCTAGGTTGTCCTCAAATGAATTAGCGAAATTTCCGGATCTCTAATTATAAGCAATGGTTAGAGATCTGAAGAATTAGCGATCTCATTCTGGGACAAGCTATAAATCAAAACACGTGCGTTTATATAAATTTAGCAATTGATACGCATGCTGTTTGACACCTTCTGGAGAACTGTGTCCAATTGTCGCCTTATACTGTGGTAGCAGACAACCAATGTGCAGTTAATATTGGCATATTTGTACTTACATAAAACTGTAGAGTCTGGCCAGCAATTCAATGAACTCCCAAATTGTTCAGGTCCCCAACACGAGGAGAGAATAAGGGGGGGGGGGGAGCTGATAGTCTTACTTTGACAACGACTAATGTGAAAGTTGTATCGTCTCGACTAGCTTCTACGCCAGTTAATCTTCATGGCCAGTTACGTTAAAGTGGATTGGATATTGCCCACAAATGGTTTCTCGCCATCGATTTCTTGTTCGAGTGATATGTCTCCTGTTTACCAACGCCATCGACTTCTTCAGCTGTTATATCTAAATCATAAGCAGTATATACTTCCACCAGTGCAGTACCATCGACTTATTCAGATGTGACGCCTACGAAATCTTCAATGGAGCCATCGAACTTTTTCGGCTGGACCCAATATGGCTGACGAGATGAACACTGGTCGACCTGACGAGGTCTGGTCATCTCGGGGCTTAGTCAATTTACCTATCATCGAACCCCGCACCTCCTACATGTACATATTTGTACAAACTTTTTTTAATACCATTTTTAAGATTTCTTTAATGTCTTATACATTTTTTATAATTTTTTTGGGATTTAATATTTTTTCTGCAATTTCTTTAGGTTGTTGGTTTTAAGGTCATTCGAGGTCACGGGCACAGTGATAAGCTCAAAGGTCAAGGCCAGCCAGATACATAATGGCGTTTGGTGACGTCACAACATGGCGGCCGGCTGGCTCCTGTCTCCTACTTCCCCATTCTCTTATGTTCGAATCGGCTATCGGGACAGAATACGTAATAATACAGAACTGGAATAGTCTCTTATACCACGAAATCCAGCCGCACACGCCAACAGAATGGTTTCACTGGCCAGGAACGTTACGGAACGCCGTTCACCAATCAGCGCCTGGTAGCAAACTTGCCACAAGGCAGCCCAGCCAATAACGATTCGTACACAGCACGCAGTAGCCAGTCAGACACGAGACCCCGCTTCCAGAGCCTAGCAATGGCAATCAAAGGAACCTCCACACTTACCGTCAGTGTAAGCGGGACTGCGGTGGTGTAGTGGCCAGACAACTCGCCTCCAACCGAGACGAACCGGCTTCAATCCCCGACCGGGTCACTCCCGGATTTTCGCAAGTGGGAATCGTGCCGGACTATGCCGCTGGACGATGGGTTTTCTCGGGTATCTGTAATTTTCCCCCGCCGTTGCATTCCGGCGTTGCTCCATACTCACCTGGCTGCACCCTCAACGGCTCTACAGATCTCGATGTTAGGAGACTCCCAAATCTCTCCACTCTTCCACTTCTGTGTAGGCCTACTTACATATTCTGTGGTTACATATTCTATGTATGTGTTGCTTCAGTTTTGATTGGAACGTGTATGGCCAGCAAAAATTGTATTTACAGTCGCACACACACACGTACATGACTGCAATTGCAGGCACATGCAGATACACAGAGACACAGCCCGATTTAATACGATTATAATCCTTTCGGAAGGGGGGAAGCGTGGGTGTCTGTATTTTGACCCGGGGGTCAAGGGATAGACTCAAAAACAAACAACTCCAACGCGGGTTAAATTATTGAATTTGATTTACTGGACTATTTACATTTCGCCTCCGTAAATAAAATTCTCCACTGTAATTTGGCTAAAAGCATGACGCCTGTGAACATGGACATCCACTGACTATCCTCTTCCCGCACCTCGTGTTTTCAAAGAGAGAATTTATGCAGTGTGTAGCAACGCATAAACGAAAAGCATACATATATATTTTTAAATTCTGTCTGTGAAAATCATGATTACATAGGTTAATCACGATTGCACTGATACCAACGTATGCGGAGCGCTGCTGAGGCCACAGAATAGCTAAGAGTACAGACATGGAATGGCTTCGAGATTCCTATTATATGTGCGGAAAGGCCTGTCTACAACTGCGATATCCAACCTATGTCTTACTTAGGACAAGGATACGCTGATTGGTGACCGTCTGACATCATAGCTCTGTCCCAAGTCAACCTGTGTCCCGAGTAAAGGAGTTCATGAAAATTAAAGTTAAAACCCAAGTTAGAAAACTTTAGATACTTTTATGCTAATTCAAGGAATGCTTATGTTGTAAATGTAAACATTAGACATGCAATGTTGGTTTTCTAAAGACAAATCTGACGAAATGATAATAATTGGTGTCTGCGTTCAGTCTGAACTATTTAGTATCAAGAACAAAAGAAATTTTTAAATGTAAAGTTGAAAGAACATTACTGGATGTCAGCTTGCGAGCTTATTTAAAACCGAACAAATGCGTCGCAAAGATAAATAAATAATAAAAACATCACCTATCTCACAAACATTAAATAAATAGGGCCAGTAAATTTTCGCGTAAAAATCGGAGCACACGGTAGACTTCAACACTCTATGTATTCCTCAGCTGGTTCATAACTCTATTGTTGATACCTCAAGAATTCGCGGATTCATTTTGGGACGCGCTAGAATTCAAAACACGCATGTTTATATAACTTTAGCCACTGGTCCACACACGGTGTATGACACCTCCTGGAGAACTATGTCCAATTGTCACATTCCACGGAGACAGCAATTAACCAATGTACAGTTGATATCGGCAGATTTGTACATGCCACTATAGAGTCTAGCCTGCAGGTCATTGAACTCGCGAATTTTTCAGGTCTCTACAAATTGGTTGTCTCCTTTCACAGTGGAAGGCGACAATTGGACACCGTTCTCCAGGAGGTGTCAAACTCCGTGTAGAACAATGGCTAGTTGCATATAAACGCACGTGTTTTGTATTCTAACTCGTCACTAAATAAATTCTTCAGGTCTTTAGTCATGGACGCATCGATATTAAGTGTCCCTGAGAAATTACTACAAAAAGAGACATGCATAGCTGTGTGTAATAACGTCACAGTATTGCTACAGACCAGATAAGCATACAGACGCGATATGACCGTCTATACCGCGAATTCCAGCCACATAAAAAAGGAAACCTCCGCACTCCTTAGCAGCGTGTCGGAATACCGTTCGTCCTATCAGCGCCTGGTGACATCTGCGGCCAGCGGCCAAGCCAATAGGACGTCTTTCAAAGCACGTAGTAGCCAATTATACGCATGTACCTTGCGCAGCCAATCAGCGAATAGGTAGGCCTACAGCAAAGAAATAGCCATGATATTTTATATTTTGAATCCCGTGCTCTTTCTTGACAAATTGTTTTAAAAAAAATTGTTAGCGTACATCCTTGGAATATTGACATTAATCAATATACGTATTCCACACAGTAATTACCAGTTGAAATTTGAGTGCTTTATATGACAACCCGTAATTACTCATTGTCGTCATGTGTAGGGGCCACGGTGGCTGAGTGGTTAGCCTGCTCGCCTCCCACCAAGACGATCCGGGTTCAATTCCCGGCAAGGTCACGCCGGATTTTCGCATGTGGGAATCGTGCCGGGCGATGCCGTTGGTCGGCGGGTTTTTTCTCGGGGATATCCCGTAACTACCAGTCGAAATAAACATCGCGCTTTCTCCGGAACAAATGAAACGGACGGAAACAGAAAGATTAAATAAATAATGGATTTTATTAAAATATTAAGCTGCCTTTAAACGTATTCCGCTGTTACCCAAGCACTTTCGAAAGCTCTGCTTCAGATCTAAATAATTGCCTCTTTTGTATCCTTCCATCGCATATATAATTATCGTTGCCGAATACCTGAGGACTTAATTCATGTATTCGGCCAAGTGTACCTGTAGTACTGTTTTGAATTGTAAATATTGTATTGTTTGAATCTTAGGGACAGATGTTTTACGCTAAAAGATTTACGCTAATGCTATACTTCAATATCTTACGTCCACTACCACAACTTCCTTTGGTTACTGGCTGCGTGTCTACGTGAGAAGGGAAGTTTTTATTGGACTGAGCAAATCGTAATAAAGTACCCCGATACTGAACGTCGATGATTCGCGTCACGTAACATTTGAAATCATCCAACCACAAAAGTGCATACGAACAAAAGTGTTTTTGAGTACAACTGGTCTTGAATTCTTTCCGCGAAACACACTTGTCCCTAATGATTCGTACTCTTTATGTACATACAACGAACAAGCACTGCACAGCATTTCTTTAGTAACCACAAACTTATCCGTCCCACATTTAATACGATAGTAAGGTATGGAAATTTTTCTTAATTCATTGCCACATTTACGCGAGGCAGACGAGTTAATGTGTTCCTTAAAATGTACGCAGTGCAAGGCTGAAATATTTTCTCCCAAAGTTTAATTTCAAAACGTTTTCACTTAATCACATACGAAATATAGGAAACATTATTATAGTAATCAGAGACATGAAAAATTCGCGAGGTCAGTGATCTGCAGGCTAGACTCTACAGTCTTATTTACAAATATTCCGATTTTAACTGCACATTGGTTGTCTTTTGTCACAGTGGAAGGCGACGAATGGGCCAGCGTTCTTCAGCAGGTGTAAAAACAACCGTGTGGACCAATGGCTAAAGTTACACACACACACACACACACACACACACACACACATGTTTTGAATTCTAGCTCGTTTCAAAATTAACTTGCGAATTCTTCAGGCCTCCAGATACAGATCACAACAATACGACTTTTTCAACATTCAGTAATAAAATAAAAATAACTCTTTCTGTGCGACCACTACTCTACATAGAGGTAACTGAAGTAAATTTTTTCTATGAAAATGATTTAACATCTGCAAATGAGTTTCCATTTACTATTTTTTTCAGGTCTTTTTTTCTATATATATATATTTTTTTTTCAGGTCTTTTTCTATATATATATATATATATATATATATATATATATATATATATATATATATATATAGAAAAAAAGACCTGAAAAAAATAGTAAATGTATAATATAATAGTAAATAGTAAATGTAAAAAATAGCAAAAATAGTAAAATAGTATATATATATATATATATATATATATATATATATATATATATATATATATATATATATATATATATATATGCACACTCATATATACACATGTATATATATATTCCTTAAAGAGGTTAATACAAAGTGAGATGGGAGAAAATGTTGCTTCAAGGACACACTCCACTCTAAGCTTGCTTTAACAACTTGCTTTTAACGTGAGATTCGGCTTGAAACGAAGTACACTGATAACAATACAGTATTAATACTCACATAACTAGAGTAACAGGACGTGTTAAAAAATAGTGATTAGATAGATATTCACTGTACTTGACGTCTAGAATCATCTCAAACTCCAGGGGGTTTCCTCAATTCCCCTTGCAGTGAATAGAGTTGATCAGCTATTAACAACAAGGTCTTCAGAGCCGATGTCGGTGAAATGAGGTGATTATGGAGCAGCGCTGAAGTTCCAGGGCTGGGGAAACGGGAGAGCTCCGAGAAAATTCGCTGACCAGCGGCATCGTCCGGCGCGATTCCCACATCTGAATATCCGGGAGCGACGCCGCCGGGAATTGAACCCGGTTCGCCTAGGTCGGAAGAGAGTAGTCTATCCGTTACAACGCTGTGGCCCCTCAATTCCCCTTTGATTCGCCGCTGTATGTGTACGCTTAGTTATCAAAAACGCGAATGAATATCTCTGTTTACTGTTATACTCCATTCACGGTTACTTCCAAATATTCTGAAACCCTGCTGCAGTACTACTTTCATGATATTCCTTCGACTCTTGTAGGTGGACAGATCTTAATCGAGTCCAGAAAATTACACCAACTGGCCAACACACCGCATTTCTATAAGAACTATTTCTTACTAGGAATTACCAACACACCTGCTTTCTCAATGTTTTTGTTCATATTAACTATAAATGGAAAATTATAATTTAATATCGAAATGTAAATTAATTTTCATAGACAAGGTACTTTATATAATTCGATGTTAATACAAGTGTAAAATGCTTGAGATACAAAACTTAATTCGAAAACTGCCACACAGGTCGTATGTGGGGTGATTTTTCAAAGGGTTGATTCAGAAAGTGTGAAGTTACCGCGAATATACTATAGTCATATAGTTCGTATGCAATGCGCAGAAAGCGGCTTCTTGAGCGGCCCCGTCATCATTAGGTAGGGACACCCGAACTTCGCGAAAAGAATTCCGCACCTGCTGGATTTCAATACCCTACGAGCGTACCAGCAGTTTCCTTTTGCTGATTGACGGCGTGTGTCTGTGAGAAGTTATTTTCATAATTGACTGGCCAGTCAGAATTACTTTAGTCCGTACAGTAGTACGTCTCTTATTCGTGGGTAGACACTTAAGACGCGTAACATCTAGAGCGCCTAATCACAAAAGTGGATCTGAGCTAAAGTGTTACGAAAAGCAACTGGTCGTGAATTCTTTTCGCGAAATTCTGGTGTTTGTATCATTAGGTAGCCGGATACAACACTGTAGGTATACATAGAAAGGAAATAACACGACGTGTGACTCCACAAGTTGAGCAGTGTTTGCCGACCTAAATTGAAAATCGAGGTTTCCTAGCCGACTCGGCGCGGCACGCGGGAAACTCGCGGGGTTGAACTCGCCTCGGGGCCGCACGAAGCAGAAAAGCAAGGGATTCCGTTCAGATAGTGGTTTTGAAAGTTGTCCCCCGAGCAGAGAACGCTGGTGAAGGAAGCTGTAATAATGACTGCGGAGCAATGCGACAGCAGGATGCAGGGTCGCTTTGAAGTTTAGCCGGGCGTCCACAGGCAACTCCCCGTCAGAAACAGTAGAAAAGTTCCCTGCGCGCCGCATATCACGGGCTTCTCTCCACGCGAGAAATTTCTATACGCACATTCGTTCTCCCTGCGACTGGGAAACTATCGTACTGAATGCCCCGGCCGGACTTTGAAGTGTGGTGCCGTGATATGCTATCGCGCGGGTTTTCATATTTCCCCAGAGGAGCCAGACTGAAGTCTCGTGTCATTGATGTTGTTCCACTTGTTGGACGGGCGCTTGGTTTCTACAAAACAATCAGGATAAACTGGAATATTAAAAAAAAAAAACTCTGCAAATAATTGTTTACATTTCTACCAATCTCCTCACAGGCGCGGGACTCTTTAGGTCGGTTTACGAAAAATGTCTTTGAACGTACGAGATGAGCGTGTAAGTACCCGAGATACCATGAAAAGTCTGGTTTGCAGTGACATTCGTCTTACACTTAATCAGAGACGATTTGAAAGCTTTTGTGGCAGGGTACTGATTTGTTTATTGTTGTGGACAGAGTCGGCAGTAACCTTCAGCGTTAACTGCGTTGAAAACGAAAAAATAGGTTATTATAAATGTTTACCACATCTACTTCAACTTGTAGATATTATCTGCGACGACTTTTCCCACCGATATTTTTTTTTGGAACGCATGGTTATTGCAAAATAACGTATCAGAGACAAAATTTTACGATTTTCTCTAAAGTAGAAATAAAATAAACTGCTTGCAAAAAAATTAACAAGGGCAATTGAAAGAGTAGAATGATTTATATGAACCTGACTAATAGGCTGGGGTTCGGCGCCTACGCCGTTATGTTGTGACACCCGACCACCATGTCGGAGCAAGGTGACCTTGACCTTGACATTCAACCTTGATCTTGGATGACCTTGGAGCCAGAAAATGTTTAAAATATCCAAACAATCTAAAAAAATCCCAAAAATATGTTCAAAAATTTTATTTAAATATTATTATTTAATAATGTATTTAAAATATTACATTTACAGAGGCCCCTACGCCATCATTACTAATTTTATTATTGGTTGTTTAATCGGTCAATTAGTTGCCTTCGCTAATAACTCGACAGGCCTCAACCCCCCTCACCCAATCTCCTTCAATTGCATGCCATTAACTTCCTTTTTTTTTTTGTTTGACATTAATTTTAATTTTGAACAACAAGGTGGCGCTATATTCACGACTACCCAGCCAGGCGAGCTGGTGATTAAGTCATCATTTGGGGGCCATATTGGTTAATGTTTGTAAAGTATATGTGGTGTTGTCTGCCCCCTCTTTATTGGATTATTTTTTCAACACGTAGGGGATATTAATTTATCGATTTCAACACCAGACGAGTTGCCAATTCAGCCGCTAGGTGAGCTCTCGACACTCATATTTTTTATAATATATTTTTTATAATAATACTCATAATTTTTATTCTTTTTAAATAATAATTTTTCCAATTTGCAATTTACCTACATGCATGATGCGGGACATTGAATACCTGCATCATTTATTAAATCTATATTTTTTATTAAAAGTTTTAAGTTGTGCAATTTTAAAAATTAATTTCTATTTAATTATATAATCCTACATTTAGTATAATGGTACTTTACACAATAATTTTAATTTTTTTTCTGTGCTTTAAAATTTTAATTTTATACTGAAAAATTAGGTAAACAAAATATAAAACACAATTTTATTCACAGGCTTGTTTTTATTCTATTAATTTTATACAGCAATTCATGCCCCCAAGAAAATATTACAATATTCTTAGATTTATATGCATCTGAATATAATCAACATTGTTGTAGTTTACATTCTTTTAAACCACTCGCTATTTGTACATGTGTAGTCTTTGTGCTGAAATATTGTGACATTTATAACGCCGACACAATCTGCAGGTCAGGTTATGTAGGTAACTACACTTTTGAAGACATGCACCGAAGTCACAAGAGACCTGCTTGCGCCAAACCTGGTAGCAAGGTACTAATGAGAAATGCACTTCACATTTACAGGTCTTTGCATTTATAAGTAAACAGTCGGTATGGCTGAACTTCTTACCGCACCTGTAACACAAATATGACATGCGACAGGGATTCTTGGCACAATTAAAACGTTCAAATCGCCGTACACAGTAGCCGAAAGCAAATTTCTTATCCCAAAAGTGACACTGATGGCGTAGTGGTTCAGGCAAAGTCTCGGACGGACTTCTTGGAGAGGTAGGTGCTGGAATTTAAGAATCATGTAACGCCAGCATTGATGTCCTAGGTACCTCAGCCGAAACGATCGATAGCTCCATTGAAGATTTCGTAGGCGTCACAGCTGAAGAAGTCGATGGTACTGTACAATCTGTAGATGATCGTTTTGCACTGGTGGCAGTAGGTGCTGGTAGTGATGTAGTTGAAACAGCTGAAGAAGTCAGTGACACTATACCAATATGAAACGGTGGTGCACTGGTGGAAGTTGATGCTGCTAGTAATGTAGAAATCATACCTGTAGAAGTAGATGATGCTGGTCAAACAGGATATGTCTCACTCGAAAAAGAAATAGATGGAAAGAAACCATTGGAGGGCATTATGGACTCCACTTTAACATAACTGGCCATGGAGTACCGGGCGTAGAAGCCAGCCGAGACGATCCAATTTCACATTAGCAATTGTCAAACTAAGCCACTCAGCTGACTCCCCATTGTTCATAGTATACACGTATGCAAGCCCAATGACTTCATATTTTTATGTAAGTATCTCCGTGTTTTCTTTTGGGGGCAACGAGTATTAGTTTTTTTTTTCTTAGAGTGCTCCCATATTATTTATTTGAAATATTTGGCAGAAGATATTATGAGAGAATAATGCGGGCTCCTTAAAAGAGCAGTACTTGAAATGTTCCTCCAATAAGATGGATAATTTACAATATCTTTCGTGAATTTATTCGAGAGGCTATGTTGGTACAATGGATGAATGGCTGCTGAAAAGTTTTGCGAAATGAATCGCGAACGGCAACTTGCTTCTGGACCTCGAAGATTTTGGCGAGTGTGTGTCGCCAGTTCGAGTCTCGATCGGATGGTGCTACATTGACTATCATGGGGATGCTCGCGAGTGAGCGGTGTGTATAGATGCTGATTTATCCAGCGTCTGTCACTTAGCTCGAGGATTCGTTGGGCAATAGCTTGTAAAACAGTATCGGCCATGCGCCATGTGAAAAATGGCTGATACCCGACACTTTAATAAATACGATGAATTATCTGCATATATAAATGAATATATTCGTGAATCATACGTTAGTTCTTTTTAATCAAGAAATCAGTAACATCTTAACAGGAGTCAGTCTTAAGGAGTCGTTCTAAAGGAGTTAGTCTGCTGAGTGAGTCGAGAGTAAAATATGCTTGATTGTGAAATAGTTTTACAAAATAATGCTCCAATATTGCAGCATATTTCATTAAATTTTTTTTATAAAATATTAAGTTCGCATGCACACAAACCATTTTTTTTTCTTCAGAAAATTTTGACAAAGTCATCCAAAACTTCATCAAGGTCTATACACAGCAGGCACTTGTGTTATAGGTTGGCTTCCTTGTCGCCGGGTCGTGTTTGCGAGTAAATGTCTTCAACTGGAGCAGTTTCCACAGGGTCTGTCGGACTGCTTTGTTTGTGTGGTTCGTATATGTAAAATGATAAGCACCTAAAGCCGGTCTACCTGCCTGCATGTGATGTCTCAAAGTCTGCATGCGACTAGTCAGCTGCAATCACGTGGCAACTCGCTATTGGCTGGTCGATGTCCAAAATATGTAATGGTGTAATACTATTTGTTCGACATTAATATGACGTCATAGGACTTGAATACACGTATATTATAAGCAGTGGCGTGTCATCTGAGAGGCTTAGTTTTACAACAGCTAATGTGAAAGGTGAATCGTTTCGGCTAGCTTCTACGCTAGGTAATCCATTGCTAGTTACGTTAAAGTGGAGCAGATATTGCCCTCCAATGGTTTCTCGCCATCGAATTATTTTTCGAATGAGATGTCTCCTGTTTTTACAGCACCATAGATTTATTCAACTGTAATGTCTACATTACTAGCACCATCTACTTCCATCAGAGGAGTACCTTATTTTCAGATTGGTATAGCGCCATCGACTTCGTCAGCTGTGACACCTACATCACTGCCAACATATACTGTCACCAGTGGAACACGATCATCTACAGATGTTACAGTACCATTGAATTCTTCAACTGTGACGCCTACGGAATCTTCAATGGAACTATCGATATTTTCGGCTGAGGTAATTAGAACACCATTTGCCGGCCTTACCTGCTTCTTTAAATCCAGCACCAACATCTTCAACAGGTACGTCGTAATCAGTGTCACTTATGTGATAAGACATTTGCTTTAGGCTACGGTGTACGGCGCCATGAACGCTTTCATTGTGCCAAGAATCCCTGCCTCATGTCTAGAGACATGAAGAATTCGCGAATTCATTTTGGGATAAGCTAGAATTAAAAAGAAAACGTGTGTTTATATAAGCATAGCCATTGGTTCTCACAGTGTTTGATACCTCCTGTCGTCTTCCACTGTGACAGCAGACAAGCAATGTGAAGTTGATATCTGCATACTTTTACATAAGACTGTGAAGTCTAGCCTGCAGGTCATTGAACTCGCGAATTTTTCAGGTCTCTACTCATATCATATTTATGTTACAGGTGCGGTTATCAGATCAGCCGTATCGACCATTTACTTAGACATACAAAGACCTGTAAAGGCGAAGTGCATTTCTCATCAGAACCTCGCTACCAGGTTTGCTGCAAGCAGGTCTCTTGTGACTTCGGTACATGTCCTCAAAAGTGTAGTTACCTATATAACATGCCCTGCTCAGTGTGTCAGTGTAATAAATGTTACGATATTTTCGCACAAGGACAACACAAGTGCGAATAGCAAGATGGATAAAAGACTGTAACATACAACATAGTTGTATATATTGAGACGCATATCAATCGAAGAATATTGTAATATTTTTCGAGAACATAAACGCCTGTATTAAATTAATTGAATGGAAAAATGCCTGAGAATAAACTTGTGTTTTATTTAATATTTACCTAATTTTTCCATATAAAGTAAAATTTTAAATGCACAGTAACAATATAAATTTAATTAGAAGTATTGCATAAAGTAAGATTGTACTATATGTAGGATTATATATCTTTATATATATATAATTCTTCTGTGCGTGTGTATGACACTGAACTTCTCCTAAACGGCTGGACCGATTTTGATGAAATTTTTTGTGTGTGTTCAAGTGGATTCGAGAATGGTTTAGATTCACAATTAGGTGAAGAGAGGGGGAGAGAGAGGGGGAGAGAGAGGGGGAGAGATTTAAGACATATGTACAGGACAACGTCTGTCGGGTCCGCTAGTCTAAATATAAAATACTATTTATAGTTGAACAACTTAACGTGTTTAATAGAAAATATAGATTTAAAAAATTATGCAGGTAGTCAAAGTCGCGCATGATCTATTTAATTATACTGCTTATTGGAAAAATAATTTTTTAAAGGGATGAAAATTAAAGATTTTCCTATGCCTAAAAATTGAATGTCAACATCTTGCCTGGCGGCTGAATCGGAGACTCGTCTGGTGTTTAAATCGATAAATTAACTCCCCATACGTGTTGAAAATAGAATCCAATATAGAGGATGCTGACAGCACCACCTTTACTTTACACCCTTAGACAAATACGGCCCCCACCTGGTGGCTGTATAACCAGCTCGCCTGGTGGGAGAATCTTGACTATGACATCAGCTAGTTGTTGAAAAAGAAAACAAATGACAAACGAAAATAAGAAGATATTTGCATGCGATGAAATGATTATACGTGAGGGGGGTGGATGCCTACCGACTTATTTGCGAAGGCAGTAATTTATCGATTAAACAACCAATAAAAAATTGTTAATGGTGGTTGTGGAGGGACCTCTGAATATATAAGTTCTTAATATAAGTTTTATAAAAAAAAACCTTTAATAGATTTAAAAATAATTTTTTTGGTTTATACGAAATTTTTGGGAGTTTGAAATTTTTTTTGACTTTAAAGTCATCCAAAATCAAGGTCAAATATCAAGGTCACCGACATTTGACATAGCTGACAAGATGGACACTGGTCGACCTGGCGAAAGCCGGCCATGTCGGGTGTTTAGGCGATCCATCTGTCATTGAACCCCAGACCATCTATATTTGCATCCTTAATGAATAAATTTAAACATGTTTTTATTTTAAAGTTTTTTATTTGATAATTTTTCTGCATTTTTGGGTTTTAAGTTCATTCAAGGTCACGGATACAGAATCAAGGTCAAGGTCATCTGGTACCTGACATGGCGGTCGGGTGACGTCACAACATAACGGCTGGCCAGTCGGGTATTAAGTGAATTTAATGCACGTTTAGCATAAGTCGTTTTACAGAAATTAAAAATATGCAAGAACTTCCAGTGTAAATTATTTTATTTCTATACGAAAGTAAGCTTTAATGTACCTATATTACAGCAAAACTCTGACTTTGACATGTATTTAAGCCAAAACTATGAGTTCTAAAAAAATTTTGCCGAGAAAAAAATTCACGGACATAGTCTAAAAATTTGAACTATATATGGTACAAATATAAAACAACTAATTTTTTTTTCGTTTGTCAATGCTTTTAAGAAGTTTTAAAAATTATATATATATATATATATATATATATATATATATATATATATATATATATATATATAAATAAGAATTTGAAATTTGGTTTAACCAGTGTCATTTGACAGCCGAATGAATATTCATTATAACACGGAAAATTCTCATTTGGAGGAGTAAATCGTAAATCGCGATTAAGGTAAATTTTTCCTCCCATTTCAAGATTTGAAGATTGATTCAGAAATGTAAATCACGTACACCAGGATTTAAGTCGTGTGAGAGTTAACTTTTCCTATAATAATTATATATGCTGAATAAATTTATCATTGTCATGTAAGCTATACCTTCGACTGTTCCTGAAAATAATTATAGTCTATTCTCTGTTTTCCCCACAGTTTTAAAATCAAACCTTTAAAAGAACACCCCACGTTGTACGTGTTTGGTTGTTTCCTAAATTTGCTTAAGCGTTTTGTACTTTTATTGACATAAAATTATATTATTTTTGGTTAAATTGAGGCTGCCAATTTTCGTGAGCGAAAATTCAACAGTGCACAGACAAAGCAATGGAGGACTGACGTGTAGTAAGTTACTTATATTTTATCTATACATTATAAGTAATACCGAGAAAGATATAAAATGAGTGAAGAGATTTGGGCGGCTCTTAAAAGCGAGGTCTTGAGAGCCGATGAGGGTGATTGAGGCGAGTATGGAGCAGCTCCGGAATGAAAGGGCGTGGGAAACGGGAGATCCCCGAAAAAACCCACCGACCAGCGGCATCGTTCAGCTCGATTCCCACACGCGAAAATTCGGGAGTGGCACGGACGGGCCTTGAACACAGTTTGTCTTGGTAGGAGGCGAACAAGCTAACAGCTCAGCCACCGCGGCCCCCTTGTCACCCGTTTTTCACCGTAAACCGACCTTAACTTGCTGTAGGTGGTCAGAAATGCTTTGAATAGAAAAAAAATGAACTGTCGCACAATTTCCGTGTGAAGGTGGCGCATGGATTTGCCACCGCCCCTCCCCCTTTCACAAATGGCTTTAAAGTGTCGTCTTCACCACCTTGACACCAGCATCCTTTATCTTGTTCAACGTTCACTGGGAAGAAATTTTCCAAGCCAGTGGCGGGCTGTCCTTTTTCAAGTTTCGTCCACGCACCACGTGTTCTCTGTATTATGATACGTTATTGCCACTGTTCGTACCTCTTTGAACTCACGCATTGTGCCAACCCTATACGTTATCGGCTCTCAAGACATCGGTGTTAATAGCTGCTCAAATCTCACCGCTCATATACATTGCACAGAGCACGGTAGTACAATCTATGGTGCGAAGTCTCTATACTTTATTTACTAAAGCATAGTTCGTTTGCTCAATGGCTGCATGTCACAATCAGATTTGATTCTCAAGTTCGACACGAGTGTTGAATGTATGATATTTTTAGGGGCGTTTTTTTCCCCCCAAAAAATATATATTTCAATTTTTAGTTGTGCTCCAAAACACTTCAGCTCAGATACACCTTTGTGACTGGATCATTTGAAATTTACGCGTCTAATCTGTCTGCCCACGAATGAGGGATGGTCAGTATCGTACAAACATAACTCTGACTGCCTCCCTCACGTAACAGACTGTTCTCACACAAAGGCAGCCGGCGAATAACCAAAGGAAAGTTGCAAGTGCAAACGTAGGATGTTAAAGTATAACCACCGTGTAAACCAGTTCGTGATGGCTCTAGCTACTGGTTCAAATATCTCCAGGGGGAATCGTACGAGTGGAGGGTCAGTGATACATGTGGAAACACCATACACTCCTATGACACCTAACATGCTATCAATTAATAACGGATATTTATAGGTCCTGTATTTATATTCTGACCTCGAACAGGTACTACGGTCCATTGTTCGTGTCTGATAGAAGCAGGGGGAGTTGAATGCTGACAGCGAGCACATTGACCATTTATGTCCGAACAATCTTGTGCATTAAAAAATGTAATCTGCCTACCTGGATTAGTAAGGAAGAGCATAATATAACATTTGTTTCTAGGTAGTTCAATGGATTTTTTTTTTTTTTTTTGGAATGTCATCAAGTTTCAGAAATTGTTTTGAATTCGTGAAATTATCAAGTAAAAAATTAGCAACATTCAAGGTTTCAGGAAAATGTGCCCGCAGTGGAACGGGAAGGACACATCGCAGAGTAGTTTTACGCATTCTTAAGCCAATAATTCATGAAAAAAAAAAAAGACGCGATTCTCAACTCGACAGAAAGAATTACTAAGCAATAAAGTTATTGCTCTTGATCCAAATGTATGTAATGTTGGGATAACATGGGTGAAAGTATTCGGAGTCAGCGCTATCTTCAGTTCTAAATACCAGAAGATTTATTCTTTTTTTCGGCTCGGCAAGTGAGAAATATAACATAAACGCTGCATAAACCTTGAAAATTATAACACAGTTGGCAGGGACACCTCCTCAGAAGAAGGATGTTGACATCTTATACGCCTGTGCTCACATTTACCACGCGAATGCATGCTGAATATGGTACTGTCGTAGGCCTGTAATGCCTTCTTATATATTACTTTCTACGATGTAGTTAGGGGTATACTGCACGCGAGATATCTATTACAACTCTTAAATAAATACACATGAGATACTTCATTCTATGCATTTGTAATTAAATAATTACTTTTTGACTATTTTACATTCAGTATAATTCTATAGTTCTTTGCTCATAATCTGCTATTATAATTTTTTTTAGGTATATGACTTTGTTTTAGTTTTGATTAAAATAAGATTTGATATTTATTACATCAGTATTTTTTTCGAGTTAATTACGTAATAGCCACTATGGAGAGGAATTGCTGGTTTTTCTTCCACTTTTTACAGGACTAAATCTTAAGCAAATTATACGCCATTACTGCTTTTTCATGAACGTTAACTGACGTGTGATTACTTTCATAGTATATTCGCAGTATCTTCAAACGGTTTTTTTTATCAAACGTTTAAATAAATCACACAATATATGACGTGTTTGGTTGTTTCCTAAATACAACGTGTATCACAAGCGTTTTAACACTTCTGCTAACATACTGTAGAATAAAATATTTTTACACATTTATTATCTATAAATTATAATATTTCATTTATAACTAATGTGAATAAAACCAGAAAGAAAATAAGAGATTTGTTAATGATTATTAAGTAATAGTGCTCATGCAAAAAATTTTTTTTAAAAAGAGTGCACACGAATTCCGCGGGTCGTCCCTTTGGTGTAATTTTCTAGGCTTATTTAGGCTTTATTTGCACGAGGCGGAGGAATATTCTGAAAGTCGAACTTTAGCAGGGCTTCAGAAAAGTGGGAAGTAACCGTGAATAGAGTATACTAATATCGTAAGATAATTACAAATTATTCTGACCAAATTTAGTTCTGAAAAATTGGCCAAGTTATATCTATATAGCCTAAACAGAGCATTATGTTGGTGCACTTTGGCAATTTAATCAGAGATAATTATAAAATTCAAAATATACAATTTATAACAATTTTAACGCATGTGAAGTGAGAATACAAGTTAGAAGAGTTGAGACGTGAGAGGAAGGCTTTCAAAATATCACCAGGAAAAAATATGCGTGATCGCTTCAATACTTTTTCGGAATTGTTATCACGGCCATACACTGCAGTGATACAATTTGGCAAGGGTGAAATACACAACCAGCTCGATAATTCCAGTTTTAAGTCTTAGCTTGGTACAAACAAAAGTAATACCCGAACACTTTCCCCTGATTGACATGGGCTTCCGTTTGTTGTCAAAGGTGAAAAAAACAGGATGAGAATCAAACAACACTTTTCTAGCGTATTCCATACTATAGGCTGTTCACGATAAAGTGAGCACTTTTGAAATCAACCTAAAAAAAAAAGTCACTGCTCTTACCTGCATACATTTCAACGGGCGCAATGAGTGACATGCACCCAGTAAAGTTGGTAACCTTGGAGGGTAAATAGTTCCATATCTTAACGTCGAATAAAAAGTGTGAGGGTAACCATTTGTGATAACTTAATTTTTTTCTTTCGCTTCCCGTCTTTTAACGCATCGAAGTGTAAAAATTAACAGATTTGTAACACATTTACTAATCAATAATTCCACAGTTTTGCCTGACCGACGTTTGAATTAAACGATGAGGCCCATGGCAATGTTAATTTTAGATAAGGCGTAGGAATACACAACGTGCGTACAAGTAGATCTTAAGAAGGACTTTCAAAAGTGCTCATTTTACCGTGAACAGCCTATAGTGGCGCCGTTCAATTGGGACCTTTACCGCAACATTCTATGTTTAGAGCGAAATACTGTACATTCCAACGTAGAATTTGTAAGGAATTATACAAATGTAATTTTCATTAGGTAAACGTTTCATAAGTAATACCACCTTATGAGTATCAACTGGCTATACGCAAATATTATCATTGCTACTGATATATCGACCAGTTGTTATGCATCAGTCTAGTGATGCACCCGCAGAAGTTAGCCGCAAAAGTTATAAGTATAAAAATGCTAGTATTACACGATATTAACCTCTTTTATGTGGGAAAAAAATTCATAAGTCACGAATTCAAAAATTACATTTTATTTTAAAATTACAATTTAAATGGCACAAATTAATCTCTGCCAAAATTTCTATCACTACTCCGTACATTGTTTCCGAACACGAAATATGAGGAGCAATCACATAGTTAAAGAAAAGGCGATAACATAAATGAAAATATTACTGATTTTTTCTGTTCAAAGTAATACTTCCGCCTCATACTAAAATCTCAGGTTAACAATGTCGGCACTAAGCACTGGGTGTACCACGAGCGTCTCCTTTGAAAGTGGTACTTTTATTTCGAAATTTTAACAATATCGTGTTAAGGAACTATTCAAGCTTTCCAACACACGAATTAACCCAATAAATTTTTGGGGTTAGACCAAATTATTTCATCTCTCTGGCAAAAGAAATATATTAAATACGCCGCACTTCACATTTCACTATCTGAAAAGAGGAATCGCTTTTGTTTCCGGCAGTTTTATTCAATATCTGAAGTTATTAAAGTTTAATTCTGTTCGTAAATTAAAGGAGAACAAATAACAGTATAGTAAAATTTTAATATTGTTAGATATTTATTTAAAGGCAGCAGTGGAAACGGTATCACCTTAAAAAATTGCAAGGATAATATTTCGGGATTTAGATGGTTAGTACTAGGCGATTTCGATTAACAATTCCACCGTGAATGAGACAATATCTTCCGCAGGTGGTAGAAGTAGCGAACGTCGTGACCCACTGCACGCCAAATTCGAATCAGCGGGAAAGCACTGATTCGGAGTGAAATTCCCACTGATTCAGATTTAGAGCGTGGTTAATTTCTTCGGGGTCTTCCGTATCTCCAACGATTGAAATCCTCCGCCGCTCCGTCCTCCCTTCGCTTTCCTCTCCCGTTTGTCAAAGTCGTCGGGAACGACAAATTTATCTCTCAGAGAGGACAGTCAACTACACATGGCGCCGCATAACTTTCATCAAATCCACGATCACCTCTCCATTCGTGTACAGTTTGAGAACGCTTATCGTCTTTTTTATTTATTTCTAATATATAGATACAGATTTAGAAATTATTATTAAACTACTAAATTAAATTAACTCATGCTGTGCAATGCCTAAAGGAAAATAATTCTCGAAATTTGCGCACAAATATTTCCGAACTTAGCCGAAGTTGTCTTTAGAATTTGTAAACCGTATGGTTCCAGTATACCGCGCAGCCCTGCTAAATATGTGAATTAGTTGTTTAAGAGACAGAATAGGTCCAGAAATGTATATTCTTCATGAAATAAAGAAAAAAACTTAATCGAAAATTGAAAATACTATGGAAATTATTCTTATACCAATTGAAATCATTGCAACGGAATATTTAGATTTATATTCTAAAATACGTCAATTCTTTAGGCTTACAAATATAGACAGTTATTTTACATGTCCATATGTTGTTTCTTAAACAAGTGAGTTGGTAAATATTTAGTCAGCTTTAGAAACTTTTAAAGTTTAAAGAAAGGGGTTTGTGGCCCGTAGACGTACACGCGTAGGGGCAGCCACATATGTAAAACAAAATGTATAGTGTCAATTTACATAAATTTATTAGCAAATGCGTGAGTGAGGATGAGTACTGCGGAGACACTCAATGTGTGAGGGAATATGCAAAGGTTCACACACTTACGAATTCTTTGCAAAATACTTCCGACGCCGTAGAGTGGGCGTCAATATTATATGCGTAGTACAGAGACTGCAATCCTCTGATCTGTGGCCTCGGTACAGTTTTTTACCGGCTGGCAAATATACACGCAATATGAAGTTGTTTAGCTGTGGAATATCTTTCCTGTAATTCGTACGAGTTGATCATTCGTGTGATGTCCTTTGAAGTATTCTTCTCTCATCACACGTTGTTAGCTTTTCCCTTGAAGTTACTCTCAATTGTTGAATAATGTGTAACCACAATTTAAGAAAAAAACAAGGCATGTTTAAAACGTAGCTTTACTAAGTGTTTACAAACCGAGGTTAAGATTACTGACAGTGCCCGCCATAGATTGGTAGGCAGGAGGCACACCACTTACCATATGAATGCTAATCCATCTGGCAGTACAGCAGAAGGGTACACAATTTGTGCACTGAAGACAGTTCTCAGGAACAACATAAGATATTTTATACTTAATTCGTAAAAACTTATAAGAAATAATAATGAAGACACAAGGGTTTTCTAGCTACAAACAAATGGAGACGACTACGATACTATTCAGTTTAAGCCCAGTACTTATATTTATTTTCTTTCAGATATTCATTATAGTGTCTTTCTTGTTTGGACATACTAAAGTTCAAATACCCTGACGGCAATTTCCAAAACTAATAAAGAACATACAACACTCCCATTAGCGAGGAAAGTGGCCGTGCATAATTTCATAGAGACCCTGCATGTCGAAGATTGTCAACACATATGTCACTGAAAAATATTACTGAACGTTAGCATTTCTTAAAATAAAAGTTAGTAAAAACAAGTTTCTCCAGAAGAAAAAAAAAAAAAAGAAAAAAGAATTTAAATTGTAGTGCTTAGCTGAGCGTAGCTTTAACTCTTCTTAGGGTTACCGTAGGCAAAGTTAGAGCTAAGGACGTTGCGTTAGCTTAAAACAAGATGGCGTCGCCTCTAGGAAAGAAATCTTCTAGAATGTATTATGGTCTACGCTAGGTGCGCAGTCCTATACCATACATGTTAAGCTTTAATTGCAATTAGTCTAGGAGATCTGGGAGCTGTCGACGATGTTCGTTCAGCTTTATTAAACAACCAAACCTTGACGTTGGACAATATTACAGCTGTAGGACTATATTAGGGCGTCTCAACTCAGCGGAGTTCTCGCTCTTACACTGACGTTAACCTAAAGCTTATACCTCCTAATTACTAAAATAATCTAGCAACGGGGCCTTTATCAGCTATCACACTTGCTGCAACTCTTTCTAAAACACTTAAAATAACGAGGGGGCGCTATAAACCTGAAATATAATTTCAGATCCTACGCCACACCTACGTTCAGGCGAAGGTCCTATTTCTACGTCCGGTCCATTCGGAGGTTACTGCTTTGCGACCATGTTTTAAAATCCACAATATCCCTAGTTTCTATAATGATGACAGTGAATTTGTTTGCCGAACCGGCTGATGCTATGAACTGCACGTACTCTTATGGTCTGCTGACTTGACCACGTTTCCTTAATTTTCTCCTAATCACAGTGAATTCCCTGTCCCACGACATGAAGGAATATCAACAAACGGGAAAGTAATGTCGTATGATGTGAAATCTTCCTCGCTCTTCCATCATACGCCACATTCTTACGACTGCGTGAAATTTGGTGTGGAAATCCATGCAAATCCTCCACATTTAAATGTAAATTGCTGATAATAAAGTCCGTTACCAAAAAGCAAACCTTATTTGGACACTTAGTGTCTATCTCATGATATATGTACAAATATACATTTTCTGTGCTGTGGTCATATGCGCAAAAATATCTAACGTACTTTTCTAAGATACGATACATTCTTCACAGGAATCCTTGGCAAACGTAAATTTTCACATGAGATCTATGCCAATTCATGCAATTGCATCTCTACTATTCGTTACATACTTCACTTCCTTTAAGTTTAATGAAAAACTCTCCTGTAAATCCTTTATGAACCATCAATTCATTAAGTATAGCATTTATAAAATTTTCATTCCGAAAATTTACTGTTTATTTGAACACTGTGTTCTTCGCATGCAGTACAAGTGCCGACACGAGAAAGATCAAATAACACATCAAATAGTGAAAAGAATATCTTTCTCCAAAATATATAGCTGACTTTCTTCTGTGTGTTCCTCATTAAATAACTTAAACATGATCGTATGGTTGAGTTTCTTAATTAAGATACTTTCGGATACTTCTAGAGTAGTTATTCGTTTTATATGGAAATGCGACGTGCAATTATTAACAAGTGTTAAATTATCTAAGTTTTGGGCATTCCCTGGGCATGACTTCCCCAGTCTATCAACACGAGACTAGTCTATTGCTAAGGAATCACTCAGACGCCTTACTCTACTGGCAGCAATTCCACGTAAAGACATATAAACTGTTTTGCATAACTTAGTGTGCCCAGACACTTAATGTACCCAAGAAAGTGATGTAAATACTTTTAAAAAAAAGTGTGTCACTTTCCTTCTTACTTTTGTCACCATCGTCAATTCGGAGTTTCTACATTGTACTGGCAGAACTTCCAGTAAACTCTGAAGGTATGCATCTTGCTCATTTTTTGTACAGAATGAGCACAATTTACTACATATTTTTAACGTTTTCTCTTCTGAAAAATTTTAAAGCACTTCTTTGAACATCTATAAAATGGATAAACATTCACAGATGGCTTTAATCGTTTAAAGCTGATGTGTCTCAGGAAAGTGCATACATTTGTAAATTACGAAATAGAAATGCATACAAAATGTATATTCGTACAAATTTAAGTGGAAATAACGTCTTATTAACGATTGTTTCTACATATGCTACATAAATATTAGTTTTACTTACCTGCATTGAATTTCAACGTCCGTTTGGTATAACATTTCCCGCTGAGTTAGTATAGTCCAAGTCTTTGCACATTTGTTCTTAGGCTTCTCCCGTTAATATTTCACAGTTTCCGCACCTTATTATTTATTTAATAGGTGCGTGCTAGAATGGACTGCTATCACCCTCCGTGCTCCCAAAATGTACCAAGGGTTTCAGAGTAGCAGCGCTCCTGGTTACAGAATTAGACACTAACATTCATTTGTTAGAGAAACAGCGCAACACCTAGACTTGTATCACTTATCATACAGACGTAAATTTTACGTCGCCATGTTAAACAGGATGTCGAATTTACATGTGTTGTTTCTGCTCAACATGGTGTATTCATTCCTCACATTTGCGAGTATGTGCATAGTTGAACGTGGCCTAATATTGGACTTGAGCACGTTGTCAAAACAACCGACTTATTTACTAGCGTAAAATGGCGCACTGCGGCATGTAAATGTTTAGCACAAGTGCGATTTCAAGCATCACAGATCATTGTGAACGGATATTAAAATATAAGTGGCTTGTTGGAGAAAACTTCATCAGTCCGAAAACGCTGTTTGAATTCTCCTATAAGTAGAGCCACGAGTATTTCACGAATTCATTCCGAGGCGAGGTAGACTCCAGACACGTGTTATTTTCTCCGACTGTTGTGACTGGACGACAGTTATTTAGACCTGTGAGCCAGTAATAATCACTTAATCAGGCAACACTAGTGTGAGTGAGTGTTTAACCATCCAGCACAGAGGCCACACCTAATTACAACAACGAGTAAGCAAACGAGATTTCACGAGTGTATAGGAAGCTGTCCAGCCTAGCTTGCTGCCAGCTCAATGCGCGAGATACTCGGGGATCTACCTATAAGCTCAGTGCGAATTCTTCCAGCTCATTAACAAATAGATATAGACATCTAACTTTAACACGTCAGTCTATAAACTATTTTTTTTGTTCATTTACAAGACAATTCTTGGAAACCCAGCTGCCACGAAAATTCTTTGTAGAACTACAAACAGCTTTCTTGTAAAATCAACAAAACATATAATTGTAATATTACAAATGATAGGTTTGTATTACAACTTCCACTATTAAGAAGCGGACATTAAATTATTTTTTTTCTAGGAACCAAATGTAATGAATTAATAACAGAGAATAGACCAAATTTTTTTTCAAAATATTATCAACAAAAAAAAAGTTACACCTTGCCAGCACGGAGACTAACTTGGCTTGCGAGCTTCGTAATTACTTTTTCGTGAATATTACAGTAAATTCCTACAAAATATTAGTCAATATATTCGGTTAGCAGGAAAAAATTTATTTACTTTTAAGAGATCTGTGTAGATTTAAAACATTAACAGTTTATGAGTAATACCGTCACGTGTTTTTTTTTAATTGTAGTTGTGTTAAAATGGTTATATGAGTTGTTTTAAGTGTTTTACGTTATTCAAACGTGCAATACATTTCTTTTTGCACTTAAGCACACTTTACAAAACCCCTAGTTTTTCACAAACAGCTATATATGGTTTCACATTGTTAAGTGTCCGCCATCTTGCTAGAGCTCGTAGATACGGATCGGGGTAGCACAATCATTTCTTGAGGTCTATTAAAAACACGGCTCTTGTAGTTTTACAAACAAGTCATTTTACAAGAGAAATTTGTGTATTGTTACAGACATTTGTTAGACTACAAACAATTTCTCAGTAAAAATTACAAAAAATTTTTACATTGTACTTTAAAGTTCCACTGCTGAGGAAAGGGTGTATATATACTCAGTAACGACAAATGTGTAAAATCTGTGACTAACAATCCAAATCCAGGCACATTATTTTATATGTACTACAGAAAATATGTCTGTAAATACGAATGGTTTATATATTATTTTCCGATATCTAGACAATACCGCCAATTTTACGTATTCCGTTCAGTACAGTCTAGAGCTGGCAATTCTTTATATACAAGATTATTACTATCATTTCATATCATACGTTCCAAGAAACTGATTTTGGTTTGTATGCTGTGAATGTTAGACGGCGAAAACTTTGGCTCAGACAAAAAGAGCGACATAAAATGTAATTTCTATGTGGAAGAAGGCGTGCCCGGCTGAGATTGGTTGACTTCATATAAGTAACTCTTCGTCTACTAGTCATAAGGCCATCAGGGCTTAGCCATTAATTAAGTATTTTCTGATCCAGAATGAATTTTAGTATTTATTAATCACCATGCCAGGAAACATGTCTTTATGAACAAACCTAAATCTATACGCAATTTTCATGAACGTGGGCATGCGTTTGTGAACTAACCAGGAAAATTATGTTCTTTGAATGAGTCTTGCAACGGGATTAAGTAATGAGGCTAGCAAATATTTTTACCGACTAGCCACTACATAGCTCTGTTGCCACAGAAAACTTATCCATATACACACACCTACTGATGTTTTATTTTGGACGTTTGTGTTTTATGTAATATATAGGATTTTATGTTACAACATATATTTGCACTGGTGTACGTCCACGATAAACTTCAATTTGATCAAGGAAAGTAAATTGTGAGAATGGTGGCAAGCCCCATTCATCAAAAGACAACAACATAAATTGTTAGGCAACCAGCGGGTATTTTCATATAAAAGTTGCATAGCCAGATTGTCCTTGCTGAAACAATATTAAAAGGATGGAAGTTCCCCGGTGATTTAAAAGTCAGGGCGCCTGGAAACAGAGATGTACCTGTTTCTCAAATGTGCAGTTGAACGCTGAAATTTTTCAATTCACGCACCACTTTGAAGAAAATACTGTCCCAGGCGTAACCTAGCATCACAATCCTCGTTTGATATTGCAGCCATGTATGAGGGAGGAGAAGAAATGAACTTTTCTAACAGTTTAGTTAAATACTAGATAATACAGACTATAATTGTGTCAATTTTCTGTCCCATGAAGTCCTACTGGAAAAATTCTGTTAGAGAATTCTTGGTCAACCGTGGAACGAAGGCCAGAAGAAAAAATGTATACTTATTTATACTGGAGTATTCCAAGAGTCAGTCAACATGAATAACGTAATCAGTGGAATTAGATACACTATGGTATTTCCTATTTACAGGAATGCTCTTCCCAGCGATTTGAACGTGTTCAAGAAATAACAGTGAAGCAAAGAAGGTATGCGTTTTGATATGCTGCAGGAAACACAAAAATAACGTACATTATTTGAAGAGATCCAGAATAACCACAACAGAAACCTTGCACTGGAGTGAACTAGGTACCAAATAAAGGCAGGTTTGACAAAAGTGACTCAACGTGAAGCTTCTATAAGTGGAGTTAAAATGCAGAAGAGGAAGGCCAGTGCAATTTGTCATTGTTGCTCAATCCTGGATTTGATGTGTAACTAAATAATTATGTTTCTCGACTCCCTAAAATATATCGCCACAATTTTAAATGCCTTGCAGTGGAGGTTTAGACAGTCTCTCGTGAATTTAACTTGTGCTTAATAATATTATCGTGCTCTCGTGAGGTATTAAAACAAATCCCATTTAAACGAAGTATTATTTTCCAACTACACATAAATTACGTTTTTAGTATATTTATAGATATTAACGTTTGTATAAGATGCACTAATATAAAAACAAACCGCCAAATTACCCGAACATCTCATATGTTTAATATAATAGACAACTATAAATTTAGCTACACATGTTAGAGCTAGACCACGTTATACCTGGTCAAAGAATAGTTGTTTCGACAATTTAGGCATTAAAATAAACTTTTACTCCAGAAATATTCACAACTATATTTAGCATACTCTTTCTGGCTTTAGCTTCAGACTGATCTTAAAAGTGTCCAGGTAATATAAATAACCTACACTACGAAAACTGATGCGTTGCCGACTCTGAGGCGTAATCCATGGTCGACTAACACTTTTGAAGAAAAAAAACCATTTGTAGTTTCCTTTCCCTTCCCGCTGTATATCCATCCGCCATAAGGTAAAATTAAAATTGGCATGGTCCCAATGACTTGTATCCATGTGCCAATAAAATAACACTGAGGGAGAAACAGTAACACTCTTATATCACTCAAGTTATTGTCATAATTTGTATAAACCAATAGCAATAAATAAGAAACTTAAATGTTACACTTTCAAAAGACAGCGGTACATTATACACTTTTTGTACGTCGCCGGCAATATTACTGTAAATACTTCAGTAGATTTTCTTTCATTACTACTCTTCGGAGTTTTCTGCTTAAGCCATAACGATAATCGGGAACGGCCTTCATACTAACTTAACGCAACTTTACAGTATAAACTACACATACATATATGGTTTACATGGGTTTCAAGTCTAGAACCTTAGTCCAATGGCATCCTAGCGACATCGGTTATCAACTCTTAGAGTTCACAAAGTCATAAATTACGAACGCAAAATGGTATCAAGTCTCCATAAAGCACGCTGTTACTGAAGTTAGTGTGTGTAAGGATCTCTATCCACCCCCTCCCCCCCCCCAAACTACAAACATAAAGCTCAAGTTTCCTATTTATGGCACTTTTCAGAAAAAATAAGAGAGTTTCCCAGGAAAATCTGGAAGTTCGGGAATCGATATAGTGGCCTTGAAGTGCATTTGCACATTAAAATTGCATAGGAGCGCCTGTTGAAAAATTTAACATTAATACTTGCCGAAACGCTAACGAGAGATTAAGACACAAGCAAACTTACTGCGATGTCATCTAATTCCACTGATTCTCGTAATATTGCAGGATCTAATTGTAAGTGATCATTTCCACACTTGTGAAATAAGACCACATGAATGAACCCAGAAGTATTCCGCCCACAGACACCGACTGAGGTCCCTAACACTACAAATGTAACCTCAATACAAATTCACTATGCACAAGGAATACAGACACAGAACCGGTGAACTTTATTGCTCTGGAAGACAGTACAGCTTATATGCTGGTAGACATATCTGTCCCTTTTCGGAGTGTATTGTGTATCACTCTGGCAGTGCCATTACCCTCCAATATGAATCCTGAGTACTCTGGATATGTATGAGCCCAGATGTAGCACATGTTCTTCAATTAGGAACAGATCTCCCATCAGCGAGTCCTGGTTTTGGAGTTTGCCAATTGCCACAAGTTCTACTTACGAACATTTACAAAACAAGCTGGCTATAGCAGAAACAATTTTTCACCTTCTGGAAAAACACACACCGCCATAATTTCATGTGACTTAGGTACAGCTATAAGATGCCTGCCAATGAGGTAATAATTTGATGTAATAGCTGCAATGTCACTGTGGTCAGATGAAACTGGTATAAACGATCTGTAATTGAGGAATACTCCACTCTACTGGAAAATGACATTATCCGTACAAGAGTTAGTAACTGGATGCACTGGATGCCACTCAATTGCCTGATGGTGTATTTTCCTGTTTCTACCACATATTTTCACAATCCTCTTTGATGAGGACTTGTAGGTGGTAAGGAGTGGAAGTTGATGGCGTGAGCAATAATAAGTTTTTTAGAAGAGTATATTTGAGAAGTTTAAAAACTATTTTATGAAGCTTTCTTGAAGCACCTACGAATATAGTGTCATAATCTAAGTACACATTGTTTCATAAACTTTTCATTGAGACCAGCTGTGTGAAATCAGAGATGAACCTGTCTGCAGTTACTTAATTAATTATCTCATAGTAAATTGTTATGACATAAAATATATAAAATACGAATACATGTCTTTTTGATTGTACAAAAATTCCTCAAGTTGAGTTATATGAATATTGATCCGGAATCACCACTCCGACATTTTTTAATGCCCTATAAGGTTTGTCTTAAACAGCACCAAATTATTTCTTAGGGGAATTTCGTTGAAAGGTACCCACTGTGAAAAGCACACATGTGGGAAGACCTTAAACTGAAACAAAAATGAGCTATGAGAAACAGAAAGTATTGAAACAAGATGCATTGAGCGAGTTGTTGTGCAGTGCACAAGAAGTTGAACGATAGATAGGACCGTCTCTAAACGATTATAGGTAGCATGCAAGCCCTTGCATGCACACCACTTGTATACAAGTTAGCCAGTCACACGATGCAAGTTGACTTGCACAAGAAAGATGCCCGTCTATATCAGGCGTTAATCTTTAGTCGCGCCAAACAAGTCTTACCAGTTAAGGGCATACAAATAAGAACAACCAATTTTTTTTTCGAATGTTTACGGTAATCTGAGCACTTTTGAAAGCACGGCTTAGGACTTTCTTCTCCGGGAACATTGCATATTTTCGCCGTATGTGAAATTAACATTGCCACCGGCCTGATCAATTTATTCATGCGCCATCCACGTGTAATAGTTTAGGCATGTTAATGCATTATCTGGAAGCCCACGTGTCAATGCGCACTGTAACGTATATGTTGGGACATCCGATTTCGGCGAAAAAAAATTTACGACGAGATGTATTTCATAACATTTGAGCTCAGACAATTTAGGTGTCTGTCCCAGAATCACAGACATGCTGTATCGGGGTAATGTTATTATGATTGGCCAGTCAAGTAAGAAAATATCTTCTCACAGAGACACGCCGGCAATAAGCAAAAGAACACTGCAGGAACGCCCGTAGGGTATTGAAATATAGCATGTGCGGAAATATTTTCGCGAAATTCGCGTGGCCCCGCGTAAATGTAGTTACGGGCAGTGGTTCTTTTAAAGCATATTTCAGAAGTGCTCAAATAAATGCGAATAGCCTTTCTTTTTATAACGGGGCCAGCCAAAGGCCGGTCATGCATTTTTCTTATCACCCTCGTACCTGTGCCCTTCCTGGCTAATACTGGGTATAGGATGTTCATTTTTCATGTGTTTTTTCTTTTATTTTATATTTTATTTTCCCATTACAGCCTTTATGGATTACATTTTAATATAACATTACAACTATGTACACCAAGTTGCCTGGAAGGTGAGAATGGCGCGGTTTTTCTGCATTCCACCCTGACTCCCCTAGCAGCTCGAGGGTCATTTTATCAACATTCTATTATATTGTTGATTATACTATGCCTATATTGTGGCATTAAACTACTACTAAAGGCTGTTCACGATAAAGTGAGCACTTTTAAAATCAACCTTAGAAAAATGTTACTGCCCATACCTGCATTTATTCAACGGGCGAACTGAGTGATATGCGCCCAGTAAAGTTGGTAACGATGAATGGAAAGTAGTTCCATATCTTAATGTCGAACGAAAAGTGTCACGTAACCATTAAGTTATTCCTTTCGTTGTTTTTTTTATTTTAATGCATCTAAGTGTAAAAATGAGAATATTAGCTACATATTAATTTTTGTAATAATTTTGAATTTTCACTTGACCGACGTATGAATAAAGTGATAAGGCCTATGGCAACTTTAATTATATGTTAGGTGGAAGAATAAACAACGTGCTTACAAGTAGATCTCGAGGAGGGCTTTCAAAAGTGCTCATGTTACCGTGAACAGCCTATAGTTAGATTATATATATACATATATTTCCAATTCCTTGGCGAAAGCAGGTTGGCTAGGGCCGCTGCGGACTTACCTCACTTGGATGATGTAGCTGAGGATGAGGCTGTTGTGCGAGCTTTGGGGCGACGCCCACGACAGGTTGGCAGTGCGCGACGTGAAGCCCATGATGAGAGGCCGGCCAGGAGGGTCGGGAACGTCTGCACACAGGGAAGGGCAACGCTGCTTCAGACCAGTGTTTGACACGTGCAAGAAAATTAAACGTCAAGTTTACTTTAAAAAATCCATACGATGAATAACAAAATCGGAAGATTTCCCGAACAAACTGAAACTGACAACACTCTTATATAATTACAAGATTTTTGATGTACAGATTTATCGTTCGTAAATCTGCAGTACTTGTTCTTGTGCAAGAATAGCGTTTGTTTGAATAACGAAATAAGTTGGTATTATTACACAACCGCGTGTGACTAGTCACTTCTGGGAATTCCACACATTCCGAGAAGAGCCTGCTCTGGCTAGAGGAGGGTTGCACTTTTAAACAGTATAACATTTTGAAGAATGCTACTGCAGAATATTAATGCTGCAAATTCTATTGTGACTAATATAAAGTAGTTATAGAGATAATTTCTTAGTTGTTTGAAGTATTTTAAAATTCGTCGTTAAAAAGCGTTTGAACAGCGGATTCAGGGCTTAAAATTTAGTCAATGGATTACAGTAAAACCATGCAATGAACTTTAAAATAAATAATTTTATTTCGATTATTTTAACATATTGCAGCATATTGAAATGAAAAGTCGTGAGAATTAATTTATTATATATAATATATATAAATAAAAATTGTTTGTAAGAGGAGTTAAAATATTTTGTATGAAAACAAATTTTTATAAATTAACAAAAAAATGTTGTTAATCTACAAGAGTAACAGCTGCGGTGTATTAAAAATTCTTTCAGGAACACTGATATATAGTAAACTTCTGGTTCCACCTCAGAAGTTCAAGTTAAGATGTTTGCTTAATACTGAAGTCCGAGAATCCACTTATAGTGAGGGCTACTTCTGTCCTTGGACGACAGGGCAAAGTCCACTTTGACTAGCTTGAAAACGATGTGTTCCCCCAAGTTACGGGTTTGCAACATTAATTTTTGTAACAGTACAGACCAGGTTTTTTTTCAATTCGTGTGATTTTAGATGCAATAGTACAAATATGTACGTTTCTTCTAAATCTTTTACGAAATGTTCTGAATTATTTTTAACACTTATTGTGTTGTTTATAATGCTTCTGTAGACCGCTGAACGTAAAAAGTGTGTTTCAAAATACGAGTACATTCACACAGTTTCATATGGCTTCCTTTGAATTAAAGATTATAAGTGACAAAAAAAAAAAAAAAAAAAGCAACAATGCAGGGATTAAGAAATAAAAACTCTCAGAAACATTTAATAGAAATCGGCAGCATTTATATCTCCTGCATGTACAAAGTTGCCGCTTTTTTTTTTTTTACGTGGGACCAACATGCCCCTTGTAGTTAAGTTTTAAACTAATTACATCTCCGCCTCGAGCTCAGTAAAAACTTGATGTTCTCTTTTGAAGGCGGGGCCCCGGTGCCTGAGCGATTAGCACGCTCGGCTCCCACCAAAGCGAACATGGCTCAATCCCCGGCCGGGTCACCGGATTTTCGCATGTGGGAATCGTGCCGGACGATGCCAATGGTTGGCGTGTTTTCTCGGGATCTCCCGTTTCCCCCGAACCCCCCCCCCCTCACCCCATTCCGGCGCCGCTACATATTCACTTAAATCACCCTCATCAGATCTCAAGACCTCGCTGATAAGAGCAGCCGAAATCTCTTCACTTTCTTCAACTTTTTAAATGTCAAATACCGCATATTAACACGACATTTATTTATTTAATGTATTTATATTGTATTAAAGTAGTCCACGAAGTATAGAGGAATAAGTGGCGTGTTGGTTAGGGCACTCGCTTCTAACGTAGAGGGTCTGGGTTTCGATTGTCGTCTTCTCGATGGGAATTTTCGATGTCGTAGTTGGATTAGGACGTACGTGACTGTGCCACGCTAAATATGTTCTGTGTCGATCTGGCTGACATGTAATTTTGCACCACAAATATTACTCAGCATCTAGGAGACCAATTACTCGTAGAAGTCCAAATAGTATCTTGTGATTTTGCAATGAAATAATTTGAAAATTATTACTCTACAGGATATCCGTCCGTAAGTTACAGTAATTTCTTGTACAAATACATCACATTATCTCGTACACTTTTTAAACGATTTCTTGCAGTGTTTACAAAAAATTTTTTGTAGTGTTACCTACAATTATTTGGCAACCAATTGAAAAAAATTTTTTTTTTGTTAAAGTAGAAAAAAAACTTTCACTGTGTGTCATGTGACAGGGGGCAAACTAATTCCACTTAACCAACGTTAAGTTGTAACTGTGCCAAATGCCACATATTAATTTTGTTGCTGGACACGAACAAAAAATTAATCACCAACGCTTGCAGTTTGCCCTTGTAAGTAGTATTCACAAACATCAAAGTTGGCGCATATTTATTCCGTTTTCATTTTCTCCTTGTTGCAGACTCGTAGTTCCAGTTAACTGCAGAACTCAGTCTTTTCTCTGAAGTAGCAGGAGTTTTTGCGATAGTGACTTTTCAGCAGACAGCAGTGAAAGAAGTACTCAGCAATATTTATTTACAGATTTTTTTTTTTTTTTCATGCCCTCGCACCTTTCATTTCAGAGTTCTGCTTCCTTTCTTCCTCTCTTTGCTCGACAAACCACTTTCCCCTGTGAACTTCACTCGGCCGTATGTAAATTGACTTGTTCGAAGCCGAAGGAAACGATTGCGGAAGGAAGCACACTTCGCAAACAGAAGTGAGAGGAACGGAGAGAATGAGAGGTCATCATTTGCAAATGTGTTTGTTCGCAGATGAAACAAAAGAGCGTGAAAAACGTAGGTTCGGCAAATGTTAGCGATGGAGCGAAGAGAAGAGGTTTCGAAGCGTGAGGGTTGGGCAGCCATTTAAGTCAGTGGATAACGGCGATGGCTTAAATAAAGCAAAACCTGAGTCTCACTGCTCAAAATAACCCCAGTGCTCACTTGTTACACATTTCTCTAACTTAAACTATTTTCCCTTTTTCTCCTATTATTTTGGATGGCAGGTCATAATAAATATTGCACAGGATATTAAACTAAACGTTCAAAATTAGCGGCAGGGGATACTTAAAATACGTACAGATATTCACACTTAAAATGAATGTCGTAAATACTTGCCTACACACAAACATATTCAGTGATATCTCATGCTGCATGCACACCTGCAAGCGTGAAGTAGTGTCGAAAAATGGTTTCCGTAACATTGCCCTTGGTTCGGTCAACACGAAATGGTACGCGAATTGGATACATGCGTGGTCTGACAGTGGCATCCGCCCGATACAGGTCCCTGGTGAAAAAAATGACGGCCACTATTATTGCAGCACGGGAAATGTTACTGCGTACATTTGAGGTGACGCTGGTCAGAAACTCATTACAAATAATTCTAATGGAGCATATTTTGGAGAAATTCTCAATTCTTTATCTGATATTTTGTTGCGCTAGGCAATCGGAAAGTTTTTAACTAACACCAACTACGGCAATTGCATTGGTGGCGAAACACGAGACTTGTCTGATTTTAGAGCAACGATTGCGTGAGAGAATAGTTTTAAAATGAATCTGAAAGTTCATGTCGGTAACTATTTCGGTGAAGAGATGACAAACCCAATACATACAGAATCACAGAGGGATGGAAATTTGCTATGTTTTAATGGAAGTTCCGTAGATGCTAAATGAAAAATTTGAGAAACATCACTCCTTAAGTTGTTTATCAAAGGTAATATGATACCTTCCAGTGTTCATCGTAATCAGATTGAATTCACGGTTCGTTGAACACTGGAAGGAGAACGCGAGAGCCTGTTAGTTCTGCGTGCCCCACATCTCCAACTATATTTAATCATAAGACGGATATCGAAATCCTTCGTCGGTAGTTGTCCAGCGAATTGAAACTCTTTGCGTTATTTTATGCTAGTCCTAGAGATGGATGTCATACATACCGACAGGAAAGGTAAACTCATGTTTTAACATCCGTGCTAGTGTATAGCGTGTCAAAGTTCCTGTAGTTCTGATGACAATCAAATGTGAAAGCACCACTGAGCTGATCTGCCGGAAGTTACAAGCTTTTATGTAACTTCACGTGTATGTATGTTAAACCACTTCCCGTCATCCAATTGAGCTGAAATGTCTCAAACATGTGTAGTTCCGATGACAATACAATGTGATAGTACCACTGAGCTGATATGATTATGGATCCGGAAGTTACAAGCTTTTATGTAACTCTACGTGTATTCGTGTGTAACTACGTCCCGTTATCCAATTGAACTTGCTACATCAATGTTGCCAGACTTCCCTGTCTTTGACTGTCGCCCTCGTGTGGGTGGCAAAAGCCTGCCTCGAACAGGCAGCGTGACTTTGTGCGTCCGATCAGCTGTGCTCGCGCGCACGTGCACACACAGAGTCGAGTTGCGTCGTTATCTAGCGTATTAATGCTGGTTTTCCATATTACGTAACTAATGCATTTCGCATAAATGTTTTAGTATGTTGGCGAAAGTGTACGAGAAACTTCGATGTCTTGGAAATGCTGATTCAAATTAATCTTTTTCCTCAAATAGTGAAGGTATCGAGTTTGGCCTCGTTTGACTTGTCTCAATGAGTAATTTGGTTGTAGATGGTGACCCGGATCTGTAGCAATTATGTAGCAACGCACATTAACAGATATAAAGTTTGTCGCGAGATGTACTGTACATTGCTACATAATAAATTAGCAAACAATTTGGTGAAACTAAAAAGTGAAAAATAAAATAACTGTAAGAAACTTTTAAAACCAAGTTTTTATTTATAAATGTACTAAAAAAAGAAAAACAATTATTGTAGTTACAAAATTTATAGAACTTGTAGGATGTGGTCGAAGAGCCAAAATAAACTTTACTAAAAATTAATAAATTTGTATCAATTTATATCTAGCATATAAAAGCTTGGCGCAATGTAGAACGTATACCTCATTTGCGTAAGCATAGTAAGCCCATATCTTGCGTAAGGCTCTTGACTATTCGCGCCAAGATTTTATACACTAAATAAAAATTTATACAATCATATTAATTGGTAGTAACGTTTATTACGGCTGTTCGACTACATCTTAAAAGTTCTACAAACAGCTTTCTTGTAAAATAAACAAAACATATAATTGTAATATTATAAATGATAGGTTTGTATTACTACTTATATTATTGAAAAGTGGACAAAATATTATTTTTTTCTAGCAACCAAATGTAATGAATTAATAACAGAATAGAGAGAAAAAAAATTTCAAAATATTATCCACAGAAAAAGGTACACCTTGCCAGCACGTTGACTAACTTGCGAGTTACGTAATTACTTTTTTGTAAATATTGCAGTAAATGCCTACAAAATATTAGTGAATATATTTGGTTAAGAAGAACGCATTTATTTCATTTTAAGAGATCTGTGTAGATTTAAAACATTAACAGTTAATGAATAATACCGTCACGTGTTTTTTTAAAATTGCAGTTGTGTTATTATTATTGTTAGTGTTATTATTATTATATGAGTTGTTCTAAGTGTTTTACGTTATTCAAACTTGCAATACATTTATTTTTGTACTTAACTACACTTTACGAAACCCCTGGTTTTTCACAAACAACTATATATGTTTTTAAGGTGTAAGCGTCTGTCATCTTGCTAAAGCTCGTAGATGCGGATCAGTATAGAACAAACCTTTCTTGAAGACAGTGCCGGAGCTGTGTCACCGCTTGCTGTGACGAGCCCATCATCGTTATGCTGGATTTACATTGACGCGACAGGCACGATTTGGCAAAAAGGAAGAATAGGTGATATTGGAAGAGGACTTAATAGTTTTTGCGGTAGGGTTTTTATAATTTGTGGTAATTTCGTATGGTGGTGTGTGTGTGTGTGTGTGTGTGTGTGTGTGTAATGGTTGCATTGTGGGAGAATGGGTGGAGCAATGGCAGCATCTGTCACGCAAGTGGTTTTCGGTAGGGACAATTCCTTTTGCCTATTTCCTCCACCAATGGTTGTGTTTGAAGGTGAATGGTGTTGAGGAGGCACTGCCAGCAACTTTAAAATGAAAAGGCGGGCGGGGAACATATCCTCATGGCACCCTCGACTATATATCGTGGGAGTGATTGATGGTCCGGGGCATTGTCGCCACCCAGGTGGAGTTAAGGAGAATATCCTTAGGCATGGCAGGGTCTGGGTGGAGTTTGTCTGAGAGGAGGTTTGTGTATGAGTGCGAGTGTGAAAAGAATGGGATAGTGGGAAGGTTTAAGCGACGTGGAAGAGAAATTGGCAACGAAAGTTTTCCTCATCTGTGGGACCATTACCTCTGGCGAGCGTCTCTATTGGTGTTTGTAATTTTTAAACATGGAAATGGTGTTTGTACAAATAGTATTCTTTCCTTGACAGGAATATAGACGTGAAATGCCAGTATTAATGAAAAGCGCACTCGTTTAGTCCAAACAGAGGTTTTATTGAGATAGTATTATGTGCGTTTGAATTAGGATTTAAGAGTTGTCACTGGGAAGATAGCTCAAAAAAGGCCAGCATGTAAATTTTTATGTAAGGTTTATTGGACTAATTGAAGATTGGGAGTTTGTCTAGTTATTTGTTACTATTTTATACAGGCGATATTTTTAGTGGTGTTTGTTTTGTAAAAATAGTAATAAGATACTGTTTTTCTCCCAAGAAAGTTAAAAAACAGAAAAAAATATAATTTTATTATACATTTTATACTTATCGTTCACGTGATAGTATTAACCTTTAAGTAAGAGTCGTATAGTGCATACGTTGGAATTAAGACTGAATTATAATGGAAAATTATAAGTATGTATGGAAGAAAACATATTTAAAACAAGTTGTAGTACTGATCTTTTTTCAAAGGATGTATTAAAAAGGATACTGGTTATTGAATTAAGGTGTTGTATGATGTTCTAGCTGGTTAGAATTTTGCCCCTTTTGGACAATGTTGAAATGGCACGAATCTTCAACTAAAGAACCTTTTTGATGATGTTTGTTTTGGGTGGACCCTTCCCTTTTCCTGATCCTTGCGGGTAAAGAGGTAGAAAAGCGGACTCGGGCGGCGGCCCTCGTGGCGGATGGTCGTGTTCGTCGGGAGCCTGTGTGTCTCAGTTGTTGATGGCTTCGCGCATCTGCTGGGGGCGGCCCAACGATCAAGGCAGAGGATGTTGGGGGTAACCCGCGGTGCTGAAACATGCGAAGTGTGACCAAACACTCCACTGCTGGATTCTGCGGCCTGTCAACTGTACATGCGTGCGGAATGGAATGGAACATCATCGGAACTTGGAAGCAATGGCGTCAGACTTCACTCGTGGGCCAGCGGATTCGCCTCCGCAACTGGTAGCTCCTGGATGTCCCACCGAGCGCTGCTCACCAAGACCGTGGGGGATTTTGCAGGAGGGCGGGGGGGTGGCCACCCGATCCGTTACTTCCCACCTTCACCCGCGATGTGGAGATCCTGATGTCGGCGCAGAAGAGCAAAGCTGGAGTAGGTGCCATTACTGCGCTGCCCGGATTTCTTGCGTCCTCGCCTGGAAGCTGAAGGACCCTGTCTGAAGTCACTGCTGTCGATGTTGCTGTGCGGGTAGTCAGACTGCCCGCGCAGGAACATGGATGGCAGTTCCACCTCAAGGGCCCATGTTCCTTTAACATGCTGGCCGAAAGCCCCGCCACCTCTCTACTAGATTCTTCACTCCAATATTAAACAGCATAGACTCGACACCTGCTATCTCCTTTAGCATTTTCACTAGTGCTCCCACGAGTTTAACTCTTCTTCTGTCGGTATGGGTTTTACCGTGTCTATGCGGGTTTAACCATAGCCCTTCTTAATGTAGCTTTAACTACACTGCACTTAGGGAGGTAGACATGCCCCAAAGTGATGGCCATGCCTACCCATTCCCTCACGGCCGCGATGCCCGCCTGCTTTGTGTTCAATGCCCTTTCCTTTAGGCTTAAGGGGCTCAGCCCTGAGATGCGATTAGAATGCGATCCTACCTTCTTACTTACACGTAACACTTAGAATAAGGTAGTTAAAAAAAAAAAGGTAGAAAAGCGAATTGGGTCGAAATTGTACTCCTGAGGCCGAGGCAAAAGGAGAACAACAAAGGAAGCACTGCAGGTAAGTTCAGCAGCACCTTGCTCGTAGAAGCGACGGGATACTGGCTGTACTTGCTATTGTCACCCGCTTCGATGTGCCCCGAACCGGGAGGGGGGGATCTTCGGATCGTGTTCTTTTCAAGCGTCTGAGGGCGAACTTTTGACAAAAGCGTCCGGGTTGGTGGCGCGCAAAAAAATAAATAAACCTTGTCACCCACCGAGCTCTCCTCGCAACTGTATTCTCAAACCTAAAAAAGTGAGAATTGAGCCAAATCAGCGAAAACCAATGAAAATTCAGCGACTGATAATCCATACCAGATAACTGATTAATAAGGTGGTTGTATTTCACTGATTTGTGATTCCCGCTGAATGTCAAGAATTTCACTGCTATAAGTCACATGTTCCCAATTCATTTGCTTAATGATTTGCCAGTCGGCTTAAGCTTATCAACTGACTTCCAGTGCACTCTAAATCTAAATCAGTGAGAATTTCACTGTTTCGATATAAATTGTTATTCAACACGTAAAAATTAAAGAAAACACATATCCTTGTGGTATTACCCTAAACACCGCCCTTTTCGAGGACTTAAATGCAATACGTAATAGTTAGAGACCCGAGAAATTCGCGAGTTCAATGACGTGCAGGCTAGACTTCACAGTCTTATTTACTCCCATACAGATATAAACTGATAATTGGTTGATTGTAGTGGTAGTAAAAGGGCTGGTTCGGCGCACAATTTATTGCATGTTTGTTATTGGCTCATTTATCTCCCGGAGGTGTCAAACAACACATCGCCCAATTACAAAAGTAACATGAACGTACATGTGTGTGAATTACAACTTGTCTACAAACGAACTCGGGTCTCTAGTAATAGGTCGGCAACACGCTGAACAGTCGATATGCTTCGATTGATTTAACACGGAAACAAATATTCTTTATGGACGTAACCCTCCATGAACGTTTTATACGAAACGCTTTAACTCAGAATGAACCTAGAAAAATTGAAGGCAAATCGGTTTTTCCTATACATTTTTTGGTAATGCGAGGAGATGGGCTACAAGCGTGAGCTGTAGAAATATTCGCGGTCAACAAACCCCAGCACTGCAAAATCACGTGTCAGCCGTAGTTTCCGTGGCAAATATAGTAAACAACCATTCGCGCACAAATTAATTAATGAAGGATGGTAACCCATACACGCTTGCAAAATTCGCTTCCTCCTAAAGAAAGAGACGTTTATAACAAAAGCATACGTAGTACGGACCTACAAGGAACCTCTTGTGAAATGTGCACTGTCAAACAACAGGGATAATGCTGGTTCTTTAATAGGTTTATGGATTTAAAAAAAAAGTGTAGAGTTTAGAGAAATGACAAATGACGAAGTTCTTCGTTACTTTCGACATGTCGATCAATAAACTGTAGATAAATAGTATATTTTGTTTCCGTGACAACCCTGCTAATGACAATACCATTTGTGGTGACGCCTGAATTTCGCGAAAATATTTCCGCACGTGCTAGATTTCAATACCCTGCGAGCGAACCAGCAGTTTCCTTTTGCTTATTGGCAGCGTGTGTCCGTGAGAAGACATCTTCTTAGTTGATAGGCAAATCAGAAATAAGTTACTCCGATACTGTACGTCTCTGATTCATTGGCAGACACTTAAAACGCGTAACATCTAAATAAACCAATCAGAAACGTGGATCTGAGCTAAACTGTTATGAAATACATCTGGTCGTGAAATCTTTCCGCGAAATTTGGGTGTCCCTCACCATTGGTCTCCTTGAAATATTTTGACGGCAGTAACGAGTTTGGCAATGTTTTCGGATCTTTGTCCAAATTTATGCTATCCAGACACTCCGGTGTTTCATAGTTAATCATTTATATGCATTTTTTTTGTTAAATTCGTTGTTTAACAACAACTTCAAACAAATGAACCAAAAGTATACTAGATACAAGCAAGTTACAGAGCAAACCAAAATATTACGTGGTTGCAACACTTAGCCTCAGTAATTAATGTGTGGACAGAACGGGTTAATTAATTTATGTGCGCATGGGGTTTGCTATATTTACCACGGAAACTACGTCTGTCACGTGATTTTGCAGTGCTGCGGTTTGTTGACCGCGAATATTTCTACAGCTCACGTCTGTAGCCTATCTCCTTGCAGTACAAACAATTATATAGGAAAGCAGTGATTTGCCTTTAATTTTTCTATTTTCATTCTGAGTTAAAGCGTTTCGCCTAAAACGTTCATGGAGGTTTTCGTCCATAAAGAATATTTGTTCCCGTGTTAAAGCAACCGAGGCATATTGACTGTTTTGCATATTGCCGATGTGTTGCATTTGATTCCTCGAAAAGGGCGGTGTTTACGTTAACACCACAAGGACACATTTTTTCTTTCGTGTCACAAAAATATTGCAAAACTAGGGTATCATACACATTTATGGCTATTCAATAAAGTGATAACATTGATAGGAATTTCCGTGCCTGTAGATATGTTTCGTTACAAATTGCCTATACACTCGGTGTTCCAAATCGAATAGTACGGTAATATTTGCAAATAAAGCTATCTTCAAAATTCCAGATCTCCTTTTGAAGGCATACCCTCGCCGTTAGGTTTGACTGTATAAAACATATTTACATATAATACACCTTATTTTTTGTAAGGAAATTGTGACCGCATTATCCATACATGTATAAATGATATTCAGCCCGTTTATGCTTCGCCGCTATGTAAAAAAATACTTTTGAAATTTTGACGATGTTGATAGTTTTTTAATTATCTGTAGAAACTATTTTTATATCTATGCTATAGGTTACTTTCAAGCAGAGATGACCTTTAGTATGTTGTGTTTAACTCAGCCGCATGATTTTACAACTAATCAAACGAGCAATTTTGAAAATGTAAACATTTTTTTATTCTCAGGTTGGCAACTTTAATTGGCCGTGTGTCCTCACGACCAACTTGAAGATATGCTGGACGATGACCCCGAGTTTATTTTCGCAGATACTGATGTTCGCAATACATTTTCTACGTGTCATCTTATTGGAATGGCGAATTACGTCACAGCAACAAGGTAGGTGTAATGATGGTCGAGAAGGAGGGAAAGTAGTTAAGCTCTCGGGCTTAAGCAATCTACATAATCTTCTCGCTAGTAAACGTCACTTGAGTTGCAGACTATGGAAGTGCCGTTTGTTTACGAGGGTGGATACAGCGCAAATGGCAAATGCACGCGAATTCTCTCGCGAAATTGCTACGTGCGCTTTGAGGATTGGATGTTACCCCGCTTTCCCGAGGTCATTTGTACGCAGCAAGCGGAGGAAATCCTCTGAATTAACTTTTTTCCTTGGCTCAAGTTCACAAATGGTATCTTTTTTTTTTAAACCGTGTGAACACTTTCGTATTACTGTTCTCAGTTGGCAACATGTGTATATAAGTACCCATTTGCATATAAAGTACGTTCGTCCCCTTAGCACTGCAAATACCGCAGTTAGTAAAACTATGTTATCTCTTCTAAAGTATGCACCGAGTTTAATTACGCACTGGAATAATTCACCCTTAGCATACTTTCACACGCGTAATAGTATTTTCTCTGTCTTCCTGCATGACGTTAAGTAGGGATGCTAGAAATCGCACACGTTTTTGATATATTACTCTACAACTTCCATTAAACATTTATACGACAAACGCGATAACGAATATCAGTGCATACTTTTGCCATGCATAAATTCATACCATTAGTTCGTTTCTAACTTGAATAACACGCAATTGCCGACTTGTTTGAAATAATCGCACTGATATTTTTGCTACCCCGTTGGTTAAAAGCGTGTCATCTAGAGCGCCAATAAGCGAGAAACGTGAAATAGAGAAGGGAAATTCCTTCTGTAAGTTCCTCTGAATATTTACTAACTGCTATCTGTGTAGTAAAAATACAGATATTAGGGCAGTGAAACACTGTTCCCTTATATCCATTGCAACAATTTATAACATTTACTGCTATCAAAAAACACGTTTCATTGCCGTAGTGGCATACGATGGTTTGCCGCACGAGACTGAATTCAGCAAGGGCACTTCTTTATTAGACAAATTTGCGAAAGTGATCTAGCGAGGTTATTTTCAAACCATGCCGCTCATTCAGTTGTTAACTGGAAGCTTAGTAGTTTAAATAAACAATTCAGTGAACTGGTTGTTGTAACTTTTCGGGCTGTCAGTGACGTACTATGAGCAAACATTTCGATCTCGCCAATTTTGCGTTTGAAATGTTTGAAACAATTTCTTGCAACCCGTGGGTTTAAAAGTGGTCTAAAAAAATTTTAATCAGCAGCACCCACTCATTCAAGAGGGAAAATATGGAGGGAATAAGGGGAAGATATAAGCATACGCTGGTTAAGTTTACGTAAAAATGAGATCATCGACATACGTAAATGTTCCCGGAACAGACTTCTACTGCCCGTAGACTTGTAATGACTCTCCAGAGATGTTAAAAGGTTTGTGATTTTATGGAAAACTTCACGATTGCAATGAGCTCCTTGTACATAAACCTGTATTCTCACCAGCGTAAGTTATTTGTAGATACATAAAAATCGAACAATTTTGCCGATCCTTTATGCAAAACTACTGAAGTTCACGTTATTTTAATTATTCACATTTAAAGGCTCACATGGTGGACTTATCCAAATTATAAATGTAAGTAATTACTACCTAGATAAATGCAAATTGTTTTAAATGTGTAGGCGGCTCCTCCGACAACAATACTAAACTAAATGTATTTTTCAGTCATCAAAACACTTTTATCAGTACTTATTATTCATAAAGATACACAAATATGTAGAAAGAAGCTATTCAGATATACAAACTTGCAGGAAGGCACACAAAGTCTGACACTAAGTTTTTGAAAACATTTGAAAAGTAGTCTCAGCCAGTCCAATCTGTACACATTACATAGCAAACACTGATAAATAGTTCTCCTAGAAATGTAGTCAGTAAATTGTTAAAAGTAGTTGCGTGTTTTAATGAACTTGAAACCGATTTATTTTGTTTTACGCACTTTTGAGCAAGGATTTGCGTAAATGTAACATTTTACATTCGTAAACATTTCGCGGTCAAGCTTCATAGAATCATGCAGTTAGTTACTAGGTCCATAGATAAAAGGATAAACTAAATCATATTCATGGTAACTTCAAACTTTAATGAAGTCCTGCTGAAGTTCTATTTTCAGACTATTCCTCCGCCTCACGCAAATAAATCTTAACTGAGTGTAGAAAATTACACGAAAAGGAAAACGCACTGGATTCGTGGACACCCAGTTAAATAATATTTTTCACTGTAGCTACCTCCTCCTAGAAATTACCAACACAAATATTTATACGATCTGTTTTGATTCGTATTAATTATAAATGAATTATTGCGATTTATAGATATAATATGAGTTGAAGTACAGTTTAACCAAAAATAAGAGAACGCTGAAAAAAATACGTCGTGGCTGCTACAAAATTCTTTGTTCGTGTACACACATCGAAATAATTTTCTGGTGAACACAAAATATAAATATCTAGACGCCACACATGTTTCGTGGGGCAAACTATAAAATCATGTGTCTACCACGAAATAATTAGGTTGTGTGTATAGCAACTAAATACTTTGTAGCAGCCACAAAGCATTTCTTTTTCAGTGATGCATAAAACGGCTCGATAACGATGTATTTAGGAAACAGCCAAACACATCATACATGGGGCGAATTTCAAAAGGTTTGATTAAAAAAGTGTGAAGATAATGGCAGTAGACTATAATTAGAAATTTCATAGCTGGTCAGTTAACCATGTGCCGAGTTGGGACTGCCAGGGAACCCCAGGCAAAGACTACCGTCGCGTTTCAAAAGTCTTTTATTGACTCGGATAGTGGAACAATGAATGCTCACGGCAGATGCCGGCAAGCGTCCGCCGTTGATTGCGCGGCCTGGTCTTTCTGCTCGGAGAGTCTCGAGTTCGTCGCGAGTTGCCTCCAAACTCCTCAAGCTCCCAGAGAGTTGTGTTTCCTGCAATCCACGGATGAGTTCTGTTCGGACCGTGCTCAAGCGCTTTGTCAGTACAGCGCGCTGGGAACTTCAAGCATCTCTCTAGACCATGCACTGCTCGGAGCCACTTGTTCGCAGCTCTAGGTTTCGTTAGCCGCGGTTGCCGCGTGGCTGACTTCCCGAGGCGGAAACGGTATTCTGCAACCCAGCACGAATGTCGAAGCCGCTCTTTCAGCCACCTCGTGAACAATCAGTGATATCAATCAGCGAAAGAACATTCACTGGGAGTCACTTGATAAGCTACTGCTGACTGGCGATTCAAGAAAAATAACTCGGAACAAGTGATTTATAGCAGTGATATTCTTGACAGTCAGTGAAAAAACACAAATAAATCGGCGAAATTCAACCACTATACTAATTTAATTAGTTATCTGGCACTGATTATCAGGTGCTCAATTCTCACTGTTTTCACTTATTTGGCTCAGTCGTCAAATGTTTAAGTTTAGAGTGTATGTAGATTTAAATGTCCGTCGCAACCATGTCATATCCTGCAAACATACTTGAGCTAGAAAAAATTACTCACAAAATGCGACTGACGGTGGAAAAAAAATTTACGATCTATAACATTGTAGAATGTTATAACACGTATCTGAATTATATTTACTGATGCCTGTATGATTTTCCCCATGGTTAAACTCTAAGGTAACCATAATACAACAGAGGAATTCAATCATAGTCTCAGTGATGACTACGTGTGATACACAAGAGTAAAGGCACATTCACAAGATCAAATATTTATTGAATTGAATTCAATTTACTAAACGAAAAAAATCACTTCGCTTGCCTTTAAATGAATTGTATTCAACAAGCTTTCAAGTCTGCACAAGAAAATGTATCACAGATTTCTAATAATAAAACGAGTATTGTGAAAAAGGGAATTCTGGGACAATGCGTTTTATACGGGAGCTGTGTTTCTGTGGCTGTGGTGGTGGCTGGCGATCTTCGGATCGACTTGGACGAGCTCGGCACTCATCGGCTCGACTCAGCGGGCTCTCGGAATCTGTCGACTTAGGAATGTCAAATGTACTGAAAGGTTCTCGGTAGTTACACCCATAAATTATTCAAGTATACATGTCTGTTTATGGTAACCATATTGATTTTATAGGCATAGGATATGCCAAATATAAATCGGTATTTGTAAGCAAATTTTAACAATTATTTTAAATTAAAAAATGATTTATTTTTTATATACTGTGCCGAAAATATTCATAGGGTATTATGGAAACATGCAAAAGTCTCTCATTAGATTACCAAATTTCTAGCACCCTCTCTTGAATATTGATTAACAGTATATAATGCCAGAATCGACTAATTATTCAATGCTTCGAGTGTTTTGTAGGTACAACATGCTACTCAGATTTTTTTAATGTATGTTGATTTGACTAAATCTAGCCCATCATACTAACAGCGACCACATTCGTGAATATGTTACATTTATAGTATGGATCAGCATTTAACAACACATTTATAAGCTCAATTGGCATTATTTTAAATGCCAAAACTGCCAGGCCCTGTAGAATTGGAATGTACAAGTATGATAAACTGTCTTAATTCTCGTGCTCTTCGTGTCCATTAATCTTCCAATCATTCCATCGGATCAATCCATTAAACTTCCAATCTTTCCAGAAATTTTTCTCAATCTTAACCAATCCACAACCAGTCCCCACCAATACTCAGCAAATTCCATAAATCTTTTGCAATCTTTATACCAGTATTTCGCAGTCTTTCCATTAATCTTTCAATTATTCAATTAATCTTTTAATCATATAATCAATCTCTCACGATCTTTTCATCAATCTTTTCATCAAACTTTCGCAATATTTCTATCAATCAGCACCACAATCAATACCACATGCACCACAATCAGCACCACACACACCACAACCAGCACCACATGCACTGCAATCAGCACCACAATCAACACTGCAATAAGCACCACATGCAACACAATCAGCACCACAATCTTCGCCAATCCTCACCAAACTTTCAATCTTTCCATCAATCTTTCAATCTTCCCATAAATCTTTTGCTATCTTTCCACATAAATGTTTCACAATATTTCCAGCACTCATTCAATATTCCCATTAATTTATAAATTATCTAATCAATCTTCCACAATCCTTCCATCAATCGTTCCCGATATTTCCATCACTCATCAATCGATATTCAATACATGTGTTTGTCATTGGTCTCTATTCATACATATAAAAAACGATTCACGATCTGTATCCAAAAGTTGTACAAGTGGACAGAATTAATGACTTGTATGCAAAAACTATTCATGCACTTTTGTATATAGAGTAATTATTATAAATCTGTATGGAGTTCTTTTCATTAATAATCGAGAGCTCACAGCACCACATTAAATATGTGAGGGATAAAATAATACGAAACACCAAAATACAGGAAAACTGTTAATTTTTAATACTAATTTACCATTATTTTATAATTACAAATTCAGAACAAAGCAGTTCATCACATAATGCGATATATCTCCATTCCTTCAGTTTACTATTAGTTGAAGATATTTCAACAATGCGTGAGAGATCCGAACTTTTTATATGGTCAATCAAATATCTGAGTATACCAACAAGTTCATTCGGGTTTTCGGGAAATAGCCAGTATTCTCGGAGTTTTCTGTCTTCTTCGTGTATATTGTTGCAGCAAATGTCTTGGAAGGGTGTGCCATTGCATCGAGAAAATCGTCATCGCCTTCATCAACACTGTCGTCATAGTCATTATGATCAATGCTATCTTCATGATCATCTTCACCTCCTGTTTCACCCTCAATATCAAGTTTACTTCTCTTTGTGGAAGTCTCATGGTCATTTTCAGTGTTTAAAGTCAACGACTATTTATTTGAATTTCAACGATTTTACATGAAAGTCTTGCAAGTGTACATTCACACAAACCGACTCTACTGCACTCATTCAGTCCTTGGCACTAACTGTCTCGTCACAATCATCTGAGGAATCAGTGTCCACCGATGTAACAGAGAGTATGTACGTCATCACTTGCTGGCTTTTAAAAGACGAATCGGTACAGTTTTTGATGTGGTTCTTCAATGTATCATATTGGAATAAATTTATATGGCTGTTGTCGTAATCCTTCCTCGTGGGAAAGGACTCTTTGTACAGGCGATTTTTTCATGTCAACGAGCATTTTGACCGAAGGTAAAAACTCGATCGCAGAATCGACATTGTCGGCAATCAGGCAGCGATGATGTAGGTCTCAGCTCCATGTTCGACGAGGTCAAAGGCAGGCCTTCGTATTAATAGTCTTGACTGTATAGCAAGAGAATTCTTCCAAATCGATGTTAACTTCTCGACGTCTGAACATCAACTAAGTTATCGGTGTGCGTCAGCATTCTACATGTACTTCCTCCCATCACTCGGAAAACCCGCCAGTTTCTTTTACGACTGAGAGATTATTAACATTCTTTATCTTTTTGGACTTCGAACTCAGGGCCCTAAGCCATGCGTTTCCTTCGCAAATTGCTTGACACTTGTGTATCAGTTACACATTATTATTAAACAGGGAAAAATAATATACGAACATCGCTAAAAAGGCTTCAAAAACTCGGGTCTTTAATAAAATTGCGAACCTCTTATCTTACCCTGATCCCCATATTCGATAGCTAAAACTATCATTTCATTTCACCATTATTATGATTTCCTAATACCGGCTCTAATAAATTTTTCTAAGTCAGAAAGTGAATGAATAATTCTTTTTATAGTTTAGTGTCTTAAACTCAGGTCCCTACGCCGTACCTCGCCTTTGGAGATGGCTTAAATCCTTATATCTGGTGCCCATTAATTTTAAACAGTAAGAAATGAATGTACGAAACATCGCTAGAAAAAAAGACTCCAAAAAGTCAGGTCATCAGTCGTTTTTCTATCCTATTATCTTACTCCGATTCCTATATCCGATGGCTAAAACTTCCATTTCGCCTTTAATATAAATTCCTATAATATTAACAGAACACTGGGGAAAATTACCATATTTTTTTCTAAGTCCAATGGAAAATTTTATTTTTTATATTTTCGGGTTTTGAACTCTGGCCCCTATACGACTCCTCAACTTTTAACATTCCGTAAATCTATATATTAGGTATGTTTAAGCACAATAACTCACAGAAAATCATGTACAATGTTCGTTAAAAATGATCCAATACTCGTGTTGGTATTCGAACTGTGAACCCTTTATCTCACTATATCATCTCTATTAATTATCCAAAATTTGTCTAACTACCTATATTATAAGTTTAATACACAATATACAGGATTTATTCCAGCATTTTTTACAGAATTGTCGCTTGGATGGTTCTTGCATGTAGACTAGTAGAATGATTATGAATGTTATTGGCCAATGGGATAGGGGAGCGGAGCATCGGAGCTGTTCATGTTCTGTCATTCTGGTCCTCCGGCGGCCATATTGTCCGCCATGTTGGATGTCAGTGACCACGCCCTTAATTTTTAACCTTGACCTTGAAAACTCCAATAAAATTCTAAAATATCCCAAAAATTTATAACAAATTTATTTAAAAAATTATAAATATAATTTTAAAATATCCACAATTTATCATAAAAAGTATTATTAAAAATTGTATTTAAAAAACTCACATTTCCAGAGGTCCCACCAGCACAACATCCAGCAGACGACTGACCCCCACCAATCCCCCCTTCCATTATATTTAATTTCCCAATTACTTCTGCTCGCTCTACCAATTAGTTGGCAGGCTTCAGCTCCCACTAATGATTATCATTGACTAATACCTCACATTCGTTCATACCGTCTTCTGCCTATCAGCTTTAAGTCGAACGACCACCCACCCCCTAACCTACTTAGCTGACAAAAACTACGAAATTGATTTATATTGAATTAATTTCGCTATTTATTAAATAAATTCCCCCCTTTTACGCGTTTCTTTGGTACAGAAGACATCCAAATATGGTCAATGTGAAGTTAAATGTTTGAGATCAAACTTCAAACATAGGTCGCAATCGAGCCTCCTTGTCCCAAACTCACCATGTCATTCTACTAGTCTACGTCCAAGAATCACCTAAGTGACAGTTTAACAAAAATTGCTGGATTAAATGCCGTATAAGTACATGGTGTATGAAACTTATAATGTAGGTTGTGAGAAGAAGGTTGGAATGAAGAATAAAGATGATATACCGAGATGAAATGTCCCCAGTTCGAAAACCGACCCGAGTTTTGGATAATTTATAACGAGCATTGTACATGATTTTCTGTCTCTTTAAATTATTTTATGAACATACCTGGCATAAAGATTTATGCAAGCTCAAAATTTGAAGTATGGTGTAGTGACCTTTGTTCGAGACCCGAAATTATAAAAAATATTTATCTTCTATGGGACTTAGAAAAAAAAGTTATAATTTTTCCCAGTGGCCGGTGAATATTATGTGAATTTATATGAAAGATGAAATGGAAGTTTTAACTATTGGATATAGGAATCAGAGTGAGATAATGGGCCCCCAAATCGGTTGACATCCTGAGCTTTGAAGCCTTTGTGTAGCGATGTTCGTACGTTAATTTCTTACTGATTAGTATTCGTGCGCACCTGATAAAAGAATTTAAACCATCTCCAAAGGTGAGGTATGGTGTAGGGACCTGAGTTTAAGACCCTGAACAATAAAAAAATTTTATTAATTCATTTTCGACTTTGAAAACTTTTAGAGACGAAACGATGATTTTAGCTATTGGATATGGGGATCAGGGTAAGAACAGAGATTCGCAATTCAATTAAAATCCGATTTTTTTAAAGTTATTTTTAGCGATGTACGTACTATTAGTTTTCACTGTTTAATATTCATGCATAACTGATACAAAAGTTTTAAGCAATTTGCGAAGGTAATGCATCTCTTAGGACCCTGAGTGCGAAGCCCGAAACCATAAAGAATATTAATTTCCTCTCAGTCTTAGAAAAAAACTGGTGGGTTTTCCGAGTGATGGGAGAAAGTATATATAGGGTACTGACGTACACTGATACCTTAGTTGATGTTCAGACGTCGAGACGTTAACATCGATTTGAAAGCATTACCTTGCTATTAAGTGAAGATGAATTGTAGGTACGAAGGCCTACCTTTGACCTCATCGATCATTGAGCTGCGACCTGCATTATCGCTGCCCGATTGCCGACTATGTAGATTCTGCGATAGAGTTCTTACCTACTGTCAAAGTGCTCCTCGACGGTGGATACTGATTGCATAGGCGATTGTGACGAGACAGTTAGTGCTACAGACTAAATGAGTGCTGTGGAGTTGTTTTGTGTGGAATGAAGACTGTCGCGTGAAGTCGATGAACTTGAAAAAAAAATGGTCGTTAGCTTTAAATACTGCAGATGACAATGTGACTCCTACAAAGAAAAGTAAACTTGATATTGAGGATGAAACAGGAGGTGAAGATGATCGCGACGATAGCATTGTTGATAATGATCTTGGCGACAGTGTTGATGAAGGCAATTACTTTTTCTCGATTCACTGACACACCCCTTCAACACATTTTCTACAACAAGCGACATGAAGAAGGCAGAAGACGCCGAGGATACTGGCTACCTTTTTCCCGAATACCCAAATGAACTTGTTAATATACTCAGATATTTGATTGACCTTGAAAAACGATGGTATCTCTCACACATTGTTTAAATATCTTCAACCATTAATGAACTGAAGGAACGGGGTAATATGAATTAGGTGATGAACTACTCTGTTCTGAAATTGTAATTACAAAACAATAATAAATTATTATTACAAAAAAATTGTTTCTTTCTTAATTTGTTTTGTTGTATCCTTTTATCCTTCACAACTTTAAAGTGGTGTTATGAGCACTCAACTTTTAATGAAAAGATCAGTACCTAGGATGTTATAAAAGACTTTATGTACAAAAATTAAAGAATAGTTGACTGCATAACAAACATTAATTCTATCGACATGTACAAATAAGACAGCTGGTGAACTGTTTTTTTTGTTTGTATAGAGACAAACGACAAACCCATGTTTTGAATATCGATTGATGATTGATAGAAATATTGCAAAATATTGATGGAAAGATGTTGAAAGATTGATGTAAATATTGCAAAAGATTGAAGGATAAATTGTAATAGATTGATTGGAAACATTGCGAAAGATTTATGGTAGGATTGAGATATTGATGGAAATATTGCGAATTATTAATGGAAATATTGCGAAAGATTGATGGATATATTAAAAGAATGGTGAGGTTTTGGCGAAGATTGTAGAGCAGATTGCAGTCCAGATTGGGAGGCTGATCGTGATACTGATTGTAGTGGTGATTTCAGTGCATGTGGTGCTGATTTTTGTGCTGATTTGGTATGTGGTGCTGATTGGTGTGCTGGGGTGTGTGTGGTGCTGATTGTGGTGCATGTGGTGCTAATTGTATTATGCATGGTGCTGATTGTAGCTCATTTTGTGCTGATTGGGTGTATGCAGTGCTAGTTGTGGTGCATGTGGTGCTGAATGAAGGAAAAGATTGATGGGAAGATTGAAAGATTAATGGAAATATTGCGAAATATTGATGGAAAGATTTAGAAGGATTGATGGGAAGATTGCTAAGGAGTGGTGAGGATTGGTTGCGGATTAGCGAAGATTGTGAAAGATTGATGAAAAGATTGGAGATTAATGGATTGATCCAAATATCGATGGAATGTTTGGATGATTGACGGATTGATGTTCAAGAAGAGCGCCAAAGTTAAGACTGTGTATCACCCTCGTACAGTCCAAGTCTTCAGTGCCTGGCAGTATTGGCATTTAAATTAATGCTAATGAAGCCTATAAAATTATGGTAGTTTCTGATCCATACCATTGTTATAACATATTCGTGCATGGAAACGCTCTTAGTGTGATGGTTTGGTTTAGTCAAATATACATATATAAAAAAATCTGAGTAGCATACTTATATCTACAAAACAATGGAGGCAGTTAATAATTTACAGATTCTGGCATTATGTATTAATCAGTCTTCAAGAGAGGGGACTGGAAATGTAGTAGTTTTATTAGAGACTTTGGCATGTTTCCTTAATAGCAAATGTATTTTTTTCGGCAAAATATATAAAAATATTATTTTAAAATTAAAAATTATTTTTATAATCGGATAATAAATACAGATTTATAATTTTACATACCCCATGCCTATAAAATCAATATGACTAACAGAAACAGACATATATGCTTGAATAATTAATGGGCGTAACTGCCGAGCACCTTAACGTACGTTCGACAATCCTAAGTCAACAGATGCCGAGCACCTGCTGAGTCGAGTCGAAGTTTGCATAGCTCAACCGATTCTAGCCGAAGACCGCCAGCCACAGACACAGCAATGCAGCTCCCATTAAAAATACCCTGTCTCAGACATCACTTTATCATACTACTGAAACGAGTTAAATAAATAGCAAAAGTAAATTTGTAGAAGTATCTGCGACTCATGCACGACACAAAAATAATTGGTAAAATCCCAGCAAACTCTCTTCATTTTATTGTATGCACATTTTCATTTTAAAAAATTTGCATCCTTATTTTGTATTATTTTTTAATGTGACAATCAAAACTCTGTTATTATCAGAAAATCTGTGATCGGTGACTGAAATTTTTGATTGAAGTAAATATAGAACATGCTCAAAACGAAAATCTTGAAGGAAAACAACATAGTCAATAAATTGAGAGAGAAAATGGTGGCGATAATGACGTTCGTATGACGTGATATAGCATTCAATTAATTGAATTCAATAATCATTTAAGGTAATTTGAAGAAAACTTGGATAGTGCGAAAGGGCCTTAACCTATGTAATTGTCAAAAAAGTGCGTTATAGAAAAGATTACTTTAATTGAAATGAAATGTTTTAGGGGATTGTTCCCGGTAACAAATATGATGCCTGGTTTGTAATTTACAAACGTTAAATTGAGTTAGCAATCACTTTATAAAAATATAACAAAACATTAAGCTAGCAGGCACAGAACGAGAGCCAGCAGCTTTATCCAACCTACGCACCTTATCAAATACGGAGATAAAGATACGTCTCGCATAATACAACTTAAATATATTTATGAATGACCTCTTTTAAAGATGATGGACGATGGTTTATCGCGGGGAACGTTGACTGTTTGCTAGGATTCAACGTACTGGACACATGTCCGACATTTTTATCTTCTTATTGGCTGCCATGCATGTATTAAACTACTAGCCCATTTCACTCGGCCAATGAGGATTCTGATACTGTAAGGCGGAACGTTCGTGACTGGTCTGCAAACAACTTAGCGGAGTCAAAATCTTGTTCATTTAATCATGAAAAAATACACTAGTTAGAGTGTCATCGAAGATATGCTGTCTCAAAAAAAATTTCGCGATTTTCCATTATCTCTATCTTTACCGCTGTCATTATTATAACGAGTTTATTTAAGCAGCATGAAGTTGCTAGCTAATATTCCGAGTCAATTGATCTATGTAAAATGATAACTGTAAGCTATGAAATATATACGTCCTTCCTTCGACAGAAGGATGGTTCCTTAGATATGTTTATAAAACTTTTCATGCATTTTAGAAATAAAATTCTACTGCAACTCTCCAGACGGAGAAAAATGTTTCGCCGAATTAAACGAAGTTAGTTTCGTGCAACCAAATTAATTGTTTATATTGGGCACTGAATGATTTGGTTGCGGTAAACAAATTATTATGTTGTTATAATTTGGACGCCCCAGCCGAATATTTGGTTGGTGCAGCCAAATATTTGTTTTACTCCACGTAATTTAAACAGTTTCGGCTAATATAAAAATTATCGGAAGTACGACTGGGATAAGAACCTATGCCATCTGCGTTCGGGCGCAACGCTTCAAGCATCCTCAAATAAAACTACTACAGACAAAATTGTAATGTTTTTACATTCATGCATTGCAAATACTCGACAACGTTCGCAAATAAACATTTCTAATTTTACAACTTAACATTTTTGTTTTCCGTTGAACTTGTTTTATTAGGATGTCTATACCATTATTAAGTGTCAATTAAAGCACTAACAAACACGGCTACCATCCTAACAATCACAAAAAATGCAAATGAAATCCCGAGTTGTATTTTCGAACGAAGGCAATCAAATGAGTGGCCAAACAAATATATACCCCTGATTCAACAAAATATTTTATTAACAGTCTAATTTATTTTAGTCCTACTCAGAAGTTTGGTTTATTCACACTTGTATTATGTTAGATGATTGAAAATGTTTTTTTTTTGTTTTCGAGTTTTCTTTACATAAGAAAATATTTGTTTGGAGCAAATAAATGCGTTTTGAAACTATACAAACCAATATTTTTTTGGATTTTTTCTAGGTGCATTCTATACCATTATGAATCCTCCTGGGTTTATAATTCATTTATAAGCAGCGTGCAAAATATAACTGGAAGAGAAATCAAAAGTAAGACACGGGAGAACAGAAACATGGGTTTAATTTCCTGGCTATTCAAACATATTCTAGCTTAAAAAATTGTGAACCTATTCCGAATCCTTGCTAATATTCGCTGAAGAATACAATTTAATATTATGAACCGAGATAGATAACAAGAAAACTATTTTCTCTAATTATTTCCATTGAGATGCACTTAAGAACTTTTCAGCCTGGCTCTGAATAATATTTCAGTTTGTTTATTGCACTGATATAAATGCGTACACTTCAATACGCGCGACTTTACTCACAAGCAAAAGATTTTCGGAATCTCAAAACATTTCTGCTTTATTTCACGGCATTCTATTGGTGGTGCTAAAACAATTCAATATGTTGAACAATACATCAGATCGTATTGCTGGTAATATATCGCTATATAATATTTGAAAAATAGTAAAAATAATATGCATTTTAATGCAGTAACATTTTAAATTTACAACCACTTAAATATGTAAGAAATCCGAACAATGTAGCAATAACTTTCGTTTCTTGTCATAAAACTGTCGATTTTAGTATTACTCGTGTCACATCTAAGCCAAAGAGCTTAGATTTTTCTAATATTGACAATTAGGGAAGAAATATGATATTCATGATTTTCACTTCTCTGTTCGCAGTCTTGTAATTTGTCATGTTTCAAATACGATTTAACTGGGTGCTTTATAACTTGTAGGTACTGCATAATTCTTTTTTTTTTTGGAAACCTGGGAATGACTCACACGCAATAATTACACCGATTTTACGCACGGAACGCCCGCTTATACCACACGTGAGAATTGAAGCAAATACTCCTCGCAAATTCAATTTTTTTCTTTATATAAGAATCTAAGTCTCGAAGAGAATAATTGAAACATTAAATACTAAATTATCTTAAATCCGACCGACGCAGGCAGTAACGATGCGAGAACGGAAAAAGACCGAAACACCCTCACGGACACGGCCGATTGTAAAACTTTGTTCCCAAGCGAATTTTACTCTTGTTGTAGAGTTCGCAACTTATATGCCGAAACTGCCTGCACCCCATGCTGACCGAAACACCCTCACGGACACGGCCGATTGTAAAACTTGGTTCCCAAGCGAATTTTACTCTTGTTGTAGAGTTCGCAACTTATATGCCGAAACTGCCTGCACCCCATGCTGACCGAAACACCCTCACGGACACGGCCGATTGTAAAACTTGGTTCCCAAGCGAATTTTACTCTTGTTGTAGAGTTCGCAACTTATATGCCGAAACTGCCTGCACCCCATGCTGACCGAAACACCCTCACGGACACGGCCGATTGTAAAACTTGGTTCCCAAGCGAATTTTACTTTTGTTGTAGAGTTCGCAACTTATATGCCGAAAATGCCTGAACTTCTTCTAAGAAATTCTGACGTCGCCGTGGGACAAGCGTTGGGAATGTTATAAGGTTACGTGATGGAAGTAATAGATTTACATTTTCGTTGTGCTTGTCTTTGCTATTAATATACTTTGTATGAAATATGTCTGCTTTGATTTTAAGACTACTGCTGCATGCAATTATGAAAGTTAACACTCACAACACTGAAAAAAAATCTATATTTGGTTATTTGCTCAGTAATTTATTGTGTTAATTTAGGTTACCGAATAAATAAAAAACCTTTGCCATATAAGATATAAAGTTCCAAGTATAAAATAGTGTTTCTTCTTTGGCTTTACTAATGTTGTGAGTAGTGTGTCTATAGTGTTGATAAACTATAATCAGAGTTAATCGCTTGCTATACGCTTTTTAGTGAAAGAGAACCGTATTAAAATAGTTAAAATAATAGCGATATTCTAAATAGCAAACTCGATAGAATAAAAAATTAAAATACAGTTTTTTAGATCACCGCTGCGTTTTTCCATAGCAGTTACTTGGGAAATTGATATTATATATTTTTTATTAACAATAAATATTCTTAATATTAGCCTACTATATATTATATATTTAATTTTTCGTAGAACTCTTGAATGAAAATAAGGGCGAATTTCTATCAGAATCCCTAAGCCTTCCTTCCGGCAGATTAAAAAAAAAAAACCCTATTTTAGGCAAATAACCAAATGGAAAACTTTTTTTTTTTTTCATTTTTAAAGAGAAAATGTTCTTAACCTCGCTGTGTTACTACATTTCCGCATTCTTACTGTTTCACAGAATGAAGAAGCGTTACAATTACTGAGAAACTGTTTCATTAGAAAGCATTGCAGTTGCACTTGGTTTTTTTCCTAAATTGGTTTGGTGGATATTTCGAGCGCAAACATGGAAAGCGTTCGTATGCTAGTCCTTGCGATAAATACGAATTGCGTTAAAGTCGTAATTTAATTTTCACAGGAGCTAATGACTATACATGAACATGGTAACTGGATTCATTACTATTATGTACAGGCCTAAGCTGTAATAAGTCATGATTGAGAGAGATGTCTTCTATTTACTGAGTATCCACCAGTGTAACAGCAGTTTGTGTTACTGGCAGTTACACGCAAATGGTTCTTACACAGACGTGCGAAAAAAAAAAAAAACTTGTATTTGTGATTCCCTGAGAGGTATGTAGCAAGGCTTCGTTGGAAACCAATTACTACATAAGCCACTTGCGTAGATAAAGCGACAGACGTCTGCTGAATTTAACAAAGCTGCTTGCGCCGTAGGTACAGTACGTATAGGCTGTTTACAGTTAACTGAACACTTTTAGAAGCCACCGAGCGAGGTGGCGCAGTGGTTAGTTCACTGGACTCGCATTCGGGAGGACCCGGGTTCGAATCCCGGTCCAGCCATCCTGATTTCGGTCTTCAATGGTTTCCCGAAATCACTCCAGGCGAATGCTGGGATGGGGTCCCTAACAAAGGCTATGGCCGATTCCTTCCTCAATCCCTCTTCCCTGGGCGACTTGCACAGTCTCTAATGACCTCGCTGTCGACGAGACGTTAAGATCAATTACCTCCAGGCTGTTCACGGTAAAGTGAGCAGTTTTGAAAGCCCTGCTTAAGTTCTTCTTGTACGCACGTTGTCTATTCTTCCGCCTTATGTGAAATTAACATGGCCTCATCACTTTGTTCATACGTCGGCCAAGTGAACCTGTGAAATTATTAGAAAATAAACTATTTCCAATCTGGTCAGTTTTACACTTCGGTGTATTAAAAAACAGAAAGCAAAATAAATAAATTCAAATTATCACAAATGGTTACCCAACAATTTTCATTCGATGTTAAGATATGGAACTACTTTGAATCCATCGTTATTAACTTAACTAGGCGCGTGTCCCCTAGTGCGCCCTTTAAAATATATGCAGGGGCAGTGACTTTTTTCGAAGGTTGATTTCAAAACTGCTCACTTTATTATAAACAGCCTTTACCTACCTTACCTACTTTTTAAATCCGTGTTTAGGACCTGCTTTCCCTTCTAATTGTGTGTCCTCCCAGCATATGTAAAAATCAACTAAGACACTGCGTGTGTGTGTGTGTGAAGGGACATGGGTGGCTTTTAACATAGAAGTCTTGGGAGTGAGTGAGTATGGAGTAGCACCGGAATGCAAGGGCGGGGGAAAACGGCAGATCCCCGAGAAAATCCGCCGACCAGTGGGATCGTCCAGGACGATCCCCACATGCGAAAATCTGGGAGCAACCCCGCAGAGGATTCGAACCCAGTTCGCCTATGTGGAAAGCGCGTAGTCTTATTACTACACCAACGCGGCCTCTACAGCTACTGGACTTCCCACTTCCTTCATTTTCAATTCAGGTGGAACAAGTTAAACCCTTGAAGTTTTAGGAATATAAATGTGTTATTGATATACAATTCTTTCTATTGATGCGTATGTAGTAAGAAATACTAAAAGAGTGGATATAAATTAAAACATTACATTTGCAGTACAGCGCCAGGTATTAGAACTGTTTTCATTAATTTTATACCATCTTACCTGGGAACTTGCATGCCATTCTGTACTGTAGTGTATACTCTGTAGTTATCAACAGTGATATATTTCTTTCAAAGGTTTATTTCAAACGTACTTACATTACCGTGCAAATTATTTATCGCGATTTAAGCTACTTTCAACGAAAGTATATAAGCAGTAGTTCCTTATGGGGTTTTCCAATCTTTGAAAACTGTTTCCTTAGTCAGTATTAAAATTGACACTCCCGTCCTCGTAGAACTACCAGGAAAAATTAAATATTTAGCCTCGCGCAGCCAATCAAAGAATGGAAGTATCCAAATCAAAGGAACCGCCAGTACGCCATTTCGCCCCTACATACTTATCTATTCTGTGATTTTAGCGATTCGCCCCTCAAACGTTTCACCGACAACAATTTCTAAAGGTGGATTTTCACGTTCGCAGTTCGTACTGACATGACAGGCAGAGCTGAGCGGGTTTCATTGGCAACTATCCACACGCTACGACAATTTCTTAGCTATCCGTGTACCCAAAATTCCGACCCTCATTTAGCTTTGCTAATCAACTGCTGGCAACTATGTTTGCTTTTCTGAGAAGTTTATGCGTCTATGAAATGTCGAGATTTCGTGAGAACGTTTTTTTTTTCTTTCATATTTCTTTGTATCTTTGTGTAGTTTGCCCGTCGCATCACGCAAAGGTCATCATTCCTTCGTGTTGATGACAAGTCTGGAATTCTGTTCGCGATGGAAAATGACTTCGTTATGAACGTGAACGAATAAGAGTGAAAGTAGTTATGGGCTATTCACGGTAAAGTGAGACATTTTGAAAGCCCTCCCATTTGGAATAATGTTCAATAAATATATTTCATTTTAGCCTTAGATGTTAACTTTCGAGGGCGATGGAATGTGCACCATGCGTTCATTACTCACACGACAATATTTTTAAAAAGGTAGTTAAAGGCTGTAAGGATAAATTAACTAGGGTTCGAAAATACTCGTATTATCGTAAACGGCATATATTTTTAACGACTTGGTGCTCTTACGTGAGACATGAATAAGTATCATCGTTAGAATGGTGAGTTGCCCACGTCTTTAACAAATATTATGATACATGCTTGCGTATCGGTAGCAGTGAGGTATATCGCCACCACAAGGTAGTCAAAATATGTGAAGACACATCGTAAATTTCACTTGCGTTGATATCGAATTATCGACGTCTTAAATCTCAGTGATTATAAAAACATCGATAGTAACAGCGTTGCACATATCCATAGCAGAAGCAAATACCGTTATAATAGTAAATATTTATTTCGCCAATATCGTAAATATAGCAAACAACGAATGAAATAAATGACACAAAAATTTGCTACACGGCAATAGTTATATGGTCAAATATCGCTATTTCGCAAACATTGTTACAATAGGATGTGAGTGACACTGCAAACGATATGATTTGATGTATCGCTTTATCACACAGCTCCAACCATCTTCGCTCCCGGGTCTTTTCTCAACACGAGGGTGATAAACTTAACAACCACGCACACTGAAGATCCTTACTGTGTGGTATCTCTGGCCTAAGTGTGTCCTTACAACCGCGTATAAAAATAATAAAACAAGCCAGCGATGATGGCAGAGTTGCGCGGATTCGTGAATTTTCGCGGCGGAAAATTTGGCTGTTACCAGATAAGTTGCGCTTTCTTGAATTCATAGTTAGCATCGGCTAAAATTCTTCAGCTCTTAGCGAATGGCTTTTAACGCTACCATAATTGAAACGAATCGTTTCAGACGTGTACTGAAAAGCTGGTGTAAATAATTCATGGTTGTTGGTAGGGATGCGCCAGCAGGCAAGATAGCTTCATGTTACATGGTAAAAAGTAATGCGTTCAAAATTTCCTGTATAGGAAATAAAAGTATTTCTTCTGCGCTGTTTTGTCCATACCCAAAAATTCTTGAATTAATTCAAAGGGACATTTAAATAAACTGGTTTTGTTGTTATTGCGTTTTTTCTTAATGAATGCATATTTTATGGCAATTCTAAATTAATTCATGGCGATGAAAAAATTTCCTTGTGCCTGTTTGGTTTACAGTAAGGAAATGTTGCTGTATACCAATAAAAAGGGAAAAATTTGTATGAAAATTTTTCTTTCGTTCATTGTAGATTTCGTACGAAAGGAAATTTTCTAAATATCAGATTGTTAAATAACACATTCCTTATATCATCAACACAGTGTAACTGAATTTATCACAAAGGATACTGCTGAACTATTGTACACACAAAGCAAAGTTATCATTGCCATTAAGATATACTTATCTGAACCAAAAAAATAAATAGTTTATGGTAATAATACTTAGAAGTAGTTCAAATTAAAAATACAAAAAAACACGTACTGCTCAAAAGAAAGTGTTTTTAGATTGTATCATAAACGATTGTATGATAAAAAAAAACAATTTTACAGGCTTTGTCAGTGGCCAAGCATAACTCTACAACGTCGAGAAACCAAGTGCAATGTAAAAAACAACAAACACAGAACGGCACGGCAAAGAACTAGGAAGAAACAGAGATCTCGCCAGTTATTTAAACACCTACAGAAAACAACGAACTATACAACACGGACAAAACTGTACAGAAGAAAATCCATTACTGAAAACCAGTCAGAGAATGTTAGTGCCCTCTTTCAATGATTACTGGGCTCGCCGTTTCTTCGTAGTTCTTTGCCGTCCTTTTTTGCTTTTGTTATTTAATGTCTCCATGATTTACTTGGAAAACACTGTATCTGATCTTCAGGCTGTAGTTTGTAATTTTGGTTTCCAGTGTTCAAATTACTGCCTTTCGTAAGAACTATAAAGTAAATTGAAAATAATACATGGAAATTTTACCCCAAATCAGCCTGCAGATATAGAACTGCCATTAAAATTTGGAAAATTTACTACGTATTTAGGTTCTTCCGTTAGCAAATTTGAGGAAACTGCAATGGCTGAATGGAGATAAACTTTACCCATCGTGCTTTATCAATACTTCTGTTTAGAGATTTGGTTGATGGAGATTTTTTATTATTTTTTTTAAGAGAAGGAAATCGCGGTTCAGTTGTGCCAACACTGTTAGAGAGTTTGTAAATAACTTTTAAAAGTAATGTAATACCGTAACATAACAATACGTGCTCTGACGTCTATTTTCGTGAGCACAATTATTACTATACGTAGGCGAAGTAATCATGACGTGTCCTTGTTTCCTTACCCGAAAAGAACGTATATTTTAAATAATGTAGGTGTTTTATATATAAAACAACGGCGATCTCTTGTCTTCAACGGCGCATTGCATTTTAATGAAATGGTTTGTTATTAATCAAAGCTTGCCGGACATAACACTGATTTTTGTCCCCGCATCATTTAAAAAACTGACATTAACATTATCGTATTTTCGCTTTGATTGTTGCTATGCCGCTGGTGTGTTTGCCGAATTAATAAAATAAACCGTGACCATAGATTTGCTGTCGAAAAATTCCTCGACCTAATATATTTTATCTTGCTGTCAGTTATTTAGAACAACTCTCCCTCTTGCCTCTCTTAGCTAATATTTACTCGTCTTATTAAAATTTATTTTTAACACCTAAAATAAACAACGAGTTGTAGCCCGTAGCGTTTCTTTGATGAGTGATTTCAGAGATGCATACAAACCGTGCTCCGGACATATATATATTTTTTAAAATTTGTTTTCATTTTACGGGCAGCAATGGATGATCGTGAGCGTTTGGTTATTTTTAACGAAAAACTTTGATGGTAAAGCTGTTGGGACAAGATTTTTTGTTTATGCCTGAAAAAAAAAAACCTTTCCGTCGCAAAATATACTGGGTTTGTATTTTTTATTAAAGAATATTTTTTGTTTTGCTTTTGGTTGTGCTGTGCTGTTTTTTTTTTTTTTTAGTTTTGCTTCTTCTTTTTTTTTGCTTTTATTCTATGTGATCTCCTCTCCATTCATTTATATTCGCTATAAATATACCCGGCACGAAATGAGAAGTTTTTATGGCGTACTTGGACGAAATGATGTAAAAATGGGAAATATTTAAAGCCTGTGATTAGCGAAGTACTATAGTTGAAAGGCATAACTACATTCTCACCACTGTTTCATGGATCATGCACAGCATGTATGATTAGTAGTAATATTTACTGACGGTTTGTGTGGCAACGTTGTATTGCATAATGTGATCTAGATTTTCGTTTATTTTAATAGGTAATATTTATTTTGCCTAGTTGTAAAAATACATAACCAGTTCGTAAGTACTTGTAACTGATATCGAAATCTTAAATCTACTTTTTAAAAATTCTCACAGATTTGGTAAACATGCCATGTATTGCAAACTCGGCCCGTTACCGTCTACATTTTAGCGAGGAAAAGCTTATTAGATTACCTTATTTTAGCGAGGAAAAGCTTATTAGATTACCTTATTTTAGCGAGGAAAAGCTTATTAGATTACCTTATTTTAGCGAGGAAAAGCTTATTAGATTACCTTATTTTAGCGAGGAAAAGCTTATTAGATTACCTTATTTTAGCGAGGAAAAGCTTATTAGATTACCTTATTTTAGCGAGGAAAAGCTTATTAGATTACCTTATTTTAGCGAGGAAAAGCTTATTAGATTACCTTATTTTAGCGAGGAAAAGCTTATTAGATTACCTTATTTTAGCGAGGAAAAGCTTATTAGATCACCTTATTTTAGTGCGTGTGTTCGTTCACCCTTATAGGTTTCAGATCGTTTACAAAGGATTTTGTGAAACTGGATACGCCAATAATTCCCAGCAAGGAAATCGAAATGTTATGATTTAAAGCAATATGCATAGCTGGATTTCAAAACGCCTGTCTTAAAATTGTTTAGAAATCATCATAGTCTTATAAATCACACAAACAATTGAAACCAGAAATGTTATACTGGCAGCACCCAATGTAAATTTAAAACATTAATTAAAATTCTCTTTTATTTACCTCCTTGATAATACCACTTGTAAGCAATGTTTAATTTAATATATTATCCTGGGAGCCATTTAATCTATTACAAAAAAATTATTAAGTAGTATCGGTAGTAAACAACTCATGATTTATTTCATCTCTATAGCTCTATCATGGTGATTTGCATCCTGGCCATTTATGAATATATTTTCACCATTTGTTAAGCACCTGTGATGTTATTTGAATATATGTGTTTTAAATACAGTAACAATAAAAATAAAAATTCAATACATATCTTCAAGGTGCGAAGTTATAACCGTTTGGCCTTATCTACAACTTAATCACAACTAACCAAGTAGAGAAAATTAGTGAAGTAAGAAATATTCTAGAGATATATATATTTAAAACTATAACAGAACAGCATAATTCTAAGCACATAAAAATCTAATTTACTGGGAATAGCATGCGTCTAAAACAAGTTAGCTTAAAATTGAAGGTAGTTTATGCTGATAGATGTAAAGTAGCCTAATAGGAATTTACTCAACACATGGGAAGATAAAAAAAATTTAAATTTTCTTATACGTTAATTCGCCATGCCAGCAAACTTACACAAAAATGCATGCAAGCATACCTCAACACCATTGATGGTCAAAAAGAAAATAATTTAAATACCTTGTACATTGTAGATAAATTTCTCCAAACAATGCACTAGAACCTTTGTAACTCTTGGCCAGTTTGATAATTTCTGTGCATTTTAATCCAAAGCCTTTCAGAGTTAACGTACGCTGTAAAATATACATTGAAAGCTTTCTGGACAGCAAAGTAAACCATTTATTTGAAGGGCTTTTGTCTACTGTAAAAAAATTCTTGCTTAAATTCGTAGGGAAGTTTAATGAAAACTAGGTTTTTTGGTATTAAATTTTTCTTTATACATTTCTGTTTTATGGAAACATCACATTTCTTTATAACAAAGAAAATGTTTCTTTGAACTTGTTTTGTTTACAGAAAAGAACTCTTGCTCTGTATACAAAAGCAAAAGGTTAAATAATATTGAAACATTTCTTTGGTACGTTATAGTTATTAGTACGTGTGTGTGTGTATATATATATATATATATATATATATATATATATATATATATATATATATATATATATATATATACGTATATATCAATGACAACCTTGCATTGTCGTTACAATATTTTAGTAGCATTCTTTCTGGTAAACTTATTTTCTGTATTATATATATATATATATATATATATATATATATAGTGGTTTAGTTAAGTGGTTTTGGGAAGAAAGGATAAGAGAAAAAGGAAGTGAAGTAGTGATTGGCCCAAGTTTACACGCTCTCCTAAAGGGGAATAATCAGAAATAATAATAATATGTAATATTTAACGACAAATACCTTTACGGAATCAAGGTATGTGTAGCAGCAGAGAAAATATTTTTATTGTGTAAGAATGGAATATAAACCTGATATTTAGCAGAATGGAAAGCAGGACGGAATGACGGGATAATGTCTAATTACGGAATTATGTATATTTAGATACTTGAATAATTTGCGGAATCATTTTGGGACAAGGTAGAATTCAAAACACGTGCGTTTATACAGTTTTTTCCATTGGTCCACACGGTGTTTGACACCTCCTGGAGAACGGTGCACAATTGTTGCCTTCCACTGTGACAGCAGACAATCAATGTTCATTTGATATCAGAATATTAGTACATAAAACTGAAGAGACTGGTCTGCAGATCATTGAACTCGCGAATTTTTCAGGTATTTATGTATAACGCTGTTTCCAATTTTTTAAATTTTAAGATCATATTTTGTTGTTTATTGCGTACCTTGGAATCATTTCGGTTCCGTAATATGCTTTTTGGGAAAGGTTTCCGACATTGTTGTGATTTGAATGACTGCATTTGCGCTCTGGTTGTATTCGTTGTAGGACTGTTTAGAAACTGTGAGCATACACTCTGATCGAGTTGGTTAAGGCGTTATTATTAACTATCCGCATACTATATACTGTAGTATTTTACCGTGACCTTTATTTCTGTAATTTTTATATGCGTTTATTTTGCTATCCTAGAACGCCCTGCCCAACGGTTAGGAACGATAAAGATTGCAAAACATTTTTTTTTTCTCTTTTGTATGAATCTGCTAAATTTCCTTTTCTGATTTAATTAAACTGAAAATTAATCATCATTCCCTTTGCTTCTGGTAATAATTATTTCCGTGTTTTTATATACCAACGTCAATATGTCAAAGTCTGGATCACAAATTTGCTAGATACGACTTGTCGGATTACAAGATTATCTACTACCTGAGGCAGAACGAACTGAAAATTATATGTTGGATTATATTGTCAGCGAGATATATTTTCTCATCCGAATCCACAACTCATTTTGCTCGATATTTTGTTTCTTTCTTGTGTCCATTTTTTGTAACCGTTTTCTTATTTGTTGTCGGAACCTACTCTCATATTTTTCCGATACAGTTTTTTCAGAGCGTTTCATTATAACCTAATTCTGCGAGAATGTTTTCCTGTAGCCACTTCCCTTGCTCTCTACGATGTAAACTGATTTCCTATACCGGCTACGAACTGTATTACACTTTAATGTAATTATCTGTCTCAAATTGTTTAATACATTCGTTTACATCTTCTCGTAGGAAACCACTGAAAGCTTTAAAAGCTTTAACAGGATTTTTTTTATTTTTTTTTTATACGGAATAACTTAATTTACCGGCGGATTTTCAGTAGCTATACAGACGAAGTTTTCTTATCGAACGCGCGAGTAAAGGCTAATATTTACTACCGAACATCTGAGAGGATAATCTTTTTTTAAATCTGCCTTCTGGAACTATGCGCATGGCTTAAGGTAGCTCAACTGATATTTGGTACGGTTTCTCGTATCTATTAATTGATTCCGTGTAAGATGTCACGAGATGACATTATTTTAAGAGAACATACGCAATTCCCATACGGCGTTTTTTTGGCCCAAGAAAAAAAAAATTATCGGGGTTGTGATTCGAGAAAATTTGTAGTTGGTTGGATAACTCTTAGGTTGCGAACTCTTAGGCTAATAATTCGAGTACGAATATAGCAGAGGTCGCACTACTAAGAAAATTTCTTTGTTTTTGATGACCAAAGACGTAATAATATTTTCTAATCGTTGTACTAATATAATTCCGTGCTTTGCAATAATACTGCGAGTTTTTAAATAATATTCTATGACTTTTCAAGAAATGAGTTTTATAAAATGCTTTAACGACGCCGTGACTGATGAAACATATGAAAATGACCTACGGTTGATAGGCATTCAGTTCGTCACTCAATTCGAGACGGTGAAGTCTATTCTGCTAAGTTTGGGAAGCTGAATGCTTTTAGTTTGGCAAATAAACATTTTAGCCGCAAGGGTGCACTGGTGTAGGCCTACCGCATTTTTCCGTTTTGTGTGTAAGTAAATGGGATAATTGCAATTTTCATCAAATAAACATAATTGACTACAATGTGGTAGAAGAATCAACTTTGTTCCTCTCACTAGAGTGGCATTACAACGAAATATGTTTACATGATGATGTTGAGAGATTTCAGCTGCTCTTAATAACGAGGTCTTGAGAGCCGGTGAAGGTGAAATGAGGCGTGAATGGAACAGCACCGGAATGCAATGGCGGGGAAATGTGATATCCCCGAGAAAACCAACCGACCAGCGGTATCGTCCGCCACGATTCCTCCTTGCGAAAATCCGGGAGTGACCCGGCCGGGGATCAAACCCAGTTCGCCATGGTGGGAGGCGAGCAGTCTATTCGCTCAGCCACCGCGATCCTGTATTCCCATTATGTTGAAATTATGTCGTAAACTTGCGTTAACAAAAAGTTGGCTTACACCATTATTTTATTTTAATATGACAACTGAATAAAAAATATATATTGGAGTGGATAATAAGTTTATTTACCTGCGCTGCTTCATTAAGGGAAAGGAGAAAAGTACAGAGTTCGTTTGATAACGGCTGTATTTATTTCGCAGTGTAATTCGTTAAATTTTTCTATTGATATAAGCTTGCTTATGAAGGTTCACTGCCTAATGCAGTTGTATTTTTACTGTTTGCCCTTGTTTACACCATTGGAGGAAGTGCATAACAGTTAAGAAATAAATTTAACGCTTAAAGTTTTGGCTGGAGTAAATATATATGACAATTAGAGCCAAACTCGCACTCCAACGTACAAATTAATATAATTTCTTTATTTCCCGCCAGCTTAAAAGCGACTACTTTGGGACACTTGCATGGTGTTATTTCTTTACTTTAACCGGTGGCTTCTCAAGGTATGTTATGCTAACTGGTTTCAAGTGAATTATCCCTGAATAATTCGAGAATAAGTCAAGACACGGCGAATACCGTAACCTTAAGACGTAAGGATACCTGACACCTTGGATTTACGTATATCCTTCCATAACCTAGTTGTGGGAGTCAGTATTTAAAAACCAAGCTTGTCAAGGCAGAGGAATTATCTTACTAGTTATTTCGAATTTCAACATCCGTTTCTTACATTTTTCGTTTTACATCTGTAACCATAGTCAAAGAGAGCCCCTTTATTCGATCATTCAGTTTCACGTCGGAAAACACAGATATAAGAGAAACCGTAGAAGTTTCAGAAATTCCTTTTAGGAGTTCTTTATATCATGTAAAGCTTTGATTCTTAATTACCGCACAAGAATTTTGATTATAAATATTTGTACAATAATACTATATGGAAGGGACACTACCTACTAATTCGTGTTTCGAACTGAGCGAAAGTTCCGCTTGGAAACTTGTTTCTTCAAAACATGCTGCAGAAATAGGACTTTGGTTTACTTATAACAGAAGATTTGGCCCATTTGTATATGTTCCTGTTCGATAAGTTAGAGCTGGATAGCTTTGGTTTCGCCAATTGTAAATTTTTGTCATCAAACTTGGTATAATCTAACTTTAAGTGTACATTGTTTGTAATATTTACCATGCCTCAGGCTGCGATCATTAAAATGCTAATATACACAGTTCGGAAATTCAAAACGCATTTAACTCCTGCCTAAAAAATCATATACAGTTTAATTAAGCTGTGATATTCACCCTAAATATATTCCGAATGGCTAAATGTATCGAAAATTGATTAAGAATTCGCAAATGGCACTACGGGGCTCATGAGACACCGTTTATGTCTGTACTGTTATGTAATTAATTACAGAAATAACGATATCAACTTTTATTTTTAAAGTGGGATTATTCTTATTCCTCCCAATAGTATAGTATGCTATTAATCGGCGAGTTCAGTGACGTGATTATTTTGAAAATCCGAGAGCACTTTTAAAGATACAAGGGTGTGATCATAGGTGTATGCATTTGACTGCAATTTTGTTGGGGTAGGTTACGTCATCCTCTGGGAGATGACCCACGCGCTAGTGATACAGTAACACAAGTATCGAACGCATCCGAAAGATAGTTTGTTGTAATTTATGTTACAGACAAATAACACTTGTGTTTAATTTGATGTTCATAGCTTGCTTAGAACTAGTCCACCGAGCAATCGTGTTTGTTTCACAATTTACACCAATGCAACAAAAGCGTCGAAACCTTGCAGTACATCGTATTTTGCAATGCACGGAGCATGTTTATACCTGCGCGTCTTCCACTCAATGTGCGCAGCGAGGTACGCGTAGGAACTATCTGCTGAATATCTCCGAGCGGATGATGCTACCTACCCCGTCACAGGTACAGTCCAGTGAATACACCAATAAAAAAAACCCTGATATCACAAAAAGTGCCCGTTAGTAGTACGGAAATGGCAAGTCTTTGACAAGGGATTGGGGAGGAGGAGCCGCGGCAGGGGGAGCCGCCATGTTGTGATGTCACCCAACCACCATATTGGATTTCATTGACCTTTAACCCCAGACCCATGCCCGTTGACCTTAACATTTGACCTTGACCTTTAACATCCCAAAAAATCCAAATAATTATAACAAGTTCTAAAAAAAATTCCTGAAAAAATTTGTTATTAAAATTACTAAAAATTATTTAGAAATTACTAAAAAAGGATCATCAAAAATGTCAAATTTTTCCTGGAGCAGGCGAGAGGGATCAGCGACCCAGGGTCAGGGATCAGCGATGCAGGTGGCTGGGATCAGTGACTTAGGGGTCAGGAGAGCAGAATCTATGACCGTTGACCATTGACCAAAAAATCCAAATAAATAAAAATATCACTCAAAATCACAAAAAAAATTATATTAAAATTATTTTAAAAATTACTGAACATTATTAAAATTTATTTAATAATTATTATACCCATTCCGCCATCTTATAAGGCGACCACTATTTTGGTACACATCACAAATCCACCATATTGGAAGACAGTGAACTTGACTTTGACACTATGACCTTGAATGACCTCGAAAAAATTCGAGAAAAAATAAATGAAAGTCATTAAGCATAATAACATTAGATACTACCACCACCGTATTAGATGCATACGACCCTGACCTTGACAGCATGCCGTTTAACGACCTTGAAAACAAAAACTCTAGAAAAATTCATAAAAGTTAGCAAGCATATAACATTACAGACACTATAGCAATATTAAATGCAGAATACCTCGACATTGACCCCATGACCTTGATAACAAAAACACGAAAAAATAGATAAAAGTCAACAAGTATAACATATTACTGACTACTGCCACCATATTAGATGTAACTACCTCGACCTTGACCCAATGGCCTTGAATGACCTTTAAAACCAAAACTGGAAAAAAATACATAAAAGTTAGCAAGCATATTACATTACAGACTACTACGGCAACATTAGCTGCAGAATACCTTGACCTTAACCCCATGACCTTGATTGACCTCGAAAACAAAAAATCAAGATGCAGAAGCTAGCCGAGCCGAGATGATTAAATTTTCATGGGAGCTGCTGTCAAACAATCCACTCAGCTGACCCCCCTACTAATTATAATATACGTGTATGGAAGCCCTGTGTAGTCATATTGACTTTGAAACAATAGTATTGCACCTTTAATATATAGTTCGGACAAAGACCAGCCAATCACCGAGTTGCCAATTAACTCCAGCCGACTGACTCCTACAAATTGACTCAAAAATGACTCCTAATGACTCCAAAATGACTCATAATGGCTCCTGATTCCGGACGCAGAAGCGGAGGCAGAAGCGAAGGCGTAAGCAGAGCCGATTTTAATTGCAGAGAACCATTGCTACACATTTTAGATTATCTCACTTGTGAATTGCCTCTGGCAGAAATCACACTGAAACGATATTATTGAAGTTTTCATTCAGTAGGTCTTCGCACAGACTGCCCTCTCATGCCGATGTGCATATTTAAAGATACATTAAACCCCGATCGCAGAATCGACACTGGCGAAAACCAGTTAGCGATGATGCAGGTCGTGGCTCCATGGTCGTCGCGATCAAAACGCAGGCCTTCGTATTCGCAATTAATTTTCGTGGTATGGGAGCACTCTGAGAAAACTGTAATACTCGTTTGCACTGGAAGAAAATATGCAGGTAGTATTATATATAAGAGAAGAGTATATAAAAATAATTTAAATAAATATATATGTACATTTAATTGGGAATATATAATTAATTTCAATATATTTTATACATAGAGGAAAGTAAGGGGATATGGAATAGTATGGAGGTTATGGAATATGGTCGTATTAGCTCTAGTATGTGCTGCACTATCTTGTATAGCGGCACAACTACATCAACAGTAGCTAATGCGATGTTACAACATGGTTGAGTTGTGTTAGTAACGAGTGTGTTTCTAAAAAAATTGTTTTGTTGTTTAACACACAAGGAAAAGTTTCGCAGGTACGTTTTATTAATGATACTGTGATAATTGTTTAATAGTTTATTTACTAAACTATATTTTATGAAAGAGGGTATGGACTGAACTTTCTACCGATATAATTACACCTTATTTTATTAGACATGTTTTGCTGTTAATGGCATGTCCGTTTAATGTAGGCGGAGCGGGGTTTATGGAATACTACATCCAAGAAGTATTGCATAACCCCATCCAAGTATTCCTACGAATCTGAAATATATTTTATGGCATTTGTTTTTATTTTGATGGCGAAGTTCAGGCATGTAGTCTCCTCTTAAACTTAACAATTAATACTATACCAATTAATTATACATGTTGTTTACATATTTGTTATGTAATATTTCAATAAAAACTGTAATTCCCTGTTGGTGTGAGTAACATAAAACTGTCTTATTCACTTGGCTAATATTTTCCATGGGTTCTAGATATGTTTAATGACCAACATTGAGGATTATATTTAAATTTAAATTACCTACTTTCGGTTATTAAATTCATCGTATCACTAACAGAAGCCTATATGATGACTATAGTATCGGATATTTTCGATTGAGCTTATGTACTACATAAATGTTTTTTTCTGTATTAATACATATACAGTTATTAAGAGTGATGCAGATAATTAATGATTTGCCTGTATTTACGTTATAATGTTCTATCAAATTCGATTAAAATAACTATTTAAAATTCAATTTGTATGTCTTTAGATTGTCTACAATGCCTAGTGGAGGCATTGTACCACCTGAGCATAGAATAAGAAAGTAGCGGGATTCCATCAATATGGTAAGAGCCATTAAACTGGTACGTAAGAAAAAATGAGATATGTGAAGTCTGCAAGAAAATGTGATGTTCCCAGAACGACTTTATTTCACTTGGCAATTTCCAATGAGAAGGAAGTTTGCTGCAGATGCAACAACACTAGATGGTATAACCATTTTGCCTCCATAAGTAGAATGTGACATTGTGGACTAATGCCTTCTCATGGAGTGTCTGTTATACTGCCTAACTAGAAGGGATGTTCGTCTAATGGTTTACCAGCTGGTCATAAAAAAATTATTTTTCAAAACCATTTAGCGCCCCCAGAATTGCTGTAAAAGACTGGTTGAAGAGATTTTTAAATAGGCGTAAACCGACTGTCCATTCGGAGACCTACTGACACATCTGATTCCAGGGCTCCTGGTTTTAACAGAGACAAGTTCAAAGTATTTAATGACAACCTAGATGAACAGTTCGACAAACATCACTTTCCCGCAGATAGAGTCCTGACTGTCGATGAGACAGGGCTGTCCATCGTGCAAAGCAAGATTCCCCATGTTGTAGATCACAAAGGGATGCATCAAATTGGAGTCCTGTCAGCTGCAGAAAGAGGTTCGCTAATGGCAGTGTATGTATATGAGTGCACCTTGTACATTTGTTCCTCCCATGATAATTGTCCCTAGAACCAACATGAGTCTTCTGTTAGTGAGAGGAGCACCACCAGGGTAGATTTCTGCCTGTCATCTATCAGGGTGGATCCAGTCAAACCTCTTCAAATGGTGGTTTGAGCATTTCATAGACAAGACTAAACCATCAGAAGAGCATCCTGTCCTGTTGTTGATGGATGGCCATCACAGTCACATGAGGAAAATTGAAGTGATTGATTTAGCTCATGCTAATCATGTTCACTTTATCCCACTGTCACCTCATTGCACACACAAGATGCAACCACTTGATAAGACTTTCATAGGGTCCATTGAAGATGTACTACAGTGAGGAAATTCGTCAGTGGCTTCGCAGTAAAGATAGAAATTTGGGACCATATGACATTGTAGAACTGTTTGGACGTGCCTACCATAAGGTGTAAAATGGCAAAGTTGATGTCAATGATTTTAGAGTCACTCGTGCCTTCCCTCCGAAAAGACATATTTTCATAGACCACGACTACATTGCTGCAGAATATGGTAGTCAAGACACTGTTAAACACAATGACAACAGGTTCAGGGAGATGAAGAGCAACAAGACCAGAGAGATGCATTCCAACAGGATCAGGGAAATGCATTGTAACAGGACCAAGGAAATGCAATGCAACAGGATCAGGGAGATGCAGTGCAACAGGACCATGGAGATGCAGTGCAACAGGACCATGGAGATGCAGTGCAACAGGACCAGGGAGGTGCAGTGGTCGAAATGGTTGAACAAGCAGAACCTTTAGCATGTTAGTAGACTATGGTTTATAACATCATAAATAACTATGCGTGGTTTAACAGTTGTAACTTGGGAGCCCTAAATATAATTTACCAAACATATTTTTAGGACCATCAACAGTCTCTGCTACATTTTCGCCCTATGATATTTCGCCACCATCAAACAGATTTAAGAGAGGGAAAACATCTCGATCTTGACTTCTTCCCCATATAAAAAGGACTTAAAAGTGTCTCTTAAGAGGCGAGCATCTAAGAAAAAGGCGAAGGTTCCTATAAAGAAGCGGGATTAAAAAATTAGAATGTCTAAGAGAGTTAAGGTTTCCAAGAGGTCACATTCCACTGAGTCTATTTCTTCATCTAATTCTTCCATTGCAGCCCAACTAATAAATTCTAGTGATGATGACCTCCCAACAAAGGAACATCAACCTGATGACAGAAATGATGAATGTATTTTTTGCATGTCTAAGTTTAGTGATGAAGTCAAAGGGGAAGAATGGGTTCAGTGTATGCAATGCGCGATGTGGGCTCATTTGGAGTGTTCTGGTTGCAAACAATATGTTTATGTTTGCGATCTTTGTACATAGTGTGTGTTTGCAACTATGTTTGTAGGGGTACTCCATAACCCCTGTCCTATTCCATAACCCATGCCCAACAATTTTTGTATTGGGTTTGCTATTGTATTTTTCCTTAATGTTTTTGCAGCTATGTATTAGTATGTATATCTTTTTACCAATTAAATTATCTTTCAAATGATGCTAATATAATTCTTTTTAAGCCCTAATGTCACAAGTTAGTTCCAGAATTGGAAGTGGTATTCCATATCCCCCTACTCTCCTCTAATTATCTATAGGTATATAAATATGAAAATATAAAATTATTTTCAATTTAATTTATATGTAATTATGCACAGTATATAAATATGTAATACAAAATAAAAATAAATTTATTTTATACATAAAATGTATAGGTAGGCCCTATATAAATATGGGAATATAAATTTCTTTCAATTTATCTTATAGATAATTAAGTATATGTATAAGTGTATGTATATGTAAATATCAAATAAATTGCAATTTATTTTATTCATAATTATGTGTAAAATAAATTGTGTACCTGCATGTTTTTCTTCCGGGATGAAGGAGTGTTTGTTTTTTCTCAGAGTCCTCCCATACCACGAAGATGAATTGCGAATACGAAGGCCTTCATTTTGACCTCGACATGGGGCTGCGACCTGTATCATCGCTAACTGGTTGTCGCCAGTGTCAATTCTGTCATCGGGTTTTCACCTATGTTCAAAATACACATTGGCATGAGAGTGCGGTCTGTACGAGGACCTGCTGAATGAAAACTTCAAGAATGTCGTTTCAGTGAAATTTATGCCAGAGGCAATTTGCAAGGAGTGATATTTTGAAGAGACATTCTAAAATTTGTAGCAATGGTTATCTGCAACTAAAATCGGCTCTGGCTCTACCTCCGCCTGTGCCTCTGCCTCTGCCACCACCTCTGCCTCTGCCACCACCTCTGCCTCTGCAATCAGGAGTCATTATGAGTCATTTTGGAGTCAGTCTGTAAGAGTCAGTCTTCTGGAGCCACTTGGTAACTCACTGATTGGCTGGTTGGTGTCCGAACAATATATTAATGGTGCAACATGATTGGTTCAAAATCAATATGACTAAATAGGGCTTGCATGCATGTATATTATAAGCAGTAGGGAGGTCAGCTGAGGGGCTTATTTGAACAGCAGCACCTGTAAAAGTTCAATAATCTTGGCTAGCTCCTGCATCTTTGCATACATCTATTCTTGAGTTTTTTGTTTCCCAGGTCATTCGAGGTCATGGTCAAGGTAGTTTGCATCTAATATGGTGGTAGTAGTCTAATGTAATATTCTTGTTGACTATTATGAATTTTTCTCGAGTTTTTGTTTTCAAGGTCATTCATTTTCATGGGCCAAGGTCAGGGTAGTCTGCATCTGATATGGTGATAGTAGTCTTTCATGTCTTATACATGATGACTTTTATGTATTTTCTCGAGTTTTGATTTTCAAGGACATTCAAGGTCATGGGGTAGAGGTTGAGGTCACCTGCATCTATTATGGTGGTAGTAGTCTGTAATATCATATACTTGTTAACTGTTAAGTATTTTATAGAGTTTTGGTTTACAAGGTCAATTAAAGTCACGAGGTCAATGTCATGGAAGCATGCATCTAATATCGTGGCAGTAGTCTTGTATTAATATGTTTGCAGACTTTTATGTTCTTTTCTCGAGTTTTAGTGTTAAAGGACTTTCAAGGTCATGGGGTCAAGATCAGGGTCATATGCATATAATGGTGTGGTTATCTGTAATGTATTATGCTTGCTGACTTTTGTGCATTACGCTTGTTGACTGTTATGGAATTATTCTCATGTTTTGGTTTTCAAGGTCATTCAAGGTTATGGGTTTAAGGTCTAGGTATTTTACATCTAATATAGCTGTAGTATTCTGTTATGCAATATGGTTGCTGACTTTTATGTATTTTTCCTTGAGTTTTGTTATCAATGTCATTCAAGTTCATGGGAACAAAGTTAAGGTCACTGGGTTCCAATATGGTGGATATATGACATCTACCAAGATGGTGGTTGCCTACCAATATGGCGGAATGGGTATGGGTATGGGTGAAGGGTGACCTCTGGAAATTAAAGAAATTTTAAATAATTTAAATGGTTTTTAAATATTTTTAAAATGATTTCTAACTTGTTTTTCAATGATTTTTTTTGGGAGTCTTTTGAATTTTTGTGAAATTTTTATTGAACTTTTGGATTTTTTGACTTAAAGGTCAAAGTCAAAGGTCATAGGTCCTGCTCTCCTAACCCCTGGGTCACTTATCCCGGTCACCTTGGTCGCTGATACCTGTCCCTGGGTCGCTAATCCCTCTCACCTGCTCCGGGAAAATCAGAAATTTATGGATATCCATTTTTAGTAATTTTGTTTACTTTTACATATTTTTTTATTTTGAAAAATTTAATGTTCTATTTTTTAGATTTTTTTTAGAATAATTAGGATTTTCTTGGGTTTTTGAATAATTTTTGGGATTTTGTAGGTTTTTGCAGTTTTTGAGGTCTAAGTTCCAGGTTAAAGGTCAAGGTCAGAGGTCACAGGTTAGGGGTATAAGGTAAATTACATCCAAGATGGAGGTCGGGTGACATCGCAACATGGTGGCACCTCCAGCTCTGGCTCCTCCCTAATACCTTGACTCAGACTCGCAATTTCCCTCCTGCTGTCATCGGATATCCAAAACAATCATTTTACTGAACTTGTCGCTTATTATCATATTATGATATTGGGAGAACGTACTTTGTACATTACCATTTAAAAAACCGAAGTAAATATAATTATCTCAGTAATTAATTCCATCTCGTAACAGATATAGATGGTGTCTTATGAACCCTGTAGTACCATTTAAGAATTCTATATAAAAAATTCTATACCTCCAGCAGGCGATAAACAACTTCCAGTTACAACCAAGTGCAATGCACTATGGCAACTGATAACAACATCCTGTTACATGCAACACACACATAAGTGTAAACATGTTGGCCAACATAAACATTTGATCCACCAATTTAACCAACATAAGTACTTTTTTCGGGTATGTTAAAGGATTCACATCGAGAGGAAAAGAGGGGGAAATGAATTTAACTCTTCTTGCATGTCTTTAGTCAGTCTAGTGTTATTTATGTATATTTCTGCATACCATGTTGGACGTTTCCCTAAGGAAGCGCCATAAATTTCGCTATTAATTTTAATAATAGGATTTCTGAAGGGTTCAGTTTTTGAGTGTCTAGTGTGATGTCCTTAATGTGTATTTGTTTCACTCCATATATTTAATAGCATAAAATAAATGTTCAAATATTCCCCCCTCAATACACCCCCTCCCCTTTATAATACAAAGGAAAGGAATATATAAAATAGAAAAAATTCACAATCCTTTTCATACCTACAAAACATTTATTTACAAAATAAAATAATAAATTACACATAATCACGGATTGAAAAACAATTCCACAAGACCAAGAATATGCATGTCGCCAGTAGTACCAACTAATTTCCGATAAAACCAAATCTGATCACCAAGTTCCATCTTCATCTTCTTATGTGAATACATAGATGCAGACGATGTGCACACCTTTCTACCCCTACAGCATTTTGCAGGTGATTAGTACCTACAGCATGAAAATTCTCCATTCCATCACTCCAGAATTGTGACCGAGTGGTTGGATGAACACTTCACGAACATGAGGTTGCTTGCCTAGCCCCCGAGATAACCCGACATCTTGCTTGTCGAACAAATCTAGGATACTGTCGAGAGGGATGAGCACACCGCGAATCTTTCTCCGACAGATCTCCGTGTATTTTGGAAGATCTTTACAGTGGTCGTGGATCAGTATGGCTCCCGACCGCTTCCGTAGCTTTGTGGAGCCCATACGCAAATCCGCCATCATCTAGGTGAAAGGGGGTGGTACATGCTACTTCGCAAGGATCTCTATGTCAACTGCTTACGAGTGTATTCCAACTCTGCATTCCGGAAAACGTTTTCCTCTTTGAATTGCTGAATTGTGCTCAAAGCACAGACAGTGGTACTCAGCAACTAAGTGAACTTCTCATTGTACCTCTTTTCAAGTTTATGCTATCAGCGCTGCTGTTCAATCCTGAGTGTCAGAAAATATTTGGTAATATCCAAACCCCTACACCAGCAAGTTATATTATACTCTACATTTGCGAAAGTTATCAAAAACTCACCACAGAATTCGTATTATAAGGAGGGGGAAAACTCCCAATTTCATGGCAGCACTGACCTATTTATGATCTACTAGCTTATCTGTCATCGCTCGATCACTATGAGGCATGTTCGCTTCTTAAAAATTAAAAACGGCTGTAGTTCAACTGTGTCTTTGCATTACATAAATAAAAATTTGTGTTACCTACACAGTTTCGGATTACATGAAATGCAATTACACTAAAAGAAGCTAACATAATAAATTAGAATGTTTTAAACAATAGAGCACAAAAATGTTTAGCTTAAAGGTACATCCATTACACTGGAATTCAAAAATTTCCCTATACGTCATTTTATTTCACTGTGCTTGAGCAGATACGTCTCATTACACAAAAAATTCTGCCCGTGTGCCCCCATCCGAACTCGCTTCAAGCCGCCTCAACAACGTCACTGCATCACCTAAAATGCCTACCTGATGTTTCAACGAGGAATTGACCGGCAAAATGTTTTACGCAAAAAGCTTACTAAAAAGACTTTAAAACCACAACGAAACTGAAGACATCTCCTTACCTTATGTGCTTGACACGGGTGTTATGTCGGCAACGCAAAACGTGGAAAGTTTCAAGGTCATTTTCCTATGCAGTGTGAAAACGAGCAGCCCGGCGCTACGAGTGGCCAAGGTCCCTGGCCTCCACGAGTCGACTGTGAGCTGTGCGGAAGTTCGCCGCAGCCCTGCTAGTGGCGCTGGTGTAGCATGGCTGGCATTGCAGACGCGTGTTTGAACTATAAATAGTGCACTTTAGGCACAGAATTCTTAGAAATATTTCATCTCTCTAGAACCTCCGACGGGAGACGAATATCTGATCGGCTTAATATTTGAAAAGGTCTCGTTATGCCCCGGTAGGGTGGAGGCATGCCACTGTTAGTGTCAGTATTTAAACCGCTAGAAGTTTTGTCTCATGGCAAGATGGCTGCTGGGGTCTGACAACTAGAAGTTAAGTATTGTTAAACTGGTAGCAAGGGTCCTCACGACCAAGTAGAAAATGGAAGTTTGCTGGTCCTGGTATTTCCCACAATTGTATTTCCCACAATTTTAAGATTTCTGGTAATGGAATATTGGCTTCTTTCCAGGCTGCTTATAAAGTTTAAAGTAAATAAATTTCAGACTGTTAAAAATAAATTTGTGTCAAATAACATTTATGGAAAGAAACCAAGTAAAGTAACGTAAATAAAGGCGTGGTTTTTAAAGGTTTTCTGCAGAATAGAAAGTTTGAACCCACATTAAATGAGACCAGAGTTTTTCCCAAAAATAAGTTCTTGTGGACTTAATAAAAATAATAAAGGTAAAATATGAATAGATTTTCAGTAATGTCATCGTGGGCGTAGTCAAAGCAAAACTGAAATTGACTTAAAATTTAAAGATTGTAAGAATATCTGTTTTCCCTTATAGTTATTCAGTTGTAAAGGAAAATTTGAAATATTACTCAAATCCAGAATAATGTATCCAGAAAAGTCCTTGTGGACGAATCATGTAATAATTTTTTTAGTAAAATTTCTAGTGAAATTTTAAAGAAGAAATAAATGCCAAACTGCTTATTAATGTTGCCAGGTTTTATTAGCCACCATGAATGTGGAAATTCTGGGGCATTGTAAAATTTTTAAGAAATGTTATAAAGAGTTGGGTCTTTATTGTAACAAAATTTCCATTGTGTCCCCAGGATGTTTGGAGGACGGTGAAATATTATCTAGCAGTAGAATGGGTTGAAGTATTTATTAGCTATTTTGTATGTTGTTGCTGGATTGTGGGGATTTATGTCTGGTATGCCCGGTAGTGTATTATTTGAAAAGTACAAAATACAAACATATCTCAAATAGCTCTTGCGTGGGTAATTGTATTACTGAGCCTATCTTGCTATTTCAAAAGGTTTGCTCTGCTGGACGTTGTCGTACGTTGTTTTTTATTGATGTGGTTGACCATGTGTTGCCCTACAGCGTAGGGTATAGCAAAGGCTACATGCTATAGCGCAAATTGACACATTCATTGTCAAAACATTATTAATTATATATCACAAAAACAGTGTTACCAAAATACTACTAGCTGATTTACGCTCATGATTCACACATATGAGCGAAATAATTTTTCAGTTGATTGGTTTGAATTTATCTATAAACTACTGCGAAAGAACTTCAAACGCATTTCAAATATACAAAGTAGCTGTTCTTCGGTTTTGTTTAAATCATGCTCACAACCCTGGAATTTGTTTCGCGTACTTTCTTTCATGCATCATATGGCCTATAATGGCAATGATTGACTAACGTGATTAATTAACAGCCTTAAAAGATAATTATGTCTGTAGTCCATATTTTAATTCTGATTAGGTTTAGTACGTGAAATAATTATGACTTGATACTTATGTTCTCGTTTGTGAAATCTCAATTTTGTTTACTTCGAACGACGTTTCACAGCGCGAACTAATTATTCATGTTGCTTTTTTTCCCCCGTTGTGACATTATTTATTCATATATATTCAACAGGTGAACTTGTAAATGGTATTTATTACTTTCGACCATACCAAATCAGCTGCAAGATTTCAAAAATAAATGCTCTTACTACCATGAAAACATTTTTCTCTTAAGTTGTTGTTATGCTCATTTTGTGATTATTTAAAATACGAAGCAGTGCTTGGGAAACTTAAGCTTTGCAATTATAAAGTTAATTGTTACCAAAAGACTCAATAATGTGTGTGCTTTAAGCACATGAAATAAGCACACACGACAGTGTGTATCTATGACTATATAATTTTGATTCTGTATATGCTTCTTAGACCGAGCTTAAATTAAGGAAATCGAGGTGTATATGTCTGTACACACGTGGTTGGCAGTGTCGCGGTGGCTGAGGGGTCAGCCTGCTCGTCTCCCGCCAAGGCGAAACGGGTTCACTCCCGGATTTTTGCATGTGGAAATCGTGCTTGACGATGCCACTGGTCGGCGGGTTTTCTCGAGGATCTCCCGTTTCCCTCTCCCTTTCATTCCGGCGCTGCTCAATTGTCACCTCGATCACCCTCGTCGGCTCTCAAGACCTCGCTGTCAAGAGTCGCCCAAATCTCTTCACTGACTCACGTAGTAGGCCTCTTAAGAGGACTGTGTACAAAAAATATTTTCTGTAAAATCTTTGCTTGCGCGTATACGCGTATCGCAGTAAATATGTGTTCTGGGAATACGACTTTTTTTTAGTCAAAGTAAAAACCAAACATGTAGGGATATATGAAATTGCCTTTATCGTATTATTTGTAATCAAATAGGAAATATTCCTGAAATAATATAAAAAATTCACATTTTAAGAGCCTGCATGCGCAGAGTACTTTACAGGCATCTGTACGTCTGAAGTTATCTGTGAACTTTCATCGCATGTAATGAAGTTCAGCAGTTACAAATAAAACATGAATTGGTAAAAGGCCTTAATCTCAGTTTTCAGCTCTTTTGAAATAAGTACATGTAGGAGTTCTTTTTTGGAAAAGGCTGTTCACGATCAAGTGAGCACTTTAGAAATGAACCATACGAAAAAGTCACTGCCACTGCATACATATATTTTAACTAGTGGTTAGCCCGTGACCTTCGTTTATTGTATTGTCACGGGGCTAGATCAGTTACCATGTAAAAAAATTTGGTTATCATACAAAGACTGGAAAAAATATTGCATATATATATGTAGGTAATAATGAAATTATGTTAAATAACTCAACATTGAAGCGACTGAGCTCCCATGTAATATTTCTGTATCCGCTAAGCCACTGCGGCCCCACTTAACATAGTTCTATTCACTGAGTCACTAAGGCCCCACATGGAATCTCTCAATCCCCTGAGCCACTAAGGCCACACTTGGAATCGCTCTATCCACTGAGCCACTGGGGCCCCACTTAATTTACTCAACATTGAAGCGAGACATTTTAAGTCAAGAAAATTATATTTCTTTACCTTCGTATCTCTATTCAATATTCTCTATGCAATAATACAAAACTTTCATAGGGAAAAAATAGTAAAAAAATGAGTTTTTGGGGTAAAAGTTAATGATTGAGTAATCTGATCTTGCTGAAATTCAAACTTGACCTGTATTTTGCCCTGAGGATTCGCTCGGCAAAATTTGAAGAACTTCTGTTGAGTTTCAAGGGACTTAGAGGTATTAAAGACGAACAGATAGACAGAGATCGTCTACTTATTATATAGGATCGGCGCATTGAGCGATATTCTCCCAGTAAATTTGGTAGCGATGAAGGGAAAGTAGTTCTATAACTTAACGTCTAATAATAAGTGTTGGGTAACCATTTGTGATAACATAAATATTATTTATTTTGCTTTCTGATTCTTTAATGCACCCAAGTTTAGAAATGAGCAGGTTTGCAAAGTATTTTCTTTCTGAAAATTTTCACAGTTTCACATGACCGACGGATGAATAAAGTGATGAGTTCCATAGCAATGTTAATTTTACATAAAGAGAAGGAATACACAACGTGTATACAAGTTGATCTTAAGCAGGGCTATCAAAAGTGCTCATTTTACCGTGAGCAGCCTATAGCTGTATGTGATGGTGTTAACACAAGGTATGTCCAGCATATGCTTGAGCACATAGTGAAGTTCTCGTTTTTGCATGAAGTGTTAATTAGACTCTAGTTCAGGACTTGTCACTTTAACACTTTACTGGAAAGAGATCATAAACAGCAGAACCCATAATACCATAACAGATTCCTCTAAGTCATGTGTATGGATAAAAACAAGATTACTCTTTGGTTTTGTATTTATATTATTGTATTATCGAGTGAGGATTCCAAATGTGATTAAAGCTGTTAATGGCAGAACTAAAAAAGGAAAGGTATAAGGAATTGAAGTACCTACTCGGGGAATATAATACAACATTCATTATTAACAGGGAAACCATACAGATACCAAGAAACAAAGATTTTCCTGAAAGGAAAACTATTGGTAATGAACACAAGAGGAAATAATATTAAATGCAATTCAATTATAATTCTTGTTTAAACTGTTTTATGTGATTGGAAAGTTATAATAATACAAAGCAGTAATATTTATGTTGACTTATGGGTGAAAATATTGTTTTTATGTAAAAAAAATATACACAAATATTAGCTTCCTTTTTAAATAGCAATTATTTCATATTATCCATGACATTCAATATGGATGAATTGTTAAAATGTTCTGTGTTCATTAACTTTACACACCTTCAATTCCATTGAAAATTACCTTTGCACTATACTTTTTACCTTATATACATTTAAAATATTTAATAGTTGAAGCAGAACCAATAACTTCGGTTGATTACAAACCCATTTAAGGTGGTGAACTGTATTTTGCGATTTCTCCGATTTATCGTTAATGGACTTTCTTCCTTTTACCATTTCATGATTGAAATATAATTTGTACAGTACAGCGCACAAACGGAAGCGCTGCAAGCCACTTCAGCGTTTTTAGCGGCGATGGGTTGCTAGGCGCGTGTGTTAATTTCGCCCTTAACACTCCCTTGCTTATGAGGCATGGACGCGCAAAACCGCTCTCGATACGTAGGAGTCTTAAGACTTAAATACCGAAATCTCAAACTGAAGGGGTGTCTGTGCTGTGAGGGTTATGACAACAAGGAGTGCTCTGTAGACACAGCCTACCGACCGGTGAAGGTGTGAACACATGGTCGCATATCATCACGATCAGAAGGATAGCCGATATCATCAAAGGGCAATCAAAGTGCCTCCCGCAGCTTTTGCGACATCCTCTTTATCTGCACATAATAAAGCTGTGCCACATTGCGCACACTTCAGTATTTTGTGTCGAGCTCGTGGCGTCCAACACAACCATAATAGCTACCATTACAACATGGTGTTCTAAGGTGAAGGCTTTTGTAAATCGCACGAGAGAAAGACGATGTCAGTGTAACAACATGGCAGATCCGTATGAACTTATAAAGCGAACCGAAAATTGTTGGTCGGAAATCTCAAAATCCTCTTGACACAAATCGCTTTTACATAGGAAAGAAAATTCACTTCCAGCTCTCGATGTCATCGAATAAACAGTTCTTTCAATTGTGGGCACAATAGCAAAGCAGAAACTATATATTCAAATAATAATCGCACATAGTGAAATCCATATTCTTTGAAACGCGACGCTCGAAGATAATTTTGAGCCGTGACCAAGCAAATGTCTTGGCTACTATTTTGAAATTTGTTTGGAAGAAGAAATATAATTAAAATTTTCACCATTATTCCTTTAACTTTCTAATTATTTTTCTACTTAATTGCTCCTTCACTTCTTCTTCATCACACAGCACTCTTTCTGTATACAGGCTTTCTCCAAAACTTTTTGCGAAATTGCAATGTTCATTTCTGTTACTCATCTGTGTTTGAAAGTATATGTTGCCTAGAGACTGGAACCATACTTTCTTGTGTCCTCAAAAAATAGTAGAGTACGTCTTTTCAGAGTAGAATTCTCCATTTTTTTCGAAATCGTACCCTACCTGGAACAAACCATTTTTGGAAAAATTAATAACTCTACACATAGGAAGGATGTTGGTATAAATAGTTTCTCAAATTTTCACTTTTGCGTTGTGAATAGAACATTTTTTCCTCACAGTGATTTGTATTATAGCGTTTGAGTATTGAATTAATACTCTAACAGTTGTGGTATATTCTGATATTTATTACTTCAGCAGTTGTTAAAGTTTTTTAAAATTCCTTCTGCATTTTTCCAACCACATATATGGGGTTGTCTTCGATTACCGCATCATTAACTTATTGGAAAGGTTTTTCGTAAGCTATGTCACCAGAGTCCCATTTCAGGTTAAATATCTCGTAAGCCTTCTCCCAAAACATAATTTTAACTTCAGGTTTTAAATTATACCAAGGTCTGGGATATTTAAAGCATAATACTTTAGAGTCATTAGCATTGATTGCATAAGAAACAGCAAGCTCCTTAATTACAAAGGAGTTGTCTTGGTTGTTTTCGCATCCCTGTGCATAGCACATAATTTTGTCGTTATTTATTTTTGTACACTATCTACATGATAAAACCTCTCTCTCATATAAAATTTTATAAGATATCAGTGCTCGCCTCGGAATCTTCATCAATTTCGGAATCGTCCATTACTATATCTCGAATAATTCTAGCTCCAAGTAGCTGTTCCAGCCTGCGCGACATACAATCCCTCTGCATATGTTGTAAGTTCTCATCATTAGCAAAGGCAGGCATGCCGTAAGGATAGTCTTCGCAAGGTAAATAGAATACCATATCCTCATCTGCTTTTAAATGTTCAGCCCAGAATGGATACACAAATTTTATTTTGTTTCCCAGAAAACAAATTATGAATTCTTTCGGCAATACTTGCAGTTGGGAACACTCTAGACTTAAAAAAGGTTTCCGCCTTCCCATAAGTTAAAATAGCTTTCAATATTTCAACATATTCAGAGTCGCAATTGTAACAGCAGTGACCTGGATGCATTGTACCTGTTGCAAAGATGAAATTTCATGTTGATTCTGCATTGATGATGATCAAGATGTAGCGAAGTTGTAGCAAATGTCTGTCATTGTAGTGGAGGCCTGGAGCTGTAGTAATTGTGATGGATGTCTGGTGCTGTAGTTGACATAGTGTCTGTTGTTGTAGTGGATGCATGGCATCGTTCATGTTATCAACACTTTAAATTGATGTCGACACCCTCGGATGCCTGTAGTAGATGTCTGGCATCGTTATTTATGCTACTGAAAAGCACATCCACGCACATGAAATGACCTTATCAGATACCGAGTTAAGACTGAGAAAAAATTAATTTATCCTTCCTTATATACTGCAAGGATTCAAAATGGTCGCCATTTTCCTGTGAATTTACAGGAAATTGGACCTTCTAGTAAAAAAGTAAGAATATTGTTCAAATCGCTATTCTCCAACCCCAAAAAACATGATTTCAGCCTGTATTCATACTGTTTCGTTAAACTTATGACAGAAACTGTTAAAATATTAAATAAATTGAACTATATACATTTTATGTTACATGGAATATATTTTACTCTTGGAAAGTTTTTGGTTAGACATAAAGAAAGGGAATGTGCTGGTTGAACAGTTAGCACGCTCGCCTTCCCAGACAGGTCACACCCTAAAAAGTATTTTTTTTGCGGTGTGCGGATGTCGTGATATACATTGCTGTTGGTCGGCAGGTTTTATAGGAGATATCTCTCTCGTTTCCCCTAGTCTCACACACGCGACCCTGTCTGGCCCAGTGCTGCCCCAACTCCGAAAGTTTTCCCTTCATCGGCTCTCAAAACCTCGTAGTTAAAAGAGATGTGCAAGTCTCGCCCAATATTTTTTTCTCCTACACGTCGAATTGATAGTAAAAACATTTCTTAACAAGTGAATTTGTCTTGTTTCAATACTTATAAAAACTTTTCTTACTGAGTGAATAGAATAAGTCTTGTATTTCTCTGTGATTTTACAAATCATAATTTTCTTGATTCAAAAATAGACTTGTTTGAATTTTAATTCTGGGGTTTATATTGGGGACTTTATTTCAGGGATTTGTAATTTTTTTTCCCCTTTTCATATAGTCAACCTGTTGCATAAGGTTGAAACTACAGTGAGTCAGGCGAAATCGCCCGGGATATGCATTCAGAGAGCTATGGGTCGAAGTAGGGGAACCAACACTATAAAAACATGTTCTGAATACTCTAGCGGGGGAGGGGCGCATTGTTGTGAAATAGATACCACAGGAGTGCCAACTCATGAAAAAAAATTGAAAAACCATTCTCAGGGCTGATGATGGGGTGCATAAAACAGGATTTTGCGAAGACCAGGCTGGATCGATAGCGGAGCTCTTCAGAAAAGTCGCCTTTGGGAGTTGGGAGGGAGGGGTGTGTGGACTTGTGTCGGTTCTTTGGGCGAGGGGTGGAGGGTAGGGTGGCTACGAACAGCCAGCTCCTGATGTGAATGCAAGTAGACATTTGTTGCCATCTTGTCTTAATGTCGAATAATGACAATCGCAGGCAGCTCGGCTGAATGCCCCCAGGACCTGACAGAAATGGCTTGGCGGGGAGGGAGGTGTAGGGGGTGGTTGGCATCCTGAAGTCGGGTTGGTTCTGAGAAGTGGAGGTAGAGGTGGGAGGAGTGGTAGTCTGGGTCCTCCCGATCTATACACAACTAGTCCTTTGACGCCATCTTACCTTAGTGCCAAATAAATTGACAATCGCAAAAAGCCCAGGGTAGCAGTCTGGCGAGGGGCGGGAGGGGTGTAGGAAGCTCTGGAGCGAAGTGACCTCACCTACCCAGTCTCCGCCATCTTCAGTTGGTGATAGAAGCTTGGGATTGACATACGTGTACAGCTCTCTCTCTCTCTCTCTCTCTCTCTCTCTCTCTTATCTTCATTGCAACTGTAGAAAATGGTGGACAAGTTTACGATCGGGGGTTAGCTCAACTACAGACCGACGACCATCTCAAGTGATAGCCGTGATTAACATTTTAATATAAAAGTATTTCATCGGGAAAATATGAATTTTTTCATGTGTTAAGTCAATATTGCGATAAGATTTTCAATTTCTGTGTTTGGTAGATGAAAATACACTTTGTGTTAAAAAGTGTGCTCTATTTACGGAAATTTGTACTACGTCCGTTATTTTAAAAAATAATTTTCTCTTCGATGATGATTGAGCATTTTTTCAGTTCCATATATAAAGTGATGTGGGATTACACTCTATGCAAGTTGGTTTTTCTTAAACAAATCATTTGGAGTAAGATTTTCTATCATTATATATTTTACTTATCAGAATAAATTCACACTATTGTATCTGGTTTAAATCGTATTCAGAGTTTTTATTTTTTGCCTTAAGATATCATTCTCCAATCTGAATCGTGTTAATGTGTTATTTATTCATACTGACTAGCTGGATTTCGTTTAAAGACAGTAGTTGTTCGTTATACTTGTCTCTCGTGTTATTCATTCCTACATAGAACTCGTTTAAAGACTCTGCCTTGTGCAATTTCATACTGGCTAGTTGGACTTCATTTAGTGAGTTTGCACTTGTCGACATCAGATGTTATTCACCTAGTTAAAATCCTCTCTCCTGTCAATTATATTTCTAAGCTCTAGACTCACACTACTTTTAAGACTCATGTAACTGTACTTATAATTATTCACGTAGTCGTTTGAAATTTGCTATTCGATATGTGTAATTTATTCATACATAGAACACTCTGAACTTCTCTAACGTTTAATTGCATTCCGAAAACAGATTGTTTGTCATTACTACCACACAAATCTGATATTTCAAAGTCGCCTGTCTCCCACCACTGTCTGCGAGCAATATCCCCCCTTAAAAAACAAAATTTACACCTAGGTCACTATTAGAAATCGTTTAAACACTTCGAAAATCTCTCGTGTGTTAAATATATTCATAAAACTCACCTATCTACCACTAGCATGCAAGAGCAGGCTACACTCTTACACTAAACTCTACACCTATATAAGACATTGCAACCCACCACTGTGGTCAGCTCCTCCAGAACACCACACCGTCAACATCGTACAGAGCTCCTGTTACCCCCACCCAAAAAGAAAGAAAGAAAAGAAAATTGATCTGATTAATAATTAACCCATTCAATCCAGTTAACCCTTTGAATCAATTTAAGCGTTTCAATAAATTTAACCCTTTCAATCAATTTAACACATTTTGATTATCCTTTTCAATCTATTTAATGCATTTCGATTAATCCTTTCAATTAATTTAATTAACCCTTTGATATGAATTTAACCCTTTCAATAAATCAAAAGTGAAGTGAAACCCTTACGCCCATAATACTTTCGACAGGCGAGTCTGGCAAATTCACGAATGTTGTGGTGATTCTAGGATTTCTACGGGCTGATCAGAGTCGTCCCCTCTGAGGGTCACATCGCATTGAATTCAGTTGGCCTCGTTGTGGTATATGGGTTTACTCGGGAGACTGGAGTACACTCTGTAGAATTCTGCATCTCTGAGAGGAGTTGCAGTGGTAAATGGTTGACATCTTCTGTGCTGTCCTAGTGAGACATTAATTTAGTAGGTAATGCCCAGATTGGACCATGGTAATACTCATTTTTTGAAGGCTCCCAGAAAGAGATGGCAGTTGTCAACCTGGGAATGTGCTAGCACCATACCATAGAGTGGCTTTTTATGCTCTGGTGAGCTGCTAGCTAGTAAGTCGTATGCTGGTTGGGTGTATATTGATTCCTTGATAATGGAAGAGTACTATGGGAGAGCTTCAAGGTGCTGGAGAGGAAACCGGAGTCATAATTTTACCCAAATAATTCCTTCTTGTCTACAGTCCACGCTAAGTCATGTGTCTCTCCATAAACATACAAAAGACTCGGAAATTTGAGACAACTTGCATATCGGTGAGTGCTTCACCATTTTTGCTAGCTCCTGGGCATACTGCATCTTCGAAGCTAGCACAAGACATGTCGAGTAGTTAGAAGGACGAGTACACTGATTATTATGGAGTCCGACTTCTGGAAATTAATCTCTGCTGCCCAGTGTTCCGAGATCTGTGACACCTTTTTTCACCCAAACAAATGTTTTGTTCCGCCAGCCTCTGAATTAGTCGTATCGAGTATACGCTGTTCGCAGTAAAATGAGCACTTTTAAAAGTCCTGCTGAACATCTACTTGTATACACATTTTGTATTCTTCCGCATTATGCAAAATTAACATTTTCATGGGCCTCATCCCTTTATACATGCGTCGGTCAAATGAAACTCTGAAATTATACATAAAGTGGGTACTTTACAAATCTGCTCATTTTTACACTTCGATGCATTAAAGAAACAGAAAGTGAAATAAATAATTTTAAGCTATCACAAAAGGTTACCTAATATGTTTTATTCGACGTTAAGATATGGAACTACTTTCCATCCATCGTTACCAACATTACTGGGAGAATGTTACTCAGTGCGCCCATTAAAATATATGCATGCAGAGGAAATAACTTTTTTCTAAGGTTAATTTCTAATGTGTTCACTTTATCGTGAACAGTCTCCACAGGCATGGAATTTTTTCTTTGTATTCTTTGGTACATTTCTGTAACTGAACTGATGTGCAGTTTCTCTCGTGAACACTTGTCATACAACTTTCAATGATGACACTTATAACTCTATGGTCTCATAATAAAGACAAAAGCACGTTGCATTTCCTAATACTATGTTGAGAAGCCTGTATTGAAAGTTTCACAACTAAAGAAAATTCTGAAACGCTCATATAAGCCTTTCCCCGCTTTTTAAAAAATACGCAGGAGAGACAAAAATAGAAAACTTAAATTAGGATTCGGGCCTGAAAGCTTTCTTAAATGCTATCTGTAAGCAGGCACTGCTCAAAAATGTTGAACTGTTAAAATGACAACTATGAGACTGAACTTTTGCGGTCTGTTTGGGGGCATTATTAGACCGCATCCTCAATGGCTTCCAAAAAGGATGCATACGTTTCTGCAAAGATAGCAAAAGGACGACAGGCTTAAAACCTACACCACTTTCTGCATTTTACTTGTCAACACATCTCGACAAGACGACATCCTAGGATGACAAGAGGTACTTAAAAGACTAACTTCCTCTCCTAAACGAAGCAGTATGTTTATCGAGTGGCAGACTTAAGAGTTTCCTGTCGTGTCAAAAGCTGAGGTGGATACATATTTCGAGGAGAGCAATATCGGGAATTATGACAACAATTTGAATTCTTGGCTGAATGATATATAATACTTCACCTCCTCTCTTGAAGACATGCAAAGTTCTATGTATACCTGCAACCAATGCATCAAGAGAACGTGTTTTTAGCAAGACTGCACAAATCATTAATAGAAGACGGTTCTGAATGTTGCCCAATCATATGGACAATTTTATTTTCATCCGTGGCAACATACACATATTGCGAGATATACCGTTTCAAATATAAAGTGTCGTAAGAAATTGCATACGTAACAGGGTTGACTCTAGGACGTTTAATTTGTTCAATTGTTTCATTTGTTACAGAGATAACTTATTACATAAATGTACTATGAGTACCTTCTCTTATTACCTTTCGTAATAAATTTACTGTTATCACATAAACAAAATAGATTGGTGTGAATATTATAGATAGTCTTATACAAGATCTTTTAAGTGGGTTATATACCTGTATACATATAGGACCGTAGTTTCGTGAACGCTGTGTGCATTTGGGGCGAGCGTATATATCGTGGCAACATAGCGCCAGCTAGCGGCAGAATGGCCTTCTTATCTGACGTGCGGGTTCTTACATACTGAGTCTCACTCTGTCTAGTCTGTGAAAGTGCACCATGGACAACTAAATGTCTTGTATGTATGTTCAGGGCATCGTTTCAAACTAGTAATGCTCAAAAGAATGAGCGAATCCTGCTTAGCACCGAAGAAACGAGCGAGTAAAATTTTTCATTTAATTCAACTCGTGTAGCCCTCATGTCCATGATCGAAGACATGTTGCACATCAATGATACTAATAAACAGTGCCCTTTTCAATTGCAGTATATTCTTGCAAGTAATTATTAACAGCTAGCGGTGATAACATGGAGCAAGCAACACCGGAGAATATATAAGTAAACATATAATAAATGGCATGGCTGTTCCTGTGATATGAGCATAATCGTTCTCTGAATGGCTGCACGAGGACCTGAGATCTGATCTTTAACTGATCGGCTACTGCATTCTGCGAGATTTTTCCTTATTGGTTAAAGCGTCGGTTGGCAAGTAGGTTACCAGACACTGATTGGCGAGTGGTGATCCGAAATGTGGCTGGCTATTGACGCCATTTCGGTGGCATGTGGGGCTAGAGTTCGCGATACAAGCGGCTGTTTTACCTCTGTATTCTTAACTACTCTGTATTTACATTGAAAGAGGGTCTATAATCTATAATTGAGGAACTTTTTAAGGAAAATAACTTAGTACTAATCACTGTACCACATATGGCAGGATCCACGAAAGAGGAGGGGGGTATGCTATGGGAAGATTACCCCCCTTCCCAAACATACTGAGCTCGGCCGTATAAACATTAACTCCAAAAATATGACTTTTTGGTTTCAAATTATCAGATGTTACTTTGTAAACGATTTTAAGTATTATTGGGAAATTATCAGTGTTTCAAGCTTTGAGAACAGCAAGCTCGTTATCTACCACGGATGTTTATGAATGACATGCAATTTTTAAGGAGTTGCAAAATTCGAGTTATTTTGTGGCTGATGACTGAACACCGGAACGTTGTATGCTTATTTCACTTCTGCTATTGGTAGAGACTCGAGAATTTATCGGGTTCATTTCCGGACCAGTTGGAATGCACACACTTGTACGTCCATGTTACTTTTGTAAATGGTCGACGTGTTGTTTGACCCCTCCTGAAGATAAAAGATCCAATAAGTAACCTGCAATAAATTGTGCGCCCAACCACCGCCTTTTACTATCGCAACAATCAACCAATACACAGTTGATAGGTGTATGAGAGTGATATAAGACTGTTAAGTCTAGCCTACAGGTCACTGCATTGAACTCGCAAATTTCTGAGGTCTCAAGTTATTGGTAACCATCCAACAGATCGTCGAAATCGCTAAATTTTCCTCATTATATCCGGCGAAGTGAGAGGAAGAGAACTGTGAAAAGAGCTGTACTCACCTTGCATGACGAATTTGACGAGCGCCTCGGGGTAAGTAGACGGCGATGTCCTCAGGCGAAAAAGGCGGAGAGGACGAAAGAGAGCTGTACTCACCCTGCACAACGTGTTTGATAAGCGCCTCGGGCTCACGTATACTACGATGTACTCGGGCGAAGTAGAAGGAGTGGAGGAAAAAGAGATGCTCTTACCCTGGTCGACGAATTTGACGAGCGCATCGAGCTAACATAAACGACGATGTCCTCGGGCGACGCGTAGAAGAAGGAGAAGAAAGGAAAGAGATACATGCTCACCTTGCACGACAAGTTTGACGAGCGTCTCGGGCTTGGGTCGGCTGTTGACGAGACAGATGTAGACACCGCTGTCCTCAGAGGACACGGGGTCGATGAGCAGGGCGAAGGAGCTGGGGTCGAGCGCCATGCGCTGACGATGCTTCCACACAGTCGTACTCTCACTCGCGTACTCGACCAGCTTCTCTTTGGTCTGCCACTCGAGCGCCAGGACTATTGACTGCTCCGATACTCCTGGGCACGGCAATGTGACGTTCGCGCCTGCGGTCGTCACAATTGTCTCCATTGGCAGAGTCGCCAGGTCTGCAACCACAACACCACACTCCTTACCACCACCTTCTCGACATCCTTTATACGTATTACAAATCAATTTTTGCACTTTGTGAATGGTGCAGATTTAAAATAGGCTGTTCGCGGTGAACTGAACACTTTTGAAAGCCTTGCATAAGATGTACTTTTATCCACATTTCGTATCCTTCCTTTGCACTTAAAATTTACAATGTAAAGGGCACGATTATTTCATGTACTTGCCACTGCAGTGAAAATGTAACATGGTTGGGAACCTAAATGCATTTCTAAGCCCTACTCAAATACATATAAAACAAAAAGGAGACCGACTTAATTTTCCATAAATTTGAACAGTGCATTCGCAATACAATTTCAAAACACTGAGTAGATAAGTACACATGCACACAGAGATGAATTGCGTAGAGTTTCCTTTGATAAGTGAGTACCTATTTTTTGATTGGGAACTGGCCTCACGCCTGATTTCCTGCGACGTGCTGGTAAGCTTGCATATTGGTTGGGCCACCAGCTGGCAAGTAGGTTACCTGGCACTGATTGGCGAACTGTGTTCCTACATGCTGCTGTTCAGTGACACCATATGGATAGCGTGTGCGGCTGGAGTTAGCGGAATGAGATGCTACTTCATCTCTATGTACTTAAGTAGTGCACTCTATATCGGAATCAGTTATTTTTTACCGATTATCAGTTGAAAATGCTCCATCCGGAATCTGTAGAAAAATATCGCTAATTCATCAGTTAAAAGAAATTCACTGGTTCAAGCAGTAGAAAACTAGTTATTTATAGTTGGATAATAAATAAGCACAGAGCATTCCTATGTGATGTAAGTAAGGAACGATTTATTTTGTCGTAGAACACAAATATTGTCCACACAAAAACGTTTTTGGACGTGGTTGGGCTCGAACCTCCGCCCAAAAAGCAAAGCATGCTGAAGCTTTCATTATCAGCCATATCAACTGCCCTATTTTACCACTGCCAAATGTGTGCTCGTATTATGGGTACTGAACCACAAAATGTAATGTCAAATATTGCTGTAAGTTTCGTGAAGTGAAAGTATTCTTGTTGTCGAAATATATAGATTTTCTGCGCAAGTACATGTATCTGCAAAGTTTGAAAGTCAATCTACTTTTAGTTTATTTCGGATTCTGTGATTTAAAAGATAAATATAGTGGTTTCAATGTACGAGATTATCGATGTCCACTGGTATCCGCCATTTTACAATGCGACGAGACACTACAGATTTAAACAATTATCTTTAGTGACAGATAGGTCAGTGATAGTTTTACTGACTCGATAGTGCGGTGATTCAATAAGAAAGACGTATTTACATCAACTAAAGTTTTGTGATCTGCAAGTTAACAGATCAAATGATGAGGAAACGACAAATTTGATAAAATATTGCATTGTTTCTAACGTTCCACCGTCTAATTATCACAGTTATTACTAGTCAATCTGTGTCTTCAAAATAACGGTTTCATTATGTAAAATCTCGTTGCATTGTAAAATGGTAGATACATTGACAACACAGCCAACACCGTTAAAACCATAATAGTTCTCTTTTAAAGCAAGCTATCCCTAAACTTAACTTAGAATGACTTTAGAGCCTTACGAAGCTATGTACCTACGTACGCATAATATGTGTATATTTCGACAACATGAAGTACTTTCACATTACGAAACTTACAGCCGTTCACCATTGTAAGCTTCTGTTATTACGCAAATGCGAGACCGTATACCTCAGTGGCGGTTCGATACCATCCCCTTCTAAAATTTCCTTGTACATGTAATAATTTTGTTTTGCGATAAAATAATTGTACTAAATTTATTTCAAACTGTAATGCACGGTTTTTAATCCTTGTGCTTTTTATTAATAGACTATAAATTACTGATGTTCTACTGTTTGTATTAGTGGATTTCATTTAACTGAAGTGATTAATAGTTTTCTTTTTCTGCTGATTCTGTATGGAGCAGTTTCAACTGACAATCAGTAAAAAATAACTCAATCCGATATAGAGTGTGGTACTACTGGGTGATCCTTTTGGAAGTCAACAAACGTGGTAAACTCCTCGGCTTTCCCTATGCCATGTTTTAAACTAAAAGGGGCGTCTGACCTCTTTGCTGAATTTGCAGTCACGGGCAATCGTGATAGTGGTGCTTGGTGGGGGGCCGGTCTACTTTTCATGGTCAGGCCGATGGGGGTACAAGAGCTGATTTAACTGTGAAGAAATTCGGCAGAATATTATGGACAATTCCGGGATCGGGGTACTAGCCCACTAGGGTGGAGAATCCAGATGTGTCGCACCAAACGAAGGAGAAGTACAGGCTGACCTCTGAACTCAATATGTTCCCTCAGTTGGAGGTGTCGAGGGTGCCAGCTCAGAGTGGGCTTGTATCGCGGAATTGTGTGTCCTATCTCGGGAAACAATTAAATGATACCCAATAAATTCAGGCTACAAGTTATTCTTTCGTAGTTCATATAAATTTATGTCTTATGGACGTAGTCCGATATTTTCAAAATAACAGCCATGAATATGTTTTAGGTTAGTAAGTAATATGTCTCAAACAATTCCAACCAAAATTAATATGTGGCAGTATCTAAGACAAAAAAAAGAATGTGCAAATACAGTACTGTAAATAGCGCAACATGAGAAATTGGAGCTTTAATATCATATGCCCTGCTAAAACCAACCGATTACCACCAAAGTTTGTATATAAGCAATGCTAGAGTAACCCATGTTTTAAGTGTGTCTGGCTTTATTTACAGTATGGTTGTCATATAAATAATTTCGATACGTTTGACACATATTTTAAACAATTTAACCGCATTCTATTAAACTTAGTATGCTGAGAGTAGCGATTAGAAGCATCAAAAATGCTTAGAGAGATAGTATTTTGCCGACTTTTTGTAGCATAGTGCCGTATTTCGGGAACCAATAATCGAATTACCACCAAAATTTACACGCATGTAGTATTACAGTGTACCATGTAAACTTATGAAATTTAAATGCGTCTGACTATTTTTTTCAAAATGATGCAATATAAATATTTAATAATATCTATTACATAATTTGACATATTCAAACCTAACATTTTATATTAGACACATTAGATACGACTATACAGGCCTTGTTTTAATGCATTTTTTACGATAGCGTCAAATGAGAAACTAAAGCTTTTGCGCTGTATTTCAACCATTCAGTGTATTTCCACCCAATTCTGCACACAAGTAGTGCTACTTTTGTTCATGTAAACTTACATGATTTAAGTTGTGCACACGCTTGTTTTCAAAACGATGCCCCTGTAGATATTTCAAAACTTTAGACTGACTACTACTGAAGTTGATGATCTGAATCTTACCTCCGTAATGTAGTTGACCTTGCGCCAACTTAAGGTGTGCTGTCTTTGAGTGTATTTTTCATTGTCATACTATTATTGCATTCGTTTCTGGTTGACTCTCTGATGATATAGATATCAGCGAGACATCAATACCCACCCACCTACTAAATATTTTAAAAATTTCATCAAAATTATTTACCTCTATGTACATGAAGGCAGGCTCATTAGTAATAACGACAACTTATTGTTTTTCATAGGAATTATAAATGAAGTATTCTAATCTGTAGGTAAAATATTATTACAAAAAAAATTACCCAAATATAAGGTATTTTCATGTTATCACACATATAAAACACTTGTGATCAATTTAATAATGTAGGAAACAACAAAACACTTCATACATGGGGCTATTTTTTTTTAATGACTCGATTCAAAAAGTGCGAAGAAACCGCGAATAGATAGTATCCACTCACAGAACACTTAAGAGCACAAACGTAAAACAGTAGCGTTTGCTGCGAACTCCAGCCTTATTGTTGAACTTGTTGGAACGTTCGTCCAATCAGCACCTGGTTCCCTTACTTGCCATCTCGCAGCCCTACTATTTCCCCTGCTAGTTCTCGGAAAGTTGCTGCAGGTTATAGGGATCTTCGACCAAATAGTAGAATCTCATTAATGCCTTCCTCCCCCACCCCCCTCCCAACCCTCAGCCAATGATAAGAATAACAGGGTCGGCCACTCTCTTATTGTATACAACTTTTGTAACCTTAACGAATTATGAAAATTTATTCAGGTTTATTGAGCAGTATAACTTAGCTAACAAAATTGGTCCCCATGTTGCAACTGACCAGGACTGTCCGTTTTCGTGTAAAACGCACACAAAGCATTGAGCTGCAGAGATAAAGTGCCTAGCACGTAGACAATCATAACTATAGGCTGCTTATGGTAAAATGAGCACTTTTGAAAGCCCCGCTTAAGATCTACTTGTATACACGTTGTGCATTCCTCCGCCTTGTGTAAATTTAAAACTGCCACTGGCCTGATCACTTTACTCATGCACTGGTGAAATGAATCTGTGGAATTAATTAGGATATAAATACTCTACAAATATGCTCATTTTTTACACTGCGATTAATTAAAAAAAACAGAAAGCGAAATAAATAATTTTAAGTTATTACTAGAGACCCGAGAAATTTGTGGGTTCAATTACCTGTAGGCTAGACTTCACAGTCTTATATATTCTCATACAGATATCAACTGTTTAATGGTTGCTTGTTGTGGTAGAAAAAGGCGATGGTTGGGCGAAATATTTCTTGCATGCTTGTTATTAGCTTATTTATCTCCAGGAGGTGTCAAACAACACGTCGACCAATTACAAACGTAACATGAACGTACATGTGTGTGAATTCCAACTTGTCTAGAAATGAACCTGCGAAATTGTCGGGTCTCCAATTATCGCGCATGGACACCTAACACTTTTTATTCGACATTAAGATATGGAACTACTTCCCATTTGTCGTTACCAACTTTACTGGGTGAATGTCATTCAGTGCTTCCATTAAAATATATGCATTCAGTGGCAGTGATTTTTTTCTAAGGTTCATTTCTAAAGGGCCCACTTTATCACGAACAGCCTTTATATGCTACTACGGTATTCTGTTGTGTCCAATGCACAGACGATGGCGGAGGACATTTTTAACACATTGTACACAACATGTACCGTACATTACTAAGCTTATACTACTGAAGCTGCCTGTCTGTTTCTGGCGACAGTCGATATCTAATTCTCTGCATGAAGTGTTGGTATTGCATATTAGCAGGGGAATGTATCGCTGCCGCTGAAAGTTGTATGTGCGTTTTACAGGAAAACGGTATAGGTTCCTAGGTATTGCTCAACAAATCAGATATCGAACGTTCCTAATTCCTGACGATCAACGTGTTTCCTGCAAAATGATGTGGGGGCCGCGCTTGTTATTTTCATTACGAGGGGGTGGGGGGGGGGGGGTTGTATTAATGAAAGTTTGCTCTTACGTTGAAATCCCCAATAATATAATAAAAAATTCGGAGAACCGTTGTTTGATTTCATTTCGTTTCCGTAATTTCAATAAAATTAAGTTTTAAAATTTCGATTTTCTATGGCTCATATTTCCCTTAGTATTCAATTATAATACAAAGTGTCCTGCATATATGCCATTTGATTTTGCATAAGGAATAACCTAATGAAGTTGTTCAGTTGAATTCCGTCCAATCCTATACACTCTACTGATTTGCTGTGAAAATGGCTCCACTTAGAATCAGTGAAAAAAAAAAAAAAAACCCTGATTCTTTCGGCGGAAAAATTACGCTGATTGAATCAGTGAAGTTAAAAATTTCACTGATTCTAAGTGGAGCCATTTTCACTGCGAATCAGTGGAAAACCATTGATTCGAATTCAGAGTGTCTAGAATCAACTAAAACAAGACTTTGAACATAGCGAAGGGCATTATTATTATTTTTTTAATTAATTAAAACTAGATTACATTTCCTCCGGAGGAGTAGCTGTAATTTACAAAATTATTTTCGAACGTAATGAATTTTCCGCTTATTAGTTGTTTCAAAACTCACCGTCACCTGGTATTCACATTAAGCGAGTTAATGAATTCCAAATTGTTTTAATTAGTGCAATATCCTGCCAAGGTATTCAGTGATAATTCACACTCGCAAGGGGCCGATTACCTACGAACATCGCGGAAAATAAGAACTTCCTTCAGCGCGTGTAATTTCTCGACTTAGTGAAGATCAATTATTGTGCAGAGTGCCAGACGGCGTAGTCACTGCGAAGGAATGCGTGTTTCCAGAGGGCGTCCGACACACCCACTCACCAAGCGCGCCTGCTAATTGCTACAAAGGAAGTATCCCACGCGGACATTACGGAGGACATGTGGGAGGCCTTAATTTTCTCTGTCGACTGGACCCGCATGCTTGCACCCTACTTCGCGCGCTCTTCTCCGTTCCTTTTGCTTCCCTATCTGATTAAGCGTATTAGTGTCAATTACGTCTATCCTGCGTAGCGCGACGCTTAGACCGGCCATTCCTGTTGCATTGGCTTGTTTTTAAGAGGGACGTGGGCCTCCCGATCTCTCTCCGTAGCTTAATGCGAGCGCTTTGACATATTACAACTAACTAAAAACGCGCTGAAGGCAGGGTAATTCACCGCACGTGCTGGGACGCTGATTGTCAAAGCAACATGTCGCCCCAACTGCGGCGAAACACCAAGACTGCCTCGGACATGGTGACACTTGGCGAGATACCCAGAATACGTGAGAATACAAGGGACCGTAGTGGTTTAGTGGTTAGACTACTCGCCTTCCACCTACGCGAAACTGTATCGATTCCCGGCGGGGTCGCGCAGGGATTTTCGCCCTTGGGAATCGTGCCGGACCATACCGCTGGTCGGCGGGTTTTGCTCGGGGATCTCCCGTTTTCCCCAGCTTTTTCAATCCAGCTCTGCTTCATACTCATCTCGCTTCACCCTCATCGGCTCTCGATACTTCGAAGCTAAGAGCCGCCCAACTATAGCCGCTCACTCACTTACGTAAGAGTTTGAACTGGTTAAATGGTTAATAGAAAAATGTTGAGGATCACTACTATACACACTGATTAGTGCATGTTCACAGAACACTAAGAGTACAAAAGTGAAACAGCAGCTTTTGTTGTGAACTTCAGCCATACACGTCAGTAAAATGTTGATAACACTCGACCAACCAGCACCTGGTGTCCTACTGGTGAGCTAACAGCCCAGCGAATTCTCTCTGCCCAGAACTTTCCGTTTTCATGTAAGACGCACAAAAGTCTTCAGCTGCAGCGATATAGTACCGAGCACATAGACGATACTATCTTAATGTTTCTACGCTGTGCCGCTGTGCCCGTTGCACAGACTATGGCGCAGCTGTACACGCGAGTAAATTGGTGCACTACCGTTCGCCAATCGGCGCTTGGCGGCCTGCAGCTCAGTCAGTAGGGAATCTTCCCCAATACGCAGTAGACCAATCAGACACAAGCCCCCTTACATAACCTCGAGTGGGCAATCAGTGAATGGGCAAGCAATTTGGAATTTGAGTATTCAATAAATGCACTTAAGAAATTAACCATTGAAAAAAAAAATCTATGCCTTTATATAGAGACCTGAAGAATTCGCGGATTTATTCTGGGACAAGCTAGAATTCAAAACACGTGCGTTTATAAAACTTTAGCCATTGATCCATAGGGAGTTTGACCCTTTCTGGAGAACGGTGTGCAATTGTCGTCTTCCACTGTGACAGCAAACAACCAATGTGCAGTTGATATCGGCATATTTGTACGTAAGACTTTAGATTCTAGTCTGCAGTTCATTGAACTCGCAAATTTTTCAGGTGCCTACCTCTAACTACTCGTATAGTACAGTGGACACTGGTACGTAGTCTCCCACTTAAGTTAGTTGGGAATTAATGAAAACAAATCTAAAGCCTGACGTAGTAAATAGCCTATGTGTAGATACAACCGAATTTTGCGAAAAGATTTCACGACTAGTTGTATTTCATAATGCTTTAGCTCAGATCTACTTTCGTGATTGGGTGGTTTCCGCGTTACGCGTCTTTAGGTGTCTGCCTGCGAATCAGACACACGCAGTATTGAAGTTACCTAATCCTGATTGGCCATTTAAGTAGGAGAAGATCTTCTCACAAATACACACCGCCAATAAGCTAAAGAATACTGTTGGTATTCCGGTAGGGGATTGCAATCCAGCATGTGCATTAATCTTTTCGAGAAATTCGGTCCCCCTACCTATGTGGTTATTGAAGACTATGGTTTTATGTTTTCTACACATTAACTCGAATTTCCATATTATTAACACATCAAATTTCCAACAAATACATTAGTTTCCACTTGGATGGCGCATGAATAAGGTGAGACGGTCAGTGGCAATGTTAAAGATACGTATAGCGGAAAAATATAAAATGAGAATACAAGTAGATCCTAAATTGCTCAATTTATCAGGAACATTATGCCTTTTTCAAACCATTTAAATTTTTATCCATTCAGTTACGATGTGTAATAAATGGGACGTTCTACAGGAAGTGGCTTTAATCATCTACACTGTGGAAAACTGGAGATAGCGTCCAATAAGTGAGGTTTCTCACATGCAAGTGAGATCATTTGCTGTAGAGAATATATTTCAAAGTTTTACAAACAACTGCTGCCGATAAACATCAAGTACAAGTATATACTTGTACTGATTTAGATGTGCCAAATGGCGTCATACAAAATTTTGTAGAGTTCGAAAGAAAAAATTTCTTAGTTTCAACTCCAAAAAAAATATTTATGGGTGACTAAATGCTTGAAACTTTTTTATAATGTCGGAAACATTTTAGAAGTTGGAGTTTGTATTCCGGTGCGAGGAAAATATTATTAATGATATGATGATAATGAAATATTGCTTCAAACATGGCAGGTAGGAAAGGCTTAACATCATATCTACAATTATTAATTAAGAAGATTCATCACACCCAAATATTTCTACTTGTTCTCGCCGACGCACTGCGAATTGCTTGGCGCTTACAGGTGGAAGTTACGACCAAGGATATCAAAACTACGGCAGCTCTCTCTCTCTCTCTCTCTCTCTCTCTCTATATATATATATATATATATATATATATATATATATATATATATATATATATATATATATATTGCTTTTCTGGCTTGCCTATTACTGCAATTTTCATTAGTCTCCTGCAATGTGCACAGTGTCGTCATAACAATCGCGTATCCAAAAACATTAAATCACGACGGTTTAGGAAATACGCGTCAAATATTTTTATTAATATTGAAATAATGTCCTTAATGTACCGCATTAAAAACGTTGCGAAGGGGAATTCTTTAAAAAATTTACCATTTATGCCTAATAAATATATCTCTATTATTAACGAAAATAATGTAAACATGTAATCGAATGATTAGGAACACCGAAATTTCGCGAAAGGATTTCCGCACATGCTAACTTTCAATACCCTACGAGTGGGCCAGCAGTTTCCTTTTGCTTATTGGCGGCGTGTCTTTGTGAGAAGGCATTTTCTTAGTTGGCTGGCCAATGAGAATTAGGTAACTTCAAAGGGGTACAACTGTGATTCGTGGGCAGACACATAAGACGTTTAACATCTAGATCACCTAATCACGAAAGTGGATCTGGGCTAAAGTGTTGTGAAGTACGACTGGTCGTGAAATCTTTTCGCGAAATTCGGATGTCCCTACGAATGGTTATTTTAATTATAATAAATTGGTTTATTTTCTGTTGATTGGCCAGTTGGAAATTTTCTTACATAGTTATACATTTACAAACTGTGTACAAATTTTACCATATTGCGATTAATTCTCTTGGAAATTAAGCTACGGGAAGGGAATCGGCAATGACATATACTGAAAAACCAGCACGGTATTCAACTGTAGCTCACGGAGAGAAATATTACTTTGTTTTAGAAACCAGATTTGAGAATTTGTTTAAGGCGAACAATGCTTTGTTCGCTCAGCTAATCTACTCTGGCTCCAAAAATTTGCATTGCTTCCCGTGAACCAAACAAAGAGTTTAAAAAAAAATTAGTTCGCCCATCATCTGCATGAGTTTAGTACGCAAGCATTTTACCAGCGCGTTAAATTAATCGGTGTGGTTCCATTAAACATTATGAATACCACGGTAGAGTAAAATTAATATCTCGTTTGGAGTAAATAAGAATTTGGTTTGCTGGTACAATCTGATATGTCTAGTATTACAGGGGCCGCAGTGGCCTCTTACCACGGTGAACCGGGTTCAACACCCGGGCGGGCAACTTCCGGATTTTCGCAAGCGGGAATCGTGCCAGACGATGCTGCTAGTTGGCGTGTTTTCCGGGAACTCCCGTTTCCCCCGTCCTTGCATTCCGGCGCTGCTTCATTCTCGGCTCATTTTACCCTCGTCGGCTCTCAATATCCCGTTGTTAAGAGCCACGCAAATCTCTTAACTCCAAATTTACATATTTTAGAGCGGTAACGAAACCAACTTGGTCCAGTAACGGCATTCACTTGGTTGACTGAAGAGTAATCGTGTCATTTGTTTGCCTTCATTCAAATTCTGAGCTGGAGTGTTTGTTTATAATTTTTGTACATTAAGGATAATAGCAATGACATTAATGCATATATTGATGCTAATGGGACGAAAAATCCCAACAAAACGATTTCAATAGAAAACCATTGAACTTCATAATATTTTACTTAAAAGCATACAGGCATTGTAATTATATATATATATAAACATGCATAATTATGCTTTGTTAACAACCACTGTGGTCTAGGGCGCTAAGGTATAGAAGTGGATGCAAATCTTCTGGCTTCGAGTCTCGGTACTGCATTCAATATTTTTCGTAATAATCGAAACTATAATATACCTACAGCAATACACATATTTGATGCAATCACCAAATCTTACACGTTTGGGGCAAACAAACCAGAGGAATAAATTATATTTGTTTCGGCAACATAATGTTTAGTCGTCCATTCACAAACAATTAATTTACTTGCGCAAACAAATTTTGTAGGCACTGTTCAACAAAACCTTTTTTTTTTCTCAGTGCAACTTCGAAGTAACCATGGAATTCCGAAGTCAGGTTGGCCAGATAGGTTATCGAACCATTCCCACATGCGATTCGAGTATGTTATCACTCCGCCACCTACAGTGGAGCAGTGGGATGGAGTGGAGAGATCATGGGGCCGCTCTTACCATCGAGGTCTTGAGAGCCGATGAGGGTGAAGCGGGCGGAGTATGGAGCAGCGCCGGAATGCAAGGGCGGGGGAAACATAAGACCCGTCGACCAGCGGCGTCGTCCGGCACGATTCCCTCGTGCGAAAATCCAGGAGCGCACCCATTGGGAATCGAACCCGGTCTGCCTTGGTGGGAGGCGAGTAGGCCTATTCTGGCCACTACACCACCTGCTGCCCCCTTACCTAGGGCAGTATGTGTATCTGCAGTTGCCAGGACCCAGCACCATGCCTAACATCTCGCAGTTTTAATTTTCTTGTTCGCGCTAATCCATTCCGTGCGCGAACAAAGGAGTGAGCGAAGTGATTGGGACGGCGCATAGCATCGAGTAGAGAAAGGAGTTCACACACACAACAGGCTGTATTTTAGCTCACTATCCATTGGACAGAAAGGCTGCGATTTATCTTTCTACTTTACTGTATGCCCAAGTGTTCTACGGACTCGTCGCCCTCCTTAGTCTAACGCTATAAAATCTATTAACTGTAACATAATGTTGACATAAAAATGTTACTTACAATAATATAAAATATCGCTATAGTTAGATATAAAACATCAATCAATACATGTCTGAGATTTTCACAGTATATCTTAAACCATAAGTAATCTCAAATGGCAGTTCGAAGGCCTGCCAGATGTTACCAAAGTTTTCTTAAAAAACGTTTGTTGCAATTTCCATACTATACATAACATCACAATTGAAAAATGTTAAGAGTTTAAAAATGTTAAGAGTTTAAAAAGCATTGTTTTCAATGTTCAGCCTGTTTTTTTTTTTTTGGTGTATTTTAAGGCAGTTTATTCTGGAAGCCATTTCCATGTCTGTCGGGAAGCGTTAACCTCGCCTTGGCGCTGATCTGGGATCTTCAACCCTGTATTTAAAATGAAACCTTAATGACATATTCACAAAACGTGGTTTTGTTAAAAAAAAAAAAAAAAGTTATTTTGCCTTTGTTTATTTCTGTTGGAATTTCACTAGCTCGAAACGCACTGATCATGTAGAAGAAGGGAAGACTTGCCTTTACCTTTAATTTTGTCGTTGGCATACCGATCACTATAAAATTCGTTAAGAATCACTTTCGTGACAGTGAATTTCATCCGTTACGCTCAGGTGTTTTTTCGAACTATTTTGGAGTTGACCATCGCTGTTATTAAACATATTCAGCTAAATACATTCGGTTGCCATATCTGAACAAGTTTAAAAACGAAACTTGTTTTCGCGGTTATACACCCAAAGCAAAATGAAAGCAATTGAAATTCTAACCTCAACAAACATGGAACTTCAGACTTATGATATTTAATTATAATAGCCTCCAATATTTATCACTATTGTTCTTTGAAACTTAAGTTAATTCAACAAGTGCAGCAATTCCTGCTAAATTTGGCAATATTAATTACACTGCTTGTTTACTTCGAAAGAGCCAATAGGAGCGCAGCAGAGAAGAGAAGTCGTTCGAAACGACTTATGAAAACCGTGAAGTTCTGCGTCCCGTGCAACCGCGGCCCATGGCTCGGTTGGGGCGATATTCACAGCTGGGAATGCAAAGCGCTGAGTGTGCCGGCGGGAGGGGAGCGAACGTGGCGTCCCGTGCAACCGCGGCCCATGGCTCGGTTGGGGCGATATTCACAGCTGGGAATGCAAAGCTCTGAGTGTGCCGGCGGGAGGGGAGCGAACGTGGCGTCCCGTGCAACCGCGGCCCATGGCTCGGTTGGGGCGATATTCACAGCTGGGAATGCAAAGCGCTGAGTGTGCCGGCGGGAGGGGAGCGAACGTGGCGTCCCGTGCAACCGCGGCCCATGGCTCGGTTGGGGCGATATTCACAGCTGCGAATGCAAAGCGCTGAGTGTGCCGGCGGGAGGGGAGCGAACGTGGCGTCCCGTGCAACCGCGGCCCATGGCTCGGTTGGGGCGATATTCACAGCTGGGAATGCAAAGCGCTGAGTGTGCCGGCGGGAGGGGAGCGAACGTGGCGTCGAGTCGGGAATCTCCGTAGCGGCTGGGCCGACTTTCAGTCCCCGAAAAGAAGGGGGCGAGGTTCCCGGGCGTTAATAGGATACAGGATGGGGGAATTATGGTGCAGTCATTCGCGAAACTGCCGCATTCCGAGGGTCTGCGGTTCGCGCAGACGCGCGCAGTTCAAACACGCTGTTATAAATCTCTCGGCCAGTACGGTTAAGAGCTCCAGTTGAATCCCGCAGTTTACACTGTAAAGAAATATCTACCATCGTTAGAGAGGACGGAAAGAGGCGAGAAATTTTTTGGGCCACTGTAACTACGATGCTATTTCAGCTGGTCTATCCTTTCATGAATGGGTGATTAAGTTTTTGAACCCAGCTAAGTCGTTTGCAGACCAATTATAAGCGTTCTGCTTTAGATTACTCATTGGCCCACTGAAACGTGATAGTAGCTTCATACAACTGCGGGAGCCAATAACGAAAGAAAACTTCGGTATGTGTACAGTTACGTTAAATATAGTCCATTCGTGGTTACTTCAAAAATTTTCTGAAGTCCTGCTCAATTTCTACTTTTACGATAATCCTCCACCTAATGCAGACGAAGCTTAAAACAGTCTCGAAAATTACACCAAGGGGACAATTAACCGCATTTGTGAGCACTCACTTTAATAATATTCTTCATAAGAACTATTTATTACTAGTAGAGACCAGAAAAATTCACGATTTCAATGACATCTAGGCTAGACCATACAGTCTTATGTACAAATACGCCGATATTAACTGCACATTGTTTGTCGGCTGTCACAGTGGAAGGTGACAATTAGACACTGTTCTCCAGGAGGCGTCAAATACCGTGTGTGGACCAATGACTAAAGTTATATAAGCGCACGTAGTTTGAATTCTAGTTTAACCCGAAATGTATCCGCGAATTCATCTGTTATTTACTTATTAGAAATTACCAACATACCTGTTTCCTCCTTGTTTAATTCATAATAGTTATAGGGGAGTCACGGTGGCTGAGCAGTTAGCCTGTTCGCCTCCCACCAAGGCGATCTGGGTTCACTCCCCGAAGGGTCATTCCGGATTTTCGCATGTGAGAATCGTGCAGGACGATTCCGTTTATCGGCGTGTTTCACCGGGGATCTCCCGTTTCCCCCGCCCCTGCATTCCGGCTCTGCTCCATACTCACCTTAATCTCTTTCATCGGCTCTCAAGACCTCAATGTAAAGAGCTCTCCAAATATCTTCACTCACTCATAATTGTAATAGATGAAATATTTAATTTTATATATAAAATGTAAGAAAGCGTTCATGAAATAAAAATTATTATACTTATATGTTAACCGACATATAAAAAGCGTGTGCTAACTGACATATTTTGGAAACAACCATACACGTTATATATAGGTTGATTTCTTTTGAAAAGTTTGATTAAGAAGTTTGAAGAAACCGCGAATAGACTATACTAGCAAACAGTTAGCTTATCGCGCGATATCGTCGTCTCCATCAATAGTGCCTAATACATGACATCCGCTGTCGTGGTCGTTATGTCTTGTGTTCGGTTCTAGATGTTCAGGTTTCCAAGAGTTTTTAAACGGACTATATGGAGGACTTAAAAAAAAAGGCTGGAGAATAAAATACCACAACAAAAACATTGAACAGTGAACGATCGAACAAAAGCGAAACTAGTTGTCAATGAAACATGAAATAACGACCGAAAGACAACAAACTTGACAAGGAAAAATGGCGAGCAACATACAAAACTAGTACAAATTACATTACAAGGAAACTGATCCAAAAAAATTAAACACAAGAAAAAGATACAAAGAAATGACACACGCGGATAACATTTCGAGCAAAATTTTCGATGTGAGAAGACACGATAAGATTAAAAACAAAAACACTACAAAGGCAACAAAGCCAAAATGAACACAGAGTAGGAGAATATTATTTGTTTGTCAATGTGTATGCAAAATGATTTTTAAAAATATATTAAACATGACAAAAATACGAAGAAACTACAAACTGAAATACCTATTGCTAGGGAGAGGAAAATTTCGTATTTTAAACAACTTACATGATAGACTCCACGATCCTATGTATTTTTTAATTTCAGCTATATATTCATTGGTTGCTACCCTAGAGTCAAGCCACTTTACCACAGACCAGGTGGTGCGCAGTTTGGAACTTGTTTCTTTGCAGGTCTGTTATTGGCTCAGAGTTCGCCTGGGCGTGTCTAATAAACTGCAATCCAACTGAAAACACGGTAGAAATGTACATGTGTTTGAAATCTAGATTGTCCTGAGATCAATTTGCGAAATTTCCCAATTATTGCATATTGCTAGGTACTGTGGCAAGTATGGAGCAGGGCCGGAATGCAAGGGCGGGTAAAAATGGGAAATTCCCGAGAAAACCCGTCGACGAACGTCATCGTTCGTCACGATTCCCACCGTGTGATAGTCCAGGGGCGACCCTGCCGGGAATCCAACCCTGTACTCCTCGATGGAAAGCGACCGCGCTAGCAACAGCGCCGACCACGGCCCCTGACAAAAAGCGAAGCGCGGTCTGTGCTTCGTGTTGTTGTTCATATATCAACCACGAAATGATGTCTCGCGCACATGGGGAATTTTTTCTCATTGTACCCTGTTTTCTGCTGTATACAGTTCATACTGTCAAAGCTATTTCCTGTGCACACCAAAACTTTTAACTGGGACACAGTCAGATCACTATCCCATTGGCTGATAGCAAGCTATTAATGAACGTTGTAAAATACAATGACCATCTGCTTTAAGCGAAAAGATTTCAGGACAAATTGTGCTCCAGGGCATTTTAGCTCAGAACCACTTTCGTGATTGGATCATTGGATTTGTTACGCGTTTTATCTGTCTGACTGCGAAACACGGACTGTCAATATGGGAGAAACTTAATTCTGATTGGCTCACTCATGAAACAGACTGGATTCACACAACCGTGAGCAGCCAATAGTCAACTGTAGGCTGGAAGTGGGCCCATTGGATGTTGAAGTCTAGCTTTCACGTAAATCTTTTCGAGAAAATCATGTAGCCCTAACAATCCGCGTGTCCCGTTCAGTGGGAGCAATTGATCGGTGATACTGGAAATACGTATCCCAAAATAGCTCGTGTTCCTGCAGGACTGGGTGCCGTCGATTCACATCTAGACTTTACTGAATTGCAGCAAATGTGTACTGAGCTCGAAGTCTCGACCCATTCAGACACAGTGCACACATTTGTGTATATTACGCACGTGTATAGGCTGTTCACGGTAAAATGAGCACTCTTCAAAGTCCTGTTTAAGTTCTACTGTTATGCAGGTTATGTATCCTTCCACCTTATGTAAAATTAAAATTTTCCATGGCCCTCATCACTTTATTCATGCGTCGGTCAGGTGAAACGGTGAAATTATTAGAGAAGTAAACATTTTATAAATTTGCTAATTTTTACACACTGAAGGATTATAAAATCAGAGAGCGAAATAAATAATTTAATTATTCACAAACGGTTACCTAATACTTTTTATTCGACGTTAAGATACGGGAACTACTTTCCATCTATCGTTACCAACTTTACCGGGCGCATGTCACTCAGTGCGCCCGTTGAAGAATATGCAGGCATGGGCAGTGACTTTTTTCTAAGGTTGATTTCAAAAGTGCTCACTTTTTCGTGAATAGCCTTTAGGCAATTTTTGGTCCGTACTGCACACTGCGAAACTCAATGACCAGTAATTATACCTGTGCGTATAGGCTGCTCTGGGTAAAATGAGCACTTTCGAAATCCCCGCGTAAGATCAGTTTGTAGGGAAATTGTGTATTCTTCCACCGCTTGTAAAATCAATGTTGCAGTGGGCCTTATCACTTTATTCATGCATCGATCGTGCTATACTATGATACTGGCATAGAAGCAAATATTTTACATATTTGATCATTGTTACTCTTATAAGCATTAAAAAAATTAATATAAATAAATCACTTCGGTAACCACAAATGTTTACGTACCGCTTTTATTTCGACTTTAAGATTTGGAATTACTTTCCCTCAGGTGTTACCAACTTTACTGAGCGGGTGCATGCTAGTGCGTCCGTAAAATATATACGGGTAGGGGCAGTGGCGTTTTTCAAAGGTTAATACCAAACTTGCTCACTTTATCGTGAACAGCCTTTAAATCGTTCGCAAACCGTCTTACAGGTATAGGCCATAATTGTTTCATATTACTGTAGCTGAACATATAGCCTAGAGCTTGTTGTACGTGACAACGAAACAAGTGTTGTGTTGACTTAAGTACAGCATTCGTCATTAAATAATTTGTTTGCAACACCTGAAACCGTAAATTATGTAAGACCGGAAAGGGTTAAGCAATGGGTGAAATGAGACTTATTTATTCGTAGAATCACCTAGCAGTTGTCGGTGCCTTCCGCCATTCTGCATTAGAACAACCTGTATCTCAGGAAAAAGAGTTACGCCCAGCCTAGAGTTCAATATCTCACACGTGCTCTAGGAAACTTTTCTTCCATCGCTGCCCGAGTGTCTTTGCGAGAAACGTTTTCTTACGTGACGGGACCGGTCAGGGGTTGGGATATAAAAACACTGAACCGCCGTGATTTGCGGCCAGAGTTAAGGCGTTAACTCTTCAAATAATTCGATCATGAAAGTGGGTCGGAGCTGAAATGTTTTGTGATACAATTATTCGTGCAATATTTTCGCGAAAAAAAAAAAAAAAAAAAAAAAACCGGTATCATTATTATGAAGCCACGTGTCAGTTGTACACTTTCAAAATTTTCCTTGTCAACTACTTAATTTTAATGAAAGTTTTAAACCTGTGCACTGTATGGAGATAATATCACATATCGGGCTGAAAATATAATAATGTAGCACATTGCAAATTTTCCTCAAACCTTTCATTCTTTCGTGAGACACTGTATGAAAACTATGAATATATCAGGGTATGAAATTTTAAAAACCCCACCGTTAAAATAATGGGAAAATTATGTGACAAGTGTAGGGTAACATTCGCAAACTTGTGTGGGAAACATAGTTTTCCTTACGGGTAAGGTAAAATTACCGCACTCTGCAGTAAAATCTACGTATATGGTAGTGGAAAATCCCATACATGGATGGGTAAATAACCTTACGACGTGTGGATCTCCTCGTCCATTTGTAGCTATTTGATAATTGTGTTTTATATATTTCTTACCTTAAAATTAATTTTTATTACTTAGCCATACAAGCTGTCCAACATGGCTCTTTATATGTAAGGTACAATTACTGCACTCCGGAGTAAAATTCTAGTTCATAGCGGTGAACAATACCATAAATGAATGGGAAAATTGCCTTACGACGCGTGCATCTCTTCAGCATTGTCTCAACAGCTATGTGGGAGGACGGGCGGAAGAAAAATTCTTTAACACACTGATATTCAGTGAAACTGTTACGCTGTCGTCGTGGTGTAATGGATAGCGTATCGGCTTGTCGTGAATGAGGAGCATGGTTCCTACCCAGCCACCAGCAAGTGTCGAGGATTCTAGTGATGAGGTTTCGGTTACTATTGGTCAGAGATTATAGGTAATAAATAAATTGACAGTACTACTACTCCGGGATATGTTTAAATATAATTTATATTATAAAATATAGTTAATATTCCATTACTTGTTTGGCATTTTCCTCCACTTTCGTCACGTACTTTTCCGTACGATTAGGGAATAGTACTTCACATGTTATGTATGTTTACTCTTAATTTACGATGTAATTTTACATAACATGTAGAGGTAATTAGCTTCCCTTACATGCAAGGGAATTTTACCTCAAAATTGTTTTACAGTGAAGGTTTCTTCACTGCGAATAATTTCTAGACTATTATTTTCATTGTTATTATATTTGGATTGTATCCTTTTAACCATGAACTTCTGTGAAATTTTCTTGTAAAGGTAAGTGCGTATGGCTTAACTTCTCGTCGACAGCAAGGTCATTAGAGGCGGAGCAAGTTAGCAGCAACAGGTAGGAATAGGACATGATAAGTTGTAAGGACCCATCCCAGCGTTCGCCTGGAGTAATTTGAGGAAACCACGGAAAACTGAAATCAGGACGAGCAGGCCGGGATTCGAACCCATGTCCAGGCGAATGCGAATCCAAAGTTTAATCACTGCGCCAACTCGCTTCGTTCCTTGTAAAGGAAAATGTTTATCTGATTGTGTACTCCCTATGTCTAGAGACCTACAAAATTCGCGAGTTCAATGAACTGCAGGCTAGACTCTCCAATATTATGTACAGATGTGCCGATATCAACTCCACATTGGTTCTCTGCTGTCACAGTGGAAGGCGACAATTGGACACCGTTTTCCAGGAGGTGTCAAACACCGTGTGGAATAATGGCTAAATTTATATAAACGCACTTTTTTTTTTTTAATTCTATCTTGTCCCAAAATGAATCCGCGGATTCTTCAGGTCTGTACCTATGTCTTAATAATCCAATCTGACGTCAGAGGCATATAACAACCCTGAAAAAAAAACGGAATATATAATTAAAAACAAATATTTTATGTGCACTGTATTACAGCCTTTAACAGGGTGTGTATATAATTAGAATAAAGAAATTGGTTCTTATCTGGGGATTAGTGTGGAATGTATTCAGGACGTACCCCATGAGAAGAAGGACGGCAGAACAGGACGACGTGAGGCAAGCTTAAAACACGCTTTCGCGGACGCGGCAGACCATGTTCTGTGGCAATGTCGATCCAGTCCCCGCTCCAAAGTAACAAGTAGCACTATAAGTATGGGCCCCCTCACTCCAGGGAACATTGGCCACCGTGGCGCTAGCCTTCTGCTAACCCTCGGCGAGAGAAACGGCGCATAATTTGTTAATGGCAATGTCCTGCTGCGTGAAGTTCCGAGCTCAGTGCCTCCCGCCCCTCTCTCTCTCTCACACACACACGCTCACTTTCGCCCTCTCTTTCTCTCTACGCAGACCACGTGATTGCAAAGCGTCTCGGTGGTTCGTCGGACAGCGCTCCGGTCTCGCCCGGGTTCGGTCCCTGGCTCAGCCACGGCTAGAGACCCGAGAATTTCGCGGGTTCACTTCTAGACAAGTTAGAATTCACACACATGTACGTTCATGTTACTTTTGTAATTGGTCGACGTGTTGTTTGGCACATTCTGGAGATAAATGAGCCAATAACAAACATGCACTAAATTGTGCGCCCCACCACAGCCTTTTACTACCACAACAATCAACCTATAAAAAGTTGATATCTCTGTGATTGTATATAAGACTGTGAAGTCTAGCCTACAGGTCATTGAACTCACGAATTTCTCGGGGGTCTATCCATGGTGTACGAGGGAAATCTGGCTGAATTTGCCGACTGCCGAAGGGTTATTTCAGGGTTCTCCTGTCCCTCCCCCAACACTGCATACAACTCATAGAAGTGAAACACTGTTTTGAGTAAATCTTCCAGGAGGATGTGAAATATTTGAATTTGTAGATGATGCCCTGATTATAATTACAGCGTGGAACATAAGAGAGCTTGAGTCAGAAACAGAAGAAATCCTAAGGGAGGTAATTAAATGATTATGGTAGGAAATCTGCAGAGATCACCAATCATAAGGTTTAAGGGAAAACCTGTTAAATTGAAAAAAGAAATCAAGTAACTTGGAGTTATACTTGACAGCAAGCTTCGATTTCAAGACCTCATTGAATACCTCATAGATAAATCAGTGAGTTTCTTTAACAAGACCAGACCAGTGTCTACATCATCCTGGGGCTTGGGCTTGAAGACAATTAATACAATTTACTGTGGTGATCCCGATAACAAGACGAAGAAACACCGAAAGAAAGAAATGGGAAACTAACAGGAAGGAAATCTCTTATACTACTGCATTACCGAGAAAGGGCACACGTGCAGGGTTGATATAAAAACGAGTCCCGCCTTTAGTTAGCCACGTAAAAAAAAATCACAGAAGCAAAATGGTTATGCAGATCCTTTAATGCGGAAGTAGAAATTCGCTGATTGTTTGAGCAAGATCCTGGAATGTGCGATGAATCAGACTGCTGCGAAAGATTCCCTGTTTACTGGGCTTCCAGCTGGCTGTTAATTGACTGACGAACGGCTTTCCGAAATGTTTCTGGCCAGATGTGTACGCCTTGGTTTTATTTATCACGTGACGATTTACTGCGCCTTGTGTTTCTACTTCAGAAGCCTGTCACCAGGCGGTGGTTACCATTACGTTAATTTTCTTGGTCGGTAAAAAAAAAAGTGGGGGTGGGGGCGGAGATTGTACCGCGACATAGTTCTAAGCCGAGTTACGTTTACACTTAGTTTGCATTTCCTAAAAATAGAAATTTATCTTTCAGTTTTATTGGGGCTTTTATTTTGATGCATGTCAGTACCGCAGCTGTTTCTGGATCTTTATATGTTCGTTTGAAGTAATGTTTACCGGAAACATCGTAAAAAAAAAAAAAACAGGAAAAACTAAATCAATGAAAAATAATATTTGGGGGGGGGGAGGGGTGAAGAGACTATAATTCGCTGTGTCCGTAAATAATATTTTAGTAATAGATACTCGGTAACATACGTATGACCAGTGTTTCACATAACTTTATTAATCGCCGCGAGCAGCCTCGGTTTTTATGAAAGGGCGAAGAATCATATTACAACTAGCGAAATGATGAAACGCTTTTGCCGAGTATCAAGGAGTAGTGAGTTATAATACTGTATTATATATATATGTATAAGTGACGTTTCTTAGCACACGTTGAGGTTCAATTTTGTACTTAAGCTACCCTCTCCCTCCACTGAACACGACCGATTTGTCTGCCTTCACTAAGCGAGGGCTTGTATGCCCTGCACAACAGGTGAAATGTTTGTGATGTGTACACGGAAGGTTAAAAGCTCAGCATCAGACATATTGTCGCCCAAAATGCTGACTAGTGACTGGAAATTTGGTACATAATTAGATTTACGTCTTTGCTGGAAATTAAAGCAAACACTCCTAAGTTTATATTAGCTAATCGAAAGAAAAAAACAGGTTATTTAGACTCTGACTGCGGCCGACGTGAACTTCTAATAACCTTTTTAAAAATACACTATCTACCAAAAAGTAATTGGACACCTGTCAACAATGTTTGCTCGGTGGTTGTCACCCCGTTAGAATATCGTAGGGCCACCTCTTGCGGCTATAACAGCAGCCACCATGTCTGGCATGCTCTCTACGAATGTGTGCAGGACATCCACGGGGATTCGTCGCCATTCCTCTTGCAACCATTCCATGAGTTGAGCAATGGATTTTGGCCGCGCCTGACGAGCCCTCACCCGACGATCCAATTCGTCCCAAAGATGTTCTATACGGTTGATGTCGGGGCTCTGGGCGGGCCAGTCCAATCGACGAACATTGTTGTCGGCGTACAACTGCATAGTAGCCCTTGAAATGTGGCACCTGGCAGTGTCATCCTGGAAGTAACACGGGTCCATTCCGTAAAAACGCCACAATGTTGGGAGCATTTCATTATCCAGAATTTTACAATATGCCTCTGTGTTCATGCTGCCACGGTCAAACATCAGCGGTCCTACGCCGAAGGCCGTGATACACAGGTTAACTGATGTACTGAATTACCTATCTTCACGGGGGCCCAATTTCGTTCTGGTAAATAGTGTATAATGGCGATGGCGATTCTCAGCAGTAGTATCAACCATGGTAACTTACTGAAGGTATAAATTCTCTGTTATGCACGGTATCTATTTCTATTCGCCGTAAAGATTAAACGTTCGCAATTAACAACCAACCCATACAACTTCCTGATCACGCCAATCCCACACACGCAATGACTCTATAAAGTTTGCGCAGTTAAATTGATTTTCAAAGGTTAGTTTCTTAATCGTGGCTTATTACCAGACCCACTATTTTGAAATTGTAGGCTAATATCAATGGAAAATAAAAGCTATGAAAAACACTCAAGAAAGTGAACGTATCTATGACCTTACCCGTGAGTGCAACAGAATATCTAGTGTTTCACTCTTAATGTCGGCCACGGAGAATTCTTGCAATTCTCGCATAATTACACCAGCCAGTCCAAGTGAGTGAAGAGATTTGGACGGTTCTTAATATCGTGGTCTTGAGGGCCGATGAGGGTGATTGAAGTGAGAATGGAGCTTCGCCGGAATGAAGGGGCTGGGGAAACGGGAGATACCCGAGAAAACGTCCCGACCGACGTCGTCCGTCACAGTTCCCACATGCGAAGGTCCGGAGTGACCCGGCCGGGGACTGAACCCGGATCGCCTTGGTGGTAGGCGAGTAGACTAATGGCTCAGCCACCGTGCCCCCAGTAAGTCCAAGTGTACATTACTGTGTACACGAGGCGGCTCTGGGGGCCGGGGTGGAGCCAGACGGGTGAATTGAGTAACCAACCTGTAACGGGTGTAAGGCTTTGCCTGGTGGGGCAATCCGCGACCCATGCGGAGTGGTTGTTCCTTCTCGTTCATCCCTCCGGTGGAGATCTATTACTGGGTTGCATACGCCTGGCCCGCAAGTGCAGCTTGGGAAGCAGGTCAAGCCCCATCCCCTAGAAATGGGGTAAGATGCGATTATATAGCCTCTCTTACTCAAGTCTATCTCCACCTCCACGATGTTAAGGGCTGGAAACACAGTGGACAACGCTGTGGCTGACGGAGTGAGGACGATGTGCTGGGCGAGTGACGGCCCCACCCGTGCACGGGTGATCGGTCACGGCGAGAGTACAAGCCGCTTCCAGAGGTGACTTGTATTTCTCGCCAGCGGTGATGACCCGCGAGCCGGCTGCACGTCCCAAAACCGAGGCTTGTAGTGGATCTCGAGGTGGCGCAGCACCAATGAAGGGATTGTCTTGTGTCCCGGAGGTGTTGGGCTTCTCTTGGGTGAAAACTCGGTGTGCAGCGCACAGCAATGTGCAGAATAAATCGTGGGTGCCCAGGGGATCAGCGGTATTAGCGCCGGCCTAGGCCGTGCTGATCAAGGGTTAGACTCTGGGTGGCAGTGGTTGAATACCCTAATGCTTGGGGGAGACGTTCTGGAGGAAAACCCTTACTGGAAGGTAAGGATACTTTCATACGAAGGGGCGCAGGTCTGGTCCGCCAAGAAGAGGACACATTTACTCAGTGAGTGAGTAGAGGTTGGATAGGACTCGGCCCCATCAAGGTGGTGTTTGTTGGCAAACCCGGCAAGCACTGTTGATAGGTGAGGTGGTTGCACTTCTACCCACCGCGATTGGAAGGAGCGTATCTCCCTCTATTGATTGCATTCAACTGCAACCAGTTACATAGCGTGATAGCTGTTTACAGTTCCGGCTATAAAAAATACTGGCAAGAGGATGACCTGACAAGTCATCCTCTTATTACTGCACTGGAAGTTCTAGCCCCCTGTTATACCCTAACGGGCTCAGGCACGGGGGGCCCCGATCAATCAGGCAACTGGATAATTGCAAAATATGTGTACACGAGGCACTCCAATGATATTTTGGACCGGTGCTGTAAACTGCAAGCGTTAGTGGGTAATGTTGTTCACTGTTAAATCGAAACTGATAAAAACCATCTATTGAAACTGCTTCATTTTAACAAGAAACATTCTACTGACCGTTTTAGTTGCTAATGATCACTGACTATACAATGATTTCTACTGATTCCTAGTGAATTGCACTGCCCTGGTAGTAAAACCTCAGTTCATTACATTGATTCGCGAGCGGGTAACAGATTATTAAAAGATTTTTTAAATTATTTCTACAGGTTGAAACCACGTTTACATATTTAGGGGGTTCCCTGTGGGTAACTTATTCGTAAATTGTGCTACTCTTTTAGGTTATGCGTAGTTAATATTTACTGCAGACGGGGCCGCAGTGGTGTAGTGGTTAGACTACTCGCCTTCCAACAATGCGAACCGGGTTCGATTTCCGTAGGGGCTGGCCCCGGATTTTCGCATGTGGGAATCGTGCCGGACGATTCCGCTGGTCGGCGGGTTTTCTCGGGGATCTCCCGTTCGCCCCGCTCTTGCATTCCGGCCCTGCACCATACTCACATCGCTTAAACCTCATCGTCTCTCAAGACCTCGATGTTAAGAGCCACCCAAATCTCTTCACTTCCCTTTACTGTAGACGAATAAATAGCCTACAGCTCATTGGCTAGCGGTAAAAAAAAATACACGTGCTCTAGCTGTTGAAATACAGCATGCGTCAAAAATTGTCTCATTTGCAGCAAGTGAAATCCATATATTTAAGTTAAGAAAGCCTGAAAAGATTAATGGGATTATATTATATATTAAGGTTTGGTTTTCTTGCATAATAATAAAGAAGCCTACATTATTGAAGACTAGTTTCAAAATTAGCGCCGCTAAAGATATTTTAATTTCACGAATTTCGTAAGACACGCCTACTAACCGCGTATAATTGCACATGCCGTGCCCATCATTTTGAAATAAGCCAGGAACGGGTGTCGATAATGTTCCCCATTTTTAGTGATTTATGCGACCTACGCCCTCCTTGCTCTGAAAAATCGATGAGGCCGGAGCACGGATGTAAGGGAAGATGTAGTGTGTTGTTGACGACATCGGAAAACGGAGAGTTCTCATTGTGAGATTCCTGTGTTGGTTGGCCTCTGATTCGTGGAACGTTCGTACACGAACGTTAATGGGATGTGAATAAATTATGCTACAATCCATCCTGATGCAAACAGACTAATTAATGCAGAAAACCGCTTGATATATCCGAGGGAAAAAGTTTCGGAATAAAGTGAAACCACACTCTATGTCTCATTAGAGTGCTTAGCGAGATGTCTACCAGAAATCTTAGTATCTAAAACAAAGAGGATTTCCATCGTATTGGCCACCAATCTCTCATATTTTTTATTTTCAATTATTATTGCAAGCTGTGTTGTTTTCCTCGCAACAACTACCAAAGGAAGATAAAAACAATGTTCACAGGATGAACATATTCAATTTTTTATTTATATCAATTATCAGTATTTAGATGACACATGCGACCAATATTTTAACGAATTAAATATTACCAATATTTTTCGTCAAGGCTTATGCGTAAAAATATCACATGGAATACTCCACTAAGCGGAGTGTAAATGAATGACCTTGTTTATTCTAGATAGCAGAATTAACATTAAAATGGATCACTAACTGTACAGATAGAATGTAGCTGAGTTAATATCTTCAAATACGGCTTAACCCATTGCTGTCATTAAATTATTAAATTTAATATCTGATTTTGTCAAAATAAATATTGCGCCAAGTTTCGCCAAATTAAAGAAGAGTTAGTTTTAATTATATGCTTATTTTTATATGTTCCATAATTGCGGAAACCCAATCAAAGAATGTACAATTTTTGGGCTTAAATAATTGGGCAGATATGTGTGAATGTTGTTTGAGAGTCCGTTACTAGTTTCTGTCTCTTTAAAACACTTAATTTTTTTTGTCTTGCCTCACTCTGGAGCATTTTGATGGTAAAATATTGTATTTAAAACAAATAAGCAGAATTCTGAAAATTAAACATTCAAAGATTGATTGAGCACAGTGGAAAATAATTTCTCTCTCTCCACAAAGGTATTAAAACATTCTTGGCAAGTTAATGGGTGCATTTCTTTTAGGATTTAGAGTAAAAATGGTAATTAAAATAGGAAGGAGAAACCCGTACTGAATTGCAAGGAATCATAGTGTGTTTATAATTAAAATGATTTCTGATATTCTAATAATGTTCACAATTCATAAGAAAAAAAGTTTAAACATAGCTAAAAATTTTCATTTGTTTGGCATAAAATGCACAATTGAAACAATTATAATCCGAAAATTTTGAACGATGTTAAAATGCCAACAATACTTTTATATGACAGTAGAATGTAAATTGGAATTCATGACAAAGATTCCAGTATTTGACTTCGGCTCTCGCCCGTCATCTTGGATTCGGCCATTTTGGATTTTTTTTGTAGAAAATCGGTAGTTTTGACAAAAAAAAATCACTTGTTTTAACCCAAAAACAGCTTTTTTAAAACCAAGAATCACTTTTTTTTTACAAAAAATAACTTTTTGCATAAAAAAATTACCCGTTTTGCTCAGCTGCAAATAAGAACCCCCCCCCCCCACTTACCGGAAATTGACTTCAGGGGGCTCCACCCGCTATCTCATATTTCCCTTAAAATCGGGTTTTTACACAAAAATTTCCCTTTATCTCGTTAAAAATGTCCCTTTTTACCTCAAAATATCGGTCATTTTCACCTTGAAATCAGCCCTTTTCCTTAAAAATGTCTTTGAGAATTCACTTTTTCCTTGAAACACACTAAAAAATCCCAAAAAATTTATTCTTTTCAAAATTATTTAAAAATTATAAAAACCCCAATAATGTATTTTAAAAATTGTTATGAATTCCATTCCCCGGCAACCATTTTTCCCTAACAATTTCAGGTCCTTAACCGTCACAAAAAGCATAGACCGACCTACTTCACCATTCCACCAACATGCTGCCACGGCACCTCTGCCCTCACTGCTCACAGGTCCTTTAGTGTGTACCGACAAGCTCACGAGGCACTCGACAGCCCCGCCACTTGATTAGAGGTTCAGCGTGTTTGCCATTTATTTGTTCGTTTTTCCTTTCATTTGACGTTGTTGTGACAATTGACTTTTATGTAGCCCTAGTGAGACCCACTTGCTGACAAGCTCTCAGTGCGACAAGCGAGCTGGGGATCTGCCGCGGATGGGCCGGGACGCGAACCCACGACCCCTCGACTTAAAGTCGGCCAACCTACCCCTGAACTATGGGGGAGGGGCTACTACTCGTCTACAGAGAGCGATCATTGACAGCAATGCTTAAATGATGAATAGTATTCGTCCAAGTGAAGAAGCTGCATTCCCTGGTGTAATTTCATTAATGTAATAAACTATTTTTGTTATATATTTTTAACAATCAGTGCATACATGACTCGTGAAGAAAACAGATTATAGCAGACTGGTTACCCTACGATATAGGTTAAATAAGAAATAAAATATTCAAGTATTTTAGTGTTTTTGTTTTTTATAATCATTAAAGTATATTACTACAAAAAAATTAATCCGATAATTTTTACGGAAAAAGGGAAACTGTAAGGGAGACGATAAATTTTTATGGAAATTCGGTCGATTTTGAGGGAAAAAGGGAAACTATGAGGGAGGAAAGGGAAAAAAGTTGGAGGACGGTGACGTAAGAATATGACGGCTGGCCGGCGCTTGGCTACTCTGCCAGACGCCGATGCCTCAGACTTTTTATTTTCGTACTGCTTCCGCTAATGATTGGATGACAAAGTTTTAGACTAGGATAAGTTATTTGCAGACCAATTACACTCGTTCCACTTTAGATTTTTAGACTCATAATTGGCCTAATGAAATGGGACAGTAACTTCATACATGCATGACAGCGAATAACAAAAGGAAACTTTCGGACGTGTGTATGTTACGTTGAATACAAGCAACAGTCGATATTAGCGATACACCATCGTCTCTATCCAGTAATTAAAATATTTCTGCGTGACTTCTATATTGTCTAGTCACATTAAAATTTTGTCAGTAGTAGTGTACTAAAATTATAAATAGGTACCTGTAAAATTCGCGAGTTCAATTACCTGTATGCTAAACTCTACAGTCTTATGTAAAAATTTGCCTATATCAACTGCACATTGGTTGTCTGCTGTCACAGTGGAACACAACAATTGGACACCGTGTAGACCAGGCTAAAGTTATTTGAACGCACGTGTTTTGAAATCTAGCTTGTCCCAGAATGAATACGCGAATTCTTCAGGTCTCTACTTATAAAGTACCTACGTATCTTCGTAAACACTTTGCCATCAATTTGTCCGTGCCGTGAGGTTTTTATACTATGTTGGCGAAAACAGCCATTCACTTGTGGTAATCAGCAATTGCTAAACCCGTTCGGCCACACATTAATTCCCCCGAGTTGAAGTGTTGCAATTACGTAATTTTTTGGTTAAACTGTACTTGTGCTCAGCATTTTTTTTCAGCCAATGAACAACGCTCTGCTTAATCGATGTAGTGGCATTAACCATGCATGTCACAGATGCGTAAAAACCTTCACAAATAACATTAGTCACAAGCGAAACTGGACATTGGTGCCCTACTGCGTACAGATCCGGTCAAAACATTCATTAATTCTCAACGTGTCCGCAATTGTGGACACGGTGACTGAAAAGGGTTAATATGCGGCCGGTTTTCTCCACCCCACAAAAATATCTGCAACTGGCAAAGTGACATTGACAACTGTGATGAACGTACTTGTTTATATATTTTTATTCAAAAGACAATACATTTTACATTAATAAAATACATTTGAAAATTTGCATTTAATTTAATTGCATTAAAAACTGGTTAGAGGACATGCGTCATACAACCATCTAGAAGTACTTGTGTACTAAAAACTGTTCTTTCCTCAAATCTTGTCGACGTCATTAATTCCTAGGGCTAGGAAAATTCCGCGAGTTAAATGACCTGTAGGTTAGACTCCACTGTCCTGTGTATACTCGTGCTTTAGTTGTTTGATCATTGGCTGCTGCCCCAGATAGTAGACAGCGTTTCTCCACGCCCAGCAGTATGCGATTGGAAACTTGTTTCTTTACAATTCCCCTATTGGCTCAAAGTCATCCAGGGTGCACCTAACTAACTACGAACCAATTGAAAACTCAACTTCAACGTACACGCGTTTGACGTCTACCTTGTCCTGAAATGAACTAGCGAAATGTTCCTATTACTATTAATTATATAGGCAGTTCAAGCTAAAATGAGCACTTTTGAAAGCCCTGCTAATAATCTAATTGTAAGCACGCTGCATGTTCTTCCGCCTTATGTGAAATTAACATTGCCGTGGGCCTTATCACTTTAATCATGCGTCGAGTGAAACTATAAAATTATTGGAAAAGTAAATATTTTCAAATCTGTTCATTTTAACACTTCGACGCATAACAAACAGTTAGAGAACGAAATAATTTCCGTTGTCACAAATGGTTACCTAACACTTTTTATTCGACGTTATTACACTTCTAGCTATCCCAGCAAACACATCTAGACATCCCAGCAGACACTTATAGCTATCCCAGCAGACACTTCTAGCCATCCCAGCAGACACTTCTAGCCATCACAGCAGACAATTCAAGCTGTCCCAAAAACACTTTCCATCCATCGTTACCAACTTCACTGGGTGCATGTCACTCAGTGAACCCGTTAAAATGTATGCAGTCAGGGGCGGTGCCTTTTTTCTCCGGTTGATTTCAAAAGAGCTCACTTGATCGTGAACAGCCTTTAGTCGTGTTGGCAGTAAAGGAGTTCAATGTGGGAACCCGGAAGAAGGCTACTCCGCACCCAGGGGACGCACTCTAAATCATAGTCCCTCTACGGCATTCACTTTCTATCTCATATTTCCCTTAAGTGACAGGCAGCTCAGCTTCCTTGTGTGTTAAACAAAAATTTTGAATGTCAATAGCAATTTTGTTCGTATATGGACGTGGGACATCATCCCGCGCTACCACGTGATATATAATCGATATATGAGTGACCGCGCTATCTGAAAAGAAAGGTCTACGCACTTCTTACTTTCGTTGGAGCTCTATTCTTTATCTACAGCTTACTTGAAGATCCTCGTTGTCTTTTTACGTTCGGAATCTAAATCAACGATTTCAATCGGTAGATTTATTTTACTAAATCTTTAGTTAATGACTTGTTATCTAATTGCAAATCAGTGTAGTACCCAATATTGTACTGTCAGGCCAATACAATTTACTAGGAATTAGTATAATTCACTGCTTCATCAGTGAACACCAGAAAAAAAAAAGACCAGTAAAATAAAAACGGTAGATTGGGGCGGTCTTGAGAGCCGATGAGGTTGATGTGAGTTGAGTGAGTATGGTGAGGCGCCGTAATGCAAGCGCGGGGTGAAACAGGAGATCCCAGAGAAAACCCACCTACCAGCGGCATCGTCCGGCACGATTCCCATAGTAGAAAATCCGGGAGCGACCCCGCCCAAAATCGAACCCGTTGGCAGACGAGCACTCTAAACACTTCCACACCACCGTGTCCTTATCGTAAGTAGTACATTTACTGATTCAAGTGGAGCAGTTTCAAAAGATCTGCAGGCAACTCAGGAGTCGCTGTGGTTTAGTGGTTTGACTACTCGCCTCCCACCACGGTGAACCGGGTTCGAGTCTCGGCGGGGTCGTTCCCGGATTTCCGCATGTGGTAATCGTGCCGAACGATGACGCTGTTCGGAAGGTTTTCTCGGGGATCTCCCGTTTCCCCCCGTTCTTGCATTCCGCCGCTACTTCATACTCACATGACCCAAGACCTTACTCACACTGCAGTTAGATTCGCTTACTTGGAACAGTTGTTACTGTTTCCATTCTATACTGTAAGATAGGTGTAGACTTTTAACGTATCATTGCATCGGACATTCCAATGCGTATAACTCATTAAAATGCGGTACACACAAGCTTACAAACATTCAGAATAGTGCGACTTATATGAAATAAAATGACGTGGGTGTTTCTGGGTCGCGGTGGCTGAGCGGTTAGCCTGCTCACCTCCCACCCAAGGCGTAACGGGTTCTATCCCTGTCCGGGTCACTCCCGGATTTTCGCACGTGGGAATAGTGCCGGACGATGCGGCTGATCGGTGGGTTATCTCGAAGATCTCCCGTTTTCCTTCGCCCTTTCATTCCGGCGCTGCTCCATACTCACCTCAATCACTCTCGTCGGCTTTCAAGATGTCGCTGTTAATATCCGCCCAAATTTCTTCAATCACTCACGTGGGTGTTTACTTGATGTGGACGTACCCATTTGCTGATTGGATGCGCTAGGCTCTAGAACGGCCTTGTGAACTATTGGCTATTGCGTGCGGCAAAATATGTACTATTGGCTGGGCTGTCGCCGGCAAGTAATCATTCGCTGATTGGCGGACGGCGTTCAGAACATGTTGACGTGTTGCTGGCCAGTGCCGCCATTTTGCTGTCGTCTGCAGCTGGACTCCGCGGTACAAGCAGCATTTACACTTCTGCATTCCTAAGTATTGTGTGGTTACAATGCACAAATCCAAAATCCGTGTTGCCTATGCGGTAGGCGTTCATATATTCCTACACAATAAGCTGTGGATACCTGGTCTATAATAAGTCGCAATTACCGATTTCATTGGAGGGAGAAAATAGAGAGGCGCAACTTATTATAAGCCGAATTTTCACTCTTTTATTTTATGGTAGAAAGGTGAATCATTCGCGAGTTCAATGACCTGCAGGCCAGACTCCACAGTCTTACGTACAAATATGCCGATATCAACTGCACATTGGTTGTCTGCTGTCACAGTGGAAGGCGACAATAGGACACCGTTCTCCAGGAGGTGTCAAACACCGTGTGGATCAATGGCTTAAGTTATATACACGCACGTGTATTTAATTCTAGCTTGTCCCAAAATGAATCCGCGAATTCTTCAGGTCTCTATTTATGGGAAAATACAAACGCCTACCACATAGGCAGCATTCCAGCCACGTGCACTTATAATACTATGTTTTTTTTTTAACATTAACGTTAGAATTTCAAGATAACCCCAGCTCGTAACTTAGTTTTTAGGAGACACGTAGGGACTGTAATATTTTATTTACTGAACACCAATATTCGTATATTTGTACGGTTAAGATAATAAAGCGATCGTAATACGTGGTTAAATTATACTTTTTCCAGTAACTTTCTCTAAAACAAATGCAGATGTATACGTAGCTTTTAAAATATTGAGCTGTCTCAGACACTAGCTTCTTCGTTTGATTATTGCAGAAGGGATGTCATTCACATGTATTGCCTACTAGATTGCAATACCCTACCGGAATACCAACAGTTTTGTTTTGCTTTTTGCCGGTGTGTATTTGCGAGAAGATCTCCTCCTACTTAACTGGCCAATCAGGATTAGGTAACTTCAATACTGTGCGTCTTTAATTCGCGGCCAGACACCTAAAGACGCGTAACGCGGAAACCATTCAATCACGAAAGCAGATCTGAGCTAAAGCGTTATGAAATACAACTAGTCGTGAAATCTTTTCGCGAAATACAGGTGTCTCTACTGACAAGTTATTATTTTTAACTTACGGAACAAATGTTTACCATCAAACGTTGTAATATTAGTAGCTTCAGAGGCTTATTTGCAACATTGGTTTGTTAATTCAACCGTCTAAGGTATGTTGAACAAATAATATTCTCACATAAAGGATAGTTATGAAAATTTTTAATGAATTGTGCAATTTGCAGTACCTTGTGAACTTACTTACTGAGCTGGTAAATGTCTACATACGATTGCTTAATAATAATGGCCACACGAAAATAAATTATCTTGATATATGGCTCACTATCATGCACTACTAACTCTTGTACAATAACTTTTCCATGTTGAGTACTCAAGTGGAGCTCAGAAATAAATTTCTCCAGAAGAACGAAAATGTTTTTGAAATTACTGTTTTCATTTGTTTGCCTAAGTGTGTTGTGTGCATTTGTGTGTGCGTGCTTTTGTATGGCAAAGTTAAAATCTTTTGTAGTGAGCGCACATTTCAAATAAATTAAGTATACGTCTATCCCATTAGTTTGAGACCTGCCTTTCAACTTTTCAGGTTGGCCTATTAACTTTGGTGTTATAACATAATTATCAGTAACTTCATTCCCTTGAATACCTCGCGAACTTATTAAAACATCACAAAATATGTAATTAAAAGTTCGTAGCAATTAATAATTTCCCCTAAACTTTATGTGTAAGGAATTTTGACTTGATCGAAATCCTTGAATGAAACTTCTATATTACTGTAAAAAAATAAAATCAGTTATAATGAACAGCTACAAAGACTCTTAATGGCAGCATTTCCTATACTAATGCGCTTGTAAGTTACAAAGATTTGCCACTTCTGGCTTTCGCCCATACTTTATATTACGTAAGTTTTATGTATGTTAGTTATTGCTCACTTGCTAAGTATAAAATTTCTGACTCAGTGTTTCCATTGATACTCAAGTAGGCTTAACATAATTAGTTTTTTCGATGTGCTCTTCAAATATCTCACTATGTAATTTAGTTTCCATCCAAAAGTATTTGATAAATATTTTGATTTGTCAATAAACCAAGCTTTAACATTCTTTACAGAAATAAATCCGTTATATTGAACTTCTTTATAAACGTTAACGCCAATCCACTCGATGAAACGGTTCAAAACAAATAACTGTTTACTGTTTTGGAATTCACTAGGGAAGATAATCGCTTCCCTTAAAAAAAAAACTCCGATATTTTAATTTAATGTAATAGTGGTACTATTTCGTCAGAAGGACTGCATTATCGTCAAATTTTCGTAAACGATGAGCCCCTTACAAATACACAGACTTCTGTATCTGAAAGTTGCAAATATGGCATACGTAAATCAAAATAAATAACGTAGTTTATAGTAAATACGTTTCATTTTAATTTTGTTGTAAATTTTCCTTTATCAAAAAATACACACTGTAAATGAATAAATACTTCAGTTTCCGGTAAAATACAAACGAATTAAATCTAAATGCTGCAAGAGGAGATTCAGTACAGTTAAGATTGTCATTAAATAAAAATTGCTGTATTTTGACGTTCAAAAACATGTTTTAAGTGCTCGCTAGTTAGTCACTGTTTGGAGTTGACATCTGGTATCATCGTATTCGTATTCCGCATTACAGAAAATGTTTTTCGTTTCGAACTACAAATATTTAATTAATAGAGTCTATAAATAGTGCACTCCCTCAGCAATTTAATAAAATTTATTTAGTCTTAGTGTTTCCGCCTAGTTATGTTTAGTGGATGTATTTCGTAAGTTTTTCTGTGACTCAATCATCGACATAAGCAAATAGTTTAATCATGTAAAATTTTTAATCTGGAATATAAATTAAATTCCTCATTCCGAGATATAATTAAAAATACTCGTTGACAGAAATAAATATTCTGGTAGTTGAAACAACACAGAAATGTCTGTTAAATAATTTTCTAGACGCCACATCACTGCGACTTGTTATTTCCACTTTTTCCCCGTTAGGATTATGGAAGGTTTTTCACGTCAGCTTTGTGAGATTATTAAGAGGGTTTTAAAACGGTAGACGTTATTCGGTAGGGGAACGAGAAAGACACGATGTTTACCAGAGCAGCGCGTCTTTTTAAAACAAATACGACAGAAATACATCATGGAGAGCAAGAGTGGGCGAGAGAAAAAACCGTGTCCATGGCTTTCCAGACCTTTCTCTCTGTCGGCGATAAGCGTAGCTTTAATATATCAAAAAACTCTTATTCAAAAATAAAACGGCACAAAATCAAAATAATTACAAACGGGAAAGATAACAAGAGGAAAAAGCAGACGGCAATAAAGAATATTTTAATTCTAGTGACGAACGAATTTTTAAAAATGTAATTACGCTGGAAACTCACAAAATGAAATAATAAACAGTCACCAATGACGAGAGACAGGAGTATGTCGTGAAAATATTTATGGTCATGATATATTTCAATATCCTACGCCCACAGCTACAACTTCATTTGGTTATTGGCGGCGTGTCTATGAGAGAAGACAAGTTCTTACTACACTGGGCCAGTCGGAATAAAGTTCTCCGGTACTCAACGTCCATGATCCGCGGACAGACACTTGAGGCACGGCGCATTAAAAATAGCTCAGACACGAAAGTGCATACGAACAAAGGTGTTTTAGAGTACAACTGGTCTTGCAATCTTTTTGCGAAAAACACCTACCAATGACTGATGTAGTCGCGAAACAAACCCGCATCTATAATGCAACAACAAGGACAATTCGTTGAAAATAAAGTGTCACGTTTTAAAATAATTGCAAATGGAAAAAGTGAGTGATCGTGAAGAGAAGTAGACGGATCGTAACAGCGAGGTCTAGAGAGTCGGTAAACGTGATTGAGGCGAGGAGCCGGAGAGAAAGGGCGGGGGAATCAGAAGATCCCCCAGAAAACCCGCAGACCAGCGGCATCGCCCGGGAGTGACCCGGCCGGGGATTGAGCCCGGTTCGCCTTGGTGGGAGGCGAGCAAGCTAACCTCTCAGCCAATAGGGTCCCTCAAATGAAAAATGTTACTAGTTTTGTAATTTGATATAGAATTATTTAATATAGTAAGAAGTATTTAATATCATTTAAAATAAATGCACGAAATTAAAAGCTTTAAACGAAATCACACTGTTAGTTACAAATGTGCAGTTTAACGTGGCAAGTTAGTGCGGGTGGTGTGGTGGGGATGTTGAATTCCGCTTGCCCGCATAAATCATTGATAGTTAGGAGAACCGGAATTTCACGAAAAGATTTCCACACATGCTAGATTGCAAAACCCTACGGGCATACAAGCAGTTTTCTTCTGATTATTGGTGGCGTGTGTTCGTGAGAAAACATTTCCTTACTTGGCTGGCCAATCCGAATTAGATAACTCTGATACTGTGGTTCTGTGATTCGCGGGCAGGCACATAAACGCGGAACCCATAGATAATCCAATCACAAAAGTGGATTTGCGCTGAAGTGTTATGAAATACAACTGGTCGTGAAATATTTACACAAAATTTGGGTGTCCCCATTGATAGGTAGAGAGAAACCTGAAGAATTCGCGAATTCATTTTGGGTCAAGCTAGAATTCAAAACACGTGCTTCTATTTAACTTTAAGGTTTGGTCCACACGGTGTTTGATACCTCCTGGAGAACGCTGTTGAATTGCTTCCTTCCAATGTGACAGCAGACAACCAATGTGCAGTTTATATCGGCATATTTATACATAAGACTGGAAAGTTTAACCTGCATTTCATTGAACTCGTGAATTTTTCAGGTCTCTATTGGTAGGGACACTCAAATTTCGCTAAAATATATCCACACCTGCTATATTTCAATACCCTATGTGCATACTAGAAGTTTTTTTTTGTTTATTGGTGGCGTATCGCTGAAATGACATTATCTTCCTTGACATGCTAATCAGAATTATGTCACTCCGATACTACACGTATGTGATTCGCGGGCAGACATCTAAGACGCGTAATACCTACACTGATAAAATGTTCCGTATATTTACGGAAATTATTACGGGAATGTATAGTACATACACGGAAACTCAGTCCGTAATGTAATGACGAAAAAGGGATTCGAATACGGATAGTCTCCGCATTTCCTATATATTCGGGTTTCAGGGACAAACACTGCCGAGTCTACACGAAACTTTCGTCGCCACTGTTTGTAACCAGAAAATTTGTTTCTGCGGCAGTTAAGGTTATCCACTTCACTAATATTAAATAGTAGCAACAGGCGTCTGTAACATTTAGCAACACTTTGAATACACTAAGTTGAATAGAAACTGAGAGAGTCGCCTATGCGACTAATATGGAAAGACAAAATGTATCACAATCGTCACACGGAAGTTGTAGGTGAGTGGGGAATTGAAGGAGAGGTTCCGTGACATTTACGGAGAGTACGTTTTTGAAAATCAATCTGTCCGTAATTTTACGGAGTGTTTACAAACACCTCTGGATAGATATTTACCAGCACTTTCCCGTAGAATAAAGGCAATTTTTTTTTAACATTGTAGGTCATCTAATACGGAAACGTGGATATGAGCTGAAGTGTTATCAATATACATGTGGTCACAAAATTTACTCGCGAAATCGGGTGTCCCTAATCATTGACCATGATCCGGTGGACTGACACAGGAATTCGCGCTCAAAACCGGTTGCATTCCGGCATACGATAGCCACTCACCAACAATACCTTACGGGTGCTGCTGACCAAAGTATGCGTTATTTTATACTTACTTGTAAGAAACAACGTTCAACTTGTAAACAATACTTCTACGTAGGACCGCCTGTTTTTCGCGAAAAGATTCACGAGCAGGCTAGGCTTCAATATCCTACGTGCACATTTGCAGCCTTCAATTGGCTATTGACAGAAATCTGAAAAATTCGCGAGTTAAATGACCAGCAGGCTAGACTCTACAGTCTTATGTACAAATATGCCGATATCAACTGCACATTGGTTGTCTGCTGTCAGAGCGGAAGGCGACAATTAGACACCGTTCTCCACGAGGTGTCGTACACAGTGTGGACCAATTACTCAAGTTGTATAAACGCACGTGTTTTCAATTATAGCTGCTCCCAAAATGAATCCGAATACTCTCAGGTCTCTAGCTATTAACCGATTGTTAGGGACACCCGAATTTCGCGAAAAAATTTCACGACCAGTTGTATTGCATAACACTTTAGCTCAGTATCGGAGTAACTTAATTCTTATTGGTCAATCAACTAAGAAAATATATTCTCACAGACGCACACCTCCAGTAAGCAAAAGAAACAGCTGGTACGTTAGTAGGGTACTGAAATCCAGCTTGTGCGGAAATTTTTTCGTGATATTCAGGTGTCCTTACCGATTGCCTTTGTGTTAATACTGACTGCTACATGAGTGAACCAACTAGAATTAAGCTTTTGCGATACTGGCCGTCCGTGATTCGTGGGCGGATAGATATCATGCATAAAAATTGATATTACCCAATAACAAACGTGGTTCTAAACTTAAGTGTTTTGCAACACAACTTGCCTTGAAATCTTCTTATGAAAAACTTATTCGTCAGGACTGAAAAAATTTCGCTTGTTCATTTTAGTACCCGATAGACTTCAAACACGTGTGTATTTCTGTCATGATAGCCAATAGATCACAGTTTCTTAGACACGCCGAGGTGAACTCTAACTGGGGCATCAGCCAACGAACAGAAAGCTGAGCCTCTATGATAAATATTATCCTGTAGTTTGGCACACAGGTCGTTTAAAAAGCGAAATTTCCCTGTCCTGAGTTATTAGGTCAAAAACAGCTATAGCTATAGTTTTAACATGTGCTCGGAGAAATAGTGGGAATGAACACTTTGCAAGGTTATGAGAAATGATAAGTTAATGTGAGCTTTCTTGAAGAAGCTTGTTTCCGTTCCATATGTACTCTTTCCTAGCATAAATTTTTTTTAAATCACATAGTGTTTGTGTCGTGACATGTCAAAATCACAATTTTAATGTTTTTTGGACTAACAAATAAAATGAAAGAAATCTATTATTGAAAATATAAAAAAGTAGTAGGGGCGGGCGGATCCTACTTCATTTTTGATTAATCGGATTAACCCTTTTATATCAAATTAATTTAAAGGGTTAATCAAAAAGGGTCAAATTTTAATCATATTTTAAACCGATCAAAAAATTCTTGACCCGATCTTTATCCGATTGAAAAATTCCTTTATCCAGTCTCAATCATATCAATTTTTTATTTTATTTTTTAAATTTTGTATATCATTATACTTTATTTTCTTTCTTTCTTTTTGGTTGATGGTAGCAGGAGCTATGTACGATGTTGACGCTGTGGACAGCAGACAGTTGCTTCAAAGTTTCTCTCTCGATAAATCAACACTGTACCATTACGGCCTACTCATGATATTTTCCGCTGTTATTTTAAACTGTAAAAATGATATATGTTGCAATTGGGGCTACCCAAATATTTCAATATTTAAATAGGCACTGTTTAATATAGAAATAGTATACTAAACAACTAGGTAAAAATAATATTTTAACTGTGAACTATTTCTTACCGGCTGTTAACAACATATCGCTGCTTAATGTTGTTAATTCTATTTAAAAAAAATAAATATTACAAGTTATAGAAGATATTCAGATAAAGTTTAATTTATTCAATAATACAGTACTCTGAAGTTGACCACAGTGTTATATATTTGTAGAATACAGGTTATTGAAAAAACAGGTTGACATGTTATGCCGAGAGTATTTTTCAAAGGTTGATTTTCATAGGTCGCTTCCAATCAGGAATGGACTATAGATCGTTATATAGTTTACTTATCAGAATATATGTACGCTATTGTGTCTGCTTTAAATCGTAGTTTGTATTCGGGGAGCTCCAGGTGATATTTCTGTTGTGTCTGTTTAAAATTCAAAATGTGGGTTCCGAAAATCTGTATTTGTCCGGGAAGAGCTAAATCACTGTCTGTGCGGTTGGCTAATTAAAATTCTTGCAGTGCTTGGTACAGAATTACATTTTTTCTAGATATAATTCACGATGTGTATGAGTAGTGTGTAAATTGTATTGAGAGTTTTTCTGCCATAATTTCAACTCGCCCGCAAGATCCACGTATATAAGTTGGCCCACGTCATACACTGATGCAATTCCTTTACCATCCTCAGAGCTGAACGGGCGTCGGCCGCACTCCACATAAGAGCTTATAAGTCTCCACAAATCATATAATAACGTCATTCCTTCTCGCAGCCAGACATATGTGTTTTGGGAGAGGTGCAATTTTATGATGCGTGTTAATCAATTAATTTCTTTTTACATTCTAAACGTTCATCTCGCCAGTCACACAGGCATACGGACGTGTAAGGTATGTGCGAAAGGCGTCATATATATATATATAACGAACAATATATATATATATAGTTCGTTTAATTTATAGGAACATTTTGTTGTAGATCGTTAATTAACTCATTTAGGAAAGGCACAAAATTTTGATCGCTTGGCACTTGTCGACACCAGATGTTATTCATGTAGTTAAAATTCTCTCTCATGTAAATTATATTTCTAAGATTGCGACTCATGTTATGTTTAATTCCATACTGGAGAAATTGCACCTACTATTCGCGTAGTCGTTTGAAATTTGCGATCCGATGCATGTAATTTATTCATACATGAAACACTCTTAAATACTCCAAAGTTTAATTTGCATTTGGAAAACAGATTGTTTGTCATTACTAACACGTTAATCGCATCTTTCAAAGTCGCCTATCTACTAAAACTGTCTACGAGCAATATCTTCCCCCCAAAAACATAAAATTTACACTAGGCCACTCTTAGAAATCGTTTTAAACACTATTAATTTCTCTCGTGTGTTAAATATATTCGTAAAAATCGCCTATCTACCACCATCATCCCTACAAACACATCATAATTAGAAACAATAAGAACATTTACACTTAGCCCACTCTTGCACTAAACTCTACACCTATATAACACTTTGCAACCCATCACTCATGTCAGCTGCCTGTAGGACACCACAGAGTCAACATCGCACACAGCTCCTGCTACCCCCACCCAAAAAGAAAGAAAGAAAGACAATAAAGTATAACCATGCACAAAATTAAAATAATTATAAATGAGAGTATCAAGATCGGATTAAGAAATTTTTAATCGGTTTGAGATCGAATTAAGAATTTCTTGATCGGATTTAAATGGTATTAAAATTTTACCTCTTTTTGATTAACCCATTCAATTAATTTGATATCAAAGGGTTAATCCGATTAATCAAAAATTAAGTATGACCCGCCTGCCCCTACTACTTTAAAACAGCGTCTGAAAGACCATATCTCATTTCATTTAAAGGTATGCTTAGAGAAACTTATCTTATAGAAAATTATATACTACTGCAAATTAAAAATAATATAAAAAACATCGGTATTTTGAGCAGCTTTTTTAAAAATGGAGAAAAAATATTAAAGATTCCTTGAAGTAACTTGTGGTATTATTTTGCAATGTGAATCATCTCATTTCGGTTAGTGAGTTATTTTTTATTATTTGTACCTCTGATAAACACCAAAGTGGTGATTTTGACACGCTTTTGTGAAGTAAAAATACCGTCTAACATTTTGCTGTCGAGGGAAAACTATTCATAAGTAATGTCTGCTAGTTGAACAACAATTCAAACAAATGTAAAGTAATGAATTTTTTTCTGTGAACATCGCCCTTAAAAGTGGGCAACGTAATTGCGACCACAATTTGCGAAGGAGCGACAATTACGCAGCCGAGCTCAGCCCTTCCAATTGTTCTGAAAATCCGGCTCATCCCATCGCCGTAGCACAGAGCAGATAAGAAATGGCGCCACGAGTCTTCCCACGTTTGCGTACGCATTCTCCAATTGGCTGCCCGAGGATCTGGAAAAAAAAACCTTGTGCTTGGTTGGCTGCTGAGTGCTGCGAAATATTCTCTATTAACTGTCCTGCCATCTCGCGAATAGGTTACCCGGTGCAGATTTTGATGTACGGCGTTCAGAAAAGTTTGTTATTAGTAACGCCATTTTTCCTTGGTCGTGCGTGTGGGGTTCATTGGGTAAACGACTGTTTCATCACTGTGTTCTTCAACGCACTGTGATATTGCGTTGTAAATTATCCAGTTGATAAGAGTGCGAATTTTCGCCAAGCTATGAGCAACCCAGAGTCACAAAATACTTAACCGTTCGTTCACATATTAATTTCCGAGTGTTGCAACCACGTAATTTTTCGTATGAACTGTACTTGTGTTCAGGATCTTTTTACAGATAATGAACAACTTGCTGCTTGTTTGATGATATTAGCATCAACAACTCATGTAAAATACATAGAAAAATCCACAAATAAGATTATCCACAGGCAAGACTGGGTACTGGTTCCCTGCTGTGTACAGTTCCGGGCATAACTATCATTCATTTGCAACATGTCCACAATTGTTGACACGGTGACTAAACAGGTTAAGAATTCAGAGGTGAAATAAACAGCGACTTATAACGAACTCCAGCCACACACGCCAGTAGAATGACGTCGATGCCCATCAACACGTCAGAACGCCGCTCGCCAATCAGCACCTGGTATCATACTTGCCAAGAAGCATATCAGCCACTATGGAGTCTTTCGCAGCACGCTGTAGCCAATCAGACACAAGGCCCGTTCCTAGATCCTCGCAAAGCCAATCAGAGAATGGGTGCGCCCCACATCAAATAAATTACCACGCCATTTTCCCCCTGCGTATTTATCTACTCTGTGGTAACAGCGAATGTAACAGGTACGGGGACCTGTTTTTCGCGATAAGATTCCACGACTAGCTGTGATCGAAAACACTTTAGCACACACCCTCACTCTAAATCTAAATCAACGGAACTTTCATTGTTTAAATCAGTTAACAGCGCCTGACTTATTCAACAGTTACGTCAGTCAATTTAGCCACCTAACATATTATCTCGAGTATACTCGTTCACGAATGAATGACTAATTACGTGTTGTAAAATAGGTGAAACTATGGTCGGTGCCGTACAATATCATAAGCCAGCAGAAATTCAAACAGCGCCTTTTGCCTGGGCAATTCTATTGACTGCTGCTAACACACCAAAAATTTACTATTGGATGCTGCCAATGCCATACACCAATATGAATTATTTCCATAGGTTCCATCATGTAGGATATAGAGATCTGTAAAATTCGCGAGTTCAATTACCTCTGCAGTCTTATGCACAAATATGCGGATGTCAACTGCTCATAGGTTGTCTGCTGTCACAGGGGAAGACGACAATTGGACACAGTTCTCCAGGAGGTGTCAAACACCGTGTGGACCAATTACTAAAGTTATATATACTCATGTGTTTTGAATTCTAGATCTACCCAAAATGAATCCGCGAATTCTTCATGTCTCGACATATCATATGTCGTGTTATTGTAACCCCACTCTCAAGAAAAGCTGGATACATTTTAAACAATAAGCTAAGTTAGTCCCGCCGAACGGCAGAATGAGCTCCGACTATTTTGGCATCCAATCAGCTAACGACCTCTAATGGCGTAAATTAAATTTTGTAAAGTCTAACATTGGGTTTCGTTTAATAACGCAAAATTAAGAGGCCTCTCAGCATTTATGTAAACTAGCTAAAGTTATGTAAGGCAACCCACTTAAAGAAGTAGGTATGTCTTTGACTAAAACGCCTCTCAATAATACAGGTTTCTCACAATTTAAATCGGAATCTGTGAATATTTACTGATTGCCAATTAAAACTGCTCCAGCCCGAATCAGTAGAATAAATATCACTTATTCGGCAGTTAAAAGAAAACGAATATTACACAGTTAAAAATTAGTTATTTATGGGTGGCTAATAAATAATCTCCAGGATAAAAATAACAGAGCATTCCTATGTGAGATAAGTTAAGTACTATCTATTTTGTCACAAAACCAAATTTTGTATACACAAGATATTTGTGGAGGGGATTGGGATCGAACCCCAGCCCAAAAAGGAAAGCGTGCTGCAGTTCCCATAACCAGCTATCTCACCTACTTCTTATTTCACCACTGCATAATGAGTGCTTGTGTTATGGGTATGGGATCAAAATATAGTTTTCAAACGGGTGTATATTTCATGATGAGAAAGTACTTCATGACATCTAAATATATACTTATTCTGCGCACGTATTCGTATTTGCAAGCTTCGAAAGCCAATGTAAGTTATGTTTAGTTCGCATTATGTCCTTTAAAGTATAACTAATGTGGTTTCAATCTACGACGTTATCGATGTTCACTAGTATTCGCCATTTTAAAATGCAACGAGACACTACAGGTTTGAACTGTTAATTTTAGTGACAGCTTGATCAGTAATAATTGAACTAATTCGACAATGGGATGGTTCAATAAGATAAGAGGATTTTCATCGACAATATTTTCGTTTTCTGCAAGTTGGCTGACCAAATAATAGGTTAAGAAAATAGGCAAATTTTACTAAAGATTCGCTTGTTTATAACTTTCCAATGTCGAATAAGCACATTTATTAGTAGTCAATCTGTCACTCAAAACAACAGTTTGAATATGTGAAATCTCGTTGTGTTGTAAAATGGCAGATACAAGAAACAGGGACAACTTCTTTAAATTAACAACATTATCGCTTAAAGTGCAGACTCATTACTAAATCTACCTTTGATTGAATTTTGAACCTTGCAAATACATGTACATGCGTAGATTTCGACAACATGGAGTACTGCCACTTTACGAAACTTAAACCCATTTGCCATAGTCTCATACTGCATTGGAAAATACAAGAATTATGATGTCAGTGGCAAAATAGCGAAGTTGAAGACCGGTAAATCTGTTGCATTTTTGGGGGAGGTTCGAGCCCATACACACCCAACTAATTTTTTAATGTACAGGTAATATTTTTTTTGCTACAAAATAATGATATTTAATTTATTTCACTTCGTAATGCACTTTTTTATATCCTGGCACTTATTAATTAATCAACTATAAATAACCGATGTTATACGGTTTGACTTAGTGAATCTCTTTTAACTGAAGATAAAAGTGGTTATCTTTTTCCACTGACTCCGAATGGAGCAGTTGCAACTGGCACCAGTCGAGATTCACTGATTCCTATTTATACTGCCCATACAGATTGTCTTCTTATGTCTTGCTGCTGAGAATATCGGCGAGCGGAAATACATACGACAAACAGAAAAGAAAGGAAAGCTCTTTGATAGTTTCCGATGTCTTTGACGTCTGTGATCACGCTGGGAGGGTTCATAATAGAATCGCCTACGCTTATATATTGAAACTGTCTTCTTCGGCAAAGGTCTGACGTGATACGTGCGGCTGTAGCAAAATGGGAACGATTTGATAAAGAATAAAGCTCCAAGCTGGAGGCTGGATTTTAAAATTTCAATCGCGTTCAGTCGCAGTGTCCACAATCGTGGGAGTGTTACACCTAAATTATGCTTATGACGGGCACTGTACACAATACACCGGAACGAAGTCTTAATTATGGCCAATCTGATTTGTGGAATTGTCTACACCTGTTTGACGTGAGTGGTTAACGCCAATATCATCGCACATTCAGCACGTCGTTCATTGGCTGCTAGACGAATACTGAACACACGAAGAGCACGTACCAAAAATTACGTCATTGCAACACTTAAACTCAGAAATCGATGTGCGACCGAACGGCTTAAGGACTAAGACCGAGTGTAGTTCGGGGCACAATACTTGTAAGTAGAGATATGAAGAATTCGCCGAATCATTTTGGGACAAGCTGGAATTCAAACCACGTGCGTTTCCATAACTTTAGCCATTGGTCCGCACGGTGTTTGACACCTCATGGAGAAAGGTGTCAAATTGTCGCCTTCCGCTCTGACAGCAGACAACCAATGTGCAGTTGATATCGGCATATTTGTACATAAGACTGTAGAGTCTATCCTGCAGGTCATTGAACCGCGAATTTTTTAGGTCTCTTTTCATAAGGATATTTTTTTTTGTAGACCAAATTAGCGAAGTCAAATTTTAACGATTTCGCTTATGTTTAGTGCCATCAAAAAGTAAATTTCTATAGCAGAAGAAAAGTAAAATTTAATTAGCTTTAATTAACGTGATATATGTTAAGTCCTCTACATAACTAAGGCGACGATGACTAAGACTCAGTAAAATGGCTCCTACATCAGTTGACGACCAGACAGTGATGAGGAAAGCTCTACAGGACAGTGCAGTTACAGGCGAATGATGACTAGAGACCTGAGAAATTCGTGAGTTCAATGACCTGTAGGCTAGTCTTCACAGTCTTATACTTTCATACAGATATCAACTGTTTATTGGTTTATTGTTGTGGTTGTAAAAGGCGATGGTTGGGCGCACAATTTATTGCATGTTTGTTATTGGCTCATTTATCTCCAGCAGGTGTCAAACAGCACATCGGCCAATTACAAAAGTAACATGAACGTACATGTGTGTGAATTCCAATTTGTCTAGAAATAAACCCGCGAAATTCTCGGGTCTCTAATGACGACCGCAATAGGATTGTGGTACTTGGGAATAAAACTGGTGTTATCGGATTGGTGGATATAGGTAAGTAGCGTTTACCTTGCATTGAACGCTAGTTGATTTGTAATGTCCTCAAGACAATAACATTATAAATAACGGTAGTGAAATTTCGCGAAAAAGATTTCAAGACTTGTTATGTTGCAAAACACTGTAGGGTAGTTTAACTCTCTTGATTGGCTTAATTATTTTCGACACGTGATAGCTGTCTGCTCACGAATGAAGTAGGAGCCTTGCCGATGTGGCCGAATTCTGAGTGGCGCGTCAAATATGAAAACGCCTTCACAAGCTGACAGCAACCACTGACAGTAGGCAAACTACTGTTGGGTGCTTATAGTGTTGAAGTCTAGCTTGTAACCATTTTTTTTTTTTGCGAAAAATCACTAGCTCTAATTATATATAACGTTGTAAGTAAATTCTCACACATGTAAATGTTTCTCCTTGAAATTGAATTAACTTAATTCAGAAATTTCTAACTAATTAATAAATTAATTTGTTTATATACATATATGTTCGGAACACCACAAATTAGAAGCAAATCTCATTACTTTGATACGAAAACGTTGCTTATCTCGTTACTTCTTAACGAGGAGGGTTGTGTTATTGTATTTCCAAATATCAAGATCGTCGCGATGTTGCTTTTTAATTTGTGTGACTGACCGCTGTATTAAGTCAAGTGACCCTAGCGACTTATGTTACAATGTGTTCAGGAAAGTAAGTATAGTCGATGTCCCGGAAGGTCTGTGGGCGTTTAGTCTCCCTTTTATATATTTTTTTTTCTAGTTTTTTGTTAATGCGCCGTTATGTGCAGAGTTCTCAAAAATTTTATAAAGTTTAATTTTTGTTACAGAATAGATTTAAAAAAAATTTATTTTGCAACTAATAAACTGTTGATTAAAACGAGCGAAACAAGTTGTATTAGAAATTTTTGACTTAAGATTCCACTCTACCTTCATGGTTAGTTATGAATTTGAGTGAATTTATTGATTATTTGTTCACTGTTTACTTGACCTAGGAGACATTTTTATCCAAAGAAGAGCAACTACGTTAATCATTGATATTTTTAGATTGCTTCTGGTTGTAAAAAAATACTTAATTGTAGTTTATATTATGCTATGGTTAGTAAATAAAGGTAATTAACGCTGTTTTAAAGAATTTAGAAAATATTTTTATATAGAGTAATGCAGAATTATAACAGCATTGTAACTACAGTTTCGGTCTTGTAAGGTCATTGTTCGTTTCCAAGAAAACTGAAAGAGAAAAATTCTTTCTTCTCCTTTGTTCAGTTCCTGCATTCACTGCAGTGTTGTTCAGCAGTCTTCCTCCAGATGGCAGCACCGAGGTACGGCTACCCCCATCACCCCCGACTCGAGGAGGACCCTGCTACCACCTGGTGCACCATTCCTTCCTTCAACCCCCCCCCCCCCCCCCCTTTACTTCTCCTTCAACATCACACACAAACAGGCTCGTCATCCTTCCTCTAGCTATCCTCCCAAACTGTTGTGTCCAGAACTGTGTTGTGACGGATGTAAGCTACTGGTGAAGTGAATGTTCAAAATGCATCATTCGTCCAGATTTAGCAGGAAGGGAGAAGTGAAACCAAGACTGAATCTCACTGCCAAGCGCAAGAAAAGAAACGGTGCCCACCTGCTGGAGAACTGGAGTTTCGAAAATTGTTTATATAACCAGACCCATAAACACGAGACCGTGAAAATGTTTAAAAACATCCGGCATCAAATAAAAGTGCTCGTGACGAGAAGTTCCAACGCACACTAACAAAATCTAAAAGACGAGAAAGGGAGAGAAATATTTTATTACATGAATCCAAACTGCCAAAAGAATAGTAAAATGTATTAATTTATGTAGTAAATATTTGCGTGTTATGATCGTCAGCATTTATTTTCTCACGGGCACTCTGACATATGCGAAGTTTTAAATGAACAAACACAAAATCCGTATGCGAAACAAGCAGACATATCTGAACGAATTTAAGTTCTACAATTATATAAGTGCAATTATTTGCGATGTTGCAGTAATTAAAAGTGAAATGAAACTGCTACATCTACGTGGCGCCTTGTGTTAGTTATAGTATTATGTTAAACTTATATTCCGAGCCGAAGTGCTATGACCAGTTTGGATCAACATTCCGTATATTGTTACAGATGTCTATGGTAGAAAATTGTGCACGTAGTTTCGGCATCTTAGATCAATGCGATTATTATCCGATACATAGTTTATCGTATAATTAGTTATGGCCCTATCGTATTTTCAAGTACCCGGTTTTTATTATAAGATACAATGGTAACGAACATGTATCAAACCAAATACTTGATTTCAGTTTGCTATACGGATTTACGTACACATAACAGTTTGAAGTTGACATGTTTATCCTGTTACTTTTCTACATAAGCTTTCGTGCACGCATGCTGTTTATTATAAATAAACTTGAAACGTTTCGTTTTTCCCAGTCCACAATACGTTTAGGCAATGCGTTTACGCGTCCGTGATGCTGGTGGGCTTATGTGCCGTAGAACCTGAACAGAAATGTGCCTTACGAAATGTTGTTTTCGTCAGACATACTGACAGCTTATATGCAATATCTGAACTTTCCCTTTGGTATAGTCCATTTAATATAATTTTACCAAATTTTGACAATTCTACGAAAGAACTACTAAAACACTCATTATTCTTCCGCCACAGCCGTTCTGTCTGTGATGGCGCCAATTTGGTAAACAAATGCCATGTGGCTCCCAGTGCTTGTAAACCCACATAATGTGTAATTTCACACATAAATGTATCGAAGTTATTGGAGGTAGTCCATTTCATGTATATTCACTAAATTCTGAAAGAAATGATGAGCAATGTAAGAGCACGTGAATGGCATATCCTTACATTTCTAAAGTACTGGATAAGGTGATGAGTTGCTGCCATAACTTTGTTATGTTGGAGAAGATGATGCTGACGTAAAAATCATTGACACATTTTCAGAACTATGTCATTAATACCAGTTGCTTAATATTGTAACAAAGAACCAGCAAATAAATTCAACAGTTATATTATGATTATGTGTAGGGTAATTTTTAATTTCATATCTAGCTAAGGAAATTTGCTATCATATTTAACTAAGTAGGTTGACGTATTATTTACTATTTTCTAGGATATAATTTTTTTAATAAGGAAAAAAATTTAAGGACACGAGTAAATAGTATTTATGTAAATGCTGTTACAACAAACATGTTTGTATAGATTTCATAGTTTTCATTGAATATTGTCAGTAATAGTGTTTTTTGGTGTACTACTATTCAATTTATTATTATAACATTAAAATAATTTAATTTTTATTTCATTATGCATTCTACGTGCTTAAATTGCTTTCACAAAACACTTTATAACAAGTGCATTATACCTATAGTTTTTTTTTCAGTAACGACTATGTTTACTGTAAATGTTGATCGAAAGTTTTATTTTGTTTTTAATTTTCCTGCAGTGTTTATATTTTTAACATAATTTATTTTATCTACCCAAATAATTATATTCATTTGTATTAAAGTAATATTGCATAGTAATTGTATACCAAACATCCATTTTATAGGTACAGGGTTCCCAGACATTTTTTCCTTAAAATTTAGATTTTGTTTTTTAAAGAAAATTTTTATGTTGTAACTTGTTTGAAATTTTTTAATAATTAATATTTGTTCAGTTTTAGTTTAATTGTGGTTTGTTTTTCTTGTGTTAATAGTTTTGTGATTTTTTAGGTTTTTTTTTTCGTTTTTCCGGAAGTTAGTATTGGTTTTTGTGTTATCGTGATACGTAATTTCCTGAAACAGGGATTCTGGTGGGACTTTTTGAGTAAGGCGGCCACGATTCAATTCCGCTGGGATTGAATCGGGTCAGTCCCCGCAGCCAGCGTAGATAAATAATTTTAGAGCGGTCCCGAAAGCAGTTCAATTGATAGGAACCCACGCTGCCATTGACAAGAGGTCGCAGGTGTGCGTTATTGTAGGGAACTTTTGGTGGTTCACGTTTTAAAGCTGCACACAAAATTACAGTTTAGATTGATTCCAAATACGTAGCAAACACATCAATCAAAATACAGATGAGTAGATGGGTTTACTGAAGAGTAAGTTAAACAGCTTAGGTCGTACGTCCGTCCATGGCGAAGGCGTCAGTTTCTCGCTGATCCCTCAAAAATTAGAAAATCTTAAACGGGCCTCTTCTTGACATGCTCTAATTACAATCAACTGTTATTGGTGTCCCTCCCTGGGCACGAAAAACCCCAATTTTGATAGACAAACATATCAAAAACTCAATTTCGGAGCCCTAAACTTAACGTAGGTCCGACTCAGTTCAAACCTGCCAGGAGAGTTGTTCTTCCCGGGTCTACACCCACGCTAACCACCAGAAACTGAAATTTTAATGACGTCACTCGCAGTTGTTATGGTAACCGTAACTTCAGGTAACAGTTTACCCCGTAGGCCTAACTTAGCCAGAAATTGTTGACTAAGAATAATAAAGTTTATATCGCTCAGATATTCCACATGAATAAGAAGTGATGAAAAGTTTGTGCATTAAAGAGAGAGAAGAAAAAAGTAATGATTAGCCTGTAGTAAACACTACTAGCATTAACATAAAAAACATCGCTATACACTTAATCATTTGAGAGACGGTAAAATAAATATTTATTTAAATCGTTATATAGCTCTGGGCTCTATTTAGTTAAACTGTAATATTAATCAAACATTTCAATCAAAATATAGACACGTTACGTAAGTGTAAACAGGGAGCAGAGATGTAAACAATCTGTGAACTTGAGTCTGTGGTGGCCTCCCACCACACGGCCAAGAAGGAAGTTTCAAATAAGTACGATGTGCTTGTGCTAGGCGACAAATTATTGTTGCACAATGTCCAATACAAAACTTCCCCAGAAAATAGCATATACGTTTTGATGCATAATTTTAATAAAGAAGTGCTGTAATTACCACCGAAAAATTCCATTATAAACATTAAATTTGGGAATGAATTATTTTTTACGTTCCATAAGCAACATTACACCAGTGCATTAACAACCTATATCCAGATGCAGTACATTTCAAAAGGGAGCAGCTCCTTTTTACACACAGTTAAGTTGGTCCCAATAGATGTCAAATTTTTGTGAACTTACATGAAAAGTGAATAGTTAGTTGTAACTACATCTGCTCTCCTTGTCATGTTTTGCAGCTAAACAACAATAATGTAATATTAAGAGCGGTAAATTTTAACGTAGTGCACCATGTAATTCCATAAGTAATGATAAACTATTTAGCTATTTAATTTTAACTATGCATTATTCTCTCTTCCATTTAGGTAACATTTTACTATAAAACCCCCCTATTTACAAGGAAAGTTGTATGATGTGATAGAACACAGGAACTTACCCTTAATTGGTGAGCTGTCAGTCATAAGAATACCGATTTTATTTTATTGTAGTAAATTGTTTTAATAAATGGAAAAGTTGCTTGATAATGAATGTTCAATGCAGAAACAATAAAAATTTTGCATACTTAATTTCTCTTGTTGATGTCTTGTGGTGTTCAAATATGCTCGTAAATGACACTACTGAAACACTGAGATATCTCAACGGCAGAGAAACTTTAACACTATCATAGTCCTACCTACACTCGGGCTTAGTGCTGTAAGTGCTAAAAGACACAATGCAATTTTCACACAGCCACCTGTCCCCAAAATATGCTGTTCTGGTCGTCCCTCGCATGGAAATGTTTCATAGAATAGCTCTGAACTCTGTCAGCCACACATTTCACATGTTCGTATGCCCAAAAATTGAAATATGTTGTTAAGTTTATAAGGTAATTTCACTTGAAACAATAAATATAACTTTTATCAAAGTAGTATGAATATATATTCTTGTATATATGTATGTGTATATATGTATATATATGTATTTAAATTACAGTTTCGTGGAACAGTAAAATGAGCAGCTGTCATATCAGTTATTTGCGAGTTTCCTTTCCAACAAAGACACGTTTGGTACAACGCTGTCTCATTTGTAAGGGAAGCCAATAAGAAACCATAGACTAGAGTAATGTTGTTAACTTTAGTTCTATGCGCGTTACAGAAGCAGTGCCAGAAATGGCGCTCCCCGGAATCGTATCGATAACTTCTGCCTGTTCCATCCCCCCCAAGACTTTACTTTCTGTCGCTCCCTCCCGAAAACAGCGCAAGCTCCTTCGTCTAAGTGCAACCGTGCCGCACATACTGAATAATGCAGGGTTCGACACACGACTGACATACACGGGCTCCCGCCGTTACAAAGCTACGAGGCCTTGATGGACTATGCTGTCTGCTGCTCTGGCTGCTCGCGGGTCACGGTCAACGAGATGGAGAGATTTGGCCTGTTCTTGGCACCAAGGTTTCGACAGCCGGTGAGGGTGAAGTGAGTATGGAGCGGCGATGGAATGCAAGGGCGTGGGAAACCGGAGATCCCCGAGAAAACCCGCGGACCAGCACATTGTCTGGCACGATTCCCACTTGCGAAAAATCCGGTGTCCCGACCGGGGATTGAAACCGGTTCGCCTTGGTGGGAGGAGAGCGTGCTAATCGCTCAGCCACCGCGGTCCCTTCAAGACAAGTTATTTTTCAAAACACGTTAGGGTCATTTACCTATCTCGATTGACTGAATTAATTTTTGAAGCGTGTAAACTGTTTGCACACGAATCTCGTAGGAGCCGTGCCGATATTGCCGAATTATGAGTGGGCCTTCTCAAGCAGACAACAGCCAATGGCAATAGACAAACTCCTGCTGGGTGCTTATGGTATTGAAGTCTACAGTGTACTCATGTTTTTCCACGAAAAATCACTATATGTACATATTGTAGTCTACCCAGAGCGCAAATATTTTCTTTGAAAACAATTGGACCTAGTCAAACGGCGCTCGCGTAAACAATCAAAACGCGCGCACTGAAAATTAATGACGTCACATTGGATGGTAGACTGAAAATTGCCTTGAACTGTCAGAAGTTCCGACTGCAGTTGCTACAAATCCACTATACAGCCATACATCCGATTTAATTTAATACCACTCACAGAGACAGCATCGTTCATGTTCTTTGCCGAGACAATGTCGCGAAGTTTCTGTAATTCTTTCCGGAAATTCTGTCAACCGTCTTCAAGGTAAAAGCTATTTCCGGGAGAAAATATGCGAACGCTTCCGTCAGGAAGAACCAGTTATATACTGCAGGAAAAAAGAGAGAACCCAGGTTTTTCACGTTACTTTGTCAGGGCTCAACTCTCTTGAAACGGAAGTACTTTTCTCAGACTGCGTAGTAATTGGATTCGCGAGCATTACCCGCTTCAGCAATCAAGTTATTTACCATTCGCGAGGATTTTATTTGCTACCACGTTCGAGTGTTGAAGAAAGATGCTCCTCCGACGTCAGTCAATTATGAGACTGATTTCACTTGGAAAGGAAAGAGAGCGGTTTGCTATAAAGTTGTTCAAGCGTGTAAGCTTTCCTCTCCAACATTTCAAGATATGAAGCTGGGAGATGAAAGAACACTAATAATCGACTTCTTTGCCACCATTTATTATAAAAAAAAAAGGGGGAGATTATGTTCTCCGTATTTTTTCTCTAACATTCGAGTAGAAACGATTACACACGCTCCAGTTTAACGCATCCTTTTCGAAAAAAATTGGCTAGATGCATCGAAATGTTAACATTTCTTTCGAAGTCGTTCTGGAAATGCAAGATTATTTCATGTGTCACAGTTGACTTGATAAATATCCTATGACAGAGACAGTAATAAACCCTTTCCAAAAACCATTTTTTATTATTATTTAGCTTTCAGAATTATTCATATGTTGAATATCTGGTTTTTGTTACGATAAAATATATTTAACGCGGAGAAAATTTCCAACAAAATTGTTACTTATTAATCACAGTAAAAGCGTCTAAGTATGTATTCATTTTGTAACATGAAATTTGTTCTATGAGAAATAAAACTTATTTTTCATAACAGGACTGGTAATAAGTGTAACATAACTTTGCAAACCCAAAACATGAGCACAGATTTTTTTAACATTTTTATGAAGCTAATTTTATAATATGGATATCAATAATATTTATTTGAAACATTAAATATATATATCATGGTATATACAGTAAGCGTTTAAGTAAAGGTAGCTGGACGAATTTCTTTAATTTATTTTAAGTTAGTTACAAACATTTATTTTATAAACATTCAGGAGTAATAAGGGTTCAAACTAGTACAAAAATGAGCTCGTGATACCAACTTTTAAATTTTTTTTGTGTGATTATGTATACATCTTGAAAAATATCAAGCCAATTTTAAAATCTGTATTATTTTATTTCTGGAAGGTAAGTGGATTTACCATTTACATATTTCATAAACAGAAATAACATTTCATGTGAAATATACACTGCCCTCAAGAGCCTACCCAGCAAACACAACCTGTCGGCAAAGTGTCGGCAAATTGTCGGCCCGATACCTGTACTCATGGCAACTGTCGTTTAAATGCCAGAAGATAGCCATCTGACAACGGCGAGATGTCTTTTTAGAGACAGATTGCCACCCGTTACGATGAAGATAAAGGCCCGGTGTATTATTTGGGATAACAGATGCATATCACCGAAAATATACTGGGATGATATCGCAGAGCAACATGCTGCAAGCACATCAAAAATATTTCTGAGGCGATTCCCATACAGCATCTTTGTCTTTTCGGTAAGCTGGCCAACAACTTATTTATTCCGGCACAGTAATGTTTTCGAGACGAGGCTCTTTATCACAATAAATAAATTTATCTAATGCCTTTTTGCCTATAAACTGTTGGGAAGTGTTTTGAATAGGCTGTTAATGGCATGATGACTTTTTTAGACCGTGTGTTAACCGTAAGTATATTGTGTCACATGGTTGTCCATGGCATTTGTTTACTTTAAAGTTTTTTTTTAAATTTGTACAACCGTCCGACAGATATACTAAAAACTGACAAGTTTGTTTGCAAGCCTCTGAAGAAATAATTTTTCAATAAACTGTGTTAAGAAATTATTTTTTTATATTGTCATGGAATTGATATATTCCTTCATAATAATTTTCATTGTGTTATATTTGAAATTACTGGAGAGTACCAGCAACTTACCCCGTGGTGAACATGTTACCACGGTGGACTGTCAACTCAACAGTCTGAGTTTCGAATGCCGCACTCGTTAAGCAAAATATTTCCATATCATGTAATGTGTTGAGAAGTAAACGAAATTGATATATTTAAAGAAGACATGACAGTCACTAAGATTTTAAATCGAGAAATTAAGGTTTTTTGATGGTTATACTTCTTATTTCTGGACATCATGCCGTCGCAGGCCCGGTATCGTAACGGCATCCAGCCCTCGCAGCGGCTGTATTCTGTAACTCGAAACGAATTACTTCGGTAGACCTCTAATAACGAATTCCGTAGGATGTAACGATAGTTGCGTATCTGCGATGCGATTCTGTAACACCAGTGGACAAGGGTGTTCCGAAAACTATCGTTAGGTTTTCTGATACCTATCGTTACAGCTGAAGGGCGTTTAACACAGTTAACCGGCCAATTACCGTTCACGAGACGTGAATAAGAGTGCACTGAAAGAGAGTTAGCTACAAATAAAGACATAATGTAAATGTTACATTAACGAGAATATATTTTTGGACTTATTTATAATTAGAAAGAAAATGACATACACGTGTAGAACGTCTAAAATACTCTACAATATTCTGTTGTACGCCTTAGAATATTCTGTCACCACGGCAAATCCAAACATTAGTCACCAGAATACACAAATATATAAGGGAAGTAAGAACGGGAGGCGGTTTGATTGCACCGTATATACAAAGTATTAACAAATCGTTTTAATACATCATACATTTTAGATATGGATATAAAACAATTAACTTTATGGGGTTGTAAGTTGCAGTGATAGCGCAGTTGGATGAGGCATGTTGCAATATTGTTATACTTTGAAGCTTTGAGTTTCACGTTCGATTCACAAATGCATGCGTTTTTTTAATTTATATAAAATATTTTTTTTTATATTTAAAAGACGAATCTTTTAAAAATAATAATATATTTTACTAATTTCCTGACAACGTATTAAAATAACTCGGTAAAGTTCGGCACTAAATGGCAGCTAGTGTTGGGAAAATACGGATTTTTTCTTTGCAGAAATTACTGTTATCATTCAAATGGGACCTATATGTTAAACACAACTACTAGCATTCCCATATTTCTTGTCTTTATAATAAACATAGCGTAATATAATTTATTAACTTAAGTAGGCCTATAATTATATTTGTTTAACCTGGCTGATATATCTGCATAAGTTTAGTATAACAATTGTGGTTTTAGTCGCATTATTAATATTGTTATATTAAACTATATTAATCAGAATGTAATGCTACAATATCAGTAATATAAAAACAAACTCTATAAAAATATTTCGGAAGTACGTGGGATTAAACCTGCGAACCTAAAATTGTGCTAAGACAGACGGACGACGAGCCATGACACTTACCGCTGCGCTACCACAACACTTATAAGCTGGTTTGCTTAGTAGTTGTATGTATATTTTGGGTACGTTATGTGTAAATGTATCTCCACGTAAAATTATTTCGTGTTTGGGAAATAAATTACCTTTTTTGTGTACATAAAATTGCTTTGCAAGGTGTAAGAGCTAGCTTAAGTTACAAACGGAATCGCTTTAGTGCTTTGAAATATAATTCGAGGGTTTTCGGCCTACGAGGTTAAAGCTGATCACATATACCCGCCATTTTGCAAAGTTACACACACGAAGCGCACACAACGGCTATCGTCGACTACGGCTGTTTTAAATGAAGCTTATTTCACTGGTTTCACTCATTTGGGTCACTTTACTCTAGTTTTTGTTGAGCGTGTAGGAGAGTTGTCCAACATACTACTGCTTATTTACGGACTTCAGCAGTACGAACCGAGTCGGTAAGGTTACCGAAGAGTCTTACACCCCGCGTTACGGTAACAAGATTTCTCGGTTCTCCACAGTTTAGTTAACGAGGATTTTCGTTAACGTACCGACATTTATAGGTAAAAAGAAGTTACAGAATTTCTGTTCGATGACATCTACGATTTTTCTCGTTAACAGACTTTACCAATCGTTATATGACAGCTAACGAGTTAGAGAATACAGCCACAGGCCTGGCATCGTAGCGACATCCAGTCGCAGGCCTGGCATTGTAACAACATCCAGCCCTCGCAGGCCTGGCATCGTAGAGACATCCAATCGCAGGCCCGGCATCGTAACGACACCAACCGTCGCAGGCCCGGCATCGTAGAGCCATCCAGCTGTCGCCAGCCTGGCATCGTAACGACATCGGGCAAGTATCAGCTAGCCGGAGTTTGTCGGCTAGCTTCAACTGACCCGATTCTGGCCCGTATTTTTCGTGTATGTTGTTCCGGAATACATTTTGTGTCGTGCTGGTAGCGGTACACTGTATTTTTGACACTGTCGGCAAACAGTTAGCCCCCAGTCCATATTTCCATAGGGCCGATTCCGGAATATGACGTCGGGCCAGTATCGGCTGGGCGGAGTTTGTCGGGTATCTTTTACGGGCCTAATTCTGACCCGTACTTTCCGTGTATGCAAGTTTTGTGCCTGCCACAGAACACTTAGATCTTTCAGACTAACTTTTATTTACGATTTCAGGTGTTGCAAGCCAATAATTTTATGATCCGTGCTGTGCTTAAGTTAACACAACACTTTTTTTCGTAATCACTGGCAAATGAGCTGTAGGCTGTATGTTCTGCTACAGTTACGTGAACGACGCCTAGACCAGTAAGACGGTTTGGGAATCTTTACCCACAGGTAAGATCTTTGGTCATCGAGGTTTGCAGTGTGCAGTAGAGACCAAAAGTTACCTTTACATGGGTAGTGTACACAGATGTGTACACTGGGTGTGAATGGGATTCGCCCGTTCAGGCGAAAAATAAATGTGTAATTAGAGGGCCGGAAATTTCGCCGTTTCATTCTGCAAACAAACAAAACTCCACAGTTCTTTGTGTACTTGAGTCTCAGTTAGTTGTTCATTGGCTGTTGCTTCAGTTTATCAACATTGATCAGGTTGCACGGAATTCGATCCTAGTTTTCCCTACAGGTCTGCTATTGGTTGAAAGTAGTCCGGGGTGTGTGCAACAAAATGTGTCCCAATAGAAGCGTGACCTCGCGGTACATGCGGGAAAAGTTTAATCGTCCTTGAATGATCTCGTGAAATTTCCGCGTCTCTATGTATAATTGTAGGCGTTGAAACAAACAAATCTTTTGTTCGGAACTGTACTGACATCCAGACGATGCCTCGTCGTTCATCGGGACCAATAAAAATATATGTGTGCTTTATATTACTGGCAGCTGTGGTTGATGAGGCTACGGAACATAGTCTCTGCAGCGAATGATGTCTCCCACACATAGGGAACCTTTCTCATTGGACGGTATGTTGTGCTGTGTACAGTGCAAACCATTCAAACCACTTCATATGCAACGTCCCAGACAGAGGTCACTGTGACTGAAGGAGGGTTAAAACACGAATGAAATACCCGTTTATACCACGCACTCCAGCCTCAACTGTCAGCAACATGTTGGGACGCCGTTCGCCGATCAGCTCCTGGTCACTTAAGAGCGCTGGTCATGGAAATCTTCATTATTTTATTTAATTTTTTTCATTATACTGTTCTACTTGGAGACTATAATTCCAAGGACCATTTACTCACATAAAACCAAATGTAGGGTGCATTTTTTTTAATAACGGCATGTCGGAATCATAATTTTCGTATTTTTGAGATTATCAAATAATAAAAACTAACTCACTTTCCAAAATGAGATAATTCACGTTGAACTAAAGTATTGTGAGTTATTTCAAGATATATTTAAAACACAGCATATGATATGTTTTCGCAATATTTTATAATTGCTTAAAATAAGGAAGCGTTTGCATACCTTTTTGTTCGTAGAGTTCTACAGTATGGGTTTTTGTATAATTAGTGACCTGAAAAATTCGCGGATTCATTTCGGACAAGCTATAATTCAAAACACGCGTGCTTTTACATAACTTTAGCCATTGCTCCACACACGGTGTTTCACACCTCCTGGTGAACGGTGGCCAATTGTCGCCTTCCACTGTGACAGCAGACAACCACTGTGCAGTTGATATCGGCAAATGTGTACATAAGACTGTAGAGTCTAGCCTGCAGATCATTGAACTCGCGAATTTGTCACGTCTCTACGTATAATAGATATAGCTAGGCGTAAATGAAAATGAATTAAGACATGTCCCTTCAGTAATTTTCTGTAAATATTTTTCGTTTATTTTATTTGTAGTTCTGAAACACTACAAATGTGATTTTGACATGCCATTATGCAAAAAATATGTAGGCCACTTGTTTTTTTGCGAAAATTTCTACGTGGAAGCTAGGCTTCAATATCATATAGTCACACTTATGATCATCCTGTCTCTGTGTGAGTACTGATGGCTATAAGAGTGAGCAATCTAAACGCTCATATATAATGAAGATCAAAGAAACGAACAAAGGACTTGAGATATCGAAATAACAATGACGAAGGCAAGGAAAGAGGAAACTAATCAGGTTGATGATGACTTAGGCATTGTATAAGGACAAAGTATAATGGTATGACAATGTTCAAGACTAAAAGACCGGTCCATAGGGGAGGGGGATTGAAAAGTACACTGTAAAAAACATTTCAGGAAAATTCCCTTACATGTTAGGGAAGCTAATTACCTCTACATGCAAGGCAAACTTACCTCTTTATGTAGAGTAAATTTACATAACAAGTCAAGAAATATTACCTGATGGAATGGTACGGAAAAAGTACCTGACAAAAGTGGGGAAAATCCTTTACAAGTAACGGAATATTAACTATATTGTTTAATTAAATTACATTAAAAATACCCCGTACTATTAATTTCCTTATTACCTTCATCCTCTAATAAATAGTAACCGAAGCCTCTACCTTAAAATCCACGACACTTGCTGGTAACTAGGCACGAACCATAGTCCTTTATCATGATATGTTGATGAGCTGTCCATTACACCACGAAGACAGCATGACAATATCAGTGAATATTATTGTGTCACAGAATTGTTTCTTCCGCCCGTCTTCGCTCTTAGCTGTTGAGATAATGCTGAAGAGCTGCATGAGTCTTTAGGTAATTTTCCCATCCATTTGTGGGGTTTTCCACTACCATGTTCGTGAATTTTACTCCAGAGTGCGGTAATTTTACCTTACCCACAAGGAAAACTGTGTTTCCCATACAAGTTCGCGATATTACCTTACACCTGTTAGGTAATTTTCCCATAATTTTTTACAGTGGTGTCCACTATGGCGTCCAGCCTTAAGATCTATAACTGAAGGCTGGAATTGAAATGTATATAATATAAGTAGTAGTAGTTTAGTGTCCTAATGTAGGCGTAATATAATCATAAATAAAATAGAATGTCAAGAAACGAACCCTCAAGCTGCTAGGGGAGTCAGGGTGGAATGCAGGAAAACCGCGCCACTCTCACTTTCCAGGCAACTTGGTGTAGATAAGTTGTAATATTATAAGAAAAAATAATCTATAAAAGCTGTAATAGGAAATAAAGTATTACATAAAAGAAAGACAACAAATAAAAAGGGAACTCCTGTACCCCTGTATTAGCATGAAAGGGCACAGGTATAAGGGAGCGATAAAAAAAAATGCGTGACCGGCCACGGATGACCACGAAAAAAAAAGTCTAGCCGCTCAGCCACCGTGGACACAAAGGTCGAAGTGGATCTGAAAGGATTAAGCGTGACGTCGTATTATCTATGACAGATACCGCAGCTGTGATTCGCGCCAGAGGCGAAAGGGCGAGTTGGTCGAGCGGCGGGCTAGCAGTGTACGAAAGCGCGGGGACCTCCCAAGATGTCCGTATTGATTGCAGGGGCCGCGCCCGACACTCGCAAAGGAACTCACCGGCAGAATTTCGGAGGCTGGCTCGGTCTGGCTGCTGCGTGTTGCAGCGACTCGTGCGCGACGCTGTACTCGACCTCCCCTGAGCCAGGGGGCGAGGCGCTTTCACTAGCGCCTCGTCGACGACCGCGACGTAAACAAACGCGCGCGGCGTCCGGACGACCGGCAATTCACTGTCGACACTTTCATTCTCAAGTCCCTTGTTTACATCGTCGTTAGCTAATTGGTAGAGCTGGTGGAAAACCGCGAGGAAAAAAAAAGAGTTGACGGTACACTTCAATACTATTAGTACGGATAGGAATATTTCGCGAATTCCTTTCGGTACAAGATAGACGTCAAACACATATACAGTGAAGTCAGCTTTGCAATTGGATTGCAGTTTATTAGACACGTCCTAGACGCCTCTGAGCCAATAGAAAACTTGCAAAGAAACAAGTAGCGAATCCCATACTGCCAGGTGCGAGGTAACAATGGGGCAGCAGCCAATGAACAAACAGCTGAGGCTCTAGTACACACAGGACTGTGGAGTCTAGCCTACGGGTAATTGAACACGAAATATATTCCTATTCCTAACAATAAGCACCCAAGAGCAGTTTGTATATTGATATTGGTTACGGTCAGCTTGGGAAGGCGTTTTCATATTTGACCTGGCCACTGAGAATTCAGCAATATCGTCATGGGTCCTACGTGATTTGTGTGAAGACAGTAAACAAGTGTCAAAAAGTGATCCAGGCAATCGTGATAGGTAAACGACCCTGCAGTTTTTTGAAAGATAACTTGTCTTGAAATCGTTTCGCGAAATTACACTACATCTACTAATCCCTAGAGACGGTGCAAAATCGCGAAATTTTGTTGAGCCAACTTATCCTCTATAACACTTTAACTAGTTTATTCGTTCATGATTGTATGAACCAGGTTTTCACTCGTCTAAACTTGTTTTTGCAGGCCAATCAAGAACGCTCTGCCTTATAGCATCAGAATTATAATGGTCCAGTGCAATGGGGTAGTATGGTCATACATAAATTACAGCCAATAGGGAACGAAAACTGTCGGATATGTGTGCAAATACATTGAATCTTAGCAAACACTCAACTTTTCCCGCGATAAATCACCATCTCTAACAATGGTATATAGATAACGCACATAAAAATTTTTTTTGGCTTGTTCATTCAATGGCCAATTATAAGAGATACCTGTAATTAACAGATTAGTAAAGTCAGTGACTTTTTGCGCAAAAATTGGAGCACACAGTAGACTTGAATACTATATAAACAGCTCAGCCGTTTCTATACCTCCATTGACTGTTGATGGCATGTCCGCATTTGACCCAGTCAATCAGGATTACGTAACTCCGACACCAAACCTTCATGATTCGATCGCCAACAGCTAACATGAACCGGAACATTTTTTAGCAACTCGCAGAAGCTGGACGACCCTATAATGCTTTGAAATTTATCTTGCATCAAAATTTGTTTACAAAATATCACTGCTTCTAATGATTGGTGAAACGTTGGTCTGGGTTGTGGTTAGTTCATATTACTATAGACAAACGCAAATTCCACATATCAGTGGTTGTGACTACGAAACAAGTGTTGAGTCAACTTAAGTAAAGTACGCATCATAAGCCGTCGTTATTGCAGCACCCGAAGGATTACCTTTGAGGGGCGGCCCCACGGCCAATAGGTAAGAGTCCTGAAGAATTTGTGGATTCATTTTCGGACAACCTAGAATTCAAAACACGTGCGTTTATATACCTTAAGCCATTAGTCCATACGGTGTTTGACACCACCTGGAGAACGCTGTCCAATTGACGCCTTTCACTGTGACAGCAGACAACCCATATACAGTTGATATCGTCTTATTTGTACATAAGACTGTGGAATCTAGCCTGCAGGTCATTGAACTCGCGAATTTTTCAGGTCTCTACCAATGTGTAGTTGATATCGGCGTATTTATATGTAAGACTGAAAATCATTGATCTCGCATATTCTTCAGGTTTCTAGTGATAAGGAGCTTGTATTTCTTATTGTTGTATCATTATCAATGATTATTCGCAAAAAAAAAAGATGCAGCATTTTCTATATGCCTGTTAGACGTTGCAATTTATTCTGAAACTAACTCGTTTTGTGGCGTAGTGGTCTAAAAAGAATGCCGACCTCTTGCGGAAACTTTCCCATTATGAATGTAATGAAGAATATCGAAATGCGTGTTGTAAAAAAAGTGTAATATAAATATGGCTTTCTTTCTCCACTCTTATCAATAAGGGGCAATCAAATCCTCACGACGGCTTCAAAAGCTGTCCAGATTGTTCAGCACTCTAGTCCTACACAGCCAAATACTGGTCTGATTAAATATAAAGCAATATTTTGAAATACTGAAGCAAAAGGAAACGTAAAATATTTCAATTTTTGTACTGATTTACAGATTGTTTACTACGAATCTCAACGCCATCAATTTGCTACATTTCGTGGTATTAAACTTATAACTATACACATTTCACCAAATTGGCCAAGCCAACAGGCTGTTTATTTAGTTCTACTTTTTTTTTTCATATAGCACAACCTACATGACATTTCGTATTATTGGCCAACTCACACTAAGGAAAAAGATAAATGTCACGCGGTAACGTCCAGAAGTATGTCACACTCCTTCGGCTACTTTACGAGCCTACAGCCAAACACATCAAGACCTCACTATATAAATATATTAACTTAAATACGCACACGCACACACTCACGCATATATATATTTGTATATTTATTTATGCAATTTTTGATGTACAAAGTAAAATTTACTTTAGTTCTCTCTCTTTGTACATCAAAAATTAAAAAAAACTATCACAAATATAAGAAGCGAATTAATATATCTTTCTATTTTCACAAATAAATTTGACTCAGACTGCGTGGTGTCCCAGTGAACAAGGTTTAAAAAATAGGAATTATGTACAGTACAAATGTCATACAATAATTTAATTATAAATTAATATCACGTGAAACGTCATATATTCTTTTTTATACTTATAACATAACATGTTTTTTTTTATATTTGCAACTTGCAATATTAATACCACGCTATTTTTTGAAGACTTTGCCTTTCGCCATACTTGCAGTATAACGAGCTAGTAAACAGTATTGTATGGGTTTTCAACCATTCCATTTTTAATATCGCACTGCTCTTAACTACACAAGTGGAATGAGCTACATGTTTTTGCAGAGACAACAATTTTGTCATCGCCGTTTAATATATCGATGTATCCAAAAATATTTGACATTTCCCACAATGTTCCGATTTGCCATACAGGCAATCATTAGAGACCTGAAAAATTCGCGAGTTCAATGACCTGCAGTCTGGACTCTACGGTCCTATGCACAAATATGCCGATATCAACTGCACATTGGTTGTCTGCTGTCAGAGTGGAAGGCGACAACTGGACACCGTTCTCCAGGAGGTGTTAAACACAGCGTGGACCAATGGCTTAAGTTATATAAACGCACGTGAGTTAAATTCTAGCTTGTCCTAAAATGATCCGCGAATTATTCAGGTCTCTAGAAATCATTGGTTTATTTTCGCTTACTTTTATAATCTCATATATACAAGTAATCAATTTTATTGTACAGTCTGACAAAATCAAGTGTAGCCTCGCATAGAGGTGGCAAGAGCGCATGTGTTGCAAAGTCGTCTCGTGACAGGGTGGGAGAGGTATCAGTAGACAGGCGAGCAGGCCCTCCCCAGTCACTGAAATGCTATTCACGGTAAAATGAGCACTTTTGAAAGCCCTGATTACGACCCACTTTATGTAAGATTAACATTGCCATGAGCCTCATCACTTTAATAATGCGTCGGTCAAGTGAAACTGTGAATTATTAGAAAAGTAAATACTTTACAAATCTGCTCATTTTTACAGTCCGCAGTATTAAAAAAAAAAGAACAGAATGTGAAAGAAATAATTTCAGCTATCATACATGATAACCTAACATTCTATGACGTTAAGATACGAAACTACTTCCCATCCATTGTTACCAACTTTAGTGGCAGCGTGTCACTTAGGGCGCCTGTTAAAATATACGCAGGTAAGTGCAGTGACATTTTTCTAACGTTGATTTCAAAAGTGCTCATTTTATTGTGAAAAGCCTTTAGTTGAAAATGCAAGGCACAATCCGTACCAGCCGGCAAACACGCATGTAGCTGTGTTCAGCCATTTCATGAAAGGGTTGGTATTCATTTCATCATGATGTACTCCGTTTTTAGTTTTGGCTTTAAAAATAAACCTTGCTCCCTCGATGAAGCAATTTCCACCGCTTCTGTGAACTGCCGTTCATGGCTGGCGTGGATGGTTATTTTTATACATTCCTGCTACGTCATTATACTGCCAACACTTGTTCGCAATTTAATTAGAATAAATCCATGTCGCATCGAGGTATATTACAGGTCAATTTACTTTCTCCTTGTCTGTCATTTTCCTGTGTGTGTGTGTGTGTGTGATATATATATAAATCGGAGGTATTTCGCACGTCACGCGACGATCTCGTTTCTTCTCGTTAAATATAACTGCATATTTTCGCATTTTTTTTTAAATTGGAACCCTTTTATTTAATTAATCTTCGCAAATTTTCCCCATAGCTTCCGAAATTAATTAATTTTGACAACGCTGCGTGCAAGTTCATTAGATTGGGTAGGATTTTTTCCATCACGTAAAATTCTCGCACTTTTCTTCGCAAATACTCCAGCATCAAATGAATCGAACTGGCTGCTGATCCAGCCAAGATAACAAATACGTATGTTGCAAATTACATTACGACATAAAATCGTGGTAATACGTATAATTGTTCAGCAAATGAGGGTGACACGAGACCGGATGGAAAACAACTCAAGTCGCCACAACAATTAACACCTCTTTACAACTGACGTGTCTGTACGGACAGGTTGTAGAGAAGTCCGCTTGCTCGCTACTGGCTTGATGGTGGCAAGGCAAACGGTTATGGGTAAGGGGGGGGGGGGCGTATTTGGCTTGTGTGTGAGAGAAGGAGAACGTTAGTTCACATTTTTTCCCCGGTGCTTCACCAAAGTTTGTCGAGCTGTAGTTTCTATCGACCAGTAGTGACACAATAGCCTTATACACTTATATACGGAAACGTTATTTTACACATTTTAATTGTGTTCAAAATTGCTGCGTATAACGCCTGGAGAACAAGGCATTGTGATCTCGCGTGGAGGATAATTTGCATAGGCCGTAGGCGAGCGTCACGAAATTATTACCAGACGCCCCTGGGAATTTCGCGGCGCGGGTTCATTTTTAGGCTAGTAGGAATTCACACACATGTACGTTCATGTTACTTTAGTATTTGGTCGATGTGTTGTTTGACACCTCCTGGAGATAAATGAGTCAATAAAAAACATGCAATAAATTGTGCGCACAACCTCCGCTTTTACTACCTCAGCAATCAACCAATAAACAGTTGATATCTACATGAGAGTATATAAGACTGCGAAGTCTAGTCTACAGGTCATTGAACTCGCGAATTTGTCGGGTCGCTAATTATTACGCACGCAACGACACGCGCCTACTTCTTATGCAACTTATAATTCACGCATGACTACATCTCTACGCCGCAACTTTGAACACAAATTTTCTTTTTATATAAAAATATGTTTCGGTATGTAAGTGTATAGGACTTTTGTGTTACTATTGGCCCAGAGAAAATATGTTTGGAGTTTTATCACTACGTTTGCAAACATCTTGTATCACTACGGCCACACCACAGAATATGTACCTATACAGAAGTGGAATGGTTTGGCGGTTCCTGTGATGTGGGTGTACCCATTCCGTTGATTGGCTGCGCGAGGCTCTGAGACGTTTTACTTCTGTATTCGTAATTACTCTCTGGAGTTAGTCTACAGGCCGCAGTGTTATTTTTCGTCTGTTCATGGCTCGTAGGTAGAGACCTGAGAAAAACGCGTGTTCATTGACCTGTAGGCTAGACTTCAGAGTATTATATAATCTCATACAGATATCAACTGTTTATTGGTTGATTGTTGTGGTCGTAAAAGACGGTGGTTGGGCGTACAATTTATTGCGTGTTTGTTATTGGCTCATTTATCTCCAGGAGGTGTCAAACAACACGTCGACCAATTTCAAAAGCAACATGAACTTACATGTGTGTGAATTCCAACTTGTCTAGAAATGAACCTGCGAAATGTCTCTACTCATAGTTACACAGGTTGTGCCTGAAGAATTGCGGGCCAGCCACAAAAGTACAACAAGGGAATACGTACACGAAGTCTAGCTCACTACCGAATAAATCAACCAAATACTCGCAGCTCTGGTTATAACTTGCCCGCGTGACATCAATTCAGAACAGACGAAAATAAAACAAGCTATAAGTGGGGACTTTTTTTCCGAGAAGATTCCTTTACTAGGTAGGTATGCTTTACAGCACTTTAGCTTATATGTGATCTCGTTATTGGATTATTTGAATTGTTATGTTTATAATCCGTCTGCCCGACAATCACGGACTTTCGGTATAGGAGAAACTTAATTCTGATCGTCTCACTCATGTTTAGGGACACCTGAATTTCGCGAAAATATTTTTATAAATGCCTTATTGTAACGAAATAAATTTTTGCAGTTTTGGGGATTTCATTGTTTTTTTTTTTTTTTTTTCAGATTGAGTTAGACCGCAATGTTTAATTTGTTGACGTTTTTAGAAGATATTTAGTCCTTTTTCGATCAAATGCGTGCCATTTCTAGTTGATTTTGGAAGTCATTAGGTAATTTTCGGTGTTTTTTTTGTTTTTGAGTCGTCCGGTATTGTTTCAGCGTTTTATTCGTTTTGACCTTTCGGCTGTTAAAGGGCAGCAGTGTTTTGCTGTTTGGCGTTAGTTTAGCTGTTGTTCAAAATATTATAACACTCACCCAATATAGAGACACCCGAATTTCGCGACAATATTTCCGCCTATGCTAGAATTCAATACCCTACGGGCATACCAAAAGTTTCCTTTTGCTTATTGGTAGCGTATTTTTGTGAGAAGATTTTCTGCTACTTCACTGGCCTATCACAACCAGGTAACGCCGATACTGCGCATCTGTGTTTCGCGTTTCGCGGAAACCATCGAATCACGAAAGTGGATCTGAGCCAAAGTGTTATGAAACACAACTGGTTGTGAAATCTTTTCGCGAAGTTCGGGTGTCCCTAGGGTAATATAGCCTGATGGTTGGGTTGGGGTTGAGGATATCCGGGGCTCTTGCAGGCACGCATCGCTGGCGCGGGGCACTGGTGAACTCGATCTCTGTTCGGGTAGCCAGGCCAGCTGATGTATGCACGTGGGCTGTGGCTGACCGGATGCGGGCACCAGACAGGTAGATGGCGAAGCGGTGGCAAGAATGGATTTTAGAAGTAGTTTGATCTTAGAAGTCGCTTGAATTTTAGACGCGTACTTTTTTTTGTTTAGAACCGCGGTGGGGATATTGCGAAAGTAATTAATTTACATGTGGGGATATGAACATTTCACGAGTTCAATTACCTGCAGGCTAGACTCCACAGTCCTGTGTGCACTAGAGCCTCAGCTGTTTGTTCATTGGCTGCTGCCCCAGTGTTACCTAGCACCTGGCAGTATGGGATTCGCTAATTGTTTCTTTGCAAGTTTTCTATTGGCTCAGAGATGTCTAGGGCGTGTCTAATGAACTGTAATCGAATTGCAAAGGTGACTTTACTGTATCTGTGTTTGACGTCTATCTTGTGCCGAAAGGAATTCGCGAAATATTCCTATCCATAGTTATATGATAATGAAGCTGTTTTTTAAGGTCAAATAGTCGTTAGTCCTAAATGTTTGTGAGTGGCCTGATTTAAGACGATTGATGAGATGATTCAAAAGTTCTAACACGTTTTCTCCTTGTAGATTTGTGACCAAAGTCGTTAACAGTAGTCTTTGATTTTGAAGTGAACTTTTTGAAGTCGTTTCAGTATTACGGTATAAAAGTTACAAATATAAAAGTTACAAGTAATACCTGACGTTTGTTTTCTTTAATATTAGTAGCCCAGCAATAGTACGTTTCCTTTGTAAGTAATTGTTTTGTATTGCCGATATAAAAGTCCCAAGACTAAGTATCTTTGTTAAATTGATTACTGTGTTGTCAAAATTATTTTGAAAGAAAATCAATTGTAAACGTAAAATTGATGATACGAAGCTCAACTATTTTATTTGATTCGACGTATAAATCCTACGTAAGATGTTAATAAGAGTTGTTATTATTCTTATCTTTAGTTCTAAGATGTTATACAGACGATTTAATTAATTAGTTCAAATCAGAATTCCTGTATTTGATCCTTGCATGATTTCCTATCTTTGCAGACGTAAGGGGTCTAGCCCTGAGATGCAATAAAATCCCGCCCTACCCACCGGGCTTTCACTAAACTCTTAGTTATAAGGTGGTTAGAAATTCCAAGGTAGTGCCTCTCTAAGGTCGAGCGAGTGCTCATAGTACAGTGATTCAGCTTTTAATGATCCACAGATTTATATATTTAGGTTTTGGAGATTCAGGACTCTCCTTAACCAGTCCTGTGTTGGAGTTACCCCCCCCCCCCCCTTTTTCACCCCTTTTCACAATTGGTTAGAATTTATTTTATTGGCGTTAATAGACTATGTTGAGTTTTACCTATTTCGACCCAACCACTTATATTAAGCTAAGCACCATTTTTTCAGCTTTGTTACAATATTTCAACACCCTACGGGCACGCCAGCAGTTTTCTTTTGCTTATTGTTGGCGTATCGCCTTGAGAAGAAAATTTTTTTTACTTGACTGGCCTATCAGAATAAGGTTACTCCAATACTGCACGTCTATGATTCGAGGGCAGACTCCTAAGACTCAAGTGTTATAAAATACATCTGGTCTCGTAACACAAAGATAGCAGGCCGATAGACAAAGGAAATCTGCACGTGTAGTTGTGGGTAGTTGGAGTATAGAGGGCTCGTAAATACTCTACCGAAAAACAAGTGGCCCTTATTATATGCGTCCAAAATCTGAAAATGTTTTTTCCAACATTTGAACATTTTAAGTTGTTACACATTTCGACAACTATATATTATTGCTTACTTTACGCCTTTGGTTTTTTTCCCCAGATTTATTACATGCAATCAAAAATAGATACCCCACCATTTCGCGTTAATATTTGGGAGCATGCTAAGTGTCCCATTGGACCTCCACTCATCAGGCACGCCCGGAAAAATTTCGAGCCAAAAACGTACACTCAGCTCTCGGGTGACTTAAGTCCAATCCGAGAATGAATTCTGAATGCGGCAGTAGCGAATAAGTAAATTTCCTGTGTTTGAGTAAACATATAGTTTTAAAATCTTGTCCAGTGCCCTCTATTACGGGGGAAATGGGCGTCATTACTGTAAAATATTAGCTTGTCACAAAATTTTTAACTTAGCCGTGATTTGACGCTGAATGCTCAGCGTGGTAATATATACATACACATAATTTTCATTACCTTATATATATATATAGTTGTTAGGGAACAACAATTTTCGCAAGTTTAGCATTGCAAAAGTTTTGGACACTAAAATTCCTGACAGCCGCTGCAGGATTGCGGACAATTGATGCATGTTTAAAAAGAGATCGTGTAAATCACGTACAACCTAGTAACAGAACGAAGGGCTTGCCATGAGGACACCACTCAATGAACAAGTAACAGTGCTTGGTTTTTACACAGATAATGTCAAGTCTAGCCTAGCCGTCAAATGAACTCGAGAAATTTCTGTGTGTCTAACTATCGTTGTCGTGACATTCAAATTGAACGAGTACAATAATTCGTGGAAAGGAAATTTGGAAGTTATTATATGTGACTGGCAAATATGGGATAGTTTCTTATGTAATTATTTGTTGAAAATCCAGCAGACTATACAAATTCTTAAAAACATTGATAACTGGGGGAAAATGTTTTAAGTGTGGCCAAAAAAAATCCAAAATAACGTGTTTTGTAAAACACTAAATTTGTTTATAATTTCTCTAAATCAGTGGTATTTAAATACAATCACAGTCAAAAACTTTTTGAATTTTGATGATTAATTTTACGAAGGAATATAACTGATTCAGCTGCTTTCAAGTCCCACTGAACATGACATTGATTCCTACATATTCTATTGAACATTTAATGAGATATGCTTCTCTGGTTGAAGTTTGTTGGTACATGTTTAATATTTATTATTAGTAGGGCCACATGTTTTTCGAGAAAAGATTTACCAAGAGACTAGACTTCTATGTGCTATGTGCACACTTGCATCCTTACTTTGTCTATTGGCCTCTTGTCTTTGCCTGAAAGATGTCTTTTACACGAGTGAACCAATCATAATTAAGTTTCTCCGATACTGACCATTCGTGATTCGCGGGCAGACAGATAAGACGTGTAGCGATTCAAATGATTCAATCACCAAAGTGGTTCTGAACTATAGTGTTTTGGAACACAACTTGCACTGAAATCTTTTCGCAAAAAAACAGGTGCCCCTAATTATTAGAGACACCGAAATGTCGCGAATTCATTTGAGGAGAAGTTAAACCTCAACAAAATGTACATTTCTGTAGCTATCTCTATTGAACGACGGTTTGTCAGGCACGCCCCGGACCGCTTTCGACCAATAATGAACTTGCAAGGGAAACAAGAACCAGATACCATGAACCGGCTCTGGAGTTTAATTGGACCAACGACCACTGGAAAACTAACAGAGACTCAAGTACACAAAGTATTGAGGAGTCTAGCTTGCTGCCAAATGAATCCGCGAAATTTCTGGGTCTCTGCTAATTATTTATTTCGTAGAGCCGATGAAAACAGCCGCTTCTAAACCAAAGTGCTACTGAGAAATAAAGCACCCTGCGGTTAATTAAAAATACAAGTAATAGAACTTGGGACCTCGTGATGTGGGGCGACTACAGCTGACGGTACATCGCACTCATTCCCATTACTGGGAGTGAACGCTCGTAGATTTATGACTGCAAACAAGAGCGTCATTTAAGCGGGGTTGGAGGACCAACCTAATATCGTCGATTGGGTTCTCGAAGGCCGAAACGGCCACAGCACGTCGCAACACCGCCCATTTCCATCTCTAATAAAAGTAATGGGGCCCCGCACAGAGCACGGACCAGGGCGGATCTCATCATGGCTTTTATCTCACCGTGTGAGGCTTGAGCAGTACCGGCGGGCAGGTGAAATTGGGTGCCGTCAGGCTGGCGAGATGCAATGAGTTCCCTCAAAGGACGGCTCCGTCAATCGGCGGAAATAATTCCGTAACACGACCGAGAAGAGAAACAGGCGGCTAATATCGCTCATGCGTCCCCTCGCCCTCCATCGTACCTGCCAGGAGGATATTGAAAGGTGTTGAGCTCCATTCAATAAAGCTCCTTTGAGAGGAATACGATCTGAGCAATGCGCTCTTATCCCGGTCGTGCATTTCCGGAACTGGAATTTTACTGTCCCCGACTGGTCATTTTCCTTCGATGAATCTGTGTCAAGTCGACGAATTACCCACCAATAAACGTTCGCACTCTTCGCTAGATATGAATTTTCTACTCGTGTTCGTTCTCAAGCTTTGTCTGAAAGACTTCGTGTGGGTAAAGACTGAACCATCGAGTCATGAGCAGTGAGAAAAAAAAATAGTAACAAGTACAAGACTGATGTGTGCTTTAACGTCTAGTCAACAACGGGATCTTTAAATACCGAACTACAGATAGTTATCAAATTAATGGAAACGCTGTGTTTAGGGGCACCTGTATTTCGCGAAAGGATTTCAAGACAAGTTGTTCTCCAAAACACTTTAGTTCAGAACCGCGTTCGTAATTGGATCATTTTAATTGCTACGCATCTTATCTTTCTGTCCGCAAACCACAGACGTTCAGTAATCGGATGGACTTATTGAAGTCTGCACACATTTACTAGCACTTAAGACCAATTAGAATTGAGTCACATTTATCCATTACTGCAAGAACACAGTTTCTGTTGGCGAATATCTTTGAACTCACCATCGTCGTTTTGGTACATACCATACAAGACACTACCCTGTACTTTAAAGCGTTCATTATTGGCTGGTCATCAACCAACGTATAAAATTATTTACAATCATTCATGTCCCTTTGAGTGGCTATAAATAAATAAACAGTTCTCTCGTTAGCAATATCACAGTTACTGCGCTGTGGTGTTCTTGTGAGGCCGTGTTAAACATTAGCAGAATAAAGACTGCACATCTTTGCGAGTTTTGTTCTGTACAACAAAGAAATTTTCAAATTAGAATTGCTCGAGCTACATGCGAGCATAGTCTACAAAGTGTTAATTCTGATTAGCTCACCCAAGTGACAGTCAGTCTTTGCACAAAGACAAGCCTCTAATAGCTAAACACAGACTGCAGGTGTGCAGAAACGATACTGAAATCCCACCTCCACGTAAATATTTAGGCGAAAAACAGGTGGCCCTACTTACGTTATCGAACATAGAATATCTGTGAGCTGGCAACACTGATCATTTATGAGCTGTGACTGTAGTTAGTTATTGCAGAGAAGGGCGTTAGTCTGTAGTTCGCTAGGTGGTGTAGTATATTTTCGTGCGTGCAATCTGCCAGACGTGGGTGAAGCAAAATTTGAGATCTCTCTGACTTTCAACGAGGGCAGGTTGTTGGAGCGAAGTTAGTTGAAGCAAGTGTATCGAAGACTAACCGTCTGTTAGGTGTACCGAGAGCAACATTTCCCAAAGTGATGACGGCATACACAACTCATATGGAAATAAGCGATTGCCTTTGGCCCATTTTGGAGAAGAGAATCCAGTGTAGATTTCCTCCCCCGCCATCGCTGACGGAACTGAGTGTTGCACTGCTTGAAGAATGGTACAGAATTCCTTTGGAAATAGTTCACAAGTTGTATTCATCAATTCCGCTACAAATCGAAACTGTACGGCAGGCCAAAGGTGGTCCAACATAATAATTATTAACCATGTTCTTTCAGGTGTTTCCAATATTTTGATAATTATCTGTATATGATTAAACTGTTAGGAGTAGGAGATGAGTTGAGTTTCGTGTGTATTAAGGAAACATACCATCAGTCGCATGTGGTGATTCTGGAAAATCATGGAAAAGCAAAATCGTAATGGACAGGAAACGAACACAGTCCTCCCGAATGAGAGTTCAGCGTTTTATCACAGAATCATTAATAATACAGAGGCGAAACAGCCAATTATATCACGAACTCCAGCCGCACACGCCAGCAAAATGGCGTCACTAGTCAGCAATATGACGGGACGTCGTTCGCCAATTAATGTGTGATATCGTACTTGTCAGGAGAGAGGCCAAACAATAGGGGATATTATGCATCACGCTGTAGCCAATCAAACACAATACCCGTGCCCAGATCCTCGCACAGCCAATGAGAGAATGAATATTCCCACTTCAAAGAAAACGCCTCATGTCGTGTATGTGTACCTATATATTCTTTGGTCTTATTACAGCGATACCTGTAGCGATACTAAAACTACCTAGTAGACACCTGCAAAATTCAACTAGTCAAGATACGCAAGAAACCATTGCTCGCAAAGGCGCTTCGCCAGTGATAAAATTTCAGTTGCATGATTGCACGTACACTATTGAAATCTAGCGTAGGCGTAAACCTTATAGCTAGGGATAGGAACATATCGAGAGTTCGTTTCAGGTCAAGGTAGACGTCAAACACGTGTTCATTGAAGATGAGTTTGCAATTTGGTCGTAGTTTATTAGGCGCGCCCTGGACGACTTTGAGCCAATAGTGGAATTGTAAGGAAACAAGTAGCCAATCGCATACTGCTGGGCGTGGAGAAACGCTATCTACTCTCTAGGGCAGCAGCCGATGATCAAACAAATGAAGCACGGGTATACGCAGGACTGTGGAGTCTAACCTACATGTCATTGAACTCGCGGAATATTCCTATCCCTACTTAAAGCTAGAGACCCGAAAAATTCGCGAGTTCAATGACCTGTAGGCAAGACTCTACAGCCTTATCTACAAATATGTCGATATCAACTGTACATTGGTTGTCTCCTCTCCTAGTGGAAGGTGACGATTGGAAACCGTTATCCAGGAGGTGTCAAACACCGTATGGACTAATACCTAGGGACACCCGAATTTCGCGAAAATATTTCACGACCAGCTATATTTCACAACACTTTAGCCCAGATCCACTTTCGTGGTTAGGTGATCTAGATGTTAAGCGTCTTATGTGTCTGTCCACGAATCACAGTCGTACACTATTGAATTTACCTAATGCTGATTGGCCGGTCAACTAAGAAAATGCTTTCTCACAAAGACACACCGCCAATAAGCAAAAGGTAACTGCTGGTACACTCGTAGGGTGTTGAAAGCTAGCATGTGCGAAAATCCTTTCGCGAAATTTCGGTGACCCTACTAATAGCTAAATGTATATAAACGCACGTTTTTAATTCTAGCTTGTCCCGAAGTGGGCCCGAGAATTCTTCAGGTCTCTACTTAAAGCAAAAAAAAAAAAACAGGTAGCCTTAGGCATGCCCTGTAAATTTGAAGTGTATGAGTGAAAGAGTTCCATGGTGAATGAGACTAGGGTTCTCTGAGATATCACTGCGGCCACCAGCAACGTCTGTTATGTTTCTCCCAATGCAAAACTCCGACTTACTTTGGATGCTTCACGGATCGAAGCCAGGTGTTCGAGGGAAGATGGCGGTTACGCGTGCTGACCACATTGACAATGCAAAAATTCAGAAAGTAAAAGCGGTGTTAGGATACATACTAAACACTTTTACTTGCCTGTCACTTTCGTGATTGGGCTACTCGTTTATTGACACAACCTGCAGCACTGTCAACCAGTATTGTACGTTTAGAAAGAGACAGAGCGAATCACGACCAACCTAGAACACAGACTAAACACGCGTATGATGAGAACACCAGCCACTGAACAAATGCCATCGCCTTGTGTGTATACAAATATACCAACTTTAGACTAGACGTCAAATGAACTCACGATATTCCTGGGTATCTAGACATCACGAAAATATTTTGAGCCAACATATCTTCAGTAATAATCTATAGAGACCTGGCAATTTTGCTGATTAATTGGGCAGCCAAATAGACTCCATGCTTTGTGTACTCGAGTCTCTGTTAGTTGTTAATTGGCTGATGCTCCAGCTTTACCACAGACTAAGTGGCACGGGATATGGTACTTGTTTACTTGCAGGTTAGTTATTGGCTCAAAATTGACTAAGGCGTGTCTTACGAACTGCGATCTAATTTAAAAAGGAGGTGAAATGCATATGCATTTGGAGTCTATCTTGTCCTCAAATGAATTCGCGACTTTTCCGGGTCTCTAAAACTCTGGCTAGATTTTCCTTGTGTGATTAGGTGATCAAGTTTTAGACTCGACTAAGTTCTTGGTAGACCAGTCACAAACGTTCTGTTTTAAAGGATCAACATCGCCATTGGATTGATAAAAATGGGATAATAGCTTTGCACACAAACATGAGAGCCAATAATGAAGGAAAATTTTCTGACACGTGTACAATACTTTTAATTCTAGCAAACAGTCAACTTTGCCCGGAATAAACCGTAGTGTCTACTAGTGAAGAGAAAAAGCAAGTTATAGGATGTTCACGGTAAACTGAACACTTTTAAAAGCCCTGCTAAATAACTACTTATATACTCAGAGAGTATTCATACGCTATATGTAAAATGAACGTTGCCATGAGCCTCGTCACTTTATCCATGCGTCGGTCAAGTAAACCTGAGCAATTATTACAGAAGAAAATGTAAAACTATTTTTTCTATTGCCAAACTTCAATCGTTAAAATAACCGTATGTCAAACAAATTATTTCATTATTCATATATCGTTACAAAAAAACCTTTTTAATTTAACGTTTAGACATGGAATTACTTTTCATCCGTTATTACAAATTTTATTACAATGCGTCCACCTGTCAGTGTGCCCGTTAAAATACATGCCGATATGGCCAGTGACGTTTTTCAAAAGTTGACTTGGAAAGTGATCAAATCACAGTGAACAGTCTATACCAGAATGCTCTAGACAAAAGACGGGCTTGACCGATCTTGCTGGCTGCGCACGACCAATCTCCGCGTTCCAACATCGAACTATTTTTTTGCCAACACGTCTAGCGAAAACGGCATACTATGGCATTCAGGTTAGAAAACTGATTTGGAAACCGCTTGATTAAATTCATATTGGTAAAGGTATTTTATTTGTATAATAAAGCTTGTAATTTATAAATTAACATATAAACGAACACGTTCATCACTGTTGACCATGTGACTTCGACAGTTGTGTTCATTTGGGGCAGGTCAATGTTGGGTACATGAGCTGAAGACGAATAAGTGGTCTACCTCACCTTTAGTCTATGTGTTCTATAGAAGATCATGTTACATATAAGGTAACTACCCAAAAGTGAAATGGCATGTTATTTATATAAGCCCACTCGGTATTTTTCGATCTTGTCTACTGCCGATGATTTACTGTTAGTTTTGTTGCCTTCTGGAGAGTTAGTTTCTAGATGCTGCGTATAGTTTATTTGCGGTACCTTCATATTTTTGTATTCAAACTTTTGAAAAATCACCCCATGTGTGACATGTTTGGTTGTTTCCTAAAAATGCCATTTATCACAAGTGTTTTATAATTCTGTTAACGTAATAAGGCTATTCACGGTAAAGTGAGCACTTTTGAAAGCCCTCTTAATGGGAATAATAATCTCTCTCTCTCTCTCTCTCTCTCTCTCTCTCTCTCTCTCTCTCTCTCTCTCTCTCTCTCTCTCTCTCTCTCTCTCTCTCTCTCTTCTCTCTCTCTTTCTCTCTCTCTCTCTCTCTCTCTCTCTATATATATATATATATATATTTATTTATTTATTTATTTATATTTATATATATTTATAAAATTGATTTTAACCTCAGGCGTAAACTTCCGAGTGCGGTGGAATATACACACTGTGTTTATTACTTAAATGGTAATATGTATTTAAAATTGATGGTTAAATTATCAAAAAGGGCTGAAAGGGAAAAAAATAACGAGGGCCTCGAAAGTGCTCACTTTACTATGAACGGGCTATATCTGGTGTTTGGTTAAATAAAAAATTAAGTTATGTGTTTTTATCATTTAATATTTCATTTATAATTCATATGAATAAAAGAAGAGGCAATGTTTGTGTTGAGGAGGTCTCGTAAGAAATAATTCTCACGCAAAACATTATTCAATTGAGTGCCCACATATACGGTGCGTTATCACTTTGGTGAAATTTTCAAGACCTAGTTGAACTTTACTGTCATGAGGTGGAGGAACACCCTGAAATCAGAACTTCAGGAGGACTTCAGAACTATAAGAAGCATTCGTGAGTGGACTCTAGCAAAGGACCTTCCGAAATGTTGAATGCCAGTAAGGCGATATTGATGGCACGTGCGGCAGGAGTTAGTCGTGCATAGAGACCCGATAATTTCGCGGGTTCATTTCTAGACAAGTTGGAATTAACACACTTGTACGTTCATGTTACCTTTGTAATTGGTCAACGTGATGTTTGATACCTCCTGGAGATAAATGAGCCAATAACAAACATGCAATAAATTATGCGCCCAACCACCACTTTTTACTACCACAACAATCAACCTATAAACAGTTGATATCTGTATGAGAGTGTGAGACTGTGCATTCTAGCCAACAGGTCATTGAATTCGCGAATTTCTCAGGTATCTATCGATACACGATAGCGTTTCGATTCTGTTTCCTTGCGTATAAATTTAATACACAGTCAATAAATAACTTCCATTTCAAACTACACTCTAAATCTGGACCAGTGAGAATTGAGTAAAATCAGTGAAAACCAGTGAAAACTGAACTACTGATGACCAGTTACAAATGACTAACTGAGGACTTAATTTCACTGGCTTATTTGTGATTCGCACTGAATGTAGAGAATTATACTGCCATAAGTCATTGGTCCCAGGTCCTTTTCTTGAGTTGCCTGTCAGCAGTAGTTTATCAACTGACTTCCAAGGAATTTCATTTCACTGTTGATATCACTGATTGGGTTCAGAGTATAACCGTTTCAGTAAGGGGTTATGACATGTAATTCTTATTTCCCATTACGCTCCCGACATTACGTGTGTAGTCGTCGCAGTAATTTGCATCAAAAACCTTGTGGTAGTGAAATTTCGCGAAAAGATTTCAAGACAAGTTATATTTTAAAACACTGCAGGGTCATTTACCTATCATGATTGGCTAAATCACTTCTTAACACGTGTTAACTGTCTGCACACGAATCACGTAGGAGACGGGGGCCACGGGGGCTAAGCGATTCGCACGCTCGCCTCTCACCAAGACGAACCGGGTTCAATCCCCGCCCGCGGAATTGTGCCGGACGATGCCGTTGGTCGGCGGATTTTCTCGGGGATCTCCCGTTTCCCCCGCCCCTTAATTCCGGTGCCGCTCCATATTCACTCCAATCGCACACATCGGCTCCCAAGATCTCGCTGTTAAGAGCAGCCCAAATCTCTTCACTCTTCACGTAGGAGCCGTGCCGATGTAGCCGAATTCTGAGAGGCCAGGTCAAATATGAAAACACGCATCTCAAGCAGACAGCAACATACAAACCGTTGTTGAGTGCTTATAGTTAGAGACCTGTAAAATTCGCGAGTTCAATGACCTGCAGGCTAGACTGTGCAGTCTCATGTAGAAATATGCCGATATCAACTGCACATAGGTTGTCTGCTTTCACAGTGGAAGGCGACGATTGGACACCGTTCTCCAGGAGGTGTCAAACACCGTGTGGGCCAATGGCTAAAGTTATATAAACGAGTGTGTTTTGAATTTTAGCTCATTCCAAATTGAATCCGCGAATTCTTCACGTCTCTACTTATACTGTTGAAGTATACCATCTACTATTTTTTCCGCGAAAAATCACTACCTCTAACAAAACCTCTTAGAAACTATCTTCGCAAATGCAGATACATCCAAAGAAAACACTTTAAAGTTACAGATAAATATGCAGTCTTGGTAATAATACACAGACGAAACGGCGTAGCCGTTCCTTTGATGTGGGCCTACGCGTTCTCTGATTAGCAGCGCGAGGCTCTGGGAACGTGCCGTGTGCCTGATTGCCTACTGCGTACCTCGAGATTTTCCCCTATTGGTTGAAGTGCCTGTTGGCAAGTAGGTTACCAGGCGCTGATTGGCGAACGTCGTTCCGACGTCTCGCTGGATGCTGCCGTGTTCTGCTGGAGACCGCGGAATAAGCGCCTATTTCACCTCCGTATTCTTAACTACTGTGCTGCTTCATGTTACCACAGAATAGGTAGGTACACAGGTACTCATTTGCCGAATGCTGTGCCAGGCCTGCAATTGGGCCTTGTGTCAGATTGGCTACTATAAGCTACGAAAAATGTCCTTTTATCTGGACGGCATGCTAGCAAACAAGTTACCAGGCGGCTGACTAGCGAACAAAATTTTTTTTTTACTTGAGTACGTATTAAAATTTGCAACCGTAGTGGGAGGCAATACAGAAAATCCGATGATATAAAAATCGGGGGGTACAGTTTGGCATTACAGCTCCGAATCTATTGTCTGCATTCAAAATTTATTTACAAAACTCGATTTCCAAAGGATCTAAGTATATGTTACGTTGAGTGAGGACTGCGAAGCATTACGGGTTGGGGGCACGGCAGAGGGCCGGGGGGTGGGGGCGCAATTTTGAGTTCGTTTCGCCGCGTCTCATAACTTCCGCGTAGTATATCTTTTGACTAGGAGAAGTTACGACGCTCGTTTAGTTTTCAATCGACATTTCTAGTCAAGATCAAGCGATTGCGTATATAAAAACATTTTTGTGGGGTGGTTATGGTGGAATTGAATGTGTTTAATGTAAAAACTTAATAACGTGACACAATTTTGGCCTACAATCGTCAAAAAGCCAAATCTAATTACAGAAATATTATACGGTTGCAAAAAGTATCTCAAAAGCAATCCAGTGATACCCATAACGCCCATATGATCGAGCGAAGCGGTGCCAGGAACGTAAAATAAACATCAAGGCGTCCGAGCACGTCAACGTAGACGTATTCACGGAAAACAAACGGCCGTGTCCCCAACACCGCCAAGCCCAATTTTTTCTAACCTACCTTAAAGCTAAGAGGAAAGTCGGAGGTCTAGGGTAGGGATAGGGCTTAAATGCGTCTCAGGGATGAACCCGCGGCGAAACAACCGCTTATATCGTGAACTCCATCAGCATGCACCACCAAACTAGCGTTAACAGCACCCAACACGTCGGAGAGATGTTCGCCAATCAGTACCTGGAATCATACTTGACAGGAACGAGCCCAGCCAATAGGGAATCTTTCGCAGCACTCAGTAGCCAATTAGACGCAAGGACCGTCCCCAGATACTCGCGCAATATATCAGAGAATGGTTACGGTAACATCTAACGAAATTCCACGCCTCTACACGTCTGTATAATAATCTTTTCTTAAGGACACTTGCATTTCGTAAAAAAGATTTTACAACCAATTGGATTTCGAAAATGTATAGCTCAGATCGACGTTTGTGTGTGTGTGTGTGTGTGTGTGGGTCTGTGGTGTGTCTTGCCACGAATCAGAGACATGGACAATCTGAGAAACCCAATTCTGATTCGCCGGTAAATTGAAGAAAATTATCCTCCAGAATATAAGCGACCAGTAAGCAGAGGAAAACTACTGGAAGGATTTTGGGTTATTGAAACCTAGTCTTCTTGGAAACATTTTCTCGGAAATCAGGTGTCGCTACCTATTCTGCGTTTGCTGACAAGTGACGAGGTATTCTCCGCGATATAAGTTGATTCACTTCTGTACTATTCAGTTTTCTATTACGATATTCACCGCAACTTTCTATGAGACTGGGGAACATAGAGAGGTATGTATCTAACACACGTTGAGTATCTCCGCTGCAGACTGTTTAAGACATTGCGCTTGAAATACGAAGCAGTGTGTTAGAAGTACACTTTTTTTTCCCTCGAAAATGCTTAACGTGCGTCTCATATACTCATCTACGAAAAGACGACACACTTCAGACGAAGGCTGTTGGGGACATTCAAAATGTCACGCACTTAAGAAAGCTCTGTAGCTCAAAATATACGAGGCAGATACACGCAACACCACTCAAAGGGCCTGCACTTAACAGTCCTACAAACTTTCCACCAATAAAACAATAGGGTCACCGCTGAAAGTCCCAAAGGTACACGCAGTGCACGAGAACACTGCACACCAGTTCAGAGCATTTCTATAAGTGGCAATGGCTTCTCGGCCCCAAACGCGGAATAAAGCAGGTAGGCGGGTGCCTTAAGTTTCTTTGTGTGCCATGTCACAGATGTAGGACATTATGACTGAAAGGGTTGAGATACCTAACACTCAGCCGTCAGTTTTATTTATTTAATAATTTTACTCTTTCGTCAAAAGGGCCACGGTGGTTGAGTGCTTAGCCTGCTCGTCTCCCGCCAAGGCGAACCCGGGTTCAATATCCGGCCGGGTCACACCCGGATTTTCTCGTTTGGGAATCGTGTCAGACGATGCCCCTGGTCGACGGGTTTTCTCGGGGGTCTCTCTTTTCCCCCGACCATCCATTCTGATGCTACTCCATACTCACCTTAATCACCCTCATCGGCTCTCAAGTCCTCGATGTTAATAGCCGCCCATACATCTTCACTCACTCACTCTTTCGTCAAGCAGGTAAAACGATTTGAAAATTAATGTCCATGGAACGCAACTTATTAATGATTCATGTTTTCCCCACTCGTTCGCTCTTTCGCCTGCTTGTAATTAAAAGTTTCTTCTCGCTCCATCGAACGTTTGGAGGAAATTGCTTTTTATTTCTCCAGGTTTTAAGTGGCGAAGCCCATCCTATGTTCGCCTCGCTTCCCGTATGCAGTCACTCTCATTTACTTGTCACCTCGATCACAGCAAACTTGCGAACTCAAGATATATTTTCTTTCGATGTATTAACAAACCAAAAAAAAAGTTGTAACCACTCTTAGCGTGTCACCGCAAAGTAAAAAATTAACACTTTATCCTTATTTTCTTGTTGTTTGCGGTGAGATAAGTTATTTTGAAAACTACGTGGTTTCGTTGTCTCCTGGCCCGCCCCGCTCAAGACGTCAACGTTCGAAGTTCGTTTTCTTCACGCACAGAAAAATACTTTAAGTTCGATGGTTAAAATTTATATATGTGACTTGTTTAAAAACACTTAAACTTACATAATAGCAAACCTGTTTGCAGCACTCCTCATATGGTGCAGGCCCGGCGCAGTTGAAGAATAGATTCACGGCACTTTTATAAACAGGAATCACGCCCGGCAGCCCGTGCAACATGTCTACACTGTGCTCAGCTGTCACTGTGGGTTGTAGTTCCTGCTCCCGCATGTGTGTGGCGTTGAGCGCTGTTGTTCCTTCCTTGCTAGCCGGCGGGTGTGAGGTCACGTGCGCTCTAGCCAGTGCAGTTCAACATGATGAACTTTCCGCCTACATGTGACATAGTGCTCAACATATTTGGATTTTTTTTTTTTTTGGAGAAAACAACTGGGACTGGCTGTTTCAATGAAGATCCCTCTACAGCCTAATGAACTTTTCAACACCCCACTACCTAGAAAAGTTATGTTGTCTCCATATTTGGTAACATACACCCATATTGATGGATTTCAATTAATGATAAATATATCTTTAATTATTATATTCGCCCCTCTAACATTTATTTGAGATGGTTTTGTATTTATACCGGCGGCAAATGTTCAATCTAGGTCAGATGATCGGCCTCGAGGGAGCATTTTCATAAGTTATGTGTTAGTAATTATACAACCATATAATGACAGCTCTTAGAGCAAAGAGAGTTTATGACGTAATGTTGATGTAAGAATAGATGCCTGAAAGGGCTTAATTTCTCAAGAGTTTATTATTTTGCAAATACCCCTTTTCTGATAGGAATCTGAAAAAAAAATTAAGTTATTACAATGTATTCTTAGTGGTCGTTTTGAGCAGGAACCTGATAGTTATTAAAATAGAATTTCTCCTCGGAGATTAAGGCCACTATTTGTGAGGGGTTGCCTCATGTCAGTGGGACTCGAGGAAAATTAAAAATGCATTTGTAAGGTGTAACTTTAGGAGGCAGGCATGTCGACCAGCCTGGATGTATGATTTTTATATAATTTTACTCTTGCTATATACAGAAATCTTGTGAAATGCAATGGGATCTTTAGTTACAAAATGAAATGGCAATTTAAATTAAGGGCATTTTGCTCGAAATATGTGCAGGTTAACCAAGAGAAATATTTCAACTTGGAAATTAATTTATAATGAAAAGAGTTTTTAGCATGGCCTTTAGATGGTCTGTTAGCTAGAAGTTAAAGTTATGTAAAGCAAAAGTACACCACATTTTTACATATTTTATGGAAGTTGAATGGGTATAACCAGAATTGATATACTGGTGGTAAATGAATTCATAAAAGTACCTGAAATGTTTCCTGAGTATTAATGGAAAAATAATAATTCAGTATTAGTATTAATTTAGCTGCATGTGGCTGTAAATATTGCGTGTAATACTCTAGATATTTCTTGTACAGATATTCCTTATAAGGAAGCATATACTAACTGTGGTATTTCTCTTTTAAAGTGTTTTGCATTTTGAGAATTTTCTCTAAAGATGTGTTGTTTTCTAGAACAAAAATATTATAATTCCAAGGTAAAACAAAAAACGAAAGATAATAATAAATTTTTTCTACATACTTCATGAGTTTTCATAGTATTTTGAACTTTTCACTTATTAATATTCCTTTACTGCTCAAAATATATATTTACACTGCTGGCACATTGTGCCATTTTCTTGTTCAGACTTTTCATCTGGGATTTCTGTAGATTCAAGCCTTGTTGCGTCTTTGGGATCAAGGGCATAGCAAGGTCTGAGTGGTCTACTAAAGTGAGTGAAAGCACTACATGTATAAGAATTACATTTATGCTCACTTGTAGGGATCGAAAAATTTCACGAATTAATGTCAGTGCAAGCTAGACTTTAAACACACGTGTATTTCTGTGATGATTGCAATTGGATCACAGTTTGTTAGACACACCCGGGTGCATTATTGAGCCAATAACAGACCTGCAATGAATATAGCACCGAATCCAGTACACCTGATCTGAGGCAAAACTGGCTACACATTGAAGCAGCAAGCAATTTACATAAAACTGGAGATAGAAAATTTATAGGATCTTGAGTCTAGCGTACGAATTGTTTAAAACACGAAATTTTCCTGCCACTACTCATTTATAGGGAGAACGGTTTGCCAGCTTTTAAAAACGAGGCATTGAGAGTTCTTATCTGTTGAATTTGGACACATTCGTAATATAAATTTTATACGATTTGGCTTAACATGGCTTTGACATAATGTGCAAGGATTTGTATGAAGATTTATAAAGTTGGATTCTGGGGGTACTTGCCAGACATGAGACTGTAAACTACTTGTAAAAACAATCCTCGTTCTGTCGGCCATGAAACACCATGATACCAAATGCGATTTAACTATTTTATAAATTGTCTTTGACCACCTCCACTAATCCTTCATGTATAACTGCAGAGACCTGCAAAATTCGCGTTATCTTCGGTGAAATGAAAGACTCTACTGCCATATATACAAGTGGCTACAATTCGTGGTTTCATTGGCCGCTGCACTGTTATCAACGACACGTATCTGCTTGATCTCCTCAAAAGAGATTTGCCACTCCACAGCTGAACTAATATTGTTGGCTCAAGAGTACTCTGAGGCAAGCCAAACATATTTTTGACCAATTACAAAAGTAACATCAACGTACATGTGTGTGAATTGCAACTTGTCTAGAAATGAACCCACGAAATTCTCGGGTCTCTAATAATAACGCTTATTTTGCAGGTAGCTAGCAATTCTATGATGCTCTCGTTTTTATATTGGGTATAACAAATTTATTTGTTGCGCTTGATGCACGTTGCCTTATTTTAGAAATTTGATTGTTACTTTCTATAATTTGCTGCCGCCAAATTATCTTTTAAACCTGGAGTTCGAGCTCCTTTAGTATGCAAAACTTGTAAATAAAATGCCTGGGAGTTTTCTTTTTCTTTTTTTTCTTCTTTTTTACTGATCAAAGGATTGCCGACTTTAGAATTACTAATTATACTTCCACGAACCTAATTTCCTTCCTCCTTTGTTAACATGTTTTCCTGTTCAAGGTTTGGTTAATTTTTTAATAAGTTTCACCATCAAATGGGTAGCGGCAAATAAAGTTCGTATTGGCGTGAATTGCTGGTATCTCATCTTCTTTAATCGCTTCGAGGGCTCGTTATAGCGTCTTTTATTTCTCCAGCTCGCGGTGTAGCATCTCAGGCTTCTATTTTACACCTGAGCACGCAAAATTCACACCGAGAAATACAGTCTTGTCGGCTGTTTTGAAAATTTTTTATAAAGGTGATGTTAAGAAGCATGAAATAAGTCGTTCCATTAAATTAACGAAGTGGTAATTTTACGAGCAAGTGTTCTGAAGCTGTTTTGAAGGCAAATGCACTAAATAATTCAGATGTAAATGTTATCAGAGATATTCCCACCAAAATGAAGATTCAACTCAGTGTGTTAGTGACGTGGCCATAAAGAGTAATCCACCGTACACAAGATTAAGAAACATGTAACTTTTAGTACGTATATACTTATGAAAAATAATACAGGATATTATGAGGGAAATGTTTGTCAGAAAGCAATTACAGTTTGAAAAGATATTCTTGTGTAGCAACATACTTATACGAAAATTGTGGTTGACTTACACCGAAATGTGAATGTGACCAACATGAACCATAAAAAGGGTCAGTAAAAAAATCGCAAGCTCAATTAGCCAAAAGGTAGACTGCACAGTCTTGTAAATACTTAAGCCTGAGCTGTTTGTTATTTTTTTATTGGCTGCTGTCTCAATAAGTAGCAATTTTTTTCACCTCACACTCAGAATACAAGCGTACTCGGTCATTCATTAGTCACGGCTATTACTAGAGCAACCTGTTTATCTCGAAATATTTACGCAAAAAACATAGCTATAAGGTTATTAACACGTTCTCTGAGATGTGCCAACCTGTGTTTCAATTATCATGTCAGCTAAAACCCTGTGGTAAGAACCAGCGTCTTCTTTTGTGAGATTATCGTAAATCTCTTGTGATGCTATTATTTTTGTAGTGCAGATACGATATTCTGTTTCTTTTTGCTATCATTATAGAACTATTAAATTCATATTAACCACACCAGTTTACTGTTATAATATATTTTTAAGATAAAAAATTCAGTAAAATAAGTACAGTGAACGATTCTCTTTAAATAAATATATATATATATACATGTATAATATCGTATGGCATTCAACATGAGCATACATGCTTGAGCATTTGTATAAGTAAAATTAATATTTTAATAATTATTTCAAGTTCCAATGTATCTTGAAACTTCTATTTCGTTCGCTTTTTTCTGTGCTTTTAAAACCAAAATAACTATAAGGCCTTCTCTTTTAAATGAAATTACTTTAAACAAAAGATGCTTTTTTCAGCAAGTTTTATGGGTATCACTGGATTGCTTTTCAGATGCTCTTTCCAACTGTGTTTTTTCTTGGCTATTTGACGAATGTAGGCTGAAATTGTGTATAGTTTTTTTTTATTTTTTAACATTAAACTCATACAATTTCACCATAACCACGCCACACAAGCGCTTTTATACCTACATGCAATCGATTGAACTTTCTGAGAGCTGTCGATTGAAACTTAAAAGAACGTCGTAGATTCTCCTAGTTAAAAGATATACTACGCGAACTTTATGAGACGCGGCAAAACGAACTCAATCTCGCCCCCCCCCCACCCCCCTTCCCCACGCAGTGTGCGATGCTTCGCAGTCATCACTCAACGTAACATATTTTTTTATCCTTGGTAATTGAGTGGTGTAATTGAATTTTGAATGTAGACGATAGACTCGGAGCTGCAATGCCAAACTGTATATACCCTGATTTTGTTATCATCGGATTTTCAGGATTACCTCCCACTATGGTTGCAAATTTAAAGACGTATTCACGTCAAAACAAAGAAGAATCGAAACATAATGTATTTCTGGCAATGAACAAAAGAACAAATGTATTATTCTGCAATATTTTATTTGATTTATTTATAAGATGTGTCATAAATTTTCCATGGAACTAAACAGATCCAAAACCAACACATAAATAATATAAATACACTTATAGAAAAATATATTTGAGTAACAACTTAAAGACTATTTTTTCTTTATCAAAATTAAGCCAAGGATAATTCTGGATTAATACAGTTAGCTACGCGCAGAAAATAGTATGGTGCCATAAAATATATTTGTATACAAACTCTCTTTTCAAAATCTTTGACAACATTGTTTCTAATATCTGCGCCTTTCTGTAAAAGACGTTCATTCACTTTTAACATATTTAAAAGTCTCTTACCTTTCATTGTTTCTAATGACCAGACTCGTACAATGCAGTCGTAAAAACGTATTTCATAAAATATTAATGACTTGACATGTAAAACATTATTCTGAGACAATATGGCTTGATTACATAACTTGCAAAATTATGTCATTTTATTTGTATTCTGTATCACACATACTTTAACTTTGACTCGAAACATTTATATCACAATCATTATTACCTTGACATAAAATGTTATTTCACCAACTAACATTTTATAACATTACTTTAAAATGCTTGATTCATTTCTTTTTATCATTTAAAAAATGACTCTTAAGTACGGCTACCAAGAAAACAATAATTTAATTTTTTTATCAGTCGACTTAAATTTATGCAGACCAATTCCATCATAATGTTCGGCAAAGAAAACCATCTATCTATCTACTATCAGGACGTAAAGTACTCCTTTTTTCATTTTGATCAGAAAGTAATACTTAACTTCGTGTGTCGAGACCCAGGAGCAACCATTCTCCCCGAATCAGCAAACCCCCGGGTATTTATACTAAAGGTTTGGCTGTTACCCCCGTTTCTGCCGGGGGTAAGTCAAAAGTCACATCCGATCAGATCACAGGAAACATTGCAAATTATTCGATACTGTTCATAATATGAGTAAGAATACCACATCCGGGGCGCTGTAGTCAGTGTCTCTGAGCGCCAATAATTCAGTTTCCGCATTACCACTGCGCCGCTAAACCAGCGCTTCCAAGTGGCAATTAAGTTGACCAGCCCGGGCACCGTACGTCAGTCCTGAGGAGGTTCGTGTCCGCGGGCGGTCGCCATGTTGAAGATCACCACGCAGCTCTTCCGTTTCGGACGTCATCTCTCATCGCATGTAATAAACCCCCACAGTGACAGATCTAATTTGCACAGTACGGCGTCACGACGGAAACTCTGCACGCCGTGCGCGTAGGAGCGACGAGGCGCTAGGCGTGCGAGTTAGTGTCGCCCGTATCGCTCCCTCGCTTCTTGACCTCGGACGCGCAGCTCCATCCCACTCGTAAGACGCCCGTCTACCTACACCATTTTTTTTTCCGCGTTTGAAGCCGAGAGGCGAGGGAGCGTTAAAGGCGACACTGCCACGCACTTCAAGTACCCCATCGCCGCTAAGCGCAAGGCTCTGAACTGGCGAGCAGTGTTCTCGTTGTGCTGGGACTTTCAGCAGCGACTCTATTGTTTTATTAGTGGAAAGTGTGTAGGAAGGTTCAATGCATGCCCCTTGACTAGTCTTGTATGGATCTGGCACGTACATTTTGAGATACAGCGCTTTGACAAAGCCATTTTCGGTTGCTCTGAAATGTTTTTTTTTTTTTTTTTTTTTTTTTTTTTCATGAGGTCTTGAAAACACTCAGCAGCCCGTATCTGAGATTTGTGTTCTTTTCGTATGTCAGTACACTGGATGCAAGTGTAATTGTTTCGTAGAAAAACGTGTGTTTCGAACACTCTGCAGCGCTCTTCAAGTGCCAGATAGGCGGGCGTCTTAAGACCCGTACAAATCTCTTCAATCAATCAATCACGCTACTACGCATTAGGCTCTTTCCTGGAAAAATTTAGGAAAATTACTATGGAATGCATAAGGAAAAAAAAAAACATTGCAACTGCTGTTCGCGGTAAAATTAGCACTTTTGGAAGCGCAGCATAAGATATACTTGTATGCACGTTATGTATTCTTCCGACTCATCTAAAATTAACATTACCGTGGGCCTCATCATTTTATTCAAACGTCAGTTAGGTGAAACTATGAAGTTATTAGAAAAGTTAATATTTTACAAATCTGGTAATGTTTACACTACGGTGAATTAAAAAATAAAAATTTAAGTTATCACAAATTTACACCTAACACTTTTTATTCGACGTTAAGATATGGAACTACTTTCCATCTATCGTTACCAACATTACTGGGCACATTTCACTCAGTGCGCCCGTTGAAATCTATGCAGGCAGGGGCAGTGACTTTTTTCTATGGTTGATTTCCAAAGTGGTCACTTTATCGTGAACAACATTTACCATAAGTTCTTTCTTATTAAGTCTACACAATCATGTGGGAAATATACGAAAAATTCCGTAAAGGGCTGCATAACTCTGAGCTAATAACAAGGCTGCCATAAAACAAGTACACGATTAATTGCTTCATGATCGGGGATAAGAATGGCCAAAAAAAAAATTTGCCGCAACCAACAAACAAATAAATAATGTTCGATTGTAACTGGGAGTTAGAAAACATGGCTTCAGGTCAGTAAACCCGAAAAATTATCCTGCCCCTTGTACTGTAATATTTTCATTTGCTATTTCTGACGAGAAATCTGAAATACTGGGAAATATTTCTTTGCGGAAATATTATTTTGGATGTGAATGTGAAAAAGTATGATTTTTATGAATTTTTTTCTCTAATGTATTTTTTTTCTGCTTTGATAATTTTTGAAGATTTTCGGAAAATACTGTAAGGATAATGACAACAGTGTTACGGGAAACTCTGATTCTCTTGTCAGTGCATTGCAAAATTGGTCGTGATTACTACACTCATTCCAGATACTTTATTGCCAGTTTTAATAGCATACATCCAAAATACATTCAACATGACTGAAATTAGTTAAAAGTTTTCACATACATAAAAGATAGAATGGAATTCGTAATAATCAGTTTTTAATGATTATTTTTTTTGCAGAATTCATCTCAATACTGACAAAATATATGACTCCTGGTGTGTTAGATATTTTGCTGTTAACTGTGGCTTGAGCTTTGGGTGTGTTGTTTTAGTAGCCAGTTAATCAATTATACTTACTTCAACTGCCACTAGAAAAAGAGGTGTTTAATAGAACAAAATTAAAGTACGGACGCAAGTAAAGAGGTATATGTGCGTCAAATCTAGTTGCAATATTATATATATATATATATATATATATATATATATATATATATATATATATATATACGGTTTATGAGCAGTCGGGCGGACAAATACATACACACGAGCACACAGCCAATTTGATAAACGAAAAAAAAATATATATATATACAGTAAGAAAAAGCCGACAGAAAATATGCGGCTGACACGTCGCCACAAATGCTGTGCGGGAATTTTCATGAATTTGCATGTTTATTGTTTATTGATCTTCTTCTTCCCTCCCCCTCTGGCAAAACACGGAGTAAAGCCATGCGGGTCTGGAAGGGAGACGGATTGCACATCATCTAACTAATTTTAACTGACAAGGCCTGTGATTAAAAAAAAATAAAAGTGCGCGAACGTCTCTATGTGAAGCAGAGTCGACGTGGATGATCATGAAATCCGAGTGGAGAAGCCTTGATTCAACTTGAACTCCGATGCTATGTGTTTGAAATACACTTCTTTTTACACTAAAACACCTAACGGATATCGTATGTACTCACATCCGAAAAGAAGATACACTCGAGATGAGCTACGTCAAATACAAAATAAACTACAAAGAAGATACCTTACATCCAAATATAATCGCAGAAATTTCATTATAACTGAATTGCACATTTGAAATATAGTTAAAATGGTATCAGTTACATGGAACAGCATATGCAGCACACTGGCGAATTTTATTTGGATACTAAAAGTTTCTATCCCCGGCCGGGTCAGTCACCCTCGGCTGGTCGGCGGGTTTTTTTCGGGGATCACCCGTATGTCCCCGCCCTCGCATTCCGGCTCTGCTCCATTATCATCCCATTTCACCCTCACCCGCTATCAAGACCTTGTCGTTAAGATCCGCCCAAATCTCTCAACTCACCTAAAAGTAACTGATAGTTCGACAGTGTACTAGTTTACAGAACCTGTTACAAGCGGGTATCAGATACAATGTAACAGGTTGATACTTTACGATCCCATAGGCTAAAGTGAGGTAGACCGCTTATTTGCCTTCTATGCATGCACCCAAAATTGTCCTACCCCAAATCTACACAACTGTCAAAATCACATGGTCAGCACTGTTTAACGTGTTCGTTTATATCTTAATGTAAAAATGACAAGCACTTATTATTAATAAAATACTTTTACCAATTTGTAATTTAGTAAAACTACATTGCAAATTTGTTAGAGGAAGTATATAATCACCTCTAATAAATTATTTACAAATCAGTTTTCTAACCTAAAATCCAAACCATGCCGTTTTCGCTAGACGTGTTGGCAGAAAAGCAGTTCAATGTCGGGACACGGAGATTGGTTGTTCGTAGCCAGCGGGATCTGTCTACCTCATCTTTAGTCTATGCAAGACCCACCTCTACAAGATACTCGACAGAGCAGCGACCAGTGAAGGGACAAAATAAGACCACATAGTTAAATCAATTCTTCTCAGGTTATGAACAAAACTATTTTTCTTATGCGAGAGTTTAGTATAGGGAACATTTTCGCCACTAGGTGCGCAGTGTTTCAATGAGGTCACTTTTAATTAAAATTTCAAGATACGTGAACAATTAAAAATATATATATATATTACTTAGTAACGTTGTTATTTGGTGTTTTACTCATTCTTATTGCAATTATTTTGTTTTTTTTTACGTAGAAAATAAAAAAAATCCGGTACATATGCGACACTAGCGCTTACCTAGTGGCGAAAAACTTTAGTTGCCAAACTACAAGCAATGAGCGTCCTAACCCGAGTAGAGTAAATGTTAGATGAGTCCACCTCACAGATCGTTGAACTCACCAAAAATTTCCTTTCACTGGTTTCAACCAAAACTAAACTTTTTAATTACTTTTCCCGGTCCGTGTGGAGAAGGGGTTGGACGAGGTGATGCGGGATTAGTACAGCAAGAGCAACGACGAAAGGGTAGGGTTTTGGAGCAACCCCACACACCCCCACATCGTGCTGCTTGTGCGAAGAAATCAATTTTCGGAAAATAATTACGTGCCTGCCATCGAACAAGCGATTCCCCAGCGTGAAAAATATTTCTGTATATAACCAAATCATAGCCCATTGGAAGTGCTTAGCTTTCAGTTTTCATAGTATGGATTGTATTTATATTCCACACATCGAACTACGAATATGTTATAGAAATGTTGCTATACATGTACGGTATCTTTAATAAACATTTGATTTTTTCCTAACAGATGTTGGTGCGTTACCGCAGATGTGCGGAAAAAAAGTCTTAGCGTTCGATCTTTCTCACTACGCGTATACAATGATGTACATTTGTGAACACTTTATTAAAGTTCAAAACTAACCGAAGTCCTGAGATAAACTCCTAAACGTTCTGCTCCAACAAAGAAGCTGAATACGCAACCCGATTACAAGCAAACTCAAATTGTGTTTAAGGGTGAGAGGGAGTCAGCTTAAATCCAGCGATTCTACCTGCGGAAAGCAACAGGATAGAAAAGTATATGATACGATGTTGCACTCGGACCTTTTAGCACTTGCGAAAGAAAAAATTGTGGTCGGGAAAGGATGAGGAATGAGGAGCGGGGGAGGGTAAAGAACCACCGGAATGACCTGCTTTCATTCGGGACTGGTGATAACTTGAAGTGGCAATCAGTGGCGTCTTTTCCCCTTCAGAAATTTAAGTTTATTTGCAAATTTGATGGAAACAGTGGTTTTTTCAGTTGAAAAGTTGTCCAATATGGGCTGGCGACACTCGCGTAAAGGAAATGGACGTGGTCTTCTGTTGAGCTGCAAACCGAAGAAACGGAAACTTTCACATCTACAGGACTACTTTGCCAGAAAAAGGTACGTTCCATCAATTTCATACTTAACTTACATAATATAAACTAAGTATTAGATTTCATTGTCCAGATTACACAATATGGTCAGACTGTGTGTGTAATATGCAACGTTTTTATTTTATACATATGCCCTATTTCAAAGTTTTTCCAATTGAGGGATGGTGGAGTAGAGATAGTTGGGCAGATATTAACAGATAAAGGGACACTTGCAGTGGATATGCAGCAACGCCTAGAATAAATAGTGGGGGAAATGGGGGATCCCCGAGAAAATCTGTCGACCAACGGCATCGTCCGAGTACGATTCCCACATGCCAAAATCCGAGTGACTCCGCTAGGAATCAAGCCCAGATCGCCTTGGTGGGAGGCAAACGTTCTAGCCGTTGGATCGCCGCCACGTATCATGTTATCAGTTACTGGCTTATGGAAGTATGATTAGAGATGATATTAATATGTAACCTTCATACGCCCTTATGTTAATCGGGTTTTTTTTTCACGTGTAATATATTTTCGAGCCACTGCGAATATTCTCATCTGAACTGCAATAGGCAATGTCGTGTTTTATATTACTTATGTAACTGAGGCACAAACTCTCACAAGCCATAAATACAATTAAATTTAATGTTCGTGCTTACCAGTTATGACGAGGTAATTTCATACGAAGGTCGACGTTTTGTGTACACAGACAAGAACATTATGTGAACAGTTTTGTAATTATGTTCATAAATTAATTTAGCCTATTTTTTTTTTTGCATTTTATTGTACAGTTTAAAAAAAAATCGCAAGTAGACTTACTACAAGAGGCAATTGAGCACGATTTCTTATACCATGTCACAGTAATCGCCAATCTTCAAAACTGTTTATTTATAATAACATTATGTAAAAAAAATTTAACATTCAGGCAACACAGTTCTTTTCTCTGCATCAAATGTGACAAAATAATGCACCTCTCATTAAATTTGTACATTTAGAAACCCTGAAAAAGACCAGTTCAAATTAACATTGCTTCTTATGGCTCGCATTTTATGTACTGCTCACTCTTAACTGCTGATACTTGACGTGCATTTGACTAGTTTCTTTTCAATAAATGGGAAGATCAAGAAAATTATTCATACCTCAACACGTGTTGAATTACTGTACCATTGGCTTTGCTCCCTTTCTCTCCTCTGGATTAAATATGTTTTACTTTTTTATAGAAAAATATGCTTCGCAGTAAAATTAAATAAACTCTTTCAAAAGTAACTTTTGTGTAAATCGTCTTACAGAAATACTTTATTATTTCCACCCATTAAAAAATTTCCGCGTGATGTTTTAAAACTCTTAGGGCGACTACTCGCAAATAACTGTAAAAGAAAAATCGACCCTTTATTATAGAGACCTGAAAAATTCGTGGATTCACTTTTAGACAAGATGTAATTCAAAACACGTGTTTTTATATAAGTTTAGCCATTAGTCCTGTGGTGTTTGACACCTCCTGGAGAACTCTGGTCCAATCGTCGCCTTCCACTGTAACAGCAGACAATCGATAAGCAGTTAGTATTGGCGTATCTGTACATACGATTGTAGAGTCTAGCCCGCAGGTCATTAAACTCGCGAATTTTTCAGGTCTGTTTATAAAGGCCTAGATCTCACGAACTTGGACAACCAAAACAAAATACTCAGCGGCCTTTGGTAATGACATCAGCAGATAATATAGTGACTGAAAATTAAAAAAAAATAGTTAATTATTATAACGCCGCATACGGTCATTATGAGGAATTGATAAAAAATAATACAAGTTTATCAGGTCAGGATTTTCGTGGTAATAAACTCATACCTTATTAGGGCCATCTGTTTTTCGCGAAAAGATTTACTCGGAATCTAGACTTTAACAGCCTATGTGCGCATTTGCAGAATTCATTTTACTATTGGCCACAACATGTGTGAGGATAGTCTAATTACATGAACGAGCCAATCACAATTAAGTTTCTCCTGTACTGACTGTCCGTGACACGCAGGCAGACAGATACGGCGCGCAACAATTCAGAAGATCCAATCACAAAAGTGATTCTGAACTAAATGGCGTTGGAGTACAACGTGTTCTGAAAACATTTCGCGAAAAACAGTGGGTCCTAATACTAACCGCACTACATATACATGAAAGCTTTAAACATATAAAATATTTTTGTTTATCTTTTTCTGGCATAAGCTTTTGTATAGTCCATGCTTAGTTTTTTTCGGATGTTTTGTAAACTTTTCACAAACATCCCTAGGAGTAACATATAAATCTGTTTTTTATAATAACATGTATGCCACAAATATATAACACTGTTATTAACTTCAAAGTATTGTATTCATAAATAAATGGAGACAGAATGAAGAGAATTGGGCGCGTCTTAACAGCGAGGTCTTGAGAGACGATGAGGGCGATTGAGGTGAGTATGGAACAGTTCCGGAATAAAAGGGCGGGGGAAAACTGGAAATCCCTGAGAAAACCCTCTGACCAGTAGCATCGTCCAGGCACGATCGCCACACAATGCGAAAATCCGGGCGCGACCTCGCCGGGAATCGAACCCGTTTCGCCTTGGTGGAAGGCCAGTAGACTAACCACTACAGTACAGCGGCCCATTTCAACCAATAACGGAAAATCTCGCAGTACGCAGTAACCGATCAGACTCAAGAGCTGTTTCCAGTTCCTCGCGCAGGCAACAAGAGAACGGGTATGAGTACATTCTAAAAAGTTATTGGTAAAAATATATCTACCATATAAATATATACTAATAGTGAGAAATTGCGAATGGTAAACTATTGTACTCATACAATTGCTCACGAAAGATTCAAATGCGTAAGAAAGTCTCCAACCTTGTATAGTAACGACGCTTAACATTCCTATATTTGCAGTCTCACATGTGGTAGCATTTAAATACAATGTATAGGTTAAAAACGTACATTAGAGTTTAGGAAGTTTATCGGAATATATATATGTAGAGTGTACATCAAAGGAAGCTCTATACCATTTCACCCGTGTGTAATAGACTTCACAATCTTATATACTCTAATTCGGTTATCTTCTGTGTATTGGTTGATTTTTGTGGTAGTAAAAGGCGGTGGTTTGGCGCACAATTTATTGCATGTCTGTTATTGGCTCATTTATCTCCAGGAGGTGTCAGACAACACGTCGGCCAATTACAAAAGTAGCATGGACGTACGCGTGTGTGAATGCCAACTTGTCCAGAAATGAACCCGCGAAATTCTCGGATCTCTAGTAAAATTGAACTCTGCGAAGGAACTGTCATTTTAAAGTTCAGAAACGCGAACGAGTGTGCAAAATACGAGAAATGTACTTCTCGGGTAGGTGGAATGCGGAGGCGTTCGAAACAATGCAACTGAAACGAACAAATGTATTCATCAGATCCTAGCGAGCTCATATCATGCGCCATTGAAAACACCCGCGCCACGGCTCATCCAAGTGAAAGATCGACTATTTGAAACATCGCAATCGACGGTAGTCGCCTCTTTGCCCTTTTGTTACTCACCGGTTCGCGCTTGTGGCAGCGATAGAGGTCGACCCTATCTACTCCCGCAGAGGTCCCCATTCGGAAAAACCAGCAGAGCGCGTAGTATAGCGTAGTAAGCTTCAAATCTACGCGATATTAATTCCAGCTATTCTCGCTGGACTATAATGGGAATTTTCAAAAACCATGGCTGGAGTGACAATAGCACGCGAGTTTGCTTTATTAGAGACAGCATATTTCCGTTCACCCGACACCTCAGAGAGAGGCGAATGCATACCATTCCATTTTATCGTTTCTGCTAATTAAAAACTTTTATTGGCTGTACTTCTGAGAAGCGGTATCAAAAAATGATGTTTGAAATGCACTGAACTAAAAAAAATACATCAATAGTATTTCCAGCTAAATGCTCAGCGTTATTGCGGGACGATATACTAATACTAATATACTAATAATGACAGCACGCCAATCAAAATTTTTTCTCGATTGAATTACCACCTTTGTAATTGTTTTGGACCTGTGAATGTATAATATTGTTTGTTACTCAAATAGTTTTTGTATTCAAAATCATAGCTCCGAAATATTATTACATAAATGGAGTTTTTCCTTTAGGGAGCGAGTACATAAAACTGTTTCATTATTTTCCGAGAGGAAGTACTTGTAAATCGTTCATTTTTCCGTTGTTTGGGTATTAAAAAATTTTCAAAAAAATTCTTAAATGTAGTTCCTCAACTAAACACTAGCAGCGCTTCTCAGTGTCATTTGAATTCCAGCAACCTAAATTACCAAATAACGAAATTAGATACCTTAGAGACATGCCAAATTCCGTAATTATTTGGGGACACGTTAAAATTGAAACGCAAGTACCTTTGCAAAACGTTTGTCATTGGACCATAATTCAAGTAACACGCCCTGGGTACCTCTGCACCAATAAATTAACACTTTACTATTATATGCCCGAGTCACATGCAGGTAAGCCAGAAAAATCATGAATTCACATATAGGCATCAAGCAGCCATTGGAGAAACGATGCGAGCTCGAGTATATAGAGTAGTATGAAGTTTAGCCTGATGTTAAATCATAACGAGAGAATTGAAAAGTTCGCGAGTTCAATGACCTGCAGGCTAGATTCTACAGCCTTACGTATAAATATGCCGATATCAACTGCACATTGGTTGTCTCCTCTCCTAGTGGAAGGCGACACTTAGACACCGTTCTCCAAGAGGTGCCAAAAAACGTGTGGTCAAATGTCCAAAATTATATAAACGCATGGATTTTGGTTTCTAGCTTGTCATAAAAGGAACCCACGAATTTTTCAGGTCTCAGATCATAATCCGAATTCTGCAGTTCCCTAGCTATCTTTAATCGTCAGAGTTTAGTTTCACGAAAATGTTATGTTTCAAGTGAATGATAATCGATTTGGACTCAACCAGGTGGTGATCATAGTCAAGGATCTTTCAGACCTCGAAGAATCAGCTTGGCTGTGTGAACAGCATAATTTTTTTAATTAGTCGGTTGTCGACCTACAAAAAACTATAAAGGATAAAAAAAACTAAAAGAAAAAATTAAGCATATAAAATAATTTTAAGAACGCCGAGTGGCGTCCTGTTTCGGCGATTTTAGCCCTTTCAGCCACCGCGTACACAATTGTGAACACGTTGCAAATTAATAGAAGTTATGACCGGCACTGTACACAGCAGGGCACCGCACCAGCGTCTAGTCGTTCTTGTTGCTAATCTTATTTGTGGACTTTTCTACACCTCTTTGACGTGACTGGTTAATGCCAATATCATCGAACAAGCAGCAAGTTGTCCATTGGTTGAAAAAAAAATGCTGAACACAAGTACTGTTCAAGTAGTAGGGCATGATGGTTTCATTTCATTTTTGATTAATCGGATTTTCAACTTGATATCATATTAATTGAAAGGGTTGATTAAAAAGGGGTAATCCTTAATCCGATTTTATCCGATAAAAAATTCTTAATCCGAACTTAATTCGATAAAAAATTTCTTAATCCGATCAATAATGGAAAGGGTTAGATTTATTTAAAGTATTAAATTTATTGAAATAGTTAAATTTTTCTTGATTTTTTTCTTGCTTTCTTTGTTTTTGGGTGCAGGAGCTGATATCAGAAGCTCCGTTCGATGTTGACGGTGTGGTGTCCTGGAGGCGACTGACCAGAGTGGTGGTGGGTTGCAATGTCTTATATAGGTGAGTTTAGTGCAAGAGTGGGCTAAGAGTATTTTTTTATAAATTTTGTTTTAATTTTGAGGTGTTTGTAGCGATGTTGATGGTAGATAGACGATTTTTACGAATATATTTAACACACGAAAGAAATTCAGAGATTTTAAACGATTTCTAAGAGTGGCCTAAGTGTAAACGCAATGTTTTTTGGGTGAATATAGCCATAGATAGGCGACTTTGAAAAATGCGATTTACATGTTAAACCATCTGTTTTCGGAATGCAATTAAACATTAGAGTATTTCAGAGTGTCCTACGTATAAATAAATTACATGCTCCAAATCGGAAATTTTCAAACGACTGCGTGAATAATAAGTGTGAATGTAATGTGAGTCTGGAGCTTAGAAATATCATTTATATGAGAGAGAATTTTAATTATCTTAATAACATCTGATGTCTACTAATGCAAACTCAGTAAACGAAATCCAGCTAGTCAGGATGAATAAATAACACATAAACAATTTTACACGATTCAGCCTGTGAATACGATTTAAACCAGACACAATAGCATAACATACACACACATACACTACTTAACGCCTCTTGCACATACCTTGAGTATTTTTAAAACATGTTCATGTGATGTGGAGTCCAGCATAGTGATTAGGTCGTCTTATATGCTGTGTGTGAGGAGAGCCTGATTATATACATGTAGCGAAGCTGATAGACAAATGAGTAGAAATTTAAGAGAAATACTCTTCATTCACCCTACAATAGACAACAAAACGATAATTTTTAAAACTAAAGTTTCACTATTTTCAGAATAATTTTCTTTTAACACAAATTATTTCCATCTAAGAGTAGGGACACTCAAATGACGTTAAGAAGTACTTAAGCCTGCAAAGCGTAATTGTCCAATACTTTATTGAGACATACTACAAATTTCCGTTAAAATGTGAAATTTACGTCACTTGGTAACAAAAAACACGAGTTGTTAACACAAACTGTATTTTCATCTCCCGAACACACGAAAATTTTTATTTTCCCGATAAAATACTACATATATCACTGCTATTACTAGAGCTGGTCCATAGCTGCAGTAATCCCAGAGGGAAGCCTCTGGGGTTACCGTGTAGAAGTGCGGTGTTTATGGAGCTCACAAGTAGCACTTCCATCTCCTCCAAGCGTACATGAGCGACTGAAGATGGCTCCGAGTGGGATAGCTGAGGTCACTTCGCTCCCTGCAACCCTCCCTACCCCTTGAAAGTGCGCGCTGCTACGAGCTGGCCGCGATCGTCAAATGTTTTCGACAAGTTGACGTCATCTGATAAGTTGTGTGCACATCGGAGGAACCGTGCCTGTCACCCCTCCCACCCTACCCCTCAGACCTCATCTCAGTCCAAAGGTATGTTACCCTGTCCAAGCACCCCTACCACTCCTCCTCTGCGAGGTCGTGGAGGTCAGTCACCCAGACTGCCTGCGAATGACAATTATCGCAACTGATTCAAAACGGCGTCATCTGCCTACTTGTGTGCACATCGGGTTCCGCTCGCTCGTAGGCACCCCTCACCCCCCAGAACTGCCCTGAGTTCAGAATGTCAGCCACCCCCTCCCACCCTACTCTGCGCCCCTTAGAGCTGGTCCGAGTCTAGAGGGACGTGACCCTGTGCAAAAACCTCTGCACCTCCCACCCTCGTCTTCAGAGCTACTCCGACTCCACAATGCCAACCACTGCTCCCCCCCAAGATGTGTCCAGAGGGACCTGGCCCCTACCACGCCCACTCTCAAAGGCGACTTATTCTGAAAACCTCTGCTATTGATCGAACCTGGTGCTTGCAAAAAAACAGTTTTACGCACAGCAGACTTAACACTGGGAACGATTTTTCGTTTTTTTTTTTTTTTTTTTTCGTGAGTTGGCTGCCCTGCAGTGCCAGTTTCAAGACAACGCACCCTTCTTGCTACATCATTAAGAACAGGTGGTGGCTATGTCCTATACCACGCAGTGTTAACAAGAGAAGCTAGTTTATAACGAGGAGTTAGACGGTTGTTTTCCAGTAAAAAAGGTCACGTGATCAACAGTAGACCAAAACATTGTATCTGCCTATCTTTCATGTGTATTTTGATGTGTATTAAAGACGACATAAATTGACATAAAACCATGTTTGACCTAAACGATAATATGCACAAAGCGTGAGTGTTGTTGTCTCAGATAACTAGATATAAATTTCGCCGTTAACTATATAAAGGTATGAATTATTTACATTTAAATGGAAGTGTTGCATACGGTATTTTGGTTGATTTGCTTTCCATTTCCTGTATATTTGCCTTGGAAATATTCCAGGAAATAATTTTCTGACGACTATAGAAGCTTTTAAAAGTTATGATAAAACTTTAACCGTACTGAAGTCAAATATAGTACGCTATTGAAGTCGTCTGTGAGTTTACAAGTGAAGCAGCCATGCGAGAGAGAGACAACTTTTGTTTACATTGAAATTGAACAGCCTTGAGAGTGCTATATGAACTTACTAGTTGTTCTGAATTTTCTTTAAATTTGTGTTATTCTTGCGTTTGTGAAATATGAATTTGGCATGCAAACATGGCTTAAAACTGTAATCTATTTTTGATTTATTCGGTAACCAACAAAAACTAATATTAATGTATGATAATACGTAAGAGCTGGGCCATGCGAGTCCAGTGTTTATAGTGTATTCGTATATACCATGGATACATTCGTGAAAGATATCGCATAATTATTGTGTGTATAGGGATATGTTATCTGCGTAAGATTGTAAATTAAAAATTGCAATGTGTTTAATTTTTGCAAGTGCGGTTGCGATTACTAATGTGCCATGAATTTAAGGTCTAACCTGCAAGTTACGGACTCGTTAGAGGTAAATACAGGGACTTTTATAGAACTGCAGATACTTATTTTTCTAAATTCCGAATTGCTGTTTCAGTGTAGGAGTTAATGGTATTCATTTATTAGTATTGGCAAATCATCTCGTAAACCAATACAAGGCTACTGCACTTTATAAATACTCCACTCTTCCAATTTTTTTCTCCCCAAGTCAGCAGAGTTGCAGTGACAATCATGAAATCAGCTGTTTATCAATACAAGAATATAGGCCTACAACCAAATCAGTTCTTATAATAGCTACTGAATGTAGCCTTCATGATTTGCAATCTCCATGGTTTCTCGAACTCACGCCATGCAGTTTCTGGGGTGACTCAATAAAGACAATTTAATCAATTCCTTCCTCGTATTCCCTTCATTGTGTTCTTGGTTAACCATTTTCTAATGAACTTGCTGTCGACAGGATATTAAGTTAGTAAATTTAGTTTCCTTGTTTGTTTAGATGGCAATGTATTTAACAGTAGGCTGTAATCATTACAGTAAATTACATGTTTATACATTTTATTGTTTTCCAAAGGTAGTCAAAATAAAGAAAACTTAGATAATGCCAATCTTTTCCAATAACTACACCATCTGCAAAATAGAAAAACTTTGTATGATTTTCTTTAAACTCTATTTCACCCTTCTTAAGAATTTTTAAAATTCTAATTTTGAGGGCAACTAATTGGACATAAGCTTATTTTAATATTGATGATGAATCATGGATATTTAGAATAAAATGTTAAATTTTTTAAAAGCCTACTAATAAATGAAAAAATGGGATAATGTTCATACATTAACTGACCCAAACATTGCATGGAACAGTTTTATTAATACATTTATTTGTCATTTTAATCAAACCTTTCCACTCAAATCTGTAAAATGTAGCAGTAGCTCGAAAATAAAATGGAGTAGTAAATGTCTGACAGTCTCAGGACAAAGGTTAAAAACAATGCGTAAAATGCTAAGAACCCAGGGGAAAAAAAAAAAACAGAAATTATACTGTAAGCAATACGAAGAATTATGTAGCAAGTTACTCGGAGTAGCAAAGCAGAAATACAATGGGTAAAAAAAGAGCCTCCTCCTCAAATAAACCAAAAGCAATGTGGAACATTATAAATAATGAATTGAAACCTAGACAAGGACATGTTACACTTTCCTTGAAAGTTGATGGTATTAAAATCGAAAATAGCAAGGATATATCTAATAGTTTTAATGGCTGTTTCACAAACATCCCACCAAAATTGAAAAATTAACACAGAACTACACAATATTAGTCTTGCACACATACCCCAAAAACATAACACTTGGAATGCTAACATGCTGTTTTTCACACCTATCTCTGAATAAGATATCATAAATGTAATTAAAATTTTCAAAAGTTAATGTTCATGTGGAATAGATGAGGTACCTATGAGACTGATAAAAAAGTGCTCTTATTTAAGAAAACTGCCTTTGACTTACTATTTCAATGAATATCTTGTCAAGGGAATTTTTCCTGATAAGCTCAAATATGCAAAAGTAGTACCAATACATAAAAAAAGTGACAAGGCATTGATGGAGAACTATACGCCTATTGCTATTCTTAAGCCTTCTTCAAAAATTTTAGAGAAATTGATAGCAAATAAATTGACACACTTCTCAATAAAAATCAAGTTTATTTCGTTGCATCAGTATGGCTTTGTAGAGGGTATATCCACAAAACAGACTATTTACAGTTTTACTGAAAAAATATTAACTTCTTTTGATAAAAAAACTATTCTCAACAGGTATATTTGCAGATCTTTCAAAAGATTTTGATTGTGTCGACCACATTATTTTATTGCAAAAACTTGAGAGGTGTAACCAATAATATGTTTAAATCGTGTCTTGAAGACAGAAAACAGATCACCTCCATAAGATATTATGACAAAAATCACATTACAAATGTTACGTCCAATACCAGAACTACTCGAGTAGGAGTGCCACAGGGATCAATACTGGGATCAATATTATTCTTAATATTTATTATTGTTTTTCCAGAACAAATAACCAACGGCTCAGCTATGATGTTTGCGGATGACACAAACATTTTGGCAACTAGTTCAAATAACGGTGCTCATGAAGAAAATATAAATAAACTATGATTGAGATATCCAGTTGGCTCCGGTATAATAAATAAATATTAAATTTAAACAAATATGTGCTCATGAGTTTCATGCAACGAAGTAAACATACAATGCAGGATAAAAGATGCACAACAATAGAAGAGGACAGGTTATAGACAGTAAATAGTAGTACATGTATATGGCTCATTGTAGACAGTAATTTAAAATGGAATGAGCATGTTGATAGTGGGTGTAAAAAATTGAGTTCAATGTGTTTTGCGGTACATATCTTAAAAATTATTTGTAATAATAATATAATACTTGCATACTATTTCTCAAATATTCAGTCCAAAATAAATTATGGAATCATATTTTGGGGTAAATAGACAAAATGGAAAAAGGCTTTTAGATTACAGAAGAAAATAGTGAGATTAATAAGTAATAAGGAAAAAGAAGCTATTATAGGCAGCTATTTATAAATAACAAAATTCTCACTCTTCGATAAATGTGTATGTACCGTAGTATTCTTTTTTACGTGGAAAACATTTTAAAAGTTAAAAATACTTATATACACCATTACTACACCAGACAAGCTAATCATCTTCACATATTCTCCTACAGAACCTCAAAATTTACATCAAATCCATACTACGCCGGGGCAAACTAATAAATAATCTACCCAGTCATTTGAAGTAAATTAGTAGTTTACAGAAATTAAAAATAACTGTTAAATTATACTTTTTAAATAAGGCCTTCTATTGCGTAGAAGAATACTTACATAAAGATGAATTTCATTAATGCAGAACAAGACTAATATAAGGAGACTTCGTGTAATACTTTGTGTTTCAATCTTATATAGACTTTACATATTTATACTTTAATATCTATCTGTACATGAATTGTAACAACTTGTACTGCATCCAAATGTAGTCTTAACATGTTTGTACAGCTGTTAGAATTAAGAAGTGTGTAAATGATATTATTTACCTGTTATATATTTTTATGACAATGTAATTATGTGCAAATATTCATATTGCATAACAAAAATTTAAAAAAAGTAATAATAATTGACAAGTCCTTTCCAAAAGGTATTGGATGTATATGGGATGCAAAGAAAAGTGTGCTTCGAATATACTAGCCGCCACACCACCATGGCCTCCATCATCTTAAGACGGGAGGAGTTGAGAGAGGTTTGGTGGTTTGTAACAACCAAGGTATTGAGAGCCAACGAGGGTGAAATGTAACAGATATGGAGCAGCATTGAAATGTACGGGTGGGGAAAGCGGGAAAACTTCGAGAAAACATGCCAGCAAGCAGCATCGATCAGCACAACCCCTATACGTGAAAATATGTGATTATCCTCACAGGGAAACTAACATGGATCACATCGGTAGAAGGCAAGCGTCCTACCACTACGCCCACCACAGACCCCCCCTCCCCCTCTCTTTGGAAGGGAGGAGAAGAACCTCATTTCTTCAGCGATAATGCTTTTTCTTAGAGGAGTGTTTGTTTGTCAAGTTTCTGCAGCGTGGTTCTGAGATATTTAAACTGAAAAGTTTTAATGTATTCAGAGGAGAATTTCACACTAGAAATAATAATTGCTCAAGTTGGTAGGTAACAACAAAGACATTTTGTCACAAGTGTGTCTGTAGACCACTTTGGCAGTGGTTAGTACATGTGCGCTTGTTATCGATATCATCGCGGTGCATGCGTCTCCACCCATTGTAGTTCAACAATGTATCCTAATCTAATTAATCTACCCAAAATTACCTAAAATGCTGGCGAATAAGTTTTCATACATTTCAACCTAACCATAGGGTGGGTTCTTTATTATCCCTAAAAGTGTATTAATAGTAATAATATGCTATTGTAGTTTTCACTACCAATGTGACATTTTTTAACATGCTTGGCTGAATTAAAATTGTGGCTACTGACTGACTAAGCCCTTGGTACTAAATTGCACTTTTGGAGAAAGATGTAACACAATTTTTGTAGATATAGGAAATAAAATTATCCAGAAATTTCTCCTGACCCTCCTCCCTTTTTGCCTTCTGAAAAATTTCTAAAATACTTGATTGTCCAGTGCAGACAATTCAGTAAAAATTTTAATTTCTGCGTTTTTGTTAAGTAGGAAGGTTAACATAACCCTGCCCAACATTGTAGATGCAAGAAACAAAATTGTACCCTTCAATAAGGGATAAATAAGTATAAAACTGTATCATAACAGAGAACTAATGTAATGTAAAGACAGGGAATAACTAAAACGGGATTTGAATTTATTTACCATAAACCATTTACTATATTGACATTAATTATGTATAAAGAAGATGTATTCATATTGAAAACAAACCTCTCGAGTTATTGTCAGTGTTAGGAATTTAAATATAAATGCCAGCAAATAATTATTCATTTGTGGCTCAGGAACATGTGAACTTTGCCTTCCAGAAATTCAGCTAGGCTGCTGGTCGCTGTTTTGTTGCACTCATTACTGATATGCAACCTGCCATACATTACACGACAACGGTAGCACGCTTGCTATACTTTATTACAAAATTGATTCAAAAAATAGTTTTCCACAAATCCTGATATATGAGCACTGTATCTAAAACACGTGATTATTGTCGCACATAACCCAATAATTGTCCGTGGTACACACACTCACGTTCGGTAGTTTTATGAGGACTTTATGTCATTGTACAACTAACACATGCCAATAATAAACTAGTAAAACTTCTCACGTGAATTGTAATATATATTTATTTATTCATCGTCTTCTTTGTTCCACACGAAATGCTTCGAATGTAACCTTTCTCTCGACATCATTCTAATGTAAACACAATGTTTTTGGTTACTGTCAAGATGACGGCTAGAGTCCGTAGTAAAATCACCTATCTCCAGCGGCTTCACCTACGTCGCAACATGCCATCTCCCATATACTCCTATCTTCATGATCAAGAACACGTTTTTTTCTAAAGTCGGTTCCCCTGCTTTGTGCCGTGGCCCTCGGAATGCATGCCCCGAGAGATTTCGCTCTACTCGCTGCCCCTTCAACCTTAGCAACAGGTTGAGTATACGAACAGTGAAATAAATATTACAAGTCCCTGAAATCAAGTTCCCAATAAGAGCCCTAGATTTAACATTCAAACAATGAATGTATAGTTGAATCAAGCAAACTGTGATTTGTAAAATCACACAAGACTTATTTTATTTACTCGTTAAAACAGAACAATTTTTACAAGTTTAAAAACAAGATATATTTTATTCACTCGTTAAGAAATGTTTTCACTATCAATTCAACATAAAGGAGAGAAAAAGAAAAAAAATATTGGGCTTGATTTAGACGGCTCTTAACATCGATGTCTTGAGAGCCGATGAGGGGAGAAGGGCCGAGTCGTGCGCGTGAGACTAGGGGAAACGAGAGAGAGAAATTTCCGATAAAAATCATTCTAACAACGGCAACGTCTAACACGGTATCCACACATTGCGAAAAAAATTTGCTTTTATGTTGTGGCCCGCCCAGAAAGGCGAAAGTGCTAACCAATGTGTTCCCTTTCTTCATGTCTAACCAAAACCGTTCCATCATCAAAACATGAATCCAATGTAATATAGAATGCATATATTTGAATTTATTTAATATTTTAACAGTTCCCGGCATATGTTTAACTGAACCATATGAATACAAGTGAAAAAAATGTTTTTCGAAGTTCGAAAATAGCGATTACAACGTTATTCGTACTTTTTTTTATAAAAGGTCTAAATTCTTGTAAATTTATAGTATAATAGCAGCCATTTTGAATCCTTACAGTAAATAGGGAGGGATTAATACATTTTTTCTCAGTCTTAACTCGGCATCTGCCAAGGTCACTTCGTGTGCGTGTGTGTGCATTGCATTATCATAGATAACGACGTCAGGCGTCTACTGTAGGAATCCGGAAAGCGTCGTCATCAAGTGCAAGCATTGATAACTTGAACGACGCCAAGCGTCCACTGCAACAACAAACACTCGCTACAACGTCTACTACAGCTCCAGATGCCTACTACAGCTCCAGATGCCTACTACAGCTCCAGATGCCTACTACAGCTCGAAACGTCCATCACGATTACTACAGCTCCAGGAGTCGACTACAACGGCAGACGTTTACTGTTTCATCTAGAAAATCATCAATGCAGATTCTACTAGACATATCAGGTACATTGCATCAAGGTCACTGCTGTGGCAATTGTGACTTTGAATGCGTTGAATCATTCAATGCTATTTTAGCCTATGGGAATGCTAAAACCTTATTGAGTGTTCCCAACTGCAAGTGCTGCCGAAAGAATTCATAATTTGTTTCGCGGCTCACGAAATAAAATAATTGTATCTGTTCGGGCCTGGCCATTCAAAAGCCGATGAGGATATCGTATCCTATTTACCTTGCGAAGACTGTCCTTACGGCACGCCTGACTTTGCTAATGATGACAACTTACAGCATATGCAGAGGGATTGTATGTCGTGCAGGCTGGAACAGATGCTTGAAGCTAGAATCATTCCAGTTATAGTAATGGACTATTCCGGAGTCGATGAAGTAGATTCCGCGGCGAGCACTGTCATCTCATAAAATTTAATATGAGAGAGAGAGAGAGACTATTTTTGTAAATAGTGTATAAAAAGAAATAATTTAAACATGATGTGCTACACTAATGGCTCCAAAAACTATCAAGACAACTCCTTTGTAATTAAGTAGCTAGCTATTTCTTATTCAACCGACGCTAATGACTCTAAAGTATTGTGCTTTAAATCTCCCAGACCTCGGTATAGTTTAAAAACTGAACTTAAAGTTATATTTTGGGAACAGACTTACGAGATACATAACCTGAAATGGGACTCTGGTGACATAGCTTACGAAAAACGTTTTCAATATGTAAATGATGTGTCACTCGAAGAATACCCCATATACGTGCTTGGAACAAGACAAAAGGAAATTTTAAACATTTTAACAAATGCAGAAGAAATAAATATACAATTCATTAGTCAAACGTTATAGTAAAAAACACTGTGAGGAAAAAACATTCTGCTCCCAATGTAAAAGCGAAGCTTTGAAGAATATTGATACCAGCATTCTACCTACGTATAAATATATTAATTTTTCCAAAAATGGTATTTCCAGGTAGCGTACGATTTCCAAAAAAATTGAGAAATTCGATCCTGAGAAGACGTACTCTACTATTTTTCGAGGACACCAGAAAGTATGGCTCCAGTCTCTAGGCAACATATATTTTCAAACACAGATGTGTAATGGAAATGAACATTGGAATTTCGCAAAAAGTTTCGGAGAAAGCCTGTATACTGAACGAGTGATGTGTGATGAAGAAGAAGACTGTACTGTTTTAATATGAGACCCGACAGCGAACCACCCTGTTCTTCTTGGGACCTATATGTTAACTCATTTTAACTGGAAGAATATCTGTGTAAATATATAAAGAGATAGAGAGAGAGAGTGAGATAGATAGAGAGAGAGAGAGAGAGAATCGTACAGCAGAAATTCAGTTACGATGCAGAGGTTCGACTCATCACTTCATTATGCCAGTGTTACTCCAGGTTTCAGGCGAGTTTGGTTTCGAATTGAAGATGAAGATAGTCCATTATAGATACAGATGTGTAACGGAGATGAACATTGGCGTTTCTCTTTAATCAGTCGAACAGAAACTTTTAAAGTGTTCGACGTATGTTATGGCCGAAATGATTGCCCTCTATATAAATTTACGCCCTGACAGCAAGCTGCCTTGTAACGAAGTTAAACGGGAATTTGAAGTTCACAGTGGATACATCACCAAACGCAAGTCCTACAAGAATATCAAATACATTATGATAAACTAGTGTAGTTGCTGTTCTCTTACTACAGTTTGGACAGAACAATGCAACAACAAGCAACATTATACATACATTGGTGGCCAAGAATTAACTTCTCCCAGTGGCATAAGGGAATGCAATATTTTCAAAACAAGAACATTCGGCAGAAAATATAAATCAGTGTACCTAGTATAAAATCGTCAGTCATGGCTAGGATCTTCAGCCCTACAGATGTATACGAGGTCCTACAAATTGGATACAGAAGAGTGTTCTTTATACCATTGGATACAGAAGAGTGTTCTTTATACCGTATGACGGTCTTCTACAAGTTCATGTCTGAAACGATATAGAACATTGGTGCTACACATTCTCGACAACAGTGCCGTCATTCGCTCTGGTGAAGGAACAGCATGCAACGATTGTGCTGCGAGATATCTTCGCCCTGACAGCGACTTGCCATCAACCTTAGAAGATTTGATGATTGCCAGTCTTAGCGAGGAAATATAAGAGGAACGGGGATGTGGAGTAATCCACTACCAGCTCACCAGACCTCACCAGGGAACCACCATTCGTTGGAAGGAGACCTGCGACAGGGACATCCACAACTTTATTTTCGAACAAGGAGGATTAGTTTTTCCGTCGATGTGTAATTTATATGCTTGTGAAGTGGCTAATTCAGAATAATGATACCAAAATTCCCGTTGTGTCCAATGAAATACAAGAATTCGTTTTTTACTAAAGGCTTACATTCTATAACTTACAGTTTATTATATTCACATTTTGTTGTTAAGGAAATGTGTGAGTCATACATTCGTTTCAAATGTACGTATTTCTCTCAAGCTTTGTCAGCACGTAGTAAACCAATTAACTAACTGTAATAGTTATGAATGTCTTGTAAACCAGTACAGACCGCATGTAGTAGATCGTTAGCGTAAACTTAAGGGCGGGCGCATTGTAACTACATATTGTGAGGAAGAAAAATGTTTGAAACATCTTGTTTATAATACAGACACTGTTTTTCCCTATCAGTATTTCGAAGAATGTGATAATAATCTTCGTACTTTATATCATTATAGCAAAGACAAGTTTAGTTACACGTCTCATACTGGTTGTGATTCATCAAAATGTTACGTACTCCGAGCAATAAAATTAGCGAAATGTAAATTTAGCCTTAAAACACGTTCAACTTGCAAATTTAGAGAGTTAATATATACATACATTGTTCCTTGCTAAATCTTCTCAGTCGAGTTTTGGATGTCATAGTGGTAACATGGAGTACTTTCATCCTGCTGATCATCATGTCAATGTCAAACAAGGGAAGTCCAATATAACTTACGCCCTATGGTGCCAGGGAATTTGGCGATAATTTACGTAACCCTGGGACAATATTTTTAATTTTAAAGTCATTTACTTTCTTCTAGGAGACGAAAAGAGCCATGAACACGTACAGTGCGGTGACAACAATAAATGTCCACTCTCTTATATGACTGCAAACACACCTCTTCCATCTAGCATTGAAAATGTATACTCTCATTATGTTGAATGCTATCCTGATTTGGTCGAAAGCATTGTTGTACACGCCCCTACTTGTAAAGACGTTAGTGGACAAACAGACAGATTAAAACCAGGGCGTAAGAAACGTTTACTCCATGAAAGCAGACGTCAAGAATGGGATCTGGATCCAATTTTAAGTTGCTAACCGTTTATAAAAATATTTGTTTTTTAAGAAAAAAATGTTGTATTTGATAGTATTAAAATGTTTTGTTTTATCCTGGAGCTGTTTCGGAACAAGGTGTAATTGTTGTACATAAAGTTTTGGATCTACCTGTATTTTTGAAAGAATTTGTGAAGCATGCTGTATTTGCTAGTGTTAAAAAATTTTGTAAATATATTGTGAATTCAGTTGTGTTTGTTTAACGTACTAATGTTTCTCCTCAGAGAGGGAAAAGTACTTAATTTGTCTTTAAGATATATATATATGTACTTAAATTTTCTATTAACAGTATGTTGCATTTACGAGAAAGAGTTTTGTAAAGAAAAAATTCAGATAACAAAGAGACTAGTACTTCGCAAAAAAAAATACTTACCAGCTAAAGATATAATTGAATTTGAGAAAAATATGTCTACTAGAAAAAAATTATAAATACATAAAATAAGTTTCTAAATGTCTCCTGCCTCCATAGAGTTGTCAGATTATGCAAGAAGGCTATGAGTTTGAAACCCTGGTAAGGCATGGTAATATATTGAGTTTGCGGGTTCGATTCCCGGCTAAGACATGATTATTATAAGCTGGGTGCGACTCTCGCTTAGATCATGTACGAATGTAATCTACTTTTTCACTTTCAGTGTGGGGTAGATATATAGATTCTGTTTTCTATTCCAGACTAGGTCTTGTATGATAATAGCTGTGTGTAATTCGTTAACCATATTTACTTAAAGGTTTAATCAATTAAAATTACAAAAATAATGATAGTAAAAACAGGAATTAGTTCGTAAAAGAGTGTCGAATCATAGAATTAAATTGATTTCAACTCGTAATGCAAATAGTTCGTATTGTAATTACAACTGTTCGTGTAAGCAATCGTTAAATAAGAACACAAAACAAACCGATTAGCTTAAAAACGGACAAATACACGTTGAATTAAGTTACAAAGGGTAAAATAAGGCATATCCATGCAAAATTTAGAAAAAAAATCACATAAAATCCTTTTTAAAATGCGTTAAAATTACATAAAAACATATTAAAATGTCTTAAAATATATTAATTGTCTATTTTATATCCATTTCAGACGAATAGCATTAATTTTAATTTATGCGAGAAGGGTGGCTGGTGAGTGTATAAATAGTACTCCCCACTGGAGCTAATTTGCTTGTATGACTCCATGGAGGAAACACCTCCCCTCCAGTGGCGGACAGTCAGTGAAGCGGTTCATCAGTGCCTCAGTCAAGGGCACCGGCTGCCCTCTCGCCTCTTGCTTGACTCTGGGGGGTTGCGCGACCGAGGGGACCCAGCCCGCTATTGTTTCTCCTGCGACGGCGAAAGCCTGCCGGAGAAGGCTCCCGCGGCGTTCTCCAGGGACTGCGTTCGCCCAGCGACGGTGAAAGCAACCCGCTTCTTCCGACCGCTCCCGAGGGGAGATTACGAGCGCCTGCCGCCTACCCCAACGCTTACATGACGGAGCGGGGTAGCGCCCAACCCTACTGACTTGGGTTCGGGTCTCCTTCATCGACCAACATCTTCCCTACAAGAGTTTTGGTACTACGTTAATTTTTTTTTTTTTTGTGTTTTCTTTAAACTTTCTTAGAATCTTTCAAACTTTTTGTCAATTTGAATGATATTTCTAGCAAATCGCTACAAACCGTTAACAATTGAATGATTTTCCTTTAAAAATCGTTACGAGTGTATGAATTTTGTTAAACTTTTAACAAAATCGTTAAGAATTGAAAGACATTTTTATCAAATTGAACGACTAGTCTTTAAATTGTCAAATATTTTAATGAATTTCGTTAAAAATCGTTACGGTAATTTTTCTTTAAAAATCGTTAAAGTTGAATGAAATTTCATTAAAAAATCGCTAAGACTTAATGAATTTTTCTTTAAAATTAAATTAAATCGTTTCACAAATCAGAATATTTATTCAGAATATTTATTGAGTTAAGTATTTTTAAGGATGTATAGTGATGTTTAAGTGCGGATGTTTAAGAATGGGTTTTACTTACAAATGGGTGTTACTGATTGTTTAAATGCGGGAGAAATGTCATGTAAATTTAATTCCAGATGTAAATTTTCTCGTGTAGTTTTGAGTTTATTTCGAAGAGCTGAGAGGAAAGGTAGACTGCCAGTAGAAGCATCTTGCTTTATCTGCAATAGGGTACGTGCCAATAATACTCATCTACAGCATCTTTTCATTGTTTAAATATTCACAAAACTATGCGAAAATGCATCTAGAATGCATGACCAAGTATTCTGGGAAATTTTTTTGTTAGGTAGTTGTATGATTGTGATCACGTGAGTGTGGGAGAAAAGTCATGTGAATTTAGTTAGTTTTACATAGTTTTAAGGCATGTTTAAGGGAGGGATGTTGTGTGTATGATGTATGAACTATGGAACAGCTAACAAAAGGGAAGAACTTCGCCGCTCGTGCCTAGCTTGAGGTGGAGGTGCATAACCTCAGCTACCAAGCTTGTTCAGTATGAGTTGACTGGAGAAGGATGTTCGATAACGAGTATATGAGCCTTGAGTATTTCTGTCGAATGAAATGTTTTTGAAATGTATGTGATGGGGTAGTTTGGGTAATTAAGTTAATTTTAAGAGATTTCCTTTTCAAAGTTGTTGGGTAAATGCGATTGTGTGTGTGTGTGTGTGTGTGTATATATATATATATATATATATATATATATATATATATATATATATATATATATATATACAGGTTTTTTTTTTTTAAGTTTCAGTAAATTTTATTTCTAAAATGCATGATTATATAGTTTTTAGAGTATTAAATGAGTATGTATGTTTGCTTCAAGTATTGCAGGTTTATTTTATACCATCAAATGTTTGAATTTTGGACAAGTATTTTTAATGCTTTGAGTGTAAAAGATTAATTCCACTTGCTAAAACTTTCGTTATTAAACTTTTTTTCGAAACATTTATAAAATCAATGAAAAAAATTGAAACATTGAACAAATTTTCATAAATGATTTTGACTGTGTAAAAATAATTAAATGTTTTAGACAGTGTAGAAATTTGATGCTGCAAGTTTTGAAAAATGTAATGTTTTTGATACTAAATTTTAAATGAAATGCAATATCTCGAGTATAAATCTCATTGTTATATTCTAAACGAAAGTCACGTCCTTTTTACAAAATGGAAAAGCTTTGCACTGGGAAAATTAGACGAGACGAGGCGAGACAGGTTGCAAAGCGTGGTCAATTCATTACTGGAGGCAGGCTGTTTGACAAGAAATTCAGGCTGCAGAGAAGTTGATGGAGTGGGGTGGCTGGAGGGGAAGTGCCCAGCCTCCTGCTGGTGCGTATGCGCGACCAGCAGGCATTGTACGGCAGTGGAAGAATAGGGGAAGTTGTCATGTGGGGTTAGAGGGGAAGTGTCTAGTTACTCCTTTTCCCTTCCCTCATCGCGACGTAGAGACAACTGCAGGGTCTATGCGATGTTTCGTCGAATAAGAAAGGTAGTGGGCAGCAGTTGTCGGTCAGGTGCGGGAGGGGTAGAGCGAAAATAAAGTGGCGCATGTGGCTGACAGTTTAGTGTCCTGGAGTTCCCATTCTTTCGCCCACTTCACGCTATGCACATCTCCCACCTGTGTGAAGTGGCCCGGCCCAGTGTTTCTCGCCTCGTTACCACCTCACCATGCACATGGCCCATCGACCTACCAAGGTCTTGGCCCATCTATTGCATTTCTCCCCGCCTGCTATCTACCTGACTCTCATCCACGTTAAAATTATTCGAGCTTCGCTGCCTTTTTACTCACAGCTCTTGTTTCTGTCTTTCCTCAACAAACACAATATTTTTATAATTAAAAAAACATTTTACCTAGAATGTTATTAATAAAATTATTTTTCACTTATATTGTGTGTGTGTAAGTTATTAAGAGTGTTTTCTTATTTTCAGAATGTGGGGTTACTTCAGTGTATTTATTGTGGTGTTTAAACTCTTATATCGGAGAATCTAAAGAGAGCTTTTTAGGTAGGAGTCAAAATAGGTGAGCATAAAAGATCCTGTATTGACATCTTGCTTTTAGATCTTTACATAAGCGATTCCGATTCGGAATCGCACACGGAAAGACAAGCAAGCTGTAGAGGCAGTGTCACTTCGCCTAAGCAGACACGAGTTAATCTTTTTGAGGACGATCTCTACTTAAGCTATTCGAGCACGGATTCACTTACGAAGAGATTTTCAAAACCAAAAAGTTATATTGTGTCTGCTTCACCCAATCAAGAAAAGGTTGATATTTTGAATGACGAATTATTTCTATCAGACTCCGATAATTCTTGTGATTTTCAAAGTGCTCCACCCATTTCACAACCGACTTTCGAGTCGATTAGAGATATTTCGCCAAGGGAACCAGAAAATAATTCCTTTTCCGACTCCCAAGCCTCAGTGGAAGCTTTGCCAGATCTGACGTACCAGCGTTTGAATATGGCGTTCACAGGAAAACTAAATGATGCGCAGATATGAAATGATAAATTAGAGTCTGATGATGATTTTTCTCGTTTCTTTAAGAGGTGCAAAGTGGCTTTATTAAGCTTATTAATGGTATCTCCCTTGCCAGTTAGATTATCAGTTTTTTGTAGCAGGTAAGTACTTGAAATCCCTCACGCAGAAGGCGCTACACAGATATTTTATTTTCAAAGCAAAGCACTCGATGTCCTCCATTCATCGGATGTGGGTTTGATCTATGATGAGGATATCGTTCCTTATCTCACAAACAGTCTTGAGAAGTTTAGTGCACATTGTTCTAGCTGGAGTCTCCAAATGTTGACATACATGGACGTCCATCTGAGCTAATATCGGTCGTTCACCATCGATGTTGCGCACACAAACTACCCAGTTAATTTCCAATCGTCTTGCTTGTGTCGATGTAGACTGCCCGGAGGGAATGTTATTCCACTACGCTGTCGTAGCATATTTGTTTCCAGTCACACAAAACCCTCACAGAACTACTTCATATCCAAAACCTCACTAAGTTTTGAAAATCGAAGTTCTGTCGACACCTGTAGTCATACAGGACATTCAAAAGTTTGAGGAGAGCAATTCTATTTCTATCAATGTCTACTGTGTGGTAGACAAAGATAGCAATATAACTTACAAAACTTGCGAAAAAGGTTGCAGTTGTAGTACCCATGAGTATTTCTCCTGTACCTCATTACAAACATGTGAATATTTTGAAGATTTGCGAGAGTGGAAATGCAGCACATTTTCATTTCATATGCATTAGCAATTTGTCGAAGCTGGTTGGTAGTCAGCTGAGTAAGAGAGCCAATAAGAAATTTGTTTGCAAGCGTTGTCTTCAGTATTTTCAAACTGAGGAGAAACTTGCTAATCACACTATTCTTTGCCAGCATCAAAAGGCTGTTATCAGTACTTTCCCCACCAGTAACGACAAGTACTTGGAATTTGAAGATTACAGCAAACAACAGAGATTGGGTTTCGTCGCTTATTGTGATGTTGAATGTTGCCTGAAACCCATGTCCACTTGCTTGCCTAATAATGAAACAAGTAATACAACTACCATCAACCAACATGCTCCATATGCTTGTAGCATTTTGTTGGTTTGTTCATACAATCCATATTTGTCTCAGTATTTCGAGTTTGTGGGTGCTGATTGTATGTACAAATTAGTTAAACTTGCATAGTGGGTTGCAGGTATTTACATCATCATTGTTCCGATGAAGTCAAAAACCCCTGCTTATGAAGCTAGGTTGGCGGATTATAAATGCTGTCACATTTGTAAGGAAATGCTCGGTACAGATGATATTGTGGTCGACCATGACAATCTGATGGGCGAAATCAGAGGCCGCACACGTAATAAGTGCAACTTGAATTTCAGACTGCCCAAAAGACAACTTGTCCTTGTTTTCCATAACCTGCAGAGTTACGATGCTCACTTTCTCATAAAGCCCTTGTCTGAATGTCACATAACATTAGACAACAGAACCATGGTAATTGAAAATTCTGGAAAAGTTCATGTTATTGGAATTGCCCCACAGAAATACAAATGTATCACAAAACAGATTCCCAATGGGATAGATTGTAATGGAAAAGTGCAATATTTAAAGTTAAGATTTATTGATTCATTCCAATCCATGAGCACCTGTCTGGAAACTTTGGCATGCAAGTTATTACCTGCGCAATTAACTATCACCCGCTTGATGTTTCCAGACAACACCCAGTTCAAATTGGCAAAATGGAAGGGAGTTTTTCCTTATGACTTTGTTAAGTCCCCAGAGAGTGTGTTGTGATAGTCACTCCCACCATAGGACACATTTCATAATGTGATGAAAGGCCAAGGCATTAGCGATGAGGACTATGTTCACATCCAAGCCACGTGGGATGTGTTCAACTGCATAAACTTGCTGCTGTATGCCATTCAATATTTACGGGTGGACACTTGTTTGCTGGTTGATATTTTTGAGAATTTCAGAACTGTATGTATAGCTCACTTACGGTCTTGACCCCGCCATGAATGTTGTGCTGAAGTCAACAATATTTACATGGGTGAGGACTACGGCCCCAGTGTGGCATCGAAATATATATGCTATTTCGATGTCAACAGACTGTATAGTCATACAATTCTGTCCAAGCTTCCGATTGGTAATTTTGAGTGAGTTAACACTAGCACCACAGAAAAAAATATGTTATACACGGGCAAACACTCAGGTAGTACTTGATGTATGGGGCCAAACTTGACTCTGTTTATCGCGTTTTGCACTTTGAGCAGAAGGCATGGATGGCTCCATACATCAACTTTAACATTGAGAAACATGCCCAGGCTGCGAACGCATTCGAAAAATCGTTCTCCAAGTTGATGAATAATTCCATTTATGGAAAAACATTGCAGAATGTCCGCTGGGAAAGGGACATCAGAGACGTTTCGAGGTATAACATGATCTATAGGGCTGCAGAGCTGATAAGATATTCCAGGTGCAGCAGATCATCGATGAAAACTTAGTCCTCATCTAAATGTCAGAGAGTTCTGTTGTGTTCAACAAACTTTTGTATACTGGTGCTGCCATTCTCAACCTTTCAAAATTAACTCTATGAATTTCACTATCAGTACATGTGTACATAATTTCTTCCGATGGTTTCGCACCTCCTGCATTGTGACACCGATTCTTGGTATACTCTATTGCTTGTGATGATGTATATAAAGTAATTACCCCAGATTTAAAGGTGTTGTTTGATATATCCAACTATGCGCTCGATAACCTGCACAATCACACACTTTGTGAGTTTACATCCTAAGCTTTATACAGACGTTGTTGCGAATGAGTAATGTATTTGTAAGGCACAGGGTGTAAAACGCAATGTGTTGCAATCAATCAGGTACGAGGATTAATGAGATTGCCTCGAAAATTGCACAAGGGTAATGGAGACCCAATATCAGTTCCGTTTGCGTGCTCATCAAGTCTACACTGAACACTTAACAGAGGTAGTGTTGTCAGGTATGGATGACAAGTGGTACATTGAGACAGATGAGATATCAACCTTACATTGGAGGCACTTTCGAATACCTGAATAATATTTTTTTTTTCCTCAATATAACATTTTCAAAGACACAATAAACTTATAGACCTCCCAGCACCCCACAATTCCAAGGACACCCACGGTCATTGTAGCTGGCTACAATCATCATCATCGCAGTTGACTACACTAACTACTTTTCACCTGTTGAATAATCATCACAGCTGACAACACCAACTACTTTTCACCTGTTGAATCATCATCACTGCTGCTGCACCCTGTTTGCCTACCTGTAAGGCATTACATAACTTCAATAACAACTATCTTGGTACAAATGTCTTCGATCACATTTCCCTTCTCGAAGAAGAAAATCAAATTCCCAGTGGAAACTGTGTGCATGTGAGTGGTTTACCTCAATTGCTAGGCATGTGTGTGTGTGTGTGTGTGTGTGCTTGGCAAAATCAATACCTGCATGTGACAAAAGAGCGGCCCTCTGTGCTATTTACGAACACCTCACCAGTGTTGTTAAATGTACATAATGAAGATACATTGATAGGAAATAGACAACCAACAGTTGCTCTTCTATATATTATGTAAAGAAAATAGTTTGTTGTACATAGATCTCTTCAATTGTGTTTTAGTTTGTGTAAATACTTTTTAATCTTGTAATATATGTCAAACACTTTTGTACCAGTAGTAATGTAGCAATAGTAATAGTAGTTTTAGTAATGGTAGTTGCAGTGTTAAGTTCCAGATGTAATTTTTTTTGTAAGTTGATTGTTGTTAAAATTAATTTGATGGAAATATATTGATTTTGTAAAAAAAAATTGTTTATAATTCAGAATATGGTTTGTTGAACATAGATTTTCTTAAATTGTGTTTCACAATGTGTAAATAATAACTTGATTTAATGGAAAATAATGTCTTTTTTTCAAAAAAGAGAAGAATTTGTAAACTCAATGCTTGTTGTAATTAGTTGTTGTTGCAGTAGCTTTTTTGAATATAAATGAGAGAATGTGTTTTAATATGTGTAAAAAAGTTATTGTTTGATAATTTTTGCAGTGAATAATAAATTTTTTGTCGTAAATTCAATCGTTTTTTTTGTGTGATATTGTAAATATGTAGGTTTAAGGTCCATTTTTGAAAAAATAATATTTTATAATAAAATGTTAAAAAATGAATACTATGTGTATTTATATTTTTTTAATAACTAATGTCACTATATTTTTTAAAAATAATGTCTCCTTTAAAATGATAAAACAAAACTATGAGTGTATGGCTATCAGTATTGGTAAGCTGATGACTTGTATTTAAATATTATTAACTATGCTTGCTTTTACGAAGAAGAAAATTTACTTTTCTTAACTTACAATACTTACATAGACTTTGAAGGGCTGAGGGGAAATTACTCAGAAAAAATATTATGGAGAAAATCAAAAACATAGCTGAATAAATCAATGAAGTTTTTTGCAGAGAAATGAGGAAGCAAGGTTAGTACATTGAGAGAACATTGGTCCACTCTGGATATCAACTTGGAGCAGGACACAACCATATGCCAACCAACTTTAGTGACATCCCAAGGGAATCTATTGAAAGCAAAGCCCCGCATACCTTCACTTAGGCATGTAGAAAAAAAGACCTCTGTCCCTCCTTGCCTCAATCTATGTCTACACCCAACAGAAACCAGCAAACACAGTTCAGAAAACTTCTTTTTTTATATTTCATTTTACATGTACACAAATTACAAGAGTTCCTGTTCAATATACAACACGATGACGTCAAGAGAAGAAGATAAACATAATATATTTAAATAAAATTCAACTCAAGTTATGTAATAATACTGAAATGTTTTTCCATGGATTAACAAGAGTCTAATCTACATTCATCTCTTGTGATGTGATTTATGTAGTATTTTATCGGGAAAATATACATTTTCGTGTGTTAAGACCGGATCGATGTACAGCATTTGCGATAATAATTTCAATTTCTGTGTTCAGTAGACGAAAATACAGTTTGTGTTAACAACTCGCATTTTTTCTCACCAAGTGACGTGAATTTCACAGATTTAATGGAAATTTGTAGCACGTCTCTATAAAGTTTTGCACGGTTGCGCTTTGCAGGCTTAAGTACTTCTTCACATCATTCTAGTGTCCCTATGCTTCGACGGATATAATTTGTGTTAAATGTGCATTATTCTGAAAAAAAAAAAGTGAAACTATAGTTACAGAAACTATCGTTTCATTGTCTTTTGTAGGACGAATGCAGAGCTCTTCTCTTAAATTTCAAGTCATTTTTCTATTGACTTCGCTACACATATATAATCAGGCGCTTCACACACACAGCTTATTAGACGATGTAATCGCTATGTTGGAATCCACATCAAACGGACATGTTTTAAAAATACTCTAGGTATGTGCGAGAGGCGTTAAGTAGTGTATGTGTATTTCTATAATGCTATTGTGTCTGGTTTAAATCGTATTCACAGGCTGAATCGTGTGGAATTGTTAATGTGTTATTTATTCATACTGACTAGCTGGATTTCGTTTACTGAATTTGCATTTGTCGACATTAGATGTTATTCCCGTAACTAAAATTCTCTCTCGTATAAATTATATTTCTAAGCTCCAGACTCACATTACGTTTAAGACTCACGTAATTCCACTTATTATTCAAGTAGTTGTTTGAAAATTTCCGATCCGGAGCATGTAATTTATTTATACGTAGGACACTCTGAAATACTCTAACGTTTAATTGCATTCCGAAAACAGATTGTTTAACATGTAAATCGCATTTTTCAAAGTCGCTTATCTATGGCTATATTCACAAAAAAAAACATAGCGTTTACACTTAGGCCACTCTTAGAAATCGTTTAAACACTCTGAATTTCTCTCGTGTGTTAAATATAATCGTAAAAATTGCCTATCTACCACCAGCATCCTTCCAAACACCTCAAAATTAGAAAAATTATCAAAAATTACCCTTAGCCCACTATTGCACTAATTTCTACACCTATATAAGACATTACAACCCCCCACCACTCTGGTAAGTCGTCTCCAGGACACCGCACCATCAACATCGGACAGAGCTATTGATACTTCCTCCCCCCGCCCAAAAAAAAAGAAAGAACTACAAGAAAAAATAAAGAAAAGAAACCCTTTCAAGAAATTTAACCCTTTCCATTTTTGATCTGAATAAGATCGGATTAAGAAAATTTTAATCGAATTAAGATCTGATTAAGAATTTTTTGATCGGATTAAAATAGAATTAAGCAGTAACCCTTTTTATTAACCCTTTCAATTAATTTGATATCAAATTGATAATCCTATTAATAAAGAGTGAAATGAAACCATCACTCCTCTACTACTAGTTCATACCAAAAAATTACGTTTTCGTAATACTTCAACTCGGAAATCAATTTGTGACCGAACGGGATCGTATCGGAAAAAAACCAACCTCTTTTTACCAAGTGCTAAATAAGGGTTTCGTCATTTACGGAAGTAAATGACTGAATTATTTACTTGTCAAATAGTAATGTGTATTCCAGTTGTGCTATGATCTGTATCAAAGGGCTACGATATGGGTGGATAGGTTCACTATGCAAGAAATTTCCGAGAGTGTAGACAAAATCTGATTGTAACTCCCCACTCGGAGAGAGGGTGGGGGATTTTGTTGGCATCGAACCAACGATCTTCGGAATGTTAGTCACGTGTACTACCTCCAGACCAAAGACGATCGATTTTGATTCAAACCAGACGTTTCCGCAATGTGAATTGTGCCCTCAGGTTCGTGGTCCGTTAGCTTTCGTTAGAACCGCTCGGATTTTCATGTCCCATCATCGCCCGTTAAGAGTGGTAAAAAGACCTCAAATGACGATCATGTTAAGGTGTTTAAGGGACAAATTTTTCTCTACATTTAGCGGATCTTGTAAGGCTTTGTGACATATCAGTGATATGTAGACACGCGGTAAATTCGCGAATTCGTTTGAGGACAAACTAAGACTCCAAAGGCATGTGCATTTGACTTCCTTCTTCAATTGTTTCCCAGTATGTAAGACACGCCTTAGTCAAATTTGAGCCAATAACTTACCTACAAGTAAACAACGACCAAATGCCGTGTCAACTAGCTTGGGGTAAAACTGAAGCATGAGCCAATGTACAACTAACCGAGGCTCGAATACACGAAGGATTGTGGAGTCTAGCTTTCCGCCAAATGAATCAGCGAAATTTCCGGGTCTCTGGTGATTTGTCAATTTGAAAAATTAAATTCATGAAGTTTTTTTTATGTATGACATTTAACTTAAAGGTATGAAACGAATAGGTTTCAAAAAGCTACAGTTTATTTTTCGTCGTTAGTGAAGTGACAGGAGTGTCATGTTGGCGAATTCTTTGAAATCTGACACCTGGTTAACTTGATATAGGCATAATGGTTTAGCTTTAATCTATTTTGTCTTAAAGTTCTATCTAAAATGTTAAAAATTAAATACGGGAGAACAGCACACAAAACTACCAAGAACATGGCATAACAATATTATGATACGGCGTTTTATTCCAAGTTGTAGCCTACTGTATTAATTTTGTTCAATTTTGAAATTTGTACGACAAAAATGTACATTTGAATATCCTACAGACGCTTTGATTAAATTTATTAAAGTAATTTCCCATCATTTTTACACTTGCCTGAAACTGTTGTTTCATATCACATCAAAAAAAAGTGATATGCAAAAATAGATAATAATTTTAGACTCGTGAATACCCTTAACTGAGGTGGTTTTGGACAGGCCATTTAAAATATAACGTTTTCTCATTGCTGTTATACGTCAGACAAGGATGCCAGACATATTTCTAAAGGACAATATGCCTAAATAGAGTCTGGAATAAAAAAGGCACTAGTTATCTTAAGATCAAACGCAGGATATCCTGCAAGATTTCGTGACAACTTCAAGGAGGATACTTTGGAAGGAATACTTCTCAATCCTAGCAAGTCACTTTTAAGACCACGGCGTTAAGAGCTACCCAAATATCATCACTTCTAGCAAAATAAAAATAGTATCTGATTCTCCACAGCAAGCTATCATTTAAAATTTTGATGATGTTCTCGATATGTTTTATATTTATTCTAAATCTGTGTCAATAGCAAACATACCTTTCAATATTTACATTTCAAGTAGACTTTACTTATTTTGTGCTTGGGGGTATTTTGAGACAGTGTGATTAAGGAATGTTAACGCCAGCAACTTTTGAAAGTGAGTGGTATTATTTGGATGACTTTGGCACATCGGTGTCCAGTGTGGAGCATCGGATCTGTTCACGCTCTGTCATTCCGGTCGGACGGCGGTCACCTTGTCCGTCATGTTTTATCGGTGATCTTGAAATGTTTTACCGTGACGGCGTTGACCTTTGACCTCGGAAAACTCAAACATTTCAAAAAATACCAAAATAAATAAAAATATTAACAATTAAAAAAAAAATTTAATAAAAATGTATGTCAAATATGTTAACAATTTTATTTAAAAATTCAAACATTAAATTTTGAATGTTTATGCTCTGAGGGGATGGCGGCCGAGCCGAACGGCTGCCATGTTGTAACATCGACCGATCGCCATGTTGGATATTGGTGAACTTGACCTTGATCCCATTACCATGACCTTGGATGACATTGAACCCAAAAATTCGCTGAATTATTTAAAAATTCCCGAAACATAAAAAAAAAACAATAGAAGTAACTAAAAAATACAAAGAAACAATCAAAATTATATTTTAAAATTTTATCCTTTAAATTTTCAAATGTATTTGCTTAGAGGCGATGGGGGACTGCAGCCGACCAGCCACCATGGTATGATGTCACCCACCCACCATATTGAATCCAAGTGACCATGACCTTGACTCGTGACCTTGACCATAAAACCATGACATTAAATTACTTTGAAAACAAAATCTCTAGAAAAAAATTGAAACATTATTAAAGAATCAAGAAAACATATTTTTTAAAAATTATGTAAAAATTTCAATTTCCAGAAGTTTCCTCTCAGCACTGTGTCCAGCAAACGACTGAACCTTGCCAATATTTGTCATTGGTTGATTATTTTTGTTCACTTCGCCACCCAAAGGTGTTTTTTTTGGTTGGTTGATTCCTTGCGCTTGTTTTAACTGCCACCATTGTTTCTCATTGTATTAATATTCCTCTCCCCTACCCCCTCATAGTTCATCACCTAGGCGGCACTAGTGTATTAATTATCGATTTCGCCGCCAGAGGAGCTGTCAATTTAGCTACCATGTTGGTATATGCCGACCTTGTTCTTGGCCCCAACTACACAGAACTCAAAAAATCGAGAAAAATCACAGTCCGTACAACTGACCATTACTAGCTGCTTACAACAAAGACCCATACTGACTAACTATACTAGCCAACGACTGACTCCACCTAAGAAAAACTCCACACAAGACTGGTTCATGACAAGATTTACTGAGCGCAAGACTAGCTCCTGACGAGACCAGTTCCTTCAAAAGTAACTAGAACAACCAAAATGAACCACCTGCCATGCCAACCAACAATAAGAACCCACCTGCCATGCCACCCACCAATAAGAACCCACCTGCCATGCCACCCACCAATAAGAACCCACCTGCCATGCCACCCACCAATAAGAACCCACCTGCCATGCCACCCACCTGTACAAACTATGATGGACAATCTCGAAAAAAAAAAGTCTCTAATAAGAGTCTCGCACAAATTCTTCGAAAAATTCCAGTAAAACATTCCTACTATTGCTGAACATAACCTAAGGGCCGTGTTAACTAACCCAACCCAACCAACTAGTTGCGAATAATTCCTCGAAAATATTCGCTTCATTTCAATCGTTCGTCATACAGAACTCGTCCATTTTAAACAACCCGAGCAAGACAAAATACTTCAGATGAAACCATAGGCCTCCTCTTGCGCATACTCACATAAATATCAGCTAGAACAGACGCTCGTAATCGCTTGTTTACACCACTGAATTGTTAAGTTTTTTTTTTTTTTTTTAGAAATAGAGGTATACTGTATAAGCAGGGTCAGTGAAATTTCTCGAAAATATTTCAAGACAAGTTATTTTTCAAAACATTGTAGGGTCATTTACGTATCTTGATTGGCTGAATTACTTTTTGACACATGCTTATTGTTTGCACACGAATCACTTAGGAGCAGTGCCGATATTGCCGAATGCTGAGTGGGCCGGGCAAATATGAAAACGCTTTCTCAAGCAGACAACCACCAATGGCTACAGACAAACTCCTGCTGGGTGCTTTTTCGCGAAAAGTCACTAGCTCTATGTATAAGAAATTTAACACACTTAAATAAGTATATAAATATTTAATTCGTTTATTTATTATATACATTCCATCTTTTTAATTATTTTGTTCATTCGATATTTACATTTCTCATATGTAGTGACCTGCAGAATTCGCGTTATTTTCTGGGTGCAGACTAAACTCCAAGGCATCGTACACTAGGTTCACTTCTGTCATTGGTCGACAACTTAAGTGGCACGTTGCGACGACAATTTCAGACAATAGTTAAAGCTGAACGGATGAACAGCCAATCTACAGTGAGGCGATCACACAGCGGTGGCGTGCAGTCGACAGAATGAACAATGGTGGTGGGGTAGGGGAGGAAATTATTAGTGCAATGAGAAACAATAAAAAACACTTTTGGGGGGCGAAGTGAACAAAAGTAATCAACCAATGAGAAACATTGACGATGGCCAGTTGTCTGCTGGACATGGTGCTGACGATACCCCCGGAAATGCAAGTTATTATATAAACATATTAAATATTGTTTTATTTTTTCTTATTTTTTCTCTGGGTTTTTGGTATCAAGGTCATTTAAGATCACGGTTATAGGGGTCAAGGCCATAGTTCAAGATCAAGGTCACTTGGGTTCAGTATGGTGGTTGGGTGACATCATGAAATTGTGGCTGGTTAGCTCCGGTTCCCCTTCCCCTCTAAGCGCAAATATTATAAATTTTAATTTTTTAAATAATTTAAAAGATTCATAAATTTGTTTAAACATTTTAGTATTATTTAACTTTTTTTTTTAATTTTTTGGTTATTTTTGAATTTTTCAAGAAAAAGGTCACCAGAGCCAAAGTCAAGGTCACAAACATCTAAGAGAAGATGACCGCTGGTCGAATGGAATGACAGAGCATGAACAGCTCCGACGCTTCATGCCAGACGCCAATGTGCCAAGGTCATCCCAAACTTACTAGTAATTTCGCTTTTCGAAAACCGCAGGAAAGAATTATTTACGAAACGCAAGTGATGTTTGGCGCGTGCTAGGAAAAGAAACCTAGTAACGGTTAGGGAGGGGGGGCTGGTGGTAGTTGTTAAGTTTGCAGATTACTTTGAATGACGAGCTTTTATTTTGAATATTAAATTTAATTAACGCTTGCGGGCTTGTTAACGACTTCTAAAAACAGTTTAGGTTATTTGCAAGACAATTTGGTGTTTTTAATTGAAATGTTTTAGGCAGGTTAACCATTTCAGACCCACTTTAATTTACGGTTTCAAGTGTAGCAAACAAATAATGTTATTTATTCGTGCTGTACTCAAGTCAACATTACACTTGTTCGTTGTCGCAGACCAGTAAGACGGTTTGCTAATAATTCACCCACGGGTAAGATCAGATCATTGGACATTAAGCTTTGCAGTGTCCAGTGCAGACCAAAAATTACCTATACGTAATGTACATGTATGTGTACAATGGGTCTGAAAGGGATAATTTAAATTGCGCCTGAGGTGGTGTAGCTAATTTTCAATATTCTATAGACCCACTTCTAGTCTTCAATTTACTATTGGCCGTTCATTTTTGCGTGAAGCCAGTCTGTTTCATGATTAAGCCAATCAGTATTAAGTTCCTCCCATACTGACCGTTCGTGATTCGCAGTCAGACAGATAAGACACGTAAAAATTGAAATGATCTAATCACGAAAGTGGTTCTGAACTCAAGGGCGTTGGAGTACAACTTGACCTGAAATATTCTCGCGTAAAACAGTTGGCCCTATTTATGCGATTTCATTCAGTAATTTATGTATGTTTGACATTTGTGTGAAGACTTTAAAATAAAATTGGGTAAACATACCTTGCATGTAAAGGAAGTAAATAATTCTTACAACCTAAAGGGAAATTACTGCGCAAATATGCAATCAAACTACCTGTCCAAAGTCAGGTAATATTTCTTGACCGTAAGGAAAAATAACCTGGCATTCGTAAGTTAGATTTCTACGAAACGTAAAGAAATATTCTTCACACTGTATGGGAAAATTATCCATTCGCTATCCATAACTGCACGGTGCTTGAACGGTTCGTACGTGTGTAAAGGAAAATAAGGTTCCCATACAAGTTTTATGAATAATGACTTATAATTAGGGATAGGAATATTTCCCAAATTCATTTCGACACAAGATAGACGTCAAACACATATACAGTGAAGTCAGCTTTGCAATTGGATTATAGTTCATTAGACACACTCCAGACGCCTCTGAGCCAATAGAAAACTTGCAAAGAAACAATTAGCGAATCCCATACTGCCAGGTGCGAGGTAACAATGGGGCAGCAGCCAATCAACAAACAGCTGAGGCTCTAGTACACACAGGACTGTGGATTCTAGCCTACAGGTCATTGAACTAGCGAAATTTTCCTTTCACTACGTATAATCAGAGAGCTAAAATATTGGCGGTTTCATTTTGGGACAAACTAGAACTCAAAACGCGTGCATTTATGTAACTTTAGCCATTGGTCCACGCAGTTTTCGTAAGCTCCTGGAGAACTGTGTACAATTGTTGGCTTGCACTCTGTCAGCAGACGACCAATGTGTAGAGATCTGAAAAATTCGCGAGTTCAATAACCTACAGGCTAGACTCTACAGTCTTATGTACAAATATTCCGATATCAAGTGCACATTGGTAGTCTGCTGTCACAGTGGAAGACGACTGGACTCCGTTCTCCAAATGGTTTCAAACACCGCGTGGACCAATGGCTAAAGTTATATAAACACACGTAAGATTAATTCTAGCTTGTCCTGAATGATCCGCGAATTCTTCAGGTCTCTACCAATGTGCAGGTGCAGTTGATATCGGCTTATTTGTGCATAAAACTGTAGAGTATAGCCTGCAGGTCATTGAACTCGCAAACATTTCAGGTCTCTACTTACAATTCTCAAGTATATTTCCAATTATTTTTACACTGTTCTTCATCATATACTAATAATTGTTGACTTTACTGTCGCAAGGAACACTAAATGACCAAATTTGATGCAACTGGTGAATACAAATATTTCTGGGCATACTGTAAGAGACGCAGTGCTAGTTTAGAATGACAATAAAATAAAATTTTGAAATTTCTTTACAGGACTTACGTGTCATTTATTTTATGCAGTATTCTATAACACTTCGGGGATGCAATCTAAAAAACAAATTTTGCAATAGAAAAAAGTTAAAAAACTATATGACATATTGCGTCGTACAGTTACGCAAAAAAGGTAAGGACAATGCAAACTCCTCATTTAAGTAGGCCTATCTTCCAAATCACTTTATACTATCTGCTTAACGCACGCATTAATATTTATTTTCAGGTGGTATGAAAGAGTAGATTTTTGGCTTGGCTAGTATTTACGAGTTTGTTATCACAACTGACACTTCGGAACTTATGAAAAGAGTTTCGGTAGGGCTGTGGAACAGGCAACAACCAATTATTAGGGACTGGACCATTTTGCGAATTCAATTTACGACAATGTAGACTTCAAGCACATGCACGTATCTGTCAACTCTGCAATAGGATAAACGTTTGTTAGATACGTCCAGGTAAAATCTAAGCCAATAACAGGCCTGCGGATGAAACACGCACCGAATCCCGTGCCCCCTGGCCTGAGGTGAAACTGGCTGCACACTGGGACGGCATCCAACCAACAGAAATATAAGGCTCGAAAATACATAATTCAGTGGAATCTAGCCTGCAAGGACATTCGATACGCGAAATTCTCCTGTTCCTATCAGTAATGAAATGTTGGTGTGCCATCAGCAACCAATATCATTTTCCGTGTAACAGTGCTGTCCGCAATAACGCTAACTTTTGACCTCGTATAGCACCGAAAGTGATTTTTCACCAACTATGAAACATGTCATACGTAGGGGTAGCGAATTTCGCGAAAAGACTTCAAGACAAGTTATTTTTCAAAACATAGAGTCACTTACATATCTTGATTGGCTGAATTGCGTTTAGACACGTGCTAACTGATTGCACACGACCAACGTAGGAGCCGTACCGATGCTGCCGAATCCTGAGTGGGTCGGACAAACATCAAAACGCTTCTCAAGCAGACAACAGCCAACGGCTATAGACAAACTTCTGCTGGGTGCTTGTATTATTGAAGTCTACCGTGTATTCATTTTTTTTTCTCGCGAAAAATCACTAGCTCTAGTCATACTCGAATAAGTATGTTCCGGGTAATACGTTAAGTACATAAGTGGTTGTTGTTAGGGAGAACATAAGGAAAGAGACATAATAAACGACTAAGAAGTACTTTAAACTCTAGCAAGCGGATATTATGAATGCGAATGTGACAGGCGCATGACAGAACTATTAGTAAATTATAGTTGTTATGCATAGAGACCTGAAAAATTCGCGAGTCCAGTGACCTGCAGGATAAACTCTACAGTCTTATGCACAAATATGCCGATATCAACTGCACATTGGTTGTCTGCTGTCAGAATGGAACGCGACAATCGGAAACCGTTCTCCAGGAGGTGTCAAACACCGTGTGCGCCAATGGCTAATGTTATATAAACGCACGTGTTTTGAATTCTAGCTTGTCCCAAAATGAAACCATGAATTCTTCAGTTCTTTATTTATGCAATAAAGGGTGATATTTCCGAGTCACAGACAATGAATATTTGTGCCATCATAAGCATTTTAAACAGCTCTTTATACGTTACCGAAGTTTTACTTCTCATGCCTTTAACATAGACTAAAGAATGAGGTAGGCATCTTATTCGTCTTCTCCTCATATACTCAACATTAGCCTACCCCAATCATACACAATTGTCAAAGTCACATTGTCAACAGTGATGAACGTGTTTATTTACATCTTTATTTTTAATTGACAATAAGTAATATATTAATAAAATACTTTTACCAATTTGAATGTAGTCAAACTGCAGTACAAATTTGTTAGAGGAAGTATAGAAACATATCTTACCCCTTGTTTAAAAATCTGTTTTTTGACATAAAATCTAAACCGTACCATTTTCGCTATACGTGTTGGTAGAAAAGCAGTTTAATTGGATGCGCGCAGCCAGTGAGATCGGTCTACCTCATATTTAGTCTATGGACATGAAATGCACTAGAAATAACTTGCTGGCTGTTATTCTCGTTTCAAAAGAAATGTTTCCACTTTCCATCAGTTTTCGTGTCACCGATGTGTTTGGTGGCAGATAATGCTGTACACTTCATTTTACCTGAAAGGATGAATTAGCATTCGCTCTGGGAATGAAGTTGACGAAGGTAGGACCTTATCATCCTCAGAGTAATCTTATGACACTTTATAAAGGGGATGCTCCAAACTTTCCGGGCAGTGGCGCAAAGGGCTTTGAATGCCAAGATTTCTCGATTGACTGAAGTGCTTTAATAGTACTTTCAATTGTTTAGTGAAGTAAGCGCGTGCTCAAAACTTTTCCTACCAGCAATTTAAAGTTTGTACAATCAAATTTCTTTTAATAAAGGGAGAACCAAAATGGTTTGCAAGCACCTTCTAGAATATTATAAAACGTCACTAGTATTATCAACATGACTTACTGACATGGTCCTACACATTTTCTGTAAGTATAAACATGTTTATTAGACCACAACACTGCGTTTCAAAAACATTAAAGATAATCCCTTCAGTAAAATGATCTCAGAATATTTAAATGGTTACTGCAACTGTAACTGCCCGGGGCCGCTGTGGCCGAGCTGTTAGCATGCTCGCCTCCCACCAAGGCGAACAGGGATCAATCCCCAGCCGGGTCACTCCCGGATTGTCGCAAGTGGGACGTTGCCGCTGGTCGGCAGGTTTCCCCTTGGATCTCCCGTTTCCCCCCGCCCCCCCCTTTTCAATTTCAATCCGGCTCTCCTCCACTCTCGCCTCAATCGCCCTGATCGGCTCTCAAGACCTCGTTGCCGCCCAAACATTTTCACTCACTTCACTCACTGTAATAGTACTGACGGTTTATTGCTGCAGTCCTGCAAACCGTTAAAAAATATTCTAAAACGTATAGTCTCGTCATAAGTACCTGCCATGAAATATTACCATGTGTACCCTTATCTAAATTTCGTAACGAAATTGAGGAAGTTCTTGAAATCTACGTGCTATCATTCTAGGTTATAATGGGTTCACACCCCTATAACCGTATAGGAAGTCTACATGCCGTTGGTTATAATAACGAACCAAAGTGCTCTGTATGCTAAAGTACATGACAGATCTAATTATTTTTATCTGCATCACTGGGAAACATACACCCTAAATTTGAATCAGTGGAAAGCCACTGATTCGCAGTGAAATTAAACTACTAGAATCAGTGAAAATGGCACCATTTAAAATCAGCGGAAAAACACTGATTGTTTCAGTGAAAAAATTTCACTGATTGAATTAGTGACTTGAAACAAATTCACTTGATGAATAAGGGAAGGCCGACTGCAGTGGCGATTTAAATATTGTTTTTATAGAATTTAGCGTAATAATTACGTTAAATAAACATATTTACGATTGCTTACTAATTATATTGCGGAATTAACCGTAATTAAAAAAAATAATGCTTCTGAGGTGGCCGGTATTGAACTTGCACACCGTGTCCATTTCACTGTTAGGACGTCACCTTACAAGCTGCACAACCAAGTTGAGTTGATAAGTTAAAGATAAATATATGTCTTATATGTAATCCTTTATCGAAAGCTCGGAGTTTCAAATTGTATGGCCTTACTTTTCGCTTTTGGTTAAATTGGTACCGTTAGGATTGTTAAAACGAATAGTACATATATACACAAGTGCACTACCTTCACCACATTATATGAGTTTTAAACCTTCAAACAGGGTGTTGTGATGATTACATGAAAACGAAATGAAAGACGTAGAAACGGAATAATGGCTGAATGTTCATGTTACCTAGTATATTGGTGTTTTGAAAGACGAAACACAATTTAGAGAGTATTTGGTATTGGTTTTATTAAGTAGATTCTTTGTTAGTTCACTTGATACACGTTGTTTAATGACAATTATTAAACGCTGTTGACTGCAATTTTATATGCTGTCTAAATCAGTCAAAAAACAAAGAACTGGAAAACAGCGAAAAAAATGATTGATGTATTAGTGAAAAATGTCGCTGAATCATTAAGTGAAGGATATCTTGCCTTTTTTTTTACTGATTCATCAGTTAAATTCACTGAAGTGACTGTTGAATCAATCAGGTACTGTTGACTGATTGAAACAGTGAAATCCTCACTGGTTCTGATTTAGAGTGTAAATTAATGCGAGTCTGAAATGGTTAGAAACCCGAGAAATTCGCGAGTTCAATGACCTGTAGGCTAGACTTCACAGTCTCATATACTCTCATACAGATATCAACAGTTTATTGGTTGATTGTTGTGGTAGTAAAAGGCGGTGGTTGGGAGTGCAATTTATTACATGTTTGTTATTGGCTCATTTATCTCCAGGAGGTGTCAAACAACACGTCGACCAATTAAAAAAGTAACATGAACGTACAATTGTGTGAATTCCAACTTGTCTAGAAATGAACCCGCGAAATTCTCTGGTCTCTGGAAATGGTTAAGAAGGGATATATTATAAATATCGGAAAATTTTCAGTTCTTCAAGAATAACTTTGTTGCAAGTGCAACATATTTGTACCTGGCGTGCTCTTCGTGCCTCGTAGCTTCGCCAGATTCGCAAGTCGAAGAAGCGGGCTAGCAGTTTAAAATTTTTCTCGGGTTTATTGGCTGCTACGACGAGCTACAACTAAGGCGTACACACACACTCCTCTACAACACCACGAGCACTACTCGTCTGTGCATTTCCACTATCCTGCTTCCCATTGGTCCAAATTACACTGGGCATGCTTATCGTTACCAGTCCCGTTAGTGACTAGAAGCCTGCCAGTTGATAGGCGAGTCGACAGTGTCGCAATTATAGTGACTTGTGTGTACACGATATACAGTCCACGATGTTTATTTTGATTATGTTTCCTTTCCACCAATAATGCTGAAGTTGTTCCATAATGTTCGTAAAGATTAACAAATAAAACTAGAGAAGTGCTGGAAGCATGCCAGTGAGAGTCCTGTCTTCAAGGACAGATAAATCGCCTTACAACCGTTGCCCGAGCTAGAGTAAGTGAATGGAAGAGACTTGGGCGACTCTTTAACAGTGAGGTCTTGAGAGCCGATGAGGGTTTTTGAGGGGAGCATAGAGCAACACCGTAATGAAGGGGCAAAGGCAACGGGAGATCCCCGATAAAACCCGCCAACCAGCAACATCGTCCGGCACGATTCCCGAATGTGAAAATCTGGGAGTGACCCGACCGCGAATAGAGCCCGGTTAGCTTAGGTGGGAGGCGAGTAGTCTAGCCACTACACCACCACGGCTCCTGTTGCCTGAACTATACAAGGTAATAGTCGTCAGGGTGTTAGAAGTCAGTTTCAGGCCGGTGCTACGTCTGGGCGGAATTAAAGGCGTTATAGGCGCCTGGGGCTGATGGTTCCCATAGCATTGGCCCTATACATTTTCGCGACGCCCGCACAACCAGCAGCTATTTCCCCCCATTTGAGAAGCGCGAACGAGGCAGCGATAGAGCTGAAGCTGGCGCACACATAGGTTACCCCATCGCCTCTATGTGCAGACTTTTCCTCGCGCTTCGTGTGCATTGTAAAAATGCTTTCAATGAACTTCCTAAACTGGAAGCGAAAGTTTAACCTTTGACATATAATAAAATGAAAAAAATTAACCAATATCGGGCTAGAAACACATAAAGGATACTACGCACAATTAGGAACTTCACATAACATTTCACTCAGGCCCTGTACAATGACGTGTTTTCATGAGAAAAATTTCCAAGAGGGCAACTACGGTGTTTAGACGTTAATCCTGTCTTTTTTTTTTTTGGCCGAAAGATCGTAGCGCAGTTCATTGCACATCCCTGGCAAAGTTTCGTAGATATCCGGAAATAACATTTTAAGAGGGTGGGAAATCTGAGTACGCTACTTAAAGCTATTTTCAATGATTTCAGAACAATGTTGGCATTGTGCCAAATATGTTGAAAGTTGCATCACAGACTAATTATGAAGTGTGAAATTTTGTTTTGTTAATGTATCACGAACACGTTCAGGGTTTCTGTGAAAAATTTGTATCTCAAAAAGTTAACAATGTGTTTTTCTCGCCAGGAGAACAACGTCGAGAGTTTAATGCGACATTATCTACGTAGACATTACAACAAAACGAGAAAATTTATCTCAAGGGAATAATAGCGCTTGTAAATTAATATTATATTTTATTATATTAAGGGCGAACATTCAGTGCTTTGTATTTTTAGGAAATACTTTCAAGTTAAGGACGTTAATTCTCAGTACTCGTTACTCATGTAGACTACCTAAAAGAAACGATAATACACATAGAACATTTAGCAGCTGTGACTGAAATGTCATGTCTTCATTGATTTTGAGGTATTTTTAGGAACACATAGTTTATAAATAATCATAGATGCGTACGAAAGAAAAATACGAGACATTTTCTTTATTTTTAGCAATTTCTAAAAATGACGAAAAGTTTACATGATTCGGCAAATGAGATGGATTTGTACAGCCAAAAACGCTAAAATTGTGATACTGACATGCTACTACGCAAAAACTGCAAGGCCTATTATTTTTGGGCGATGGAATACTAGGCATACCTACAATTAATGTCTACATGCTGAGCAGTGTTTCGTGCAGATACAAAAGTACCAAGTTTTAGTGGTCAGCGCCCTTAATAACTCAGTCGAAGAATATAACCAAAAAAATAAGTATTATCTACCCAGAGAAATAATGAAAGAAAATAAGTCGTTACCCAAACAACAAAATTTAATTCTCCTGCAGCTCGGCTGAGAACACAACTAAATAAATCATAGACGAAAAATCGATTGCTATAAAATATCGGACACAGCATTTTACAGTGATCTATTTTTCTTCTATGTTTTATTTAGTTGTGTTCTCGGCCGAGAAGCTAGAGAATTAAGTTTTGTTATTTGAATAGCGACTTTTTTTTTTCATTTTCGATCTGGTTAGTTCATATATTATATTATTGATTATATTCTTCGACTGAGTTATTAAGGGTGTTGGCACCATCTGAAACGAATTACTGTTCCGCATGTAGACATTAATTGTAGTTATGCCAACCAATCCTTCGACAAAAAAATATTATGCCGCGCAGTTTGACCATAACAGTATATCAGAATCATAATTGTATCGTTCTTTGCTGTACAAACCATATAAACCAACTCTTTTACCGAATGAGATTCAAATTCACATTGAAATAAGTTACGATGAGTAACTTCAAGAAATAATTAAAATCACAGTATAAAATATTTTGTTAATTTTGATATGTAACCATTGTTGTTTATTTCTAATATAAACATTACTAAACCTATATTTAAATTACTAAAGACATAACCTTTCAGTCACCCTTGTTAAATTTGATGTATACATTGCCGTTTCTTTCAAGTCGTTATGCATTTCAATAAGGAAATAAAGAATAACTCGACAGCGAGATTTCGATAGCTGAAATTATTCGCCGTCCTAAGAAAAAATCAGAATATAATAATAATTTCTTCTGTAGTTTAGTTTTTTTTTTTTTACTATATATTTCTGTTGACTTTCTACAGAAGAAAAAGGTACTAACATTCAGAAAATTTGCTTTCTATGCTTTTCTCTAAATGTTTTGATCTCCTTGTTTTATCTCTTTTCGTCAATCGCTGAGATAATTTTTAAATCGATGGTATTCTCCCTGTTTGTTGTCTTATCTCTCGCGGCTATTTTTTCTCTTCTTTTTAGTCAACTAAGACCGTAGAAAAAGTCATATTAAACTCCAAATATTTTTTCCATCTGACCGTTTCCGTTCTTCGGCCACCCTCCGCCTGTCGTTGCGCGAGCGAATTTTGTTTTGTTTAATTACCGAAGTTGCAATTACTTGAAAATATCACACGAAGCAAGCGGTGGCGTGGTGGAAATTCCGTCCAGTTCAGCGGTCCCCTCTCAGAGGAGTTAAAGGAGAGAAGAAAAGGACATTTGCTGCCGGGGGGGGAGGGGGGGGGGGGGTGACCGCGAGAGGTATGATAGAGGAGAAGAGAGCTATAACTGTTCCAAATCTTTCATTTGTAGATTTCTCCTGGGGGGGGGGGGGGTTCTGAGAAGGAAAACTTCGGCCTCTGCACAGGCATTTTTATCTGTGGACGCGCACTCGAGAAAATCCGAGAAAGAAATAGATTTGTTTTGCCCGACGATGGTGGCGGGGGGGGGGGGGGGGGGTGAAAGGAAGGGAGCGGATATAAAGCGGAGGGAGATGCGTGCTGTCACTATTTCACGTGCCCTTTCCCAAAAAAAAAATCATACCCGACACTATAATTAATCGATATGCACAGGGATAAGCTATAATTCATCAAGAGCAGTCGCCCACTTAGCGAATGAGATACCACTGCCCGGGGCAGATGATTTTAAACGGACTCTTTTTATCGCCGTATATAATAGGGTCCGCCGCAGCCATCGTTTTCGTTCTTTTTTCCTTTCGTGTTGTTTTTTTAAGCTCATGCGCGCTAAATGGTTACCAACACGAGTCACTGCTGCTATAATTCATTTTCGGTTACTTCACACTTTTCTGAAGCCTGCCAAAGTTCTACTTCCAGGATATTCCTCCGCCTTGTGCAAACTAAGCTTAAATAAGTCTTAAAAATTACGCAAAAGGTAATCGCACCGAATTCGTACGCAATCAGTTGTAACAGTATTTTGTATGAGAACTATTCCTTACTAAGCGTTACCAACACACATGTTTTCCCACCGTTTTATTTCATATTTGTTATAATTTATAAATAAGATACAGGTAAAACGTGAAATAACGAAAAATAAGTCGTTTTATGTTCACAGAGGTATAAAAAGGCTGTGCTAGATGGTGTATTGAGGAAATAATTAAGCACGTCATATATGAAGTGATTTTCCAAAGGTTTAATTTAAAAAATGTCAAGAAACGAAGAATAGCCTATACCTACACGTTTCTCTCGTGAGCCTCACCACAGTTTAGTAACAGATTACCGTACTGAGGTCAATAGTTCATAAACAATTACACTAATTCTCAGGTATGTTGAGGATATCTTGAACCTGTGAATCTCTCTTGTAGTGCACATTTTTTCTGACACGCAAATTTCACCTCATCGCTTCCTAAAGTGGCATTACTTCATACCTGCATTCGGAGAGAAAGATAGCTTTGACTTAACAGGGGGTTTGTTCGAGCAACACCATCTGAAGCAGTGTCTGTTGATGTTAAAACGTATAACGTTCACATAACATTTTTCATTTCAACTGTTGTAACAGAAGTAATTTTGACCAGAAAAGTAATTATGAATTCATAGTGAGGGATGCCCGAGATTGTCAAAAAGATTACCGCTCATGTTAGATTTCAGTGCTCTACGGGTACGTTAGCAGTTTTATTCAGTTTACTAGTGGCGCGACTATGCGAGGAAACATTTCCTCACCTCACTGGCCAATCAGAATAAGGTAACGCCTGCAGTGTGCATCTGTGATTTGCGAGCAGACACCTAAGCGTAACACGTAAGACACTCAATAACGAAAGTGGATCTGAGATAAATTGTCATAAAATACAACTAGTCATGAAATTTTTCGCGAAAATCGGGCCTCACTAATAATAGTTAGACACATGAACAATTTGCGGATTCAATTTGGGACAGGATAGAATTCAAAACACGTGTGTCCATTAGCTATTTGTCCACACGGTTTTTGACGCCTCCTGGAGAACGGTGTCCAATTGTCGCCTTCCACTGTGACAACAGACAACCAATGTGCAGTTGATATCGGCATATTTGCACGCACGTAGGACTGTTGAGTGTAGCCCGCAGGTCATTGAACTCGCGAATGAGACTATGAGAAGAGTTTGTGTGTGTCGCTCTCTTACACAAGCAGCAGTCACTTGGAAATCATTACATGTCAGCAGCTGCCAGTAGTGATACCTACGGAGAAGCTGTGTTCGTATTGATGCTAGTTTCTTACCTCGAACAACACCGGGTAATTATTTGGCGTATTATGCAGCATGTCGTAAATAAAAGGTTAAGATATGCTCGAGAAACAGAAAGAGTAATTTTACAGAATTGAAATGGAGTGGCCGTTTCTTTGATGCGGGATGTTCTCATAAGCTGATTGGTAGGGACACCCGAATTTCGCGAAAAAAAAATCTCACGACCAGTTGTACTTCACAACGCTTTAGCCCAGATCCACATTCGTGATTAAGTTATCTACATGTTAAGCGTCTTATGTGTCTGCCCACGAATCACAGTCTTAGACTATTGAATTTACCTAATTCTGATTGCCCGGTCAACTAAGAAAATGCTTTCTCACAAAGACACACCGCCAATAAGCAAAAGGAAACTGCTGGTACACTCGTAGGGTATTGAAAGCTAGCATGTGCGAAAATCTTTTCGCGAAATTCGGGTGTCCCTATTATTTTCTGGAAAACTCGGCGGTGGTGGGCTACTGAATCAACTTTCTGGCAATCGCCTCCCTCGGTGCAACCCGACACGTGAAGAAGCCTCTGGATCAGCACGCCTGCCATTATAAATCAGGCGTTGCGAAGAGCGTTGTTGTCCAGAGACTCCATTTCGCTGGCGGTGACGGCTGGAGTTCCGCGGAATACCGTGTATATTTCACTTCCTTTCCCTTAGTATTGTGTGCTCGGGATATTGTTTTAAGGGGGTCAATCCCTGCTATATTCTATTTATTCATGGAGGTAACCGTGATTCAGAGGTAGACTACCCGCCTTCCACCAATGCAGAGCGGATTTTTGCATTTGGTAATCGCGCCGGACGATGCCGCTGTTCGTAGGGTTTTTGCAGGGGACATCTTGATCCCCCAGCCCTTTCATTCTGGCGTTGCTCGGTACTCATCGGCTCTCGAGACCTCGATTCCAAGAGCCGCCCTATGCATTCCACTCCATAAGAGGTCAACTGTCCGACCACACGCTGTACCCTCGCCTTGAGACCGAGTGTCTCATGAACAACGGAAAGTTACTAGCCACCCCCCAACTGGACTGCTGAGCGGCGTCACAACTTGCATTACCTATACAGTACGACGCAATATCGAACGAGACTTATTTTTCCCAGATTTGGAAATATGCAGAAACCTTGTGTGCTACTATGATACGTAATAAAAATAAAGAACTTTTACCTTGACTGGAACTGCGATATGCTGTCGGTGAACGAAATCCGTTTTGTGTTGGTCGTCTGGAGCGCCTGCCGTGGCTGACCAGCTGGCAGCAATGCGCCCGTCATTCTGAAGTGCCCGGAAAAATAGTTCATCGACCTGCCATCTTGGGCGCTAGTGTAGTGAAGGGGGCGTGTGCCAGCGCGCGATGTGCGTTATAGGTGGCGCCACGAGGACTTTATTTCTGGGAAAATAACTCCTTCTGGAAGGTACCACTGCTCCGCATTAGTAAAATTAAAAAAATGACTGTTTGTCCCTAAAGTAGTAGGGTGTTCCGCCAGCCATAATTGTACTATAAATTGACCCAGCAACCGACTGGTCCGGAGAGACTCTCCTGCTGGGATGCAGAAAACGTCAAAGTTAAGTAAACCCAACACATGTATGTAGGGCACATATCGACCATGTAAAAGTAGAACTGGACTTTCTTCCTTGTCCATGTAGGGAGCAGATATTATTCTGGTAGGCCTCGACATGGTTTGGGATGGTTATTAACTTTGAAAGTTTATTAAGAAACAGGATGTTAATTAAAAAAGAATGGGATTGCTTCAGCCTTGGCATAGTTTGGTATCCAAAGTCATGTAGTTTTATTAATACGGAAAATCTAGTATTTTCTAGTTTTGAATATGCCTTGAAAGAAAGTAAAATTTTCACGTAAAATATATTTTAATTATATGGAATACTTAAAGTTATATTTAGAAAGGGAAAGTGGAAAAGAATCCAACATGATTTTAACAAAAACGTACCGAGTACAGTACAAATGCACCTGAGTGAGTGCCAAATGTAAATTTTCATGCTGTGTCGAGATGTTTTTAGGCCTGTTTTTAATATTGTCCTTTACGGCCTTGAAGTAATGAAACATATAAAAGTAAGTTTACTGAATAGCCTAAATGCTCTCATTTTTAGAGTTTTAATTAAAAAGTAATTTGTGGAGGTAGATGGATAATTGTATCTGTAGCAGTATGTAAAATTATATTTGGTGAACATAGTGTTGTGAACTTTGGTGTTTCGCAAGGTTTCGTAACGTGTTTTTTAAAATAATTTTCAAATATATGTAAAAGCTTTTCCCATACAGTGTGTGTGTTTGTAATTTCATGAGATGTTGTGCGTTAAAACTGCTTTTTTTCAAACGACTGGTGGTGTTGATTGTTTTCTTGGTTACGTGGCGTTTCTCGTATCGTCCTTTCTGAAAGGACGTAGCGAGCACTGCAGCCTGAAGGCGTGGCCGCGGATGACACGTGAGGGGAAGTTTACGCACAAGGAAGCAAGTTACGGGACATCTATGAAGCCGGCAGAACGAACGTACGCGAGACAAAGAAGGAACTAAGAGATTTGAGCGGCTCTTAACAGTGAGGTCTTGAGAGCTGATGATGGTGATAGAGGAGAGAATGTAGCAGCGCCGGAATGAAGGAACCGGTGAAACGGGAGATCCCCGAGAAGACCCGCTGACCAGCGGCATCGTCCGGCACAATTCCCACATGTCAAATTCCGGTGGTGACCTGGCAGGGGATTGAACCCGGTTCGCGATTGTGGGAGGTGGGTAGTCAACCACTACACCACCGGGGCCCCCACAAAGAAGGAGTTGGATATAGCAAACCGAAAACAATGGACGGTAAAACGAGATAACCCACAGAAAACCCAAGACTGCGACGTCCGCCGAGTTTCATAAAAGAGAAAAATCCGGAAGCGAGACACCAGGAATCGAACCCGGAATACCTTGGTGGAACGCCGACGCCACAGAATATAAGGAATACGCAAACCAAACGGTGTTTCGAATACTAACTCGTCAGGAATTTGTCCCACTGGCCAGAAATGTGGCAGAAACTCGACCAATCAGAGTCTCGAAGATAGCCTGCTAGACTGACCAACAGGGAGTATTCCTTAGCACGCAGTAGCGAGTCAGTTATCGCGCGAAAAGATTTACGCGGGAGCTAGACTTCAATATTCTACAGACACAATTGCAGCCTTCCTTTGGCTGTTGGCCGCTTGTCTTTGAATGAAGACTGACTGCTGTATGAGTGAGCCAATGAGAAATAAGTTTCTCCGATACTGACTGTTCGTGATTCGCGGCAGACAGAAAAGACGTTTAGGAATTCTAATGATATAACCAGGAAATAGGTTATGAACTAAAGTGTTTCGGAACACAACTTGTCCTGACATATTTACTCAAAAACAGGTGCTCTTATATGCGGTTTAATTCTGGAGCATCACTCTGCCAATCAGCGAATGGGTGTTCCCTCATCAATATAACCGCAAAGCCATTTCACTTATGTGGAGCCTACTTACTAGGGCCATCTGTTTTTTTTGCGAATATATTTACGCCCAGGTGTGCATTCCTGCAGCTTTACATTCATTATTGCCCAAGTGTGTTGGTGAGGAAAATTTCCTGAACGACTGGACCACACCCGAATTAAGTTATTCCAACACTGAACGTCCGAGATTCGAGGCGAGCATGCTGAGACTTGTAACGATTCAGACAATTCAAACACGACAGTGGATCCGAGCTAATGTTTTGGAGCACAATTTGTGGTCCAATCCTTTTGCGATAGAACAGAATCCCATAGTACTTACCGATTCTGTGCAGGCCAGCTGAACAGTAATTTGTAGTCTATTTACGGTTTCACTACACTTTTTGAATGAAACCTTTGAAAATCACCTAATGCTTGGTTCTTTCCTAAAAATTTTATGTAAAGAGACCTGGAGAATTCGCGGTTTCATGTTGGTACAAGCTAGAATTTAAAACACGTGCGTTTACATAAATTTAGCCATTGTCCACACGATGTTTGACACCTCCTGGAGAACGGTGTCCAAACGTCGCCTTCGACTGTGACGGCAGACAACCAATGTGCAGTTGATATCGACATATTTTTATGTACATAAGACTGAAGAGTCTGGCTTGCAGGTCATTCAACTCGCGAGATCTTCAGGTCTCAACTTATATTTAATCTGTGTTATATTTAATTTACACTAAATAGGAGTATGAATAGGGAGGAAATGGGTGCGTTGGAAGTACATAGCAAGAAATTGTTTTTATACAAAATATTATTACACTGATTGCCCACGAATCCGGTGCGCTGTCCGTTTGGCGTAATTTTCATGACTCGGTTAAACTTTGTGTACATGAGGGGGAGGAATATCCTGGAAGTAGAACTTTAGCAGGGCTTCAGGAAAGTTGGAAGTAACTGTGAATGCACTATAATTAGAGGAATATCTTTAACCACCTTGGTGATTCCTTTGATTTGGGCTTACCCATTCTCTGATTGGCTGCGCGAGGCACTGGGAAAGGGGCTCCATGTATTATTGGTTATTGCGTGTGCTACTAGGCACTGATTACCTAAAGGCATTACGACACGTTGCTGGTATGTTGCGTCATTTTGCTCGCGTGCGCGGCTGGAGTTCGCGGAATAAGCAGCTGTTTCACTTCTGTATAGGCTGTTCACGGTCAACTGAGCACTTTTGAAAACCCCGCTTAAGATCTACATGTATACTTGTTGCCATGGGCCTCATCACTTTATTCATGCGTTGGTCAAGTGAAAATGTGAAAATGTGAAATTATTAGAAAACTAAGCATTTTTTAAACTGATATTTTTTACACACTGAAGCATAAAATAAAAACAAAAATAATTTAAATTATCTCCAATGGTTACCTAGCACTTTTTATTTGACGTTAAGATATGGAACTACTTTCCATCTATCGTTACCAACTTTACCGGGCGCCTGTCACTCAGTGCGCCCGTTGAAGTATATGCAGGCATGAACAGTGACTTTTTTCTAAGGTTCATTTGAAAAAAGTGCTCATCTTAACTTGAACTGCCTTTATTCTTGATTTCTCTGTAGCTATGGCTAGTAGCAACTAACGTAATCGAATCATGAGCGTTAGCCTGAGCTGAAGTAGTGTGGAACACAACTGTGGTAGTCGTGTAAGTCGTTACACGACAAACAGGAGCTCTACCAATCAGCAATGTGAATCATTAAGTGCAGTGGCATGTGTGGGACCGGGTTCCAACATTTAGGAACATTACGTGTGTAAGTTGTTTTCAGCTTCAACTTAGGTCTTATTTGGTATCCATTTAATACCCATTTACACAATCGTCAACATGTTGCACAGGAAGCTATTATTTGACCGGTGCTGTACTCCGCCAGACTCAGTGACAATTATGATCTTCTCTGTGGGTAACTAATTCTTAAACCATGCCACTGCGCTACCTTATGACTGGTTCATATAACTGATCACTAGGGATAGGAAAATTTCACGAATTAATTTCAGTAAAGGATAGATTTCAAACAAGTGTACACTGAAGTTACCTTTGCTATTGGATCTCTGTGTATTATGCACACTCTAGACGAATCTGAGCCAATATCAGACTTGCGAGGGAACGAGAAGCGAATCCCACACTTTCACGTGTGGGACAACACTGGGACAGCAGCCAATGAACAAACATCTGACGCTCGAACATACAAAGGATTGTGGAGTCTAACCTACAGGTCACTGAAATCGCAAAAGTTTCCTATCCCTACTGATTACTAAGCACAAAGGCTACAGATTATTGGTACACGCCTGAAAAATTCGCGAGTTCAAATAAGTGTAGGCTAGACTCTACATACAGTCCCATGTACACATTTGCCGATATCTACAGCACATTGGTTGATTGCTGCCACAGTGGAAGGCGACGATTGGACACCGTTCTCCAGGAGGTGTCAAACACCGTGTGTGGACCAATGGCTTAAGTTATAAAAATGTACGTGTTTTAAATTTGTCCCAAAATGGATTCGCAGAATTCTTCAGGTCTCTAATTTTTGGTTGTCCTAAAGAAGAAAGTTCTTTTCCAGCTTATGTACAGAATGCATCAAAACCATTTCTAATTCGCAATACCATAAATTGTAAATTAATGTAGGAACGAATGGTTATGTAAGAATTTTCTATAAATTCCCACTTGTTAACCGAACTACACTCGTTAATGTATATACCACCAATTAAAATAAAATAAAAAAATTTGAATATGTTCCAGAATGTATTGATGCTCCTGACTATCGCTTTTTAAATAGAGAATGACACGATAAAAACTGCGCATTCTACTCTTGAAAATATTTTCGTCCCCACTAAAGAAGGACTATACGAAGCCTGACATTTAATTTTTCGTCGATCAGTTATCAGAAACTAACCAACTTGACTTCAAAAGAGCCCAACAGCATACTGGCGCTTGTATCTTCAGACGCGTTGAAGTATTGGTTCAATCCGACGAAAATTTTGTCGGAATTATTACATATAACACTGATAGCTAGAGACCTGAAGAATTCACGGACTCATTTTGGGATAAGCTAAAGTTTAAAACACGAACGTTTTTATAACTTTAGCCATTTGTCCAAGCGGTGTTTGACACCTCCTGGAGAACGGTGTCCAATTGTAGCTATAAGTCCACTGTGACAGCAGGCAACCCATGTGCTGTTGATATCGGCATATTTGAACATAAGACTGCAGAGTCTAACCTGCAGGTAATTGAACTCGTGAAATTTTTCAGGTCTCTACCAGAGTTTCCACCCAACACATAAAACACGATGTTGCCTTTTCAACCACAAAAGCACAGAGCTTGCTTGCAGTTTTTAAAATTCTCCACGAGAAGGAGAAGAAACGAGCTTAAAATGAATCCACTACTGACCTGAAAAATTCGCGGATTCATTTTGGGCCAAGCTAGAATTCAAAACACGTGCGTTTATATAATTTTAGCCATTGGTTCACACGGTGTAGGATACCTCCTGGCGAAAGGTGACCAATTGTCGCCTTCCACTGTGACAGCAGACAACCAATGTGTAATTGATATCGGCATTTCGTGCATAGTACTGTTAGAGGCTAACCTACAGGTCAATGAACTCGCGAATTTTTCAGGTGTCTAGATATCACTCCAACGAACCTGGGCACTTTAAAACAAAATGATGACTCTGCAAACAGTTGAGTTTAGCCGTATTCAAACGCATTATGGGTAACACATTGTACACATTCATACAAATTCGTAAATAAGATTCGACTCTTGTAAATCGGCACAGCAGACTACGATTTAAAATTCAGTTTCATCAAGAGAATGCTACTCTAGGGCTGGCCGAGCTACAGGAACACAAGTTACTGAAAATATCCTGAAATGCGTAATCTGTGAAGAGACCAAATAAATAAATAACGCCTTCTTTGCACAGGCGAACTAGCTATTCAACTCGCGCTGTTGTAAGAGATCCGCTCGAGTCAAACAACTAAAAAAAAAAAACAAAAAAACTCGCGATAATTAAAGTACGGCGGCAAAGCAGAGGAACTGGAGATAATGAGAACCAGCGCCGACACCAAAGAAAGTAAAAGGTTACGATGAAGAAAGAAAAAACATTAAAAGAGAGGACGGCGACTCGAATGCGGCGCCGTTATGGCAAACGTCAGCGCTAAAATAAATTTAAAAATCGCTGAATGTATCTTTAGACCAAAATAACTATGAACATGATTAAGTATTGTGTTCTTAGGCCTAACCTTAACAACACGCAACGCAGTTTACTGATCAAAAATAACAGTTATTTTGTATATAAGAATTATTTTCTATAGTGTTCGCAGACATGCGCATTGAAATCAACCTTCAGAAAAATTCGCAACAAAAACAGAATGTAACCAGATTAACGCAGAAACTATTAGAGTACACTCAATAGGGGTAGTGGAATTTCTCGAAAAGATTTAAAATAAGTTATATTTCAAAAAAACTGCAGGATCTTTCACCTGTCATGATTGGCTGAATCACTTTTTGACACGTGTTATCTGTCTGCACACGAATCGCGTAGGAACAGTGCCGATGTTGCCAAATTCTGAGTGTCCTGGTCAAATATGAAAAAGCCTTCTCAAGCAGACAGCAACCAATAGCTAGAGACCTGAAAAATTCACGAGTTCAATGATCTGCAGGTTGGACTCTACAGTCTTGTGAACAAATATGCCGATATCAACAGCACATGGGTTGCCTGCTGTCACAGTGGATAGCACCAATTAGGAACCGTTCTCCAGGAGGTGTCAAACACCGTGTGGTCCAATAGCTGAAGTTATGTAAACACACGTGTTGTGAATTCCAGCTTATTATAAAATGAATCCACGAATTCTTCAGGTTTCTAACAATACAGCGTTGCCAGGTTGTGGGGCATAATACAGAGAATGAAGGAATTTATTTGCTTATATTTTCATCTCCAATTCATTCCAGCATTCGCGTGGCGTACGACACTGGGAATTGCTGGGGTTCGGACATTGGGCATATTAAAACCACGTTTACACTTTAGTGTTTTGTTTATGCTGAAAAATTATACATGTAGCTTGTTGATGTTAATGTGTACTTGTAGCGTTCACACAAGCTTCACGCTGTAGATTTTGAACTGAACTTAAGCCAGGTTCTCAACATTCGGTGAAAATTGCTTAATATAATTAGGACCTGCCTATCACTTGAGCCGCAGAGATTCGCGGAATAGGTATGCTTAGCCTCAAAACTGCGAGGTTAGAGAGTATTTCTCTCTATTTAATACATTGTTAGAATTAAATACGCTTTGACCAACTTTGTCATTTAAAGAAGGCTGACATTTGACATCTGACAACTTACACGTTATGTCGAAGAATAATTATTTTACATTATACCGATATTTCTAAAATAGAACTGAATTCGGGGTAAAACCGATTGGAGAAACACTCATTATATCAAACCGCGTTTAATAAAACATGTGGTAAATCTCAAAACGTTGAGTATATCAAGAGTTTTATACACTAGAAAAACTTTTTAAAGTATAAAAACAGCTTTTGATAATTTTAAGTGATGATAACCGTTAGCCAAGTTTTGATGAATGAAAGTGGGCGAGTGAAGATACTTGGGCGTCTCTTAACAGCGAGATCTTGAGAGCCGATGAGGGTGATTGAAGTGAATATGGAGCAGCGCCGGAATGAAAGGACGGCGGAAACGGGAGATCACCGAGAAAACTCGCCGACTAACTACATCATCCGCCACGATTAACACTTGCGAAAATCCGGTGATCCGACCGGGGATTGAACCCGGTCCGTCTTGGTGGAAGGCGAGCGTGCTGATCGCTCAGCAACTGTGGTCCCGTTGATGAATTAAAAATGCACGACGTCCAGTCAGCTATTTGTAACAAAATACGTTTGACCACTGAACTACAAATTGTCCGGGGAAATTTAATTACCGACCGGTTGCTTTGCACCGTTAGTTCATAAATGCAAAAGAACTCTTTGAAACAACTATCCCAATTCGTAGAATGAAAGGAAAAAAAAAATTTGGGAAGCAGATATAATGATGTGTCTTGTCTTTGGCAGTATCTTCTATCGATTGCCATTCTCTCTTTAGTAGGAACCCTCCTCTCTTTCTTGTTATTGTGATTTCATGAATGCTGCACTGACACATCATTCAACCTGGAAATTTTTTTTCTTGGTAATTGGGAGAACGGTTAATGAATGGCATTTATGAAAATAATGGCCTAAAGGAAAATAAGTTATTTAGTTCTATGAGTGGCTACTTGTTTTCTTTTGTAAGCGAAAATGTCATAAAAGTCGCCATACAGACAGATAACATCTTTTTTTTTGTTAAGTACGGAATTTCACGAATACTTGAGGCAATGCCACATGCCTGAAGGTGCGCCACAGAGCATACTTAAATAATTTTATTTCAACGATGTAATAAAAGCGGTAAATATTAATTAGCGATGATTTTTATTAGACTTTTTCCAATCCCTTTAATTTACGATTCTTTTTGCTCTTTACAGTATTGCCATATCTCCATTATTTCAAATCTCTAACATCTTCCGAATTCCAGCCAACATTTCTTTGCTCACAGTGGTTTGATGTCGTTTCCGAATTTCAATGAAATTTCTTCGTTGCTGTCAAATCAACTAAAAGATTTTTTGCAGATATAAGGGGCTTGACATTTCTGAAATGTATAAAATATTTTAAGGACCTTACAGAAAACGAAATTGGAAATTATCAACTTCTGAACAAATTGCTTACTTTTGACGTAAATATTGAAAAATGATGTTTTATTCATTCATACTAATCATGCTTAATATCAGGAAAAGTAGTAACACTAATTTTATGCGGATTTCCTGAAGTCAATATAAACAAGACTATATCCCTACAGTAAATTTAAAATTAATTTTAAACCTCTACAGAATCTACTTAAATTATCAGAAAGGTCTGACCGCCTATTTTCACACGCAGAGCTTCCGATATCGACCACAATGCTCGCAAATTCAACGCAAATAGAAAGCAATAGAAAAACTTAATTTCCGTTGTGTTACTCTACGATAAAGGAATTAGTAAACAATCAGAGCCTGTTAACACGCTTGCCCACTGGCCCTTCAGCCAATAGGGAGAAAACAATCTCGCAGTGCACAGTAGCCGATCAGACTCAACGTCCCGTTACCTGGTTATCACGTAACCAATCAGAGAAAAGGCACACCAAGTAGTAGGGCATGGCATGTTAACGGCAAAGAAATCCAGGATGCGTATACCGGAATTTGGCTGCCATCTTGGATTCTGCCGTTTTCGAATTTTTCTCCAAAAATAATTTATTTTTACCAAAAATCACTTGTTCTACCCAAAAATATCTTCACAAATCGATTATTTTACCCAAAAAAATCCCATTTGGGCCAGTCACATAAAAGAATTCCCCCAGAAAATGCCTTCAGGGGGCTCTGGCCGGCATTTTTAATTATCCTTTTCCACTTAAAATCACATATTTCCTTTTTCATTTTTCTTTTTCCAGGAGAACGGAGCTATGCGGACTCAGGACAATTGACCTATAGCCTTTCACTCCAAATACCCAAAAAATCCCAAAATCCATAAAAGTTTTGAAAAAATTTCAAAAAATCTTCCAAATCCCAAAAATGTATATAAATAAATAAATATAAATAAAAATAAATTGCTACGCCCTTATCCGCACAAAGGCGCGGTAAAGTGGATTTCCACACATCCGCAATAAAAGCCCCTTCGATACACAAAGAAAAACCTCATTGAGCAGAGAAGCTTCATGATCAGAGCAAAATTTAAAACCATAGCATAAATAAGAACAGAGAAATCCCATGAAATACAGCAAAGATTTTTTTATATATTGTTTTTTTTTCTTTTCCATTCGTCTCAATCAATACAATAGCCCCATACATGGGCAATAATGTTTTAAGTCATACGAACTTTGTTTGGTTACATAACAACATATAAAATTAATATATGTGTAAAAGAACTGCAAAATATTTAAAATACAATATATTCCATGGCTAGACTTAAAATGATATCTTAATATGCTCTTTACACTAGTTTATTAATAATTTTAATATTTGGCCTACAAATTCCCCTGATCAAAAAAGAGGATCTTACAAAAGGGGGGAAATCCTGCGCACAGAAATTCTATTGACATTCTGACGGCTACGAAAAACCTAATAAATGTGTGTGTTAACATAAATATTTTTGCAAAAAAAATGTATACTAATAATGAGAGTAGTTCTGCCATATACTAAATGGCAATATTCCCCAACTTCCATTACACTTTAATTCTTTGGGTAGACATTGGGTTTTACAAGGCAATTTTGTCCAAATATAAAACTATCATGACCATCCATAACATTTCGAGGCCATTGCCCAAAATGATCAAAATGTATTTGTAGACTATTCCTTTACATCTACATGAGGTCTCAAAATCTATCAATAAATTACTCCAAAAGTTGGGCCTGGCAAAACTGTAGGTCAGGTGGTCAACAAATATTTTAAAAAAATGAGAAAAGGTGCATGGGGCGATATCGCTGTCATTCACGACTCGCGCACAAGGACATCGCAGCTAGCCAACAGCTGCTGTCTACCGGATCTCTCACGCAGCCCGCTATCTTCATCACCAAACGATAGGCATGATGCTAGTGTATTGAATCACACATCAGGCTCCTAGCCATTACTAAAAGTGTCGATCTCCTCCTTCCCACAGCCCAATCAAAGAAAATAAAGAAAAATCCAAAAACAGTTCCAAAAGAATGCCAAACGAATTCCAAAAGAATTATTTAAAAAATTTAATGTTAAAAATTAATTTAAAGAGATTTTTAAAAAATTCTAAAAATTCTATATACTCATTGTTTATACCTCTTACTATAACGCAAGCATACCTCAACCATTCAGTCCACACATACCTTACAAAAAATATTGTTACTGCTCATACTTTCTGCTCTACTGGTCGATACCAGCCAAATATATATTAGACACTATACAACCGTACTATCCAACCATTTATCATAACCCAAGTCTTGAGTCCGCGCCGATCCTCTCTCCTTGCTCCAAGGTCATCTAAGTCACTGATCCACCTCACCTGCTCTAGGCTGAAAATTGCCTTTTCTGGGGAGTCTTTTTTTTTTTTTTTTTTTTTTTTGCAATTCTGGAACATTGCTCTTTTTTCACAAATTTTTGGAAAAATGGGACATTTTTTGGGGAAGGAAAGATATTCGTGGGAAAATTTTTTAGTGGAAATGACCGTTCTAAAGAGCAAAATGGAAATTCAAGATGGCGACCAGAGCCCCGTTGAGGCAATTTCTGTGGAGCTATGCAAAATGGTACATTTTTTTAGGGAAAAGACCGATTTTTAGGCAAAATAATCATTTTATGAAATTATTTTTGGATAAAAACAAGTGATTTTTTTTTGTAAAAAAAGGTTTTTTCAGAACAATTCTCAAAATGGCGGAATCCAAAATGGCGGCCAAAATCCGGGAACCACATCCTGGATTCCTTCGTCATGAACATACCATGCACTACTAATCACTCAGATCTAATTAACCGCCTCGCCATTTCACTTACGTGTATAGACCTGAAGAATTCGCTGATTAATTTTGTTACAAGCTAGAATTCAAAACACTTGCGTTTATATAACTTTAGCCATTGGTATACACGAGGTTTGACACCTCCTGGTGAACATTGTCCAATTGTCGTCTTCCACTGTGACAGCAGATAACCTGTGTGCTCTGTGCAGTTGATATCGGCATATTTGTACATAAGACTGTATAGTCTAGAGTGCAGGTCATTGAACTCGCGAATTTTTCAGGTGTCTACCTATGTGTATTTATCTACTCTCTACCTTCGGTGACTCTTCAAACCATGTAGTGGCTATTCAAGGTAAAGTGAATACTCTTGAAAACCGTTTCATTTTGAATAATAGTCAATAAATAGATTTAATTTTAGCCTTAGATGTAAACATCCGATTGCGGTGGTATATACACACCGTGTTTATTACTTACATGCCTATATATATTTTAAAAGGTTGTTAAAGGATAAGAAATGGCTGAAAGTAAAATGTAACGAGGGCCTTAAAAGTGCTCACTTTAAGACGAACAGCCCATAGTAATAATCGAGTCACCACGAGTTCCATGAAAACATATAGCTTTCACTATGGCAATAGCCAGTGAATAGCCAGATGTTGCCCAGTTATATAAAGGATTAACCAGTCTCCCAAGTGATTTCGCGAAATTAATGTGCTTATAACTATCACCTTACAGGCCTCCTAGCCATACGAGTGTCATACATTAGTCCGCACTGCCACAGAGCACACTAATCAACGTGAGCATATAGTCGTGACTAGGTAATAAAAATATTGTCAAATCGAATTGGTTTCCTCCACCTAGCTTCAGTCTGGTCTCATCCATTTTCAACCCTACTGGAATTCGGGATAATCAGGCGGTGCTCACAAAGTAATTATAAATACTAGACTACCGTTTCACTTAAGCGCCCTATATATGATACTTTGAACACAAAGTAGCTTTACTGGCCAGAACTGTACACAGCAGAAATTACCAACCAATGAGAGGAGACCCTCCCGAGTGGAAGTTATTACTCTCTGTTGAGACTGTATACAGTCGTCTCAACAAAGTGCTGCCAGTAATAAAAAGCACAAACCCACTGTGAACTGGTCCTGATATATAGGGGTAGTGGAATATCGCGAAAATAATTCAAGACAAGTTATTTTTCAAAACACGTTAGGTTCATTTACCCATCTTGATTGGGTGAATTGCTCTTTTCTAACTGTTTGCACGCGAATCAGATAGGAGCCGTGTCCATATTGCCGTATTCTGAGTGGGCCAGACAACTATGAAAAAGCTTTCTCAAGCAGACAACAACCAATGGTTATAGAAGAACTCCTGCTGGGGACTTATAGTATTGAAGTCTACCGTGTATTCATTTTTTTTTTTTGCAAAAGAACACTTCTGAACAAAAATGTATGTTTGTTGTAACCCCTAAAACCTGTATGTTTCTCAGCAAGGTTAAGCTAACCGATGAGTAGATACCTGAGAAATTCGCCAGTTAAACGACCTGTAGGGTAGAATTAAGAGTCTTATATACTCTCGTACAGATATCAACATGTATTGGTTGATTGTTGTGGTAGTAAAAAGCGGTGGTTGGGCACACAATTTATTGCACATTTGTTATTGGTTCATTTATCTCCAAGAGGTGTCAAACAACAGGCATGTTCATGTTACAAATGTAACATGAACGTACAAGTATGTGAATTCCAACGTGTCTAGAAATGAACCCACGAAATTCTCGTGTGTCTACCCATTCTTTATTTGCCAACGAGCTAATTTGCTAAACAAAAGAAGGTTCGTTTCCCATTTGTTATTAGATCATCATGACTCGAAGCCAGTAACAAGCAGCCCGAATAATCAAATCATTTACAATCCGGCCACAAGGCAAAATTGCATCTCGCAGGCTAGAACCAACGTACAAACGGCGCCAGTCTGCCAGCGAGTGTTGTGAGTTCTTGCCTGTTGCTTATTTGTAACTAGACACAGGAAAAATTAGCGGATTCATTTTGGGACATGCTGGATTTCAAAACACCTGCGTTTATATTTATTTAGCAATTTTTCCAAACGGTGTTTGACACCTCCTGGAGAACGATGTCCAATCGTCGTCTTCCGCTGTGACAGCAGACAACCAATGTGCAGTTGATATCGGCATATTTGCACATAAGACTGTACCGTCTAGCCTACAGGTCATTGAACTCGCGAAATTCTCAGGTTACTATTTACAACGCGAATGACTAGGTGCTGTACGCCTCGGATACGGTGCGTAAAACCCCTGTCAACCCGGAAGAGTTCAAACCGCGCTCGCCATTTTATTGCAAGCCCACTCGACCACCGAGCGCGGCGTAAAATAGAACACTCTATGGCTGTGATGGCCAGCCCTGAGCCACGTTCGCGAGTCCTGCGCTTTAGCTTCGTTGCATTGTCTTCCTGAGATAGCAGTAACTTTTCTTTCTGGGGCAGCGGTGGCTATATTACTATTAATAATCTGGTTAAAATTATTTCAGTTATTCTCTCTTTATATGTAACTTAACATCGTTACTATCACATACTGTATTATGAGTTTAATGATTATTTTTAATACGGCATGTTACTTTAATTGTGAAAAAATATTATATGTTATTTCTATATATATATTTAGAGCTAACCAGCCTCACTTAATCATTCATTAAACATTAATATGTATTGTTCAATACATCAATACATCTTACACAATAAGTTGCTGGAGATAGAATATATGATTATTATTTTTGCAGCAGACAGTTTCTGATGTATTGTACCACAGGGAGTTTCAGACAATAATATGAATTTTGAAGACGGAGTATAGAAATACAGTATGCTACTCTGGGGTATGACGGTTTTGCCGCGGAAAAATACTGAAAAAAGCATCCTACTTCCTATAAAAGAAAGAAAAACAAACGCCCAAGGACGCCATAGAAATCCACCGACTGAAAAAAGTGATGCCGAATAGATGAGTGACTAAACTTTTGCAGTGACTGCAACTCCTCAATTTGATGAACTGAATCTGTTATGTGTTTATCATATCCAGACTTCTCAAACGAAATTACGATTTCCGGAACCACGAATGAAAGCCAATAATACTCTTGACTTCCTAACTCTACTTTGAAAAAAAATTATGAGTTCTCAAAAATATACAATGGAATTTGTTTGGAAAAGAGGGAAGAATGGAGCATCGAGCTTCAAGACTTCCAGATGAATGGACCAAGTTCCCAACTCTTTCCATCTCTGTTTGCCATTAGGGTAGTTGTTGTATAAGATGACCTACAAATTTCGTGTATCGGTTTTCACCGTGCATCAGAACTCAAAGACAAGTTTAATAACTACGGTCTGCTGGAATTTTTCAAGAATTTCGTCTCCCAATAAAAGTTTGCAATAATCTTCATTACTTCATCAGTTGGAAGCACTTATTTATGCGAGAAAGTTTTCTGAAGGATGAAACACGAGAAGTGTATCGCTATACCACGAATCACTAACAGCCAACTGAGAGAGCTTCGGTACCTGAGCGGTTAGACTTCTCTCCTCCAATCCGAACCGGATTCAATTCCCGGCCGGGTCATTACCGGATATTCGCAAGTGGGAATCGTGCCTGACGATGCCGCTGGTCGGCGGGTTTCCTCCGTGATCTCTTGTTTCCTCTGCCCTCGCATTCCGACGCTGCTCCATTCTCCCCTGATTTCACTCTCCTCAACTCTCAACACCTCATCGCTAAGAGCAGCCCAAATCTCTTAACTCAACTGAACTCAACAGCCAACTGAAAAGTTAGCTACGTGTTGCAATTTTAACGCTTTGCCTGACAAGCAGTGTTGTTCAGAGAAGGAATGAAAATTTCACGTACAGTAGGTATGCGAATATCCCAAATTCATTTGACATCAGCTTAGACTGGTCAGTCGTTTACATATTTGAGTCACAGCTGTTTATTCACTGGCTGCTGCCACCATGGAGTGACCGTTTGTTTTTATTCAAATTGAGTAATAATTATAAGGTGACATTCTTTCCTCTTGTTTATTACTGAGTGTAGTTTCGCCCAGGACATGTTACAACAATTGTAATTCTTCCATAACAGAAACACTAAGGTATACGTGCCTGAAATGAACTTTAACCTTCTATAAAAATTAGAAATTCAGGGATCTCTGTAAATGAACAATAGGAGAGTAAGGTAGGCAGATTTAAGTGAAACATTTAAGATACCACTTTTTTTTAAAAGCATTTGAAATAATCAAACATATTTTTCCTTTATGTCATAAAGCCTGACCACATATCTTGTAATTTTAATGCGTGTTTAAATTGTAATTTCTATAAGAGAAAACACACACGAAAAAACACACGGCTACTTCCGGTAAACATTTGGGCCCGTATCCTATAAAACGCAGTGGATTTATGGTTTTGTCGCACGGCTGATTTGACCTCCTGCACTCTGTTACAGCGCTATGTATGTGTACTTTTGGGACGAGGAATACTGACAATTTTAACCCTTATATTCACAGACAGGGTGGACAATTGTCAACATGTTGCATAGGAAGGTTATATGTGATCGGCGCAGTACTACAATGTGAGACTCGGTGACTAATGTTTTTCCCTGGCGGAAACTGATTCTTAAACCATGCTTCTGTTCTATGTTACGACTGCTTCATACCTGCGACCACTAAACACGATGTCTGCAGCTCATTGGTTGTATTAACTGAACATATATGTTGCCTATTTTAGTATATTACTAGGGGCACCCGAATTTCGCGAAAAGATTTCCGCTCATGCTAAATTGCAATACCCTACCGAGATACCAAGGGTTTTCTTTTTCTTATTGGCTGTGTGTATTTGTAAGAAGATCTTCTCCTACTTAACTGGCCAATCAGGATTATGTAACTTCAATACTGCGCGTCTTTGATTCGCGGGCAGACACCTAAAGACGCGTAACGCGGAAACCATCCAATCACGAAAGCGGATCTGAGCTGAAGCGTTATGAAATACAACTAGTCGTGAAATCTTTTCGCGAAATTCGGGTGTCAATATATTAAGCATCAAACAATTTCTTAATTGCAACCATAGAAGTATTAAATTAATGTGGGAATGAAAATGGTACAGGGAAATCACATAGGGATACGATAATACCAGTTCTATAAATAAAGCAATTCTGAGAAGGCTGACATTCTGCAATGACTTTTTCTTTTTACCTCTTTGCAAGTAAATTTGCGGCATTTCTACAATCATGCGGATGCACCTGACCAAACTGATTGAATTGACTTTGCTGTCATCGATGCAATTTTTTTTTGGTCCGTGTAACCTAGGACGTTAGCGTTTCAGTGCTGACACCTAGACATGGCTAAAATATTATTTTTGAAGTCATACAGTAGCGGTAACACCATATACAAATATCGTCGCGAATACCACAAGACAAAAGGAAAAGCGTTATGTTTTAAAAAAAAATGATGAAATCTTTCGGAGGAGTTAAAAGAGCGTATAAATAAATAACAAACACCGATTCACACTGAAATTGATACGGGGTCATTTACGTTAAATTTGCGTAAGCTCAATGACAAACTTTTACGCCTACAATCGAAGCTATGTTCGCAATGGAGTTAAGCATGGGTAGTACTTGGTAAGTCTTAATGTAGTGTTATTAAAATACTGCATCAGTGATCTGTAAGTGCCTCGTGTATATTTATGTGTATGTATATATATATATATATATATATATATATATATATATATATATATATATATATATATATATATATATATATATATAAAATACGCTCATTGCAAATAAAGCCTATTTTTGCCCATTAATTTTCATTAAGGTTGGATTTTTTACATCGTTACTTTGTCTGTCATCCACACTGTATTACACTGCACTTGTATGACATAACACAACTTAAATTCCATAAGGAAGTCACTACGAATAAAATACGGAAAAACGAATCAAAAAATATTTTCTTGAATCTGAGTAGCTGACAACCACAAAGCATACAAGTACACAGAGACAATATAGTGGCCGCGGTGGCTGAGCGGTTATAGCTGCTCACTTCCCACCAAGGCGAACAGGGTTCAATCCCCGGCCGGGCCACTCCTGGATTTTCGCATGAGAGAATCGTGCCGAACGATGTCGTTGGTCGGCGTGTTTTCTCGGGGATCTCTCGTTACCCCTTGCATACCGGCGATGCTCCATACTCACTATACTCAATACCATCTGCTCTCAAGGCCTCACTGTTAACAGCCACCCAAATCTCTTTATTCAGTTTTCACAGAGAGAATAACATGGCAGTTTCTCGATGTGGGGGGTACAAATTCGCGAGGCACTGGGAACGTGTGTTCTGTCTGATTGGATATTGCGAGCTGCGAAAGTTTCTCTACTGGCTGGGCTGCCTCCTGGAGAGTAAGCCACCAGTCGCTGATTGGCGAAAGGCGTTACAGCGTGTTCCTGGCGTGTGACGCCATTTTACTGACTTGTTCTATTGTATTCCGCGGTAGAGGAGGCTGTTTCACCTCTGTATTCTTATATACTCTGTGACACAACGTTATCTTTACAGAGTGCTGAAGTTGGCTCAAGTACTAAGATAGAGATTTTGACTTTATATCACACACATTTATATAGATAATGGAACGCTCTGTTTTATTCTTTAATCATTCGATGAATAAGCTTTTGACTCTGCTAAGTTGTTTACAAACCAATCACGAACGTTCTGCTTTACGGTATCAGCATCTTCATTGGCCCAGTGAAATGGGGTAGTAACTTCAAACATGCTTGACAGCCAATAAGCAAAGAACTGTCTGACATGTTTACAATATGTTAAATGCTAGCAAACAGTCAACTTTTCCGAGATGAACCATCATCTCTAATAATTCTAAATAAATATAATAATTCGCGACATTTAACTGAACATAACGATAATGCGAAGTTAAAACCACAATGAGCTGCTTGTTAAATTAAATGGGAGTCGGCCTATTTTCTTACTTACATTTAATAAGGCTATGTTTGACTTCTCTTAAATTTTCCACTAATTTTCGTACTATCCATTTTCAGCTATGTTGCAAGTGGAAATGGGTAATACGGAAGTAAAATTTTTAATGCACCTAAGGTGATTGCGGATACCATTGTATGAAGTAGGACGTCGTTAATAGCCCACGTTTGTACACGTTTCCTAAACACAGTGTATGTATATGTATATATATACACACACACACACACAAACGAAATTTTTGTCAGAGATTATGCGGTTAACACAGTAATTTCTAAAGCTCTGTTCTCTTTCTTCTTCCTTTCCATTCCGTAACGTGCCAAAATGATAAAAATTTTATTTTAATTTACTTATTGAAATTATATACATGCATTCCTCAGCTGAAAATCTGGCTCATAAAAATGAATATTTAAAATTAATGAAATACCTATTGTTAGGGACATCCGAATTTCGCGAAAAGTTGCGCCCAAGATACACTTCAATAGTGAAATGACACTGCAGAAATGTTCCTTTGCCGAGTGGTTGCGTGCCTTAATGAGAAAACGTTTTCTTGCTTGAACGGCCAGCGAGAATTTAGTTACTTCATCAATGAAAGCCTGTGATTCGCGGGCAGATACCTAAGATGAGTAAGAAATAAATCATCCAATCACGAAAGTGAATCTTAGTAAAAGTGTTTTAAAATACAACTAACCGAGAAATATTTTCGCGAAATTCGGGTATGTAACGTGTATAAAATTAATTACTCCACTTGCGACTTATTTTAACTTTACATTTTCCTCAAAACTCTACGACATGGATTAATTTATAACTCGGTGCTGTCATTGTCGTAAATACTCCAATCAGCGTTTATGATTGAAAATACGCAGGGCCAGTGAATTTCCGCGTTAAAAAAAAGGAGCACACAGTAGACCTTAATACTATATATACACAACTGTTTTTATACCTCCATTGGCTGCTGGTGCCAATTCCGCATTTGATCCAGCCACTTAGGATTACGTGAACCATCGTGATTCGTGCGCAAACAGTTAATACAGACAAGGACATTATTTAGCCAATCAATAAGCGTGTCTACCCTACAAACCTTTGAACGGTATCTTGTCTCAAAAAACAACTTTTTGCGAAATATCACTGCCCCTAAACATATACGATAACGGGCAAAGGACTTTTTTTGACCTATTCAGACCCAGTGCAGTACATATTTGTGTACATTTCCCACGTGTAGGCAATTTTTGGTCTCTACTGCACACTGCGGAACTCAGTGACCAATGATCTTACCTGTGGTTAAATGATTCGCAAACCGTCTTACTGATCAAGGTCATAATTGGTTCTTATTAATATAGCCGAAAATATAGCTCATTAACTTATTACACACTGAGCATGAGCCAATGAACAGAAAGCTCAGGCTCGAAAACACATTGTATCGCAGAGTCCAGCCTCCTGGTCGTTTAAAACGCGACATTTTTCTGTCCGTGGTCATTTGACCCCAGCTCTTTATTCACGGCCTGGAGAAGTCTGAACCAATAGCCAAGGACAGTTAAATTTCGGCAATTCATTTGAGGAAAAGCTAGACTTCAAACACATGTATATTTACGTTATGTTTACAATTGGATCACACTTTATTTAACACGGCTGAGGTAAACTCTGAGCGAATAACAGACTTGCAGGGAAACAAGCACAAAATCCCGCGTCACTTGGTCCGAGGTAAAATTAGCTACACACTAGGACATCAGCAAATGCTAGAGACCGGAAAAATTCGCGGATTCATTTTGGGACCAGCTAGAATTCAAAACATGAGCGTTTACATAAATTTAGCCATTGGTTTACACGGTTTTTGACACGTCCTAGAGAACGGCGTCCAATAGTCGCCTTTTACTGTGACAGCAGACCACCAATGTCAGTTTGCCGTTGATATCGGCACATTTGTACATAAGACTGCAGAGTCTAGCACGCAGGTCATTGAACTCACGGATTTTTAGGTCTCTAGAAAAGGCAGAGCCACACTAAAGGAAAACGTCCCGAATTTTAAGGCCTGCACTAGATGAGGCCAGTGATCATGGCATAGAGCTATCATGCCGGTTGTGCAGTAAATGCTCCCTGTATTCCAAAACTGGACTGTTTATTCTGCCGCTAGCGCTTTCAAAAACACACGTGGATAGAATTTCCATGCAGAGTAGTTAAGAATGACGGATTGAAACGGAGTCTCGTACCGCCAACTCCAGCTGCACACGCCAGCAAAATGGCTCCACAGGCAAGCAAACATACCGCAGCACCGTTCGCCGATCAGCGTCTGGTAACTTGCTTGTCATCTGATAGTCCACTGAAGACGGGATCTTTCACAGGACTTGGTATCCAATCAGTAGAGACCTGAAGAATTCGCAATTTTCATTTTGGGACAAGCTAGAATTCAAACCACGTGCGTTACATAACTTTAGCCATTGGTCCACGCTGTGTTTGACACCTCCTGGAGAACGGTGTCCAATTATCGCATTCCTCTGTGACAGCAGACAACCAATGCGCAGTTGATATCGGCTTATTTGCACTGTACATAAGAAGAGCATAGCCTGCACGTCAATGAACTCGCGAATTTTCCAGGCACAAGTCCTCGCGCAGCCAATCAGCAAATGGCCAAGCCCGCAATAAAGTATCCAACAACCCTTTTAACTTTCGATTACTTATGTACGCTGTACCTGGACAGCGAGCCATCCCCAAACGATAAATCTTCCACAAAAAAAAAAAATAAATAAAATAAAATAAAATAAATAAATCAGACGTTTAATTGTTGAAGGGCAAAAAACGCTATCACTTCCACTCATCCACTTATGATCATTCCTTGGCGTAAAAAAAGATCATGCCTTCTCGTCTTGTTAGTTGGGACACCCAAATATCGCGTAAAGACTTCCGCACATGCTTTATTTCGATATTCTACGGGCGTTCCAGCAGTTTCCTTTTGCTTATTGTCGGGCTTTCTCAGTGACAGGAGAATTTCTTACTTGACAGGCCAATCAGAATTAGGTTACTGCGATACTGCATGTCTGTGATTCACGGGCAGAAACGTAAGATACCTAACATCTAGATAATGGAATCAGGAACGTTGGTATGAGCTTAAAAGTTATAATACATATGGTCGTGAAAAGTTTTCGCGAAAATCGGGTGTCCCTACTTATGAGCGTGAATGTGTATAATGTCGGAATTTGCAGTGTTGTATAAATATATTTGTTTTCTCATTCATAGATAATTTATATTATTTAAATTTTACTTTTTTGTGCTCAGTCCAATTTTTCCATGACAGACATATGCTTCGCGATAGCGAATGTCCGAAAATCTCCATCTACTCATATAATATAGTCCTGTACATTTTACCTACAGTCCCTGGGGTCAAAGTCAAAAGTACAGCTAACTTACACATTCCTTTATATTCTCCGACAATGTATACGTATTTCGCTTTGCACAATAAAAGAAAGGAACGATGATTACCTAAACCGAATATAAGACGTGCAGTTGTCAGTTTTTGAGACACGACAAGCGCCACTCTGACAGGTGAATCAAAAGCCCTATCACGCTGAACTGACGAACACTCGAAAATTCAAACGATGACAGTGAAATTTCGTATGAGAAATATAATGTACGACAACGATATTCTCTCGCAAAGGCACTCCAAGAATTCGTCAACAGTTTTTATTTGTGGTTCCGCGTCTTGTCCACTGTACAGAATACTTAAGAATGCAGAAGTAAACAAAAACCACACTGTAAAAATAATTTTAGTTAAAATTCCCTTACATGTAAGCGAAGATAATTACCTCTATATATAAGGTAAAATTACGTGTCAAATGTGGAGTCAATTTACGTAACAAGTAAGGTACCTACTATTCCTCAACGTACGGAAAATGTACCTGGCATCCCATACAAGTAAGGTAATATTTAATATTGTATGATAAATTTATATTTAAAATTACACAGGGTAATAGAACTGTTTATTTTTTGTTACCTATATCCTCTGAAGGAAGAGTAACCTAAATCTCAACTCAAAAATCCTCGACACTTGCTGGCGGGTGGGCGCGTACCATGGACCTCTATCGCGAAAGACCGATGCACTATCCATTACACCACCACCAACACTACATGGCAACAAGCGTGAATATTAGTGTGTTACAGGGTTGTTTCTTCCACCCGTCCTCCCACTTAGTTGTTGAGACAATGCTGAAGATGTTCACGTGTAATGTAATTTTCCCATCCACGTATGAGATTTTCCACCGCTACGTACGTGAATTTTACTTCAGGGTGCGGTAATTATACCTTACACATAAAGAGCCATGTTGGACGGCTTGTATGACTAGAAAATAACAATTAATTATAAGGTAAGAACTATATATTATACAATTATCAAATAGTTACAAATCGACTAGAAGATCCACACGTCGTAAGGTAATTGTCCCATTCATATGGGATTTTCCACTACTATGTACGAGTTTTACTCCAGATCGCTAGACAGCCGGCATCTCAACTGACTGGGAATATTAAGCAGCACGCAATAGCCTATGGTATTTTCGCGGTTTCTTCACATTATTTGAATCAAACCTTTTATAAATAACCCCATGTATGATGTGTTCAGTCTTAAATACCCCAAACACCACAGCGTTTTTATACATATGTTAACATGAAACTTCTTATTTTTCATTAATATCAATTTTTACCTATATTTTATTTATAAATTATAATATATCATACATAATACACTTGAATTAAAACAGTCATAAAATATGTGTGTTGGTAGCGCCTAGTAAGAAATAGTTCTCACGCAAGATAGTATTACAACTGAGTGTGTACGAATTCCGTGCGATGTTTTTGCTGTAAATTTATGGACTTAGTTAATCTTAGTTTGCAAGAGATGGAGGAGTATCCCGGAAGGAGAACTTTAGCAGCGCTACAAATAGAGTGTGAAGTAACCGTGAGTGGATTTTATCAAGCAAATCACCCACATATAGGGGCTCGCGCATCCAATTAGCGAATTGGTACAACTACTTCAAAGGAATAGCCACTCCATTTAAATAGTGCGTGTTCCTACTCATTCCTTTAAGACCCACTTAAATATACGGTTTCAGGTACTGCAAACAAAACAGTTTTGTTAAGCGTGCTGTACTTAAGTCTTCACAGCACTTGTTTTGTTGTCACAGCTATATGTTCGGCTACAGTTTTATGAACCAATTATGACGTAGACCAGCGCAAGACGCTATGCGAATCATTTACCCACAGGTAAGATCATTGGACATTGAGTTTCGCAGTGTGTAGTACAAACAAAAAATGACCTACACGTGCGTAATGTACACAATTGTGAACACTGGATCTCAGAACGGGTTAACTGTTCTGGAAATCCAGGTTAGCATGCGTATCAGGAAGGAGCACGTATCCACGGCGTACCCGAAATTAAAACCCAAGGTTTACTTTAACCCATTCAGACCCGCTGTACACAACTGTGTCCATCACGCACGTGTCGGTCATTTTTGGTCTCTGCTGCACACTGCGAAGCTCAGTGACCCATGATCTTACATGTAGGTAAATTATTCTCGAACCACCTTACTGGTCTGGGTCATTATTGGTTCATGTTACTGTAGCCGAATATATAGCCTACAGCTCATATGCTGTGGCAACGAAACGAGTGTTGTGTCGACTTAAGAACAGCACGTATCGTAAAATTGTTTGTTTGCAACACCTGAAACAGTAAATTAAAATGGTTATGTAAAGGGTTATTAAAAGCTATTGAAAAATCGTAAAGTATCTTCTTTTCCAGGGAGGGTGATATCGGAACAATATTTCGATATTATTAATATTGATTATTTAAGAAAGTATCGTTTTTACGAAACGCTATATCAAACGCAAAATATCGTTTTTCGTACATTGGAATCCGATATTTTATGTATTAAAGGAATTGACAAGTGTAATTTCTTAAAATATTAATTACATACCGAGGACACAATGCATTGCAGAAATATGTGGCGCCTGTTTTTGCTATGTGTTGCCAAATAAATACAGTAATTTTTTAACTCTACTTTTGAATTCAAAATAGAGCATGTTAAAGTTAATTTTAAAAATATTTATTTATATATACCCTTTATATAACATCGTCATTTAGATTTATCGATATCGTTTTATTTCGATTTATCGATATTGTTTCAACAGCCCAATTCTTTTCTAAACATGTATTTCAAACAAACCGGTAGAGAGTTATGGAACTATTTTTCGTTTAAATCTCTATTGACGTAAGACGAGCATGGACAGTGATGTTATTTCGTTAATTCAGCAATATACAATAAGTAGAGACATGCAGAATTCGCGGTATCATTTTGTGGTAAGCTAGAATTCAAAACATGTGCGTTTATATATCATTCAACAATGGTCCACACGGTGGTTGACACCTTCTGGAGAATGGTGCCCAATTGTCGCTTTCCAGTGTGACAGCAGACAACCAGTGTGCAGTTGATATCGGCATATTTGTGCACAAGAATGTAGGGTCTAGCCTGCAAGTCACTCAAATGCGCGAATTTTTCAGGTCTCTTACAATAAACGACTCGCCCGCCTCCAAACAGTAGATAACTGTACACAGAGACGAAATGGCGTTGCGGTTCCTTTGATGTGGCTATACCCATTCACCAATTGGCTGTGCGAGGTTCTGAGGATGGGCCTTGTAACTGATTGGGAGAGACACCCGAATATCGCGAAAAGATTTCCGCATATGCTATATTTCAATACCCTACAGGTCAACCAGCAGTTTTCTTTTGCTTATTGTTGGCGTGTCGCTTTGAGAAGACATTCTCATACTTGACTGGCCAATCAGAAACACGTTACTACGATACTTCACGTCTGTGATTCGAGGGCAGGCATCTAAGACGCGTAACACCTTGATCATCCAATCAGGAACGTAGATCTTAGCTCAAGTGTTATAAAATACATGTGGTTGCCAAATTTTTTCGAGAAAATCGGGTGTCCCTACTGATTGACTACCACGTATGCGAAAGTTTCCCTATTGGCTTAGCTACCACCTCCTAGTGAGTGAAGACATTTGGGCAGCTCTTGACAGCGAAATCTGGAGAGCCGATAAGGATGAATAATGTGAGTATACAGAGCAAAGCCGGAATTAAGTGGCGGAGGAAACGGGAGATCTCCGAGAAAAATGGCATATTCCGGCACGATTCCGATATGTGAAAATGCGGGAGTGATCAGGCCAGCTCCCCAATTCACTCTAAATCTCAATAAACGATTTCAATTAGTAGAACTATTTTACTGGATATCTTCAGTTAATTAACTGTTATCTACTAGTAAATCAGTGGAATGCAATCAGATGTTACGGCTGAGGCAGCGAAATCCATTACGAATCAGTAGAAATCACTGTTTAGTCAGTGAACACCATTGAACTGAAACGATGAGTTAACGTATCTGCAGTCATGTTCGCTAATTTCGATTGGCGACTGGCCTTTCGAAATCTTACAGGATAGTGGTCGGCATTTTACTGGCCTGAGTAACAGTAGTCCAGGAATATTAGTCAAATGAGGGCAAGAATCTCGGAATGAGAGATAGTCAGCTATAAACTTGTATAAACCTTTATTTTGACACCCCAAAACTTGTCTCAAAACCTACCTATCGTAGGGTGTCCGTGACCACAGATATTTCAAAGGTCAAAGGTCAAAAAATCGATATTTTTTTTTTAATACAAATTTATTGCAAATATCTCGTTTCCTATGGGTTTTATGTTATTTGTATTTATTATAAATATTGTAGAGGATTAAATTCTCTACAACTTTTGTTTAAACATTTTTTTTATATCTTGAACCATTTTCGAGACAGAGGGCAGAGAGCGCGCAGTGTTTAACTATTTAGAGTATCATTCGAGGTCAACCTGTAGTCCCGATTAAAAACACGCCGTATAAAGTTTATAAATTATTGATAAATATATCATTCTAAATAATTTGCATTTTTTATTAACTATTACGTTATAATTAATAATTTTTTTTCAATAATTCAGTGTCTATTCATTTAATAATACTTACCTACTCGTGTACTTATAAAGTTATTAAGGGAATACTTTAATTACAATTTAAGTAGAAAATAATTAAGTACATCTATATTAAAATCCGTAAACTTATAGATTCTTTTAAAACGTTAAAAATTATACCTGGGACAACGGACCTCTATTGTATAGTACAAACCTTTCTATTTATAGCCAAAAGGACAGATGTTCAATTGCTTACTCACGACCGGTTTATTTTTCAAGGAACCACTGTTATTCGTTAGTTTTGAATCGTATCTTGGTAACTACGGACGTACAATTTTAAGAGTGATGGATAATTTGTGTTTTATATGTAAAAAGTCAGATTCGGAAGGTGAATCATTAGTGAATCTAGTGCGTGGTATAAAAACTCTGAGAACTGCAAGTATCGAACGAAACGACGGTCTTATTGATTATTTAGAAACCGTAACCTCTGTACAAGTGCATGAAAAGTGCCGAACTGTTTACATTAGCAAAAATTGTATATTAGCAGCAAAACGGCGACTAGAACAAGATGAAACTACAGCTTCTCCAACTGTACCGCATAAAAGACTAAGTGAAGTGTTCGATTTCAAGAAGCAGTGTTTATTTTGTGGTGAAATAGCTGACGAGGCCGCAGAGACAAAGAAAAAAGAAAATTATAGACGCAAGATAAGTGCAGTGAGTACTCTTGAGTTTAAAGACAATGTTATGAAAAAAGCAGAAGAACGTGGTGATACTTTCGGAAAATTGGTGAAAAATCGTATATTTTTTCAATATGATTTAGTTGCTGCTGAAGCTAAATACCATGCTGTTTGTTATACGAATTTCTTCACATTTAAAGTACCATCGTCTCATCCGAAACTTCGTCAAGATAATCAAGTTTCAGAAGCTATGATAGAGATTTTCATTTACATAGAAAATAATAACGATTCACAATTTACACTAAAAGAGCTTAAAGATGTCTTGACAGGGTATGTACCACCAGATGATAAAACTATTATTTCAAGGCTACAACAAAAGTACTTAACCAATATAATAATTACGAAAAAAGTAGGAGCTTTTACGATAATTTCTTTTCGTGATTCACACGCTAATATTTTATCAAAAGCTTGGTACGATAATAAAAACTTAAATCCTCAAGCAGAAAGACTAAGAACTGTAGAAGAGAACACGTAGGAATTTGAAATTTTACAGCGACTGGAAGACGATGATGAAGAAGAAGAAAATTGAAATTAGAACTTGTAGTTCTTATTATTATTAAATTTTTTTAATTTCAACGTTCATAAATGTATGAAATGGTATTTTTCAATAAAAACATTAATTAAAAATTTAATTATTTTCTTGTTATTTAGTTAGGAAGTAATTAGTATAAATAAGATTAGAATTAAAAAATAATTTAAGTATTTCCCTTAATAACTTTATAAGTACACGAGTAGGTAAATATTATTAAATGAATAGATACTGATTATTGAAAAAAAATATTAATTATAACTTAATAGTTAGTAAAAAATGCAAATTATTTAGAATTATATATTTATCAATAATTTATAAACTTTATACGGCGTGTTTTTAATCGGGACTACAGGTTGACCTCGAATGATACTCTAAATAGTTAAACACTGCGCGCGCTCTGCCCTCTATCTCGAAAATAGTTCAAGATATAAAAAAATGTTTAAACAAAAGTTGTAGAGAATTTAATCCTCTACAATATTTATAATAAATACAAATAACATAAAACCCATAGGAAACGAGATATTTGCAATAAATGTGTAAAAAAATCGATTTTTTTTACCTTTGACCTAGAAATATATGTGGTCGCGGACACCCTACGATAGGTAGGTTTTGAGACAAGTTTTAGGGTGTCAAAATAAAGGTTTATACAAGTTTATAGCTGACTATCTCTCATTCCGAGGTGAAACCCCTAATATTCCTGGACTACAGGAGCTCGCGGAATAACTAGTGGCTGGACCTCTGCATTGCTAAGATCTCTGTGCCACTGTTTCAGTCTCGAGTCTCGCCTGACAGATGAATTTCGCTTAACCCTGAAACAACCGGGGAACTTGTAGGACTACGAATACGAAAGTTAGTAATTGGCTTGCGAGTAAATTGTACTTTGAAATTAAACGAAGAATCATTATAATGCGGCCGCTGGGATGTAGTGGTTATACCACTCGCCTCCCACCAATGTGAACCGGGTTTGATTCCCGGTGGGGTCGGACGCGAATTTTTGCACGTGGGAATCGTGCCGGACAATACCACTGGTTGGAGGGTTTTCTCGGGGATCTCCCATTTCCCACGCCCTTGCATTACTGCGTCGTTCCGTACTCACCTCACTTCACCCACGTCGGCTCTTAAGACGTCGATGTTAAGATCCGTCCGAATCTCTACATGCCACTCCAATTAATATAATTAAATAAGACTCTTACGTGTCGTAGAAATATATGATAATTTCGCATACTTCAATACGCCTCCGCTCATAAGATACGCCTTAGAGAAGTTTTACCCAGTAGCAAACAATCAAACCTAGGGTTACTGAATTCCATGTGGGCAAGCCGAACATGAGAATACGCTCTGTCTGTGGTAGCAACCAGTTAGCAAATGTCCCTACTCGAATTAACAGTGCGTTGTGAAATATAGCGTAGTGCCGTTTGATAACGAAAATTGTGTGGTCCCTACTAACACAACATGCATGTAGAAATTACATTTTCTGCCAAAATTTTATTTTATAAAGTATCTTCAGTATTAAAATATTTCATAGCGTCTCATAGGCATCTCATTAGTTGAGTTGTATGAAATACCAGAATAAATAATTTTAATTGGTTTTATTCATACTGCGGGCATAAGCCGCTCGGTTGACAAGATAATGTCCTCTGTAATATGGCCAGTTGAAATCAAAATCGGGGTGCGGGTGGTAATGTATGATTCTGCCAAGTATCGCCTTCCCATTTAAAGACAACTGCAGAAATCTGTATATCTGTTGAGAATGATTTAAGTAAACCCATGTACTTGTCTTATATTTCGAAGTTTTTAACTGCCAATTATTTCTTCTAACACGGTAGTATCAAGAAAAAAAATAAAAAAACTATTTAGTATATATAATCATATCCATGCGAGCTTTTGAGAGATTATTTTTTGTTAGAAGGAATATGTGTACTTACTGTAGTCTTATACAAGACTAATAGTGATAATGTTTATTAATAGAAACGTTTAGGCGTTATGCGTAATATTCAGGGACAAGTTAAATAAATTTGCAAAATAAGCTCGTCTAGTAATACTGATGTACATTAACGCCAGTACTGGGACAATATAGGTGTTTAACTCTTTTCCGACGTACAGACACAGAGCACTTAAGAGTACAGACGTAAAACAACCACTTATTCCACCAACTCCAGCCGCACACGGCATTAAAAGGTCGTCACTCACCAGCAAAATCGTGGAGCTTCGTTCGCCAATCAGCGCCTTGTAACCTACTCACAAACTGGCAGCCCAGCAAATAGCCCTTTCTAACCCACTTTAATTTACTGTTTCACGTGTTGCAAACAAACAATTTTGTTGTGAATGCTGTACTTATGTGGACGCAACGCTTGTTTCGTTGTCACAACCAATGAGCTGTAGGCTATATGTTCAGCTACAGTTATATGAACCAATTAAGACATAGACTAGTAGGAGGGTTTGCGAATCATTTACCAACAGATAAGGCTATTGGTCATTGGGCTTCGCAGAGTGCTGTAAAGATAAAAAATTACTTATACGTGCGTAGTTCACTCGACTTTGTAAACTGGGTCTGGATGAGGTAGGGAATATTTCGCGGCATGTAGTAGCCAATCTGACCCAAGAATTATTCTCATAGCCGCGCACAGCCAATCAGAGAATGGGTACTTCCACATCAAAGAATATCTTTCGTCTCTGAGTATTTATCTACTCCGTGGTATAGTTCCCACTGACGAATTCCGTGTAAAGAGAATGAGAAAAAGAGGTTGGGGGAGGGATAGAGAGATAGGAGATGTTTGGGGGGCCCTTAATGGCCCTTCATACATAGATGGCAGCCGCGAACTTCAAATGGGGAATCGATGTTAAACGAAATATTTTCTCATTGCATCAAAACTATTTCAAACTTAAAGTGGTCTTCCTGAAAATTCTTAAGGCATGTTGCTATGTTAAGATATATTACCGAATGTTTTGTTTAATATATTTTTCTGAAACGTAATATTGAAATATACATATAGCAAAAAAAAAGAAGGCGAGTAAATCTTTTTTCTAAATAGTTTTTATAGAAAAATGTTCTGAGAAAGTCGGGTCAAAATGTATTTTGCTTGAAAAAGTTCAAAGTTATCTTTAAAATTGACGCAATGAGAATGAATTTAGTTAAACATTTATTGCCCATTTGAATTTTATGACAGCCGGCTTGGTAGGCAGAGCCGTTAAAAGCGAGGTGTTGAGATCTGATGAGGATGAAGCGAGATAAGTATGGAGCAGCGCCGGAATATTACGGGCGGGGGAAACGGGAGATCCCCTAGAACACCCGCTGACAAGCGGATCGTTACATATCATTCCCAATAGCGAAAATCCAGGAGTGACCCCGCCGGGAATCGAGCACGGCTCGCCTTGGTTAGAGGCGAGCATTCTAGCCACTGCACCACCGCGGCCCTACTTGTGGGGAAATTGTGTGCTATGGGAATGTTTTGGCTGCATCGGGCACTAAACGAGTGCTCTAATAAACCGGAATTAATAACATCGTCAGATGAAATGATTGATTGAATAGTGGGAACAAATCAAACATGTCATCCATTGTGCTGCACGTTTACCGCCTTGCTACCACCATAATTGTTAGAGAAGCTTTTCTGCAACCGTGCCCTTATTTATATGTCAATCCTATCCGTAACTCGGATATTCGCTCTGAAATTTCATTCGCCAAACCCATATATTAGGTTAACTACGTTAACTGGCACGTAACTTTCTAATAAAAACAATTATGCAGTCAGAATACGTTTGATTACATCAGCCAAGCATACAACAATAACATTCCAAAGAATCGAAACGAAATATGCACAGGAGTCCACAACATCGTCTGAAACAGTTATGATGTGTATTGGCAAACACTTCATTCTTGCATTATTCTTTCAATCTTGTGATGTACGAAGTAATTGTATTGTTACAGTAAAGGGAGTCGCCAGAAACAAAATTATGAGTTGAGAAAGAAAGCAGTAAGTGCAGTTATCCCTTAAAGACCTACTTTAATTTGCGGTTTCAGATGTTGGAAACAAAAAAAATTATTATGCGTGCTGTACTTAAGTGGACACAACACTTGTTTCGTTGTCCCAGCCAATGAGCTGTAGGCTATTTGCTCGGTTACAGTAATATCAATAATTTATGACCTATGCTAGTAAGACTGTTTGCGTATCATCTGGCCACAGGTAAGATCATTGGCCACTGAGCTTCGCAGTGTGCAGTACAGAACAAAAATTACCTACACGTGTAACAATATTTACGTTCGATAAGCTTGTTTGAAAACATTAATTGAAAAACGATAAAACTACACGATTGCCTGTTTGTGGCTAACTTACGATAAATAGGAGCGAGTGAAGATATTTCGGTGGCCGGAATTAGAGGGCGGAGGAAACGGGAGGTCCCTGAGAAAACCTCGCCGACCAGCAGCATCTTCCGGCGTGATTCCCACGTTCGAAGATCCGGCAGCGATCTCGCCGGGAATCGATCCCGGTTCGCCTAGGTGGGAGGCGAGCATTCTGTCCGCGGTACCACCGTGGCACCAGCTGCGGTGAATAAGAATGTGTTACGGCTGCTACAATGTTATCTGTTTAGCAGCGTTTCTGTGTGTTTATATCAACGTATTACTATTCTGCAACAAGTTGCTGTTTGATGATTGCAACAGGTAGCGCGCAAAATTTTACATACACGATAAGATCGTCCGTAAACTACCAGGTATGTCATTTTTTCGTATAATTTTGATCTATGAAAAATTTATTTTTGTCATGACAAGTAATTGTAACATATTATTAATGTTTCTGTAGTTCCACTACACAAATAGTAACATCGTATCAAATGTCGGCGTGCCAATGGAGGACGCGGTGATGTAGTGGCAAGAATATTCGCCTTCCGCCAAGGCGAACCATGCTCGATTCCCGGATGGGTCACGCGGCTATTCGCACCTTGTCGTTGCCTGGCAGGTTTTCTCGGAGTATTCCAGTTTCCCCCGTCCTTGCATTCCGCCACTGATCCATCTATACCTCATTTCAGCCTCACCGACGCTCAAGACTTTGCTGTTACGAGCGAGCCACAATCTCGCTTTTTTTTTTTTTTTTTTTTTTTTCATAGCAATACAGCCATCCACGGTGTTCAATTCTATAATTACTACTACAATTTAACAAACAGTTGATTAAATATATAATATATATATATATATATATATATATATATATATATTCACAATTTTTTTGTTGGAAGGCGGCTGTTCGTCTGGGCGCCTGTAATTTAAGCTGCAAAAACCATTTCACTAATCTCTTTCATATTAAAAGGTGCCAAATTATGGGTTCTAGCAGGAACCATAAGGCGTTCCCTTCCTCCATTTTGATATATTTTCTTACGAAAAGGATCGCACAAGGTTTAATGGAAATAACAGGATAATTATCACTATTATAAACATTCACATTGAAACACTCGTGAGCAAAAATGTTACTACGATTTAAACATTTTGGTGTTTTAATTGAACTGTAGTCAGGTTCAATCAAGTGGTTGAATGGCATAATGACTGGATGCAGTGTGGCCACATTCATAAAAAGAAACAACTATATTTGCGAGGCTCATGGAGTGTGGGTATGACTAGTTGCTGCAATAGGATTTTGCAAGGAGCACGAATTTTTTATCCCAGTGTTGGGAAGTTTTCGTTTCAAGACCCCGATGGAAAATGTCATGACCTTATAGCGGTTAGAATGCTCGACTCCCACCAAGGCGAACCGAGTTCAATCCCACGGCCGGTTCGCTCCGGATGTTCGCAAGTGGGAATCGTGTCGGACGATGCCCCTGGTCGGTGGGTTTTCTCGGGGACCTCCCGTTTCTCTCGCCCCTTCATTCTGGCGCCGCTCCGCACTCGCCTCACGTCACCCGCATCGTCTCTCAAGCCCTCACTGTTGGGAGCCCTCCCAAATCTCTTCACTCACTTACTCAGTCTTTATTCGCGAAAGAAACTTGCGTGCTGTTAGAGCGTTGAATTTCTGATAACGTATATTACCGACCATAACTATGAGTCGTTTTCAGTGTAGCACGAATCAATGGTGCATTCAGCATTATCTGTTTTGGAGTCAGTTTTTAAAGTGTTCGTAAGAATTTTTTAGAAACAGGCCTCGAAGAAATATTAGCAAAACAGAATTCAAACACTAGCGTAATTTAAAAGCTAAGTGCTCGTTACATTTGGCTTGAAAAAGACAAAGCCTGTCGTATTTGGTTTATCGTAGCACTTCATAAAACCCCGGTTGTACACACTGACTGACACAAACTAAGTCAACATTCATTTCTTGAAATTGCTCTACGGACAAGGAATCTAACATATACCTTTGAGCTACCACCACGTCAATAATTTCACTCCCGGCGAGTATATTCGCAGGGGAAATCATAATTTAATACACGGACATCACACTTTGATTTACGTAAATAAAGAAATATTCGCGTATAATTACATATTTCAAATCACACAATATTAAAACTTACAATTTTTAACTATGCAAAAAATACAGCTCACACACTGACTCAGAAGTATTAGAGTAGATGCGGGAAAAATACATTTACAGGTCTACATTTTTTCGTGACATTTACGAGCACACAAATCGACTTTTTAGAAGGCCTTGGGGGGAGGGAGGGATATATAATTTGTGCTTAATTGGGCCGATACATTGGTGGGTAGAGGGATGGATTACATGCTAAACCAACTGGAAACTTGATTCTAAAAACGGCACAACATGCGTGGCTTAACAAGGACGCTTCTCAAGATTCCCGGGAGCAGAAACCGCAGAGATTTCCTCAGCACAGAAATCCTAAGAAAGCGTTAACGCCAAGGACCCATGACTCACTTTATTATGGACGTAGAAGATCGCCTTTCTTTATCAGCGTGTTAGTAATGAGACACGTGATACTCGGGACACAAAGCAGAGCGGGCAGATGCCCACGTCACTCGTAATATGATATGACGCCACGCTAAAAGATAGCGGGATGATTTGAAAGCTTCCCGCGCAATGGGAAGCATATCGGTAAGTGATTAGCTCACGCAAACCCAGTAAAACAATTATTTCCTTATTAATTACTGGGGTCTACCGCCGTAGTGTATTTGCTTGTGACGTCAACTTAATGTACATACATGTAGTCCTCGGTTCGAATACAGAGAAATTGCTGTTTGTAATATTCTTAATGTACACCGTAAAACATATTTTTTTTGTATTTTTTCAAGCAATTCTTTGGGAACTATAGTTGCCGAAGACATTTTGGTAACACTGCGACTGTATTAGATAAAAAAAATTTAAAAAAACTTAGTGTTCAACGTGTAAAATTAAAGTCAAATTTTAACGAACAAGTATTTCTTATAAAAACTGAGCTACATAAAAAATTAGTGTAAGTTTTATAAAGTAATATACTGTGAAAGTACTATATTTCATCTGTAGAGCTACAAAAAATCTTTGCAACTAATTTCACAGAATTACTTATAACAAGTATATGAAAATTTTACTGTTTATTTTTAAATTTAGATTTACCCTCTAACCAACGTCAATAAAATTACAGTTAATGAACAAGGGCGTCAGTTGTTTAAATTTAAGCGAATTTAATCCATGATATTTGTGATCCAGCATCTCTAGGAAACTCTGTAACCTGCTAGAAGCCAAGTAGGTACCGGTTACAGCTACAACAACCTGTGTGATGTAGACATTGTTAAAAAGTAATACACAAATTAATAATATTTTTAAAAAATTACAATTTATGTTACATGGAAAATGGAATGCATATATTTTGTAACACTGTAAAATATTTTGTTTAATTTACTTACAATTTTTTTTTTATATTTTAATATTAGCACATTGTTTTGTTTTTTCAAAAATGTAAAATTATTTACATTTAAGATGCATCATCATTTATGTATCATTGGTTTTATTTATGTTTATTTAAATTATAACATTATACATTTTCTGTCAGAAATGAATATGCAAAAAAACCACTATTAAATATATTTCTAAACGTCACTAATTCTTAATTACATATAACCCAAATGATTATTATAATTGACTCCCTTGATTAAGAGTGTGATTTTTTTAAGAATTAACTTTCTGAAACATCAGAAATGGAGATAGGTTATAATTTTGATCTAAATACTCATAACTGTTTCTTTAAACATTAATGTAAAAAAAAATTGTTTGAAAAATATATAAAATATTTTGTTTCTGTTTTAAAAATGTATGCATTATTCTTGCATTTGCAATATAAATCGTACTTTTATTACCATTTTGGAAGTGTTTATACTATGAATAATTTCTGTATGCTATACAGTCAAGTTAAGTGCTCAGTATGATGCCTCTTTCCTTCCCACGAATCACATTCGTTAATTATCGGAGCAACTTACTTCTGATTGGCCCAGTCAGAAATGAAAATATCCCACAAAGATAAGTAGCCAGATCGAAAGTTTCAACTGAGCACATGTTGAATTCCATCCTGCGCGTAATCCTTGTCGCGCAAAACAGGCGGTCTTATTCGCAGTTAATGAGAACAAACCTGATTTACAAACCTTTCGGAGACCATTATTAATAGGAGGTACTTTAAATTTTAATTATAAAATTTTAATTTATCTCCTAGTATTTAAATTTCTACTTGCAAGGAATTGGAGCAAATGTGCAGGACTATTATTTTTTGCTCTTAGGATCTAAGTTTACAACGTTTCTAAACACCGTGATTGTAAAACGTCTCAGGAAAAACTATGAACGCACGTTTATGAGAAAACTGATTTTAAGCTGTATTGTACTGCAGAAAAAACCGTATCATAAATGTTTTGCCAAACATGCAGATTATTACATAAGCAATAAAATAGTGAATTATACTATTTCTCGCAGTACAGTGTGACCTAAAATTGGCTTTCTTAAAACCTGTGGTCACTAAGTTAACATAAACTTGTTCAGAGAGTACGGACCCTAATTCGTACGAGCATGATAAAACTTTTCAAGGCCACGTTTGGGTGTGTCTTGGGCTCTTTTATTATGTGAATGCCTTTGTCCCTCAAGAGAGAATTCTCAAAGATATTGTTTAAATCCGTCGCTAGCATTTTACGCAAAGTACAGCTCCATAAAATATTTCCTGCATGTAAAAAAACTCTAACTTTCTCACTCAAAAATGATGGCCTATGATACCTGTTACATTTTTTGAGGAAACTTTTACTGATAGACAGCCGGTAATGAATCTGTACGGTACAGTAAACCTGCCGAATGTATTTTTATCTCAGCTAATTTGTCATGAAACAACGCGAAATAATACTGGAACAAAAATATTTAATAACACTATGGGCATAATTTAGTTGGATACTTAAAATGACGGTTCAGATTCTTGAAAGATGCTGGAATATCAATTGAGCACGTTCACACAGTCCACTTTATGTTCGAAAGCGACACTAAAAATGACTAAGTGCGTAAGGGAGGAGAAAAATGCCGAGTTTGTAACCACTAGAACAACTTAATTGAGTAATGAAAATTCTATTTCCATACTTATAAAAGAAAGGAAATTTACGTTCGCTGTATGTTTAGGATGCGTGAAAGCTTTTGCGCGCGTAAAATAAATTAAACAATGTGCTATTAACTTAAATGGCACGTTGATTTGTGGTTCGGCTCCTGTCAGTGGTTTAAATGTAAATAACCAACGAAAATACGAGCAGAAATTGAAATAAATATAGACGCTAGAGTGTGTAACCTGACAAGAGGCAAGTGACAAATGGTGCAGCACAGACCTCCAAACGCTCGTTGTTTATATTTTCATTACATCTTGCGTAAGCTATATCGTAACTGCCTTTTTTTAAACGTAAAACTCTATTAAAACGTAAATGATACTCGATTACTGTTATCCTACCAACGCGAAAGAAATAACTACAGTAAAAATGAAATAAAGTCACTTTTAAACATAACAAAGTAAGTTATTTTTCCCAAACAATTACTTCAAAAATAGATGCGTCATTTTTCTCCTTGGCCGCTACAAGTGAATGATAGTATCTTTACAAACCATCGTTTTATAAGAATGTGCAAAACTTTTATATATCTCCGTGTTTATAATAAACTTGAATTCTAACTGCTTGTTAAAATACTTCGTTTTTTACATTCAATAATAACGTGTTTTAAAATGATTTACGATTTTCTTGTAGTACTACAAAAATTTCATTGGCAATTTTTTTTCAAATAATTTATTTGTGAAAATGGAAAATGTTTTTACAGAACAACGGGCTATGTAGTGATAAGCCCTCAATTTAAACATTACGTGAATGAAATTACGTGAACTATACTGAAACGAAACATTACAGAAATTTGTATGGCAACAGCGCATATGAATTAACCAGGACAGTTTTTAAACAAAGGCACTTTTATAGTAATACAAATTAAATTTATAAAAAAATAATTATTCGCGGGAGAAAACAAATTTATAGGCAAAACTATTTCGCATATTACTGGCTAGAAAATTCTCGTTATATAAGTTCATTCAGAAAAAATATTTTTGGGGAATACGACCACAGTAATAAAGAGTGGGAAGACACTCTGAAATAAACACCGGGTTGCATTTAACCTCCCATTGAAAGCTTTACAAAAATAAACTTTACGAGAGCATACAACATATTTCGTCGACGTATGCGTTAAGGATATTTTGTGCACACTCCTGCCTTCAAGCTATTTTCAAACAATAACAGCAAAATAAACTTACCCCCTGGAAATTTTACTTTCGTTGATATGCACCGCCATTGTTGCACATTCTGGCGGAATTATCCGAAACAATGTGACAACAGAAAAAAAAAACGGTGCAATATGGTGTTATACATACATTACAACTTCTATGGTTACGCATTACAAATTGTACAGCGGAAGAACAAATTTCAGGGATATAGAAAGTCTTGTGCCTCGATATCCTGAGGTTATGTTTATCTGTTTAGCTTTTCTCAACGACACAAGTATTCACACTAATAGCCATAGGATATTGATTTAATGCTTTGTCACGTCACTGGAAAATTGTAAATAAATTAGGGCAGTTGATGTGGCATTTGTTGCTTTTATTTATCGTATTTAAAGGAACATTACACTCAAACTGGCATTATTTCCTTGTCCCTCGATACGTACCTTACCATATAGACATTGATAACAAAAGAACGAGACATACAGTTCAGTGGAGTTTGTAATAACGGGAAAATGCGGATTGCAAATGTAATATTATTTGTAAGAAGACACCTGGGAAATATGCTGCCGACGTCTATACAACGTTCGGAATTTTATTCATAATTGGAAGCACATTTATTAAAGTGTCAATCGTTTAAACGTACAACAGAACGACATTTTGTAAACACTTTTTAACTTTTAAGACTTGCGAGCTTTATGACCATAAATCATACACGTTAACTTTTGCGCCTGAAATGCAAGATAGAGACTGTCGGAAGTACGCAAGAATACCCAGCAAGTATGCAATTTCAAATACTTGCAAAGTATAAATCCTGTGTGTCCTATACTGAGAATTCGAACAACGCTAGTATACACATGGTGATTTCAATTCCAGGGACAAGTGCGCACAAGTATGCATTTCTTAAGAACCCGGAAACAGCCAAAGTAACACTTCCACGCTAGTACGAAATTAAACTTCTAACAATGTTTACCTTAACACAAATTATGTCGAAGCTCCCGAACAAAAAATATATATATAATTTGCATTCTTCTTACCAGTAAAATATTTCGCGCGAGGATTCGTAAGAATTATATGTGAGAATACAAATAACTTGGCTACGTTCTACACACCAATATAACGACAGTATCACTATAATCCATTCACGATTACTTCACACTTTTCTGAAGCCCTGCCTAAGTTCACTTCCAGGATATTCCTCCGCCTCATGCAAACTAAGCTTAAATATGTCAAGAAAATGACACCAAAGGACAACTCGCCGAGAATTCGCGCGCCCTCAGTTGTGATAATATTTTGTATGAGAATTATTAATTACTAGGAGCTACCAGCACACATGTTTTCTAGCTGTTTATATAAATATTTATTATAAATTACATATTTTAATTTATAAATAAAATATTGGCAAAAGTTCAATTTAACGAAATGTGAGATCGTTTCATGTTCACAGAGGCATAAAACGCTTGTGATAAGGGACATATTTCGTAAACAACCAAACACGTCATGAATGGGGTGATTTTCCAAAGGTTGGATTCAAAACGTGTGAAGAAATCGTGCATAGATTACACTGGAAGTCGCTTGCTCGCACACAGTACGACAAGTCTGCTCGAAACTACACGCGCTAGCAGTCGCTCTTGTTTACAGGAACACGCGATTCGCTAGGAAAGATTTCATGCGCGGGCTAAAAAAAATTCCCGCGTGCACGCGAAAAAATTCGCGGTACTTATTAGCAGTGCGATTTTCGCTCGAAAGACGATTTCTTACCTGGTTGGCGCAACCCAAGTGGAGTTACTCGGAAACTGAGAAGGACGTGATGAACGGGCAGGCGCCTCAGACGGGGAGCATTTTGAAGTCACTCGAGTAAATATTAGCTATTCTCATTTTAAGTGAAAACATTCATCGTAGTTATTCTCGAGAAATTTTGTTTCACTGCCTAACGCTCTTTCGTTCCCCTGCCTCTAACGATGATTGCACTCGTGTTAGGAACAAAACACGGTTTTTTAATGGAAGAGTTCAGCATAGGCAAAAATTCCGTCGCCATGCAAGCGCTAGTGTTCCAAACAGGTCACATTTAATTAAAATTTCGCTATGCATAAATAATAAAACGGAGGGATTTTACTTAGTTACGGAGATTTTGATTTATATTTATTGCAAATATCCTGTCTTCAAACGTAGGAAATTGAAAAAAAAAAAAAAAATTGATACGCATGCGACACTTGCACTTACCTAGTTGCGAAAATATTTGGCTACGAAACTTTTAACATTGACCTACCCCAATCACACACAATTGTCATAGTTACAATGATGGACGTGTCTGTTTACATCTTAATTTTTTAATGACAAGCACTATTGTGTTAATTAAAAACTTTTACCAGTTTGAACTAAATAAAACTGCATTACAAATCGGTTAGAGGAAGAATAAAACATATTTAAACACTTCTTTAATATCAGTTTTCTAACCTAAAATACAAACCATGCCGTTTTAACTAGATGGTCATGATGAGATTATACCATAACACTTGTTGATTCGAACGCGTGGCAGCTAGAAAATATTTAGCGAGTAGAGGCAGGGTTAAACCGCGAAAATAATATTCTGTAACGACGTATATTTTAAAACAACATAACGCCCTGATCATTTTTAATGAGAAATTCACCTTTATTTTAAAATCGATCAAAAGTATTTTTGCCGAATAATCATTAATCTTTATTGCTGGAGTGCTATAAACTTCACTGCCACAATGAAACAGGAAATACTCCTTCGCCAGCTAATAATGATAAAAACCACAAACAATACTTAATACATCGAAATTTAGTAAACTGTCAAATGTTCCCGCGATAAACAATCATCTTGGAAATCCCTAAACAATATATGTATAAACTGTCGAGCACGTTAAATGGAAACGTTTTCCCAGGAGGTAAGAGCAGACACGAGTGATTATTTGACGCGAAGTTGGTCAGAGGTTGCGCACACACACATATACCTAGCGCAGACAAGGCAGTCGTTGGAACCACGGATGCTAGCGACAGCACCAGAGCAAGCGACCTCATACTGGCGAGCGCCGAAGCACGACTAGCGCACCTCGCCGCACACTTGGGAAAATAAACGACGGCTGGCCGCCGTTAGCAGCAGTACCTGTCGTCAGAAGTTAGTGCTACATATCACTAGTGCCGACGTTCTTCGGCGGATTACGAAAACAAACGACAGTGGGACACGTTCGATGGCGGCATGACTAGCGCCTCGCGTAGCCGGCCGTCGAAACTCGACGATAGAACGCAGTTTTTTCTTTATAACTCGGTGGTTTATTCCGATTTCTATGGAGATGTTCCCTTCGAAGCGAATGGAGTGCGGCGTGTTCTACGTGTGTGTAAAACCTGAAAACCACGTGTTTCTCTGCGCGAATTGCTCATAAAAAAAAGCATCTTACATTGAATGATACGAAATTAAATGTATTCCACTATCATTTATCGATGTAACAACCCAACCACGTTTACATTAAAACTAACACGTTGGCTACCAATCGACAATTTATTTATTTCGTTTGTATTCAAGTAATTCAAATTTATTTATTATCTAATGTAGCAAATAAATAATGGAATTTTTTTTCGCTCGCTCCGGTATATTAGCCCTAAAATGAGGCCCGTTATAAATGGGAGAACGTTCATTTACGATTTAAAAATTATAAATATTGAAAACTAAACCATAGAAAAAAAAAGTAACAATAGACCTTTTTTCACGAGATTCTACATGATACATATGTTATCACGCAGTTTTTTTTTGCCAAATTTCCGAAGAAAATCTAAGCTTATGAGATTACTTTGTGTATGTTTTGTATGTAACTATACATTAATACAGTGCTGAATAATTGCACTAACTGATATTATCTTCTGTGTGCCATGTTAAAAAGACTTGTTTGAAGGAATTGAAAATTAGATATATTATCTCAATCACAGAACAACAGATCTCCGCCAGCTGCTGCAAGTAAACAATATGAAATACCGTTTTCCTGTCTCTGTGTCTGTGTTTGTGCCCAAAAACCTTTTCATCTGTGCAATCATTTTAATAAAATTAAGTACAATTTTAAGTAGTATGTCGCCTGAAAGTTCTACACCATATTTAAAAAAAAAACTGTTGTTTTAGAGGCACAGAAAGCAGTCATAGTAACATTAATTTTAGTTTGGTTTCTATCGATATAATTAGTAATTGAAACTCTAATATTATATGTTATTTAATATAAAATTATGTTTGGTTTTCATGAGAGGATTATTATTGAAAAAATTTTATCCCCGCTATACGTATATATATATATATATATATATATATATATACACACACACATACACATATATATATATATATACACACATATATATATATATAAACATAGACAAGACCCATATTTTAATACTCAGATATTCTCTCACTTTTCTACCCGAAGACACATAATTTTTCCACTTTATTTTACAGCCCAAAATTTTTCTTCTCTAGGAATTTTTTGTGTATCCTTCCACAGAATTTTCTCCGCGAAATTTTTCTCCTCCAAATATTTTCCGCCTTGTTTTCGCTACCAGCACATTATTTATTCCCTTATTAATTCTCTACCATATATTTTCCCACAGTCTCTTCCCCTACAGATTTTTATTTTCCTCCGATTCTTTTCTCCAGTTTCCTCTGTCAGATTTTCAAAACCCTCATATTAATTCACTCACAGATTGCCTCAAAACCACCACCCCCAACGATTTTATTCTCTAGTATTTTTCTACGTCAAGGTTTATTCTGTCCAGATCTAATTCGTTTACAAATTTTTCTACCCCAAATCCCCCCTCCCTTCCCAAGCATGTATTTCTACAACAAGGTATTTTTCATCCAAATTTTTTTCCCCCAGATAATTCTTTCTCGTCCCATATTTTACGCCCAGGTTTTTCTTCGCCAAATATATCTTCAAAACTTATTTTCTACCTCTTGCTTATTACTCCTCAGATTATATCTTCCCATTATCTTATTCTTACAGATATTTCCTCCCTTAGATTTGTTATGTCCCAAACTTTTCTACAGCTAAAATTTTCTTTGCCAGAGTTTTTCATCAAAGTTTCCTCCTCCTTACCAGAGATCTCTTCTCCTCAAGAATGTTTTATTCCTCAGATATTTTCTCCCACCAATATTTTGCCCTCTCCCCATATTATTAAGCCAACAATTTTCCTACCCAGATTCCACTCCCCCCGATTTTTCTACTGCCAGATTATTTTTATTATTCCTCAGGTTTATTGCAGAGAAGGTATTTTCCCAACACACGCTTTCTCACTACACAATTTTGTTCCCCAAAATTATTTCTACCTTTAATTTTTCTCAGCCAATATTATACTCCAAATTATTTTAACCCCCACCCAGCCCAATTCCCCTCGAATTTTTTTATCCAGTCGCATTCACTCTGCAGATCTCTCCGCAACCCATCACAATATTCCATCACAAGAATTTTTCTCCACAACATTTTTCCACTTTCACGTATTATTTACTCATTTTCTACTTTCAGTTATTTGCTCCTCCAAAATTTTCCCCTAGAAACTATTTATGCTTGGCCCCCCTCTCCGTCAACATATTTTTCCTTAATACTTCATTCTACTGCATAGCTTTTCTCCCCAAGATAATTTCTCCTTCTCTAGTTTTTCCTGCACAGATAATTCTTCCCCAGATTATACTACCATCAGAGTATTATTCCTCTTATCTACTTTCATCCAGTATTTTTAAGACTGATACTACTCTCTCTTCCCCCCCCCCCCTTTTCCCAAATTCTTTCCACATTTTCTCTACTAAATCCTTTGTGACTGCCAAATCCTTCGTGACACTGATTTTTTCTCCACTAAATCATCAATCCCAATTATTTACACTCACACCTCTTACACCGTACATTTTTCTACTAGAATAATTTGTCTCTCAAAATATTGCCCCTTTCTCAACAATATTCTTTCATTAGAACTTTCTTTCTCCCACGTTTTTCCTCCATCATGAATTTCTCCCTGCTCCCCTATTTTTCACCTAGAATTATTCTCCCCCAAATATTTTTCCTACAGATATTTTCTCCGCAGAATTTCTCCCTCGGATGCTTTATGCCACCGCCCACATTTTTTCTCCCCAATACATTCTACAGTATAATTTTTCTTTTCAACATATTTTCCTGTCCTCTATTTTTTCGCCCAGATTTTTCTTCGCCAAATATTTCCCCCTCAGAATTTTTTATCACAATATTATTGTTCCTCATGCTTACTGCAGTCCAGATATTTTCCCTACAGATGTTGACACCACGCATATTTTTCTCTCTTATATTCTTTCTATCACAGATATTTTGCTTCGACAAAATTTTGCTTTCAGTTTCCAACCTTATTATTTATTAATTTTTTCAAATTTTCTACCCACCACAATTTTGCTCTCCAAATTCGCACCTCTCCCCTAATATTCATTCATAAGGAATTTTTCCTCCAACCTGTATATCTACCCCCTCACCTATTTTCCCCTTATACTGATTCTACCCGAGATAATTTTCCTACCGATACTTACTCATCCAGAGTTTTCTCCCTCAGTTTCTTTATGCCGAACCCCATAATTTTTCCCCAACAATATTTTCTATTGCATATTTATTTTCCCTGGGATATTTCCTCTCGCCCTCTATTTTTCTGCGCGCATTTTATTCCCAAGAATATATTTCCCCGTAAGTTTCACACCTTCTAATTCTCATACTTCAGATTTATTTACCTAGAGTAATTTTCCGAAACATATATTCTGACCCAGATTTTTCTGCTCTCATATTTTCTTTTCCAGATTTTTACTATCTCAGTATTCCCCATGCATTAATTATTTCTCCCCTTTGTTTGTCAGATTTCGCCACTACCCCATCCCTTTCACAATTATCACTCTTCGATTACCTTCTCCACCAGACACTTTCAGGGGTTATTCTTTACCAGACTTTTTCCCCTCAAAATTATTTTTAAACGGTATAAAGGGCATAAGTCATAATACAATCACTCGTGACTTATGCCCTTCATATCGTCCACCAAAGAATCTTTGTCACTGGATATTTGTTCCCACTTCCCCACAATTTTTACTTCCCTGGATATTTCTTCTTCTTCCCCTATCCACCAAAGAATCTTTGTCACTGGATATTTGTTCCCACTTCCCCCACATTTTTACTTCCCTGGATATTTCTTCTTCTTCCCCTATCCACCAAAGAATCTTTGTCACTGGATATTTGTTCCCACTTCCCCCACATTTTTACTTCCCTGGATATTTCTTCTTCTTCCCCTATTTCCGTCCATATTTTACTCTCCCAGTTATCTGACCACATTTTTTTTACACTACATTATACGTTGCTGCTCAGATTTATATTGATTCTCCCCAAGTTAGCTTTCACACATATATTTCCTCACCCAATCACCCAACTATTTCTTTCTATTCATATAATTTTACTTCCAATATTGTTATACCCAGATATTCCTCCCCCAGCATTTTTCCACCTATAGATTATTATTCCTCAGGTTTCCTGCTGACCAAATATTTTCCCAACACATAATTTCTCCCTCGATATTTCCCCCCCCCCCCCCCCCCCCCCCCAAAATAATTTATGCCTATAAAGTTACCTGCGCCATAAATATACTCTCAATTATTCATCCCCCCCTTTTTTTCACTATCATCCACCCGAATTTTTCCACCCTCTCACTTTTGCTCTCCAGGTATTACACCCGCACCCCCTCTCTGCATTCTTTCACACACGCTTATCTCCTAAAATACTTTTCCCCTTTTACTCATCCCCTATCTTTCAGCTAGAGATTTACTCCTACAGAAATTTCTCCCCGAGACTATTTATGCCTTCCCTATCTTTCCAATCCCTTTTTTTTCCCCCATATAATATATTCTGCTGCATAGTTTTTCCGCGAGAGAATTTTCTTTCCTACTCTAGCTATCCCTGCGGAGATAATTCTTTTCCAAAGAATATTTCACCACCAGAGTATGGTGCCTTATGTCTAATCTTTGACAAAGTATTTTTACCACACATAGCACACCCCCTCCTGTTTTCCTCATTTTTCTCTCCTAAATACTTTTTACCTGAAATTTTTTTCCACCATAATTTCAAAGCAAAATATACTCCTCCCCTGTCCCCCCTCCTGACTCCCTATTTTAACATAGGACTTTTCTAACACAATAATTTTTTCCTTCAAATTTTTCCCCTTCCTCCACAATATTATTTCATTAGAATTTTCCTCCGCCGGATTTCTTCTGCCATGTGAATCTCTCCCTCCTCCCCTAGTTTTCTAACACATTTTTCTATCCCAGATATTTTCATACTGATATTTATTCCTCCAGAATTTTTTCCCACAGATTCATTGTGTCTCCTCCCACATTTTTCTCTCAATAATATTCTCTACAGAATATTTTTATCTATAGATATTTTATCTCTCCCCTTTTTTCAGCCCAAAATTTCTTCCCCAAAATATTCCCCTCTATCCTCCCATACTTTTTATACCTCCAGATTATATTCCTGAAATTTATTTTCCTGAAATAATTTCCCCAAATATATTTTCTACTCCAGACTTTTCTGCTCCCACATTTTCGTTTCTCAGGATTCTCTACTAACAGATTTTTCTGCCTTTTTCTCCTAGGTTTTCTCCCACGCCATATTAATTATCTTTATTTATTTTGATTATCATCTTCCCCAAATTCGTCCAGAAGTTATTCATTTCTATAGTTTCTTCTTCATAAATATTTCTCACTGAATATCTTCTCCCACTTTCTTCACATTTGCCTACCCCAGAAATTTATCTTCCTACCCTTTTTCCCGTCCAGATTTTATGCCTTCGGATATATTGCCACACATCTTCCCTACCTCCATATTATTACTCCTCAGATTTATTCTCCTCGAGTTAGTTTTCCCACAGATATTTTATCCGACATGTATTTACTCCCACTATTTACTCCCACCATTTCCTCCCACAGATATGTTTTGAGCTCAGTATTCTGCCACCCTAACCGACCTCCCGTGTTGCAGTCGGTTTGTGCACCGATAGTCTGTGATGAGGGAGGTTCTGGGTTTGAATCCCAGGTAAGGAATGGGTGTTATTTTAAGTGGGGTCATAAGTTAGTCTGTAAGCCGTACCTTAATAAGCCTTCAGCCATAACACTGGGGGAAGTTAATAAGCCCATTCCAATTCTCCGTCTCTAAATTATTAATCCCTTATATTTTAATCCCCAAGACACCTCTCTTTCCCCACATTTTTCTCCCCCAAATTTTTTTAAATTTTTTTCCTTAGATTCAGACTTTCCTTTTATGCATTTTTTTTTAGCTCTGAATAAGAAAATAGTATATAATGTAAAATATTAATGTTAAATTCTTACAATATTCTTAAAAATAAAGACATTAATATCAGATATAAATATTTCACAATATTTCGAGACAAATATATATTTAACTTGCCGATTTTTAAAAGTAATATAATTTTAAAACCATGCTTAAAATGTTAATAAGTTTGAAAACGTAAACCAACTGAAACACGTAGATGTTAAACTACATTTTCAGTACAATAGACTAAATTTTGGGAACTGTGGAAACCACGAATAATTTTAAAAACTGTTTCAAGTGATAGCATTTATCGAATGTCCAACTAATGTAATATTTATACTACGTTTTAAATACTTATAAAATACAAATGAAAATATTTATGAAATAGCATACAATACCCAAATGAGGATGGTGGAAGTAACTATAATAGAATTATTCTATTAAGAACAGGCTACACTGCAAGAAATGAAAAAGTGAACTAAAACAAACTGAGAAGGCGTTGTAGCAATATTTGGTTTTAAGCGCATAGTTTTATTTTATACAATAAACTTTAGTGTCTATCGGATTGAAATTATATTAATTCCCGTATTCTTGTAGTCTTCAGAAAGAAAGTTCATTTTCAAAATTCTAGAGAAAAATTAACTGACCTATTATACAAAGAATACCAGGCAAATTGTTAAGATATAAATTTTGCTTTAAAACGGCCGTTCGTAACGGCACTATAAAGAATCAGAACATTTTCAAGAATTAAAATACCCAGGCAAAATTACTGAAGCAAAATGTGTTACAAAACTTATAAAGATGTTCGTATGTGTTTTACAGAAAAATAACATATTAAAACTGTCTGCAGATTTAGAAAAACTACAAGAATACTAATTAAATTGTGGAAATTGTAAAGAATTTTATTTCAGAGTAAATTTCATATAATTTATTTTAAGTTGTTTCAAATAAGACAGCTTGATTTATTGTTAAGTATTTATTGCCTAATATTACTTTTTAATGAGCGTTAGTTTTAATCTGGTTCCTACGTGATTCGTGTGCAGACTGTTAATGTGTTTCAAAAAGTAGTTCAGCCAATCAAGATAGGCAAACCATCATAGAGTATTTTGAAATATAAATTGTCTTTACATCTTTTCCCGAAATTTCACTACCCCTACTAATTATTAGAGACCGAATAATTCGCAGATTCATTTCGGACAAGCTAGAATTCAAAACAGGTGCGTTTATATAACTTTAGCCATTGGTCCACACGGTTTCTGACAGCTCCCGTAGGGCGGTGTCAAATTGTCGCCTTCCACTGTGACAGCAGACAACCAATGTGCAGTTGATATCGGCATATTTGTACATAAGATTGTAGAGTCTAGCGTGCAGGTCATTGAACTTGCGAATTTTTTAGGTCTCTACTAATTAGTTAAATCGGCAGCATCTTGTAAAACTATATTTAATAAATTTACAATTCTATAGTTTTAAATTGAAATATAATGAAATTAGTTATTTGAGATATAAAGTTTGTATACATATTTACAATAATTACATACTATAAATATAGAACAAAATTTAAACTACCGTTAAATTATCACAACTATTAGCAGAGGCGTAATTTTACCGCGAGTAAACCTGATTGCTGATTTCCTATACACGGTGTATGTGGTTAACTGTTTACTTTCGTTATTTTCTTTTATGTGTATGTGTGGATCCAATTACCTAGTCCAGTGAGAGTAAAGGTACTCTAGTACTGAACGTTCGTGATGCATTGTCAGGCAGTCACGATGCGTCAAAATTGAAACAACTAAGCATTTATAGAAAATAACTCTTCAGTGTTTCGAAAAAAAAAAAAAAATGTAGTCGCAAAATATCATAGCAGTATTCCATCGTCTAAAATTAGAAGAATAGACCCTTTTATTTCGCATTGCATAACAGCATCTAGTTGGACTTCATAAAATAATTTATGTAGAATATTTCAGCAGAGAATGATTACTAGGGTTACTCGAACTACTCGAAAAGATTTCCGCACTTTCTATATTTCAATACCCTACGGGTATACCAGCAGTTTTCCATGGCTTGTTTGTGGCGTGTCGCTGCGAGAAGACATTTGCTTTCAAAAGTGTTGAGACAACTGGGGACCGCCTTTACCCTGTGATACCACGGAGTTACGGGCAGGGATTATTTTCGGAGTAGACTTGCAGATTTGAGATAGTTGGCCGGGGGACAAGCCACGGCGCGCGGAGGTTTCGCAGTCCGTCTTGCGGAGAAATAAACGTCGCGGCGGCCGCTAAGGGAGCGCTCGCACGAGGTAACATGATATACGGAGGCGTGTAACACGGAGCTTGTGCGTTCTCGGCCTCCGGGGACCGCACCAGGCGAAAACGAATGGCGGCCGGAAGAATCGAGGGGCGTGTGGGATCTCCTTTGGCCTTGGGTTTCCCTTTTTTTTTTTTTTTCCCCTTCCCCCACACGCCTCCTTTAGGGGGGGGGGGCACGTGGGCCGTAGAAGGAGCAGCGAAATGGTGGTGGTGGGGGGGGATAGCTATCAGCGCGGGGACAGCCAGGAAGAAAAGTTATTTACGGAGGAAACCCGAGTAAAGGAACAATCATTTGGCCGCCCACGCGTACAAGCAAGGAAGGGATGCGTCATAACGCTCTGCGGTTACAACTACGCATTGTTTCGACTCTCCGGCCATCGAGGCGCAGGATCCCCTGGAGAAGAAGACCGTGTAAAAAAAAAAAAAAAAAAATAGGGCAAGATTTCAGGACACTGCTTTCGTCATTACTGAACCCCCCTCCCCCAAAAAAAAAATAAACACACGCACAACCAGAATGTTTCGAGTGTGCTTTTGTGTGTGTGTGTGTATATATATATATATATATATATATATATATATATATATATATATATATATATATATATATATATATATATATATATTATATATATATATATATATATATATATATGTGTGTGTGTGTGTGTGTGTGTGTGTGTGTGTGTGTGTGTGTGTACTACTATTACACCGCTTAATGGAAACTTATGAAATCATACTGTATATACATAGTTACAGATTGACGTCATACGGGTTGGTACAGCAAGGAAATGAGGTTTTGTAGGCAGGATAAAAATGTTGGTCGATGAATCGCCTGACTAGATGGGCGCCAGCTCCAAGAGCATGAGTGTTGATGGAGGTCGGGCTGCCGACGGCCCACGTGGCAGTACTTGATACTCTGCGTCTTCTGGCGATGATGCTGCTGTAGAACTATAACCCAGTAAGGTCTCGTCTGGCAGCAGGTATTGCGGCTGCCTCTAAACGCTTTGCTCGCTCCCGAAAGGTTGTTTAGGCCACCTTAAAGCCTTATTTCGTCATATTAAAACAGGTATTACGTCCGAGAGGCGGTCTGGAAAACAAACATGCGTGCGGAAGCCTTTTTCCAACATCACGATTTATTTTCAACCCTTGTATGAGGCACTTAAAAGGCATGGTCCTCCGTTCTAGCGGGAGGGCGCCAACGCAGTAAAAACGGCTATTGCGCTGCGAATTACGGTCCGGCCGTGTACAGAACGTCTTGGACTGTGGAGCGACCCTCTCCCCGGGCTATGCGAAAACAAGTTAAGGTTCCGTACGAAGATGAAGCTACTGCATACTAAATGACCGCTGCGAAACGCCGAAGTGCCCCGGGAGGCCGACACGACGTCCACTGCGCGTGAACACCTCGAGGGCCTGTTTACAATTGCGCTGATTGGTGCACGTGACCCGCTGACGTCATGACACTGCGCCAAGCTGCCGTGTCCCAAGTCAATCTTTGTCCCAAGTTGAAGCATTCGGAAAGCTGAACTTCTGTCCGAAGTGGTTTCCTAAGCTGATAAGAAAATAAGAGGACTACAAATACTTTCGCGCGCATTCGTAGAATGTTTAAGTTTTTAATGTTAACAATGGATGTTCACGGTGGGCTTTCTCAAAACATATATGACGAAATGGTACGAAATAATTAGTGATGTCTTCGTTTGGCCTGAACATTTTATTCCAATGCTAAAACTTTAAAAACGTAAGTTTAAAAAAATAAAATATGTATGTCAGTTGGCGAATGTATTTTTAAAAAAATCTTTAAGGGGTTTATTATAAATAAATAATTAAATCACCCATTTGGTAAACATTAAATAATCAACAATACAGCAAATTTAAACATCACTACGTTACAACAAATAATATGCCTAAATTTAGTGCGATATAGTGTGAGATTGTGAAAGCTCACTTCGGACAACGCAATATTCTGACTGCGTCAATATGACGTCACTTGACGCTGAGTTTCGGACACGTCCTCGTCCACAGGAACTGCCCGGCGTTCCCGCGTCACGTGTGTGAAAAAACTCTAAAACACAAAAATATGATTATTATGAAAACTGAATGTGTGTTCAAGTATGCCGATATCAACTGCACATTGGTTGCCTACTGTCACAGTGGAAGGCGACAATTGTACATCATTCTTCAGGAGGTGTCAAACACAGCGTAGACCAATGGCAAAAGTTATATAAAGGCACATAAATGGAATTCTAGCTTGTCCCAAAATACATCCGGGAATTCTTCCGGTCTCTACCTAATAACTATAAACGAGTTTAATAGTTTATAGATAATATATAATTAAAAGTTTAATTTAATCAATAATAAGGTACTCTTGTGCTAAAATAAACAAAACGCCAGTGACTCTAGATTTTTAGGAAATAAACAAACACGTCATATATGGTGTAATTTTTCTAAGGTTTGATAAAAAAAAACGTTTGAATTTAATACTAATACACTCTAGCGAAAGTACAAAAAATGCACAGATAAGTACAACCTAAATAGGATGTTTATAAGTGCACAATTAGCCTATAAGAGCCTATACTTAGTTTAGACACAAAAAGAGAGAATGTGAAATCACGAAAAAAAAATTTTGAGCCAACGTTTATTGGATATCGTACTATCTAGTTTATTTAGCCTTTTATGATTGGATGGTATAGGTTTGATTGGATGGTATGAGCACTTTTGAAAGCCCTGCTAAAGATCTACTTGTATGCATATTGTGGTCTTTCCGCCTTATATAAGATTAATATTGCCATGGGCCTCATCGCTTTATTCATGCGTCGGTCAAGTGAAACTATGTATTTATTAAAATAATAAATATAAAAATTATGCTAATTTTTACATTTCGATGCATAAAAAAACAGAAATCGAAAAAACTATTCAATTTATCAGAACTGGTTAACTTACACTTTTTATTTGACAATAACATATGGAACTACTTTCCATACATCGTTACCAATTTTACTAGGTGCATGTCACTCAGAGCGCCCGTTAAAATATATGCAAGTAGGAGCAGTGACTTTTTTCTAAGGTTGATTTCAAAAGTGCTGACTTTATCGCAGACAGTATTTAAAGTCTTAATTAATTGCCGGGCCATCACAAACGTTATGATTTAGAGTATCAGACTCCTCGCTGACGCAGTGAAACGGGACAGTGACTTCATACATGCGTGACAGTGAAAAACAAAAGTAACTGTCGGTCGTGCCTATCGCCAGCGACTCGAGAATTCCGCGGGGTAATTCAAAGAGACCTGACGAATTCGCTGATTCATTTTAGGACAAGATAGAATTCAAAACGCGTGCGTTTATATAACTGTAGCCATTGGTCAACACGGTGTTTGACACCTCCTGGAGAACAGTGTCCAATTGTCGCCTTTCACTGTGACCGCAGACAACCAATGTGCAGTTTATGTCGGCGTATTTGTATATAAGACTGTCGAGTTTAGCCTGCAGGTCATTCAACTCGCGAATTTTTCAGGTCTCTAGTCAATTATAGACAAGTTGGAATTCACACACTTGTGCGTTCATGTTACTTTTTTAATTGGTTGACGTGTTCTTTGACACCTCATGGAGATAAATGAGCCAATAACAAACATGCAATAAATTGTGTGTCCAACCACCGCCTTTTACTACCAGAAAAATCAACCAATAAACAGTTGATATCTGTATGAGAGTATATCAGATTGTGAAGTCTAGCCTACAGGTCATTGCACTCGCGAATTTCGTCACTAGAGATGGTGGACAATCGCGAAAATGTTTTGAGCCTACATATTTTCTATACTATCTAACTAGTTTATTCTTTCATGATTGGGTGAACCAGGTTTCGACTCTTCTGAGTTGTTTGCATGAGAATCACAAACGTTCTGACTTATAATATCAGAATCCTCATTGGTAGTAAAAAGAGGTAAAATCTTCATACGGGAATGACAATCAATATGGAAAGAAATTGTAATGTGTAAAATACGTTGAATCCCAGCAAACAGTCAACTTTTCCCACAATAAACCACCATATCTACTTATCAGAAAGACACGCCACCAATAAGCAAAATAAAACTGCTGGAAAACCCGTAGGAAATTTAAATCTAGGAAATCTTTTCCCGAAATTCAGCTGTTCCTAGGCATAGGTTCCACTTAAAAGGGATTGTTAGTTTCCATGAATAACCAGAGACATGAAAATTAAGCGTGTTATAGCAGTGCTAGGATGGACTTTAAACACTTGTACTTGCTTGTTATTTTCATGGTTTGGGCCACTCGTTTCCTGGTACGCTCTGCAGGACTGTGCATCAGTTGCACACGTGGGGAAAGATAACGAGCGAATCACTTATAACCTAGTACACAAGCCAATATACAACTGACAACGCCTAGGACGTATACACAACCGTCAAGTTAACTTAGCCCATCAAGTGTACTTCTCGCGAAATTGTTAGGTGTCTTTGTTTAAGGTAGTGTTTAAGTAAGTGGAAATTTCACATGACTTTTAAAAGTGTATAAATACATTTGTAGAGATGATGTCTTATCGCAGGAAGAGTTGACTGTTTACTAGGATGCAACGTACTGTACATATGTCTGTCAGATTTCTTTCCTCATTATTAGAGACGTGAAAAATTTGCGAGTTCAATGACCTGTAGGCTAGACTCTACAGTCTTATGTACAAAATATGCCAATATCAACTGCACATTGGTTGTCTCCTCTTACAGTGAAAGGCCACACATTGCACGCCGTTCTCGAGGAGGTGCCAAACACCGTGTGGACCAATGACTTAAGTTATATAAACGCACGAGTTTTGAATTTTAGCTTGTCCTAAAATGAATCCGCGAATTCTTCACGTCTCTACTCATTGGTGGATGCATGTATGAAGCTACTACCGAATTTCACTGCGCCAAGGAGGGTTATGATACTATAACACAGAACTTTCGTGATTTGTTTGCAAATAGCTCAGCCGAGTCGAAATCTTGTTCGTCCAATCATACAAGAATAAGCAAACTAGAGTGCTATCAACGATGTGTCGGCACAAACAATATTCGCCATTTCCCATTATCTCTACACATTTTGTTTTTATGGTTATATCTGGTGTACCTGAACCTGTAGGCTACATATTGCTACAAATGAAAAACATTAAAAGTAGGGATAAAAAAAAAAACAAATAATAATTTCTCGACCCAGTGGATATTGAACGTACAACAAAGCGATGGTGATAAAAGAGACTTTGCTTAAAACTAGAAACGAAGAAATTTCACGTTTTCAAAAATGACTCATGAGTTTGAAGAATATTTTGTAAATATTAATGCTGCTATAAAAATTAAACAAATATTATATTCTGTTTTCAGGCCCGACTGGATAGCATGGATGACACCGAACAAACGTTACGAGTTCTGTACATTTTACAGGGATGTCTGTTCCAAGTCAGATGAACAGTTTTGGCCTTAGTCTTTTAATAGCTGCTGGTGGAATTCAAATAAATTAGAATTGCTGTGCTGAAACAAACTGTGATCCTATTTTTATACTAACTAAAATACTTTCCATTCAATTTTGTCGACATGGTTCAGTTTTTGTTATTTATATTATTCAAGAATTTATAACAATACATTTAGTGGGCGAATATTTTCGTCGATCAGGTAGTTGAAAAAAATTAATTTTCAGCTTTAAAAAATCCAAGTATACTTTTAGTATTCAAACAGATAATTAGAGACCTGAAGAATTCACGGATTCATTTTGGGACAAGCTAGAATTCAAAACCCTTGCGTTTATATAACTTTAGCCATTGGTCCATACTTTGTTTTACACCTCCTGGAGAACGGTGTCCAATTGCCGCCTTCCACTGTGACAGCAGGCAACCAATGCACAGTTGATATCGGAAAATTTGTACACAGGACTGTAAAGTCTAGCATGCACATCATTGAACCCACGAATTTTTCAGTTCTCTAATTATTGGGAATTTTCTTTTTTACATATATCATTCCAAATTTACATTTAGGTATTTTATTTTCAGGAGAAGACCAACTGAATTTTGTGATCATAATTCTTTTACAAACAGGATATGAATTCCAACCAAGCAAATCTCAACACACACAGAATCATACTGCCACTTGTGTAGTGGATTTGCAGAATTGCAATTATGACCTTCTAGACCTGATGATATTAATACTTATTTTATTATATCTGCCTCAATGCAAAAGGTCGTATAAATCAGTATCTTGAAAAGGTTTTTCAATTATGGATATGACAATGTGATTTGTGTCAAAGGTGCCCATTCGACGAATGTATCTGTCGTGCGTTGCTATGTGCTTCCACACCATCTCAGTTGCTTTTGCATAAAGATCTTGGTCCACGGCCACTACACCTTTTGCCAAATGCCAGTGATTCTATTATCAATTCTGACTGTTTCAAGGGGCCACGGTGGCTAAGCGGCGAGACTGTTCACCTCACACCAAGACGAGCCGGGTTCAATCCCCGGCCAGTTCATTCCGGATTTTCGCAAGCGGGAATCGTGCCAGACGATGCCACTAGCCACCCCACGCTCACCCTACTTCACCCTCATCGGCTCTCAAGAAATCGATGTTAAGAGTTGCCCAAACCACCACACTCACTCTTCACTCACTGACCGTTTCAATATTTCAGAATACAATCGTCAATTCAGTTGCATAGATATTAAATGTGGGCAAGTAGCGAATTTAATTATGAGATTCACTTATTAGGTCTTTAGTACGTCAGTTAAATCCAACTTGGTATTATCTGGGCGTGGTTTACTCCTTGCCTGGTAAAACACAAATTAGGTTCTTTTTTTGCGCAACCTTTATTTAGTAACACAATCTGGTTTGACTTTGGTATTCGTCATTAATGGCTGAGGCCTAACTATTTCAAGAGAAGCATACATGGCCAATTGTTTAGTATTTGTGGTAGTCAGTGAGCTTTGCTTTGGTTTCTCAATGCTCAGGAGAGGAACTTAAAAAAGGTTGTGGTCCCAACATATTGTGATGCACAACTATACCATTGACCCGATGGGTTTCCCAATGCCAGTAAGAGTATTTTCGGTCTCTTAATATTAAACCATGCTTATTTAGAAACGATTTGTTGCTGGACGGCAGCTGAAAGGACAGGTTGATCATTTCAAGCAGTAGCAAGTTTCTCAAGACACAGGGCGGTATAATTTTCTTCTAGTAGTGTTGAATCCACTGACCAAGTCTTTTGAGAGTGCGAATGATTTCAACATTGCATATCAGCATTTTTACGGCAAATGGGAGCAAAAATGCTTGCGAGATCTCTTTGGGTCGTTTGCTACTACATATATTATATTCTGACTAAATTAATGCAAAAATGAGGCAACTCCATTGGATTGCTTTGTGTTTTCTGTATCTGCACTCAGAAGTCCAAATATGAATCCTGTAAGGTAATCAGGCACTGTAAATGAATCTTCATCGACATCGGAAGGATGATATGCAATGGTGTTGAAGTCAACTTGGTTTTAGTTATGGTTTTATTTGCAATGATGTCTGAGCAATGACCTTGTTGATGTCTGTTGCCTGAACAATCAAATGTGATTGTAGGCTTCCCAGATGATCTTCAGGTCGGACACATGACTATAAATGAATTGTGCACTGCGGGTCAGAGGGAGAGGATGTGCTTCTTTCAGCATACTCCATCGTGGAGCACTGTCATTAACCACTGTCTCTGAAACAAAAAATTACCACGCTTAAATGCTTTGTTATATTCACTGCAATAATTATACTTTAATCAAAATTAATAAAAATTAATGCTTTAATAATGAATATTATTAAAATTAAACTTACATCACAGTGTATAGATAATGGAGTGTTAACACCAGGCAAAGAATTATGACATGCACTAATATAATTTTCATCTTTATGCGTCCGTACCTTCTCAAAAAAAAATCATACTAGAACCCTTCCCCTCAAATGGTATAGACAACATGGCCAGCTCAAGACCAAATAGTCATTTCGAAAACCGGTAAAATATTCTCAAAACTTAGATAAATAGGAGTCTGAACATAATTAAATACGCTCACCACTTGGCCTGCTGAATACTTTTCGTAGTCGATCGTCGAACTCAAGTATTTCTTAACTGTTTTGTTATTCCCAATATTCCATTTCGTCATTCCGTAGTGCCACCTGCTGTAGTCGCCAGACAGATTGGATACTGCCGGCTGACACAAAAGCCTCGCTCTAATTGGCGATTCTTGGCAAGCGAAATGTTCTCTTAACCCGATTTTTCCCGCTACACTGATTTTTACAATTACCTGCATTTTGCATTTTCTAAAATATGTATCTGACGAAATACCAAATCATAAACACATTAGTATTGCAGGCTAGAAATTTTAGTACACATGCAGTTGTAAAAAAATATTTGTTACTCTTAATAATTATTTGCAAAAGTTTCTAAACTTTTTATTAAATATATACTAATGTTAATAATAATATCGTGTACTTATTATTTAACCAGTTCAATCATCGGGTCCACAATTGTGGACATGTTGCAAATGAATGGAAGTTATGACCGCCTCTGTACGCATCAGGGCGCCAGTGCTCAGTCTTCCTTGTGGCTAGTCTTATTTGTGGACTTTTCTACACATCTTCGACAAGAATGGTTAATGCCAACATCATCAATGAGAACGTACCTGAAGTTAATTTAAGTGCACGTGAGGCGATAGTGGTAACTGGCTATGGCTATAAATTAAAAGAATTTTACGTATTACAATGGGTCAGTTATTTTTCTAGAATCAGAATCTTTGTTTGTTTATTAAATATGCACCATCGTACCGAACTGTTTGTCACGATTGAAACTATATGTAGTAGTTGGTGAGCGAAGCATTTCTGTTCAGAGAATCTTGGTTTGATGGCAAATGCAATACAATTCTGCGAAATGCCAAATGTTGCTGTGTACTCACCTTAGAGTTAGGTAACCTGTCAAGCTAATTACTGTTAATCAATTGAAGTATTCCGTAAAGGCAAGCGAATCAAGTCCGACTCTGCGAGGCATTAAGGTGTTGTGTTGATGTTATTTAACTGTTTGCATTGCTTGTTTGAAACGATCGACCGCTCACGTCAATTTGCGAATTGCACCAGCCCACTATCGATTGCCACACATGTAGTTTATGCAGGAGGACAAAAAACTAACATTTCCCTTTTTTAACACATGCTCTCAAATGGATTTACATATTATATTTTCTTACTTGAAAATATGGTGTAATTTTTTTTTTTTTTTTGGAAATATTATAGAGATAAAATTTCTTCATTTACAAACACCGTAAAATATGTTTTTTGTTAAATATCTCCTCTGTAACGTTACGAGAGCCAAATTTGTAAAACATGCACAGATTTTTTTTTGTAATGATAAGGATTCACTTCAAGTCGCGAAGTCAATGATGCATACTCTGATAATTATTTCGCTTATAACAAATGAATACGTTTGCTAATGTTGTAACTGAACAACAGTCATTGAATTTGAAAAGGATAAAAATGCTGTCTTGTAACATTTTTCGAGTGTGAAAAAGTCATGGCCTGAATGATTAGCAAGTTCAATAACCTCCAGGATAGACTCTACAGTCTTATGTGCAAATAATCCAATATCAAATGCAGTTTGGTTGTCTCCTCTCCTTGTGGAAGTCGTTAATTGGACACCGTTCTCCAGGAGGTGTCAAACACCGTGTGTGGACCAATGCCTAAAGTTATATAAACGCACCTGTTTTTAATTCTAGCGTGTCCCAAAATGAATCCGCGAATTTTTCAGGTATCTAGTCATGGCCTTTAAGTTTAATTTCCCAGGAAAGATAAGCTCATACTATCACACTGCCATGAGTATTTCTCCTGCCCAATAACTAGGGAGTTAATTTCAAGACAAGGTAGACATCAAACACCTGTACACTGAAGTTGAGCTTGCAATTGGATCGTAGTTTATTAGACACGCCATGGACGATTCTGAGACAATAGCGGACTTGTAAGGAAACAAGCAGCGAATCCCATACCGTCAGGTGTGAGGTAACACTATTTACTCTCTGAGGCAGCAGTAAGTGTGAAGTAACACTATTCACTCTCTGAGGCAGCAGTAAGTGTGGAGTAACACTATTCACTCTCTGAGGCAGCAGCCAGTGTGGAGTAACACTATTTACTCTCTGAGGCAGCAGCCAGTGCCGGCTCGCGTGTACACAGGACTGTGGAGTCTAACCTAAAAGCTCATTTGGTGGCAAAATTTTCCTATCCCTACCAATAACTTTTTGTAACCAACTGAACATACTGTAATGATAATTTGTTTCCAATGCCAGTCAATAAATGTCATCCGGATACACAGTTCATAAAACTGTGTGAACTCTATTATAATAAAATTCCAGCTGTGCTACTGTCAAAAACACCTGCTGACTTAATGTACTTCTGAAGTGTTGTAATTGCCTTAACCACTCACCTTAATCCTTCTCGAGAAATTGTATTGCATTTCTCTTACCCGAGTTATAGTTAGATCAAAATAGTACCATGTGAAATGCTCGTGAGATAACGTCCTTCCACTGCAGCCAACATAATACGAGTTCGTGGCTCCGTGTCGACAAGATTCTCCTCTCTCCATTATTCTATAAATATAATTAGGAAGATTTTTCTCTTATAAAATTTCCTTCATTACAGGTGTTTTTGAGACCGTCATAAACATAATTTATTTCATCTTCCGGAAAATATAAGCTGAAATTCAAACCTTAATGTGTAATAATATAGATATATGTTTTTACAACTTTTACAAGAAAACGTTTTGTAGAACAGCAAAAGAATAACCTGTGCCAGAGAGTTATTGTAAAAGTAGAAACTTTTTGTTTTAGTGACAATGCCTTTGTGGAGCTTCTACAGGCCACTGCGTATTTGATATCACGTTACGAAATTTCCTTTCTATAAATTTGTCAAACAATTTCGATGAGAGAATACCATTTTACTGATAACTTTAAACTGCCATATAGATATCATTAATACACTTTTATTTGAATTCTGGTTTTCCGTTTTCATTTAAATCACATAAATCTCTACGAAACTACATGCACTACAACAGTCACAATTAGCAGTGTAAACAAAATATTTACAGGAGAATTAATTTTTTATTGAATTTTTATATCATTCAAAGGCGAATGTTAACCACTGCCGCTTAAACTTTAAAAATACGCTCCTGAAAAAATATACATTTTTGTCTTGTCACTGTATTACTTCGACAGGCAATTTCATTTCGGTTTGACGGAGTTTATAGAAAGTTTCTATCTGAATTATTCTACAATTTTCTGTTGCAGAAACGGCAAAAATGCATTTTGAATACTGCTGCTATGTCGAAGGAAAATATGTGGTAGAATACCCGAACCTGTTCAAAATAAAAAAAATTTGGACGAACTGTTGAAAAAGAAAGGGAAATAGTCATCATTTATAACTAGGGACACCCAAATTCCGCGAAACGTTTTTATGACCAGTTGTATTTCATAACACTTTAGCTTAGATATACATTCGTGATTGGGTCCGCTCACCCTAGAGTTCCCACTCTCGGCAGGCGATGAGTACCCAAGTCCGCCGCCATTTTACATCACTGGGACGCTACTTCCTCAGCGCGGGGGTAGATCGGCTCCTTGTGAGGAACCTTGGCCACCCAGTTGGTTATCAATTAGTTTGCGGAGGCGAGGAGAAGCTAACCCCCGCCCCCCTCGTGACATTCGCGCACCAGTATATATACAGCTCCGGATCCCCACCAGTCACCTATCCCTTACCCGAGACCACATCCTCGGTGCCACCTTTACATACCGAGTGCCATCTATACAGAGCGCCCGCCATCTATTCTTGAAAACCCTTTTCCCAATGGTACGAAAAATTAATCCAGTCGCCGAAAAACCGCTTCCTGATCGCCTGCGATCTTCAGAGCCGCAACTTGCAACACACTTCTGCTTGGCAGGAAATCAGCCACCAGGCTTCGCACTATATAGTATGCTAGAATCAAATACATATAGCCTTGCCTTTACTTTATCGTGACGGAACCATCTTAACGAAATTTATGTACGTTATTGATGTGAGAGCTACGTTCGGGGTGCACTGAGCTCTCCATTTCGATGCTGGAATGACTGCCATGTTTACGCATAGTAGCTTAGGTCCGCGTATTCTTTAGTTAAATGGGCCGTGCCCCGTTCCGACCACGAAAACAATGACTTCAATATCGGCAAAATAATGTCGCGTTTCCTTGAGTTCGGGAGATCGAAGCGGGGAATGGAACAAAAAACGCTGCCCTTGTTTCGGAATGTCGGTTGAAAATACAGATGAAGGCTGCATAGTGTCCGAACAAACATGAGACAGTAGAACATTATTTCAAGTAATTTTAGCACTACTGAAAGTAAGACAATCTGTATTAACCGTAAAGTAAACTGCAAAATATTCACACGCTTTTAAGAAGGCCACATGCATTTGTTAAAGCCACCTTTGAGTATATCTAAGATCCCTAACCTGAGAATTCAGCACATTTCCAGGCAACAATTAGGGCAAATTGGGCAATGCGGCTTCATCCCGTATATAACTTTTTTCCTTCAAATCGCGTGTGATTTAAGGGTAAGATTGGCAAGCAGCGGAAACTGGCCATGGGTAAAGGAACTACTTTCATTTAGCGTAGCTTGTATTCTAGAGGTGGCGACTTCGGTCCTGAAGATAGATTCACAGCATCCAAGTTCTGTACGTACTTACGTACGACTGAAAGTTGAACACTGCACATATTCAGGCATCCATTCTCATTCACACTTAGCGTACGTGCGTAGAACAGAGACGTAAAGCAGCCCGACTTTCAACTTCTACGGCCGTACGTCTGAACTCTCGACCAATCAGAACGTCCGATTTAACAATTACTCTATTCCTTGCTATCATAGTTAAGGTTAAATAATCAATACACGACTTTCTTTGGCCAATGTTTCGAAGTAGTAACCATGTTTCCCACAAATCCTGCAAAAGCGAAACACAAAATACTCATCTCCCTTCGCAAGGTTAAATTTTTTTGTTTGAGTGTATGTCAGCAGCAAACGTACGTACGTTATGGAGAGATTGTGAGTTCGTCTTAACTCGCTGTTGGATACCTGATCCGTTTCGGCCCAAGTACGTGCTGATGATCGTCGCATATCTCTATGACTTGAAGTGTTTATCACGGATGTCAGAGGTGCCGCCTCGTCTGTTCTGCAAGATACTCTGAAGTTTGCCTTCTCTTCCTCCCCTCCCCCCACCCCGAATACCTCTTTTCATGATGAGATACTTCACTTCTGAAGTCAGACTTTACCATCGTTTGAGCAACTTCTGGGTTGGGGGGGGGGGGGGGGGTGTGGGGCCGGAGTGAAAGGTCAGGGGCAACAACATCGACGGCGTGTACAAATGCACCTTGCACTTATTCCAATGCTGACAAACTTCTCCCTGAGAAAGAACGAGCCAGTTGATTTTTTGTTCTCTATGGTAATTTCAAGTTTTGCCTGTGAATATAATTATTATAACGTCATATTTCTGGTGCTCTCGATATTAAGGGCGCTGACCGACCAAAAATTAACTACCTACAGTCGTACGAAATACCGCCCGAGTTGTAGGCATTACTTTCAAGAACTCTTTCCTCGCATAAAAATAGCAGAGTTTTCTGCACGATGGCTTGTCGAAATAAAAATCTTAATGTTTTCGGAATGTACAGTACATACATATAAATAAAAGAAACGATAATGTCAGTAGAAAACTAAACAAGGGTGACTAAAAGCTCGTATCTGTATTTACTTTAAGGCGGGCTTAGTAAAATTTATTTTAACAAATAATCACATTCTGCTACATATAAATACTTGTTAAAATGTCTATAATTTTAGAGCAATATTTAAAATGATGAAAACAATTCATACTGTGAATGGTTTTACATATTTCTAGAAACAACTTAAAGCATTTTGTTTTAATGTGAATTATCTCATTTTGGTAGTTAGTTTCTGTGATTTTTACATACAAGAACTCTAAAATTGTGATTTTGACAAGCCATTTAGCAAAATTTATACGGCCTAATTTATTTTGCTGAGGAAATATTACTAACAAATAATGTCTACAATTTGATTATTAATTCGTATAGATATAAAGTAATAATTATTTTTGGAAACCAACGATCTTAATCGTAATAAACGTTGTGACAATAATTATTTTTTAAAATCTAAAATGCTATAAAGCGTAAAATTATAGCCCTTCCAGACTATCTCAATTTAGTTTCCAATATTGCATAAAAAAAGGAAATTTTATATCTGCAATATATAATTATAATGGCAGAGGACTTGTTTCAGTATCAGGAACAATGAACCTGAAGAAATTGCAGATTAATTTTGGAACAAGCTAGAATTGGTCCACCCAGTGTTTGACACCTCCTGGAGAACGGAGTGTAAATATAATGTTGAATTTAAACAAGCAGGTACTGTCGACTTTAAATTGATCGTAAACATTGAATTGCATTAAGTGTTTTGTTCGTTTCGTGTAACTGGGTTTGGTAAGGATACCACAATTCTCTTTAAGGTTGCAAAAAAATGTTTGGAAACTAATTACAAAAGAACCGTTTGTAAAAAGTAGAAAAATAATTTACTTTGTAAGCTATATAATTTTGTTGCGTAGGAATTTTTGCTCTTGTTTCGCGCTGATGGAAATATTGTTTTTTTTTTTTTTTTTTTGCAGTGTCTACAAGTACGCTCGTTGCTTGGTTTTACTGCGTCTAAACTGACACTTGCTGATATATTTAGCGCTTTGTGTCAATGCCCAATACAAATTAAATTTTGTACAGGGACTGGATGTTAGTTTTAACCGTACCGTACGTAATATGAAACCAGCGATCTATAAGTGAAAGTGCTCATACGTAATGGCTGTAATTTGTTGTTGATACCATTACTTCGGTCCATTAACAGTAACTACCAATAATATGAATCTCAGCGTGTGCATGGGCCGCGGTGGTGTAGTGGTAAGACTACTCGCCTAACACCTTGGCGAACCGGGTTCGATTTTTGACTGTGTCGCTCCCTGATTTTCGCGTGTGGGAATCGTTCCGGACGATGTCGCTGGTCGGTGGGATTTCTCGGGAATATCCCGTTTCCCCCGCCCTTTTATTCCGTCGCTGCTGCATGCTCGCCTCGCTTCGCCCCCATCGCTTTCAAGATTTGATTTTCAGAGCCGCCCAAATCTCTTCACTCACTCACAGAGTGCGTTGTTTGTTTGTTCCGGGGTGCAGGCGGGAGGTTTACTGTTACAAACACGGTGTTGACATAAAATCAGACCCTTGCAGCACCTTAAGTGATAAACTTTTCTGTGACCGAAATGGTAGTGGTAGCGAAGGAAGTCATTGCGAATGAAGAAAATGAATTATAAATAACTTTATTTCCATTTAAGCTCTAAATCTGACCATACCGAAGGATTTAGGATGGCATTACTAGGAAACCGGATTTCTAAAGAATGCAGAAATGAAACAGCCCCTTTTAGCGCGAACGTCATCTGCAAACTCCAGCAAAATGGTGGCACTATCCAGCAAAATGATGCAACGCCGTTCGCCAATCAGCATCTGGTTAGCATACTTGCGAGCCTGCAGCTCAGCCAAAAGGAAATATTTCGGAGCACGTAGTAGCTAATCAGACCGACGTGGTCCACTCCTAGAGGCTCGTGCAACCAATCAGGAAATGGGTTCTCCTACATCGATGAAAGTGTCACCGAATTCCACTTCTTCATACGGGCTGTTCTCAGTTAATCGAGTACTTTTGAAATGAACCTTTAAAAAAATGTCACTGCCCCTATCTCCTTATATTGTAACGTGTATATTTATACGCCCAATAAAGTTGGTAATGATGAAGGTACTAATTTCATAGTTTCACTTGACCAACGAATTAATAAATTGTTCAAGCCTATTGCAGTGTTAATTTTACCTATGGCGGAAGAGTACACGATACGCATACAAGTATATCTTAAGCAGGGCTTATAAAAGTGCTCAGTTTTCCCTGAACAGAATATAAGTATATATTCTGTGCCAAGAAACAGATCCATTATCTGCCTGAAATGAAGATGTCAAATGTAGGAAGGAAATACCATCCTAGCTGTACAGGTTGAAACCAAACTCACGTCCGTTCCCATGGCCTATGACTCATACGTGCTACAGGATCACTGCATTAAACACGCCCGATGTATGACGAAACGGTTGATTCCTCACGTCAGCAGGTAGACATTTTTGACTACTACTCCCTTGCACAGTCAATGGATACAGGATTATCGTCATCGCATTTGGGTGGGTCCGTTGGATTTTCAATTTTTTTTATAAACCTTCCACATTAAGCGCTGGTAAATTGCGATAAATTTTCCGGTTACTGCTGATCTTCTTTCTATTAAGTTTCACGTTAGTAATTTTGTTTTAATAATTTCTATTATCACCAAAAGGATTAGCTCATATCGAACTCAAAGGCGTAATTTTCCTTTTGAAATCATTTTACGCCACAAGTATTAATGTTTTCAATATCTTTCCTTGGCAAGACTACTGCCCTATCTTATCAATATGATTCATATTCATCCTGCATAACGCACATTTGATTACGATGCGATTGAAATGCTGAGAGAGGCACTCTGTTAATTTTTCTTTCTTCCATCTCTTCACGTAGTGAATATTATTACCGACCTTATATTAACGGATATTGAATAATTTTTATTGCATCTAGCTTAAGATATGACGCAATATCTTTCCAACTCATACCCTAGGCAAGTGCTCGTATCCCCGTTGACTATGCATACTTGAGAAATACTTGCCAAACTCCTCAGAAAATAATATCGTTAGTAGGCACACGTGCGGTGATGTCCTTCAACATAACTAGTGGTCAACAGCATATGGTATAGTTAAAAAATATATCGTTTCGTTTTCACTAAATTAATCCTTTCATTCCCACATTAGTTGTTAATTTATTATTAAAAGACCTGAAAAATTCGCGAGTTCAATGACCTGCAGGCTAGACTCTACAATCTTATACACAAATACGCCGATAATAAATGCACATTGGTTGTCTGTTGTCACAGTGGAAGGCGACAATTGAACACCGTTCTCCAGAAGGTGTCAAACACAGTGTGGACCAATGGCTAGATTTATATAAACACACGTGTTTTGAATTCTAGCCTGTCCCAAAATGAATCCGCGAATTCTTCGTGTGTCTGTTTATAGTGCTACTAATAAGACATTTTTGATGCGTACTGTATTAAAGCTGGCAATGACCTTATTTCGTTGTCACGACCAATTAGCTGTTGTCTTTGTGTTCGATGATAAGTTGGGACACCGTATTTTTGCGAAAATATTTCACGACCAGTTGTACTTTATGGCACATTAGCTCAGATCCGTTTTCGTGATTGAATGGTTTGCGTGCTACGCACCTTAGATATATACGTACGAATCACAGACGTACTGTACTGAAGTTGCCTGGTTATGATTGGCCAGTCAAGTAAGAAAATGTCTTCTCTTAGAGAGTATTGGCATGTAGCATGTTGTTACGTTCGCAACATATCAAGTGAGGCCACTCAAGGCTTGAATGCCACCTACTGTTGTTTTATAATCTTTAATCGCAGACGACGGGGACAGTGGCGTCACGGCAGTAAGTGCAGCGTACTACAGAAGTTAGCAGAAAATTTGGGTCCGGCTGACACAGTGAGGTTGCGGCAAATCCTTCAGAATTTCGGTGAAGATGGGTGTGGACGAGAAGTGTGGTGGTCAGGACAACAGTGGGCCAGAGGGTCAGTCGGTGGCGGTCCACCGAGGTCGGCGGTCACCGAGAGGCGATTGGGGGTGAGTCTCGACCAGCTAGGGCGCGAGAGCTAATCCGAACCCTTAACCTTGTTCCTCTTACACATATACACAACTCTACTTAAGCCAACCCCCTTCTGACCACATCACAATTGTTTATGCTGTTACTTTAACTCCAGTAAAGGGCATTTATATTTGTTAGCTAGGGATTATTTCATAGCCCCTTAATTCCCCAACCTGTTTAACCCTAATTATTTCTATTGTAGCATATACCACTTAGGATGTATATAACAACGTGCGGAAATCTTTTCGCGAAATTTGGGTATCCCTAGTGATAAGTGATATGTATAGACCTGAATATTTCGCGGATTCATTTTGGGATACGCTATAATTCAAACATGTGGTTAATATTTTTGGCCATTGGTCCACACGGTGTTTGAAACATCCTAGAGAACGGTGTCCAATTGTCGCCTTCTACTGTGGCAACAGACAACCAATGTGCAATTTATGTCGGCATATTTGTGCATAAGACTGTAGAGTATAGTCTGCAGGTCATTGAACTCGCGAAATTTCAGATCTCTAGTGATACGAACCTGTCATAATGTCGAGCTATAGCATTGTTTACGAATCAGTCACCCACAGAGGATATAATTGGTCACTGAGCCTCGCAGGGTACAGTACCGTTCAAATATAACTTTCCTGTGCAACATGCTGGCGATTGTCTGCAATAAGCATGACAGGGTTAATACAACATCGACCAGTGTCGCATGTACCGTGTAACTTTATTTTCTGTTGAAAGGGTCAAATTAGAAACGAAGTCGAGGGACAGAAGTTTTTCTTCCAAGTTCGTCTTAGCACGCACCTTCATTCAGACACCTGTTGCGAAAGCAGTTTGGAGTTCGCTTTTCAGAGGAACGAACTTATCGCTTTTATTACCGTAGGCGAAATTGAATTGCGCGCGCGCGAGCTGAAATTGCAGCTGTGATAAAACGGACTTAACACTTTGTGAACTATGCTTGAATGTAGCTCGAGCAATGCTAATTAGAAAATTTCTTTGTTGTTCAAAAGAAAACTCGCAAAGATGTGCAGTCATTATTCGGCTAGTGTTTAACACGACCTTACAAGAACACCACAGCTCAGTAACAGTGATATTGCTAACGATAGAATTTCTTTCTTTACTTATAGCCACTCAAAGGGTAATGATTTATTCTAAATCGTTTTATAATATAAAAGACAGTTTATTGGGTCAGTATCAGCTCGGCTCTCCATTGGTTGCTGACGGCCAATAATGAACGCTGTTAAGTACAGGGTAGTGTCCGGTGTGGTGAGTTCTAACACATAGGTTGATGGTGAGTTCTAACACATACGCCAACAGAACCGGTGTTCTTGCAGTAGTGGATATAGGTGACTCACTTCTAATTGGTCTTAAGTGCCAGTAAATGTGTGCAGACCTCAATGTGTTAAAGTAGGCCGCACACTTTCGTGAAAAGATTTGCGCGCAGGTCATACTTCAATAACCTAAGTGCGCCCTTGAGAACTTTCCATTTGTCATTTGACAACGTGCCTTTGTGAGAAGACAATTTCTTTCCTGACTCGGCCAATGAGGATTCAGATATTTGGAGTGCGAACATCTGTGTTTCGCGAGCAGGCTCGTAAGACGCATGAAAATTCAACTAATCGAATATCGAAAGTATCTGAGCTAAAGTGATTTGGACTACAACTAGTCGTGGAATGTTTCAGCAAAGAAACACTTGTCCCTATCTACTACCATAGGCAATACGTTCTTCGACTGACTAGCGCACCGATTGTAGGCAGCCACGCAGCACAGCGTCCACGTACTTATTGGCTGTGCTGCGTATAAGGGATTAAAATCTATCATACCCGTGGACGGTAAAAATACTGCTAATTCATACTGGTACCTGTTATACAAATATACAAAGTCAAGTTGAATTCCGAAACACTTCATTTCGGATCCAATTTCGTGATTGAATTAATTGAATTGTTTCGCGTCTTGTATGTAAGGACACCCGAATTTCGCGAAAATATTTCCACACATGATAGATTTCAATAACCTACGGACATGTGTCTGTGAGAAAACATTTCCTTGCTTGGCTGGCCAATCCGAATGAGATAACTCCGTTGCTGTACTTCTGTGAATCGCGGCCAGGCACATGAAACAAGGAACACCTAGATCATCCAATCACATAAGTGGATTCCCCCTATAGTGTTATGAAATACAACTGGTCGTGAAATCTTTTCGAGAGATTCCGGTGTCCTTAGTTGCCTGTCTGCCCGCAAATCACGGACGGTCAGTATCGCAGAAACTTAATTCTTATTGTGTCACTTATGCATAGACCGTTCACGGTAAAGTGAGCACTTTTCAAAGCTGTTTCATCAGACATAATAATCGATAAATATATTTCCTTGAGAAGTCGGACTTTTGCCTTTGGGTATGGTGAATGCATACACTGTGTTTATTACTCACAAGGAAGGGTTTACATTAGCAAGTGGTGGAAGGATATAAATTGGTTGAAAGAAAAAAGCAAATAGGGTTTCAAAAGTGCTTACTTAATCGTGAACGGCCTATAGCTGTCAGACTTCACACAAAGCCAAGAGGCTAGTAGCCAAAGGAAGGCAGCAAGTGTGCTCATAGGATATTGAAGTCTAGCCTCCGCGTTAATCTTTCCGCGAAAAAAATCGGTGGTCCTACTAATTCATATGAAGGCAAGCTAAACTTCAGATACATATATATCTGTGTAATTATTCTCAATTGGATTACAATTTATTATAGTGTTGTGGCGAGATCTTGGTGGCTCTAAAAATTGATATCGGAGCAGCGCCGGAATCAAATATCTGGGGAAACGGCCGATCCCCTTAGAAAACCCTTAGACCAGTTGTATCATCCAGCACGGCGTCCACATGCGAAAATCCGGGAACGTACCCGCTGGGAATACAACCCGGTTCGAGTTCGTAGGAGACGCGTAGTCTAACCACTAAACCACCGCGGCCCCTTTACTTTATTAGACACGTCCTTTATTACTCTAACCCTTTCAGACCTGCTTCAATTTACAGTTTCAGGAGTTGCAAATAAAAAAATTATGATGTGTGCTGTACTTAAGTCGACACAACCCTTGTTTCGTTGTCTCAGCCAGTTAGGTTAAGACTGTTCGTTCCGCTACAGTTATATGATCCAATCATGACTTAGGCTAGTAAACGATTTGCGAATCATTTATCCACAGGTAAGCTCATTGGTCATTGAGCTTCGCAGTGTACAGCACAGGCCAAGAATTGTGTACACGTGCGAAATATACACAATTGTGTACACTGGGTATGAATGGGCTAAGCCAATAACTAGATATGTGAATAATTCGCGGATACATTTTGGGACGAGCTAGAATTCAAAACACGTGTGTTTATATAACTTAAGTCATTCGTCCACACGGAGTTTGACATCTCCTGGAGAACAGTGTCCAATTGTCGCCTTCCACTTTGACAGCAAACAACCAATGTGCAGCTAATAATAGAATATTTGTACATATGACTGTAGGGTCTAGCCTGCAGGTCATTGAACTCGCAAATTTTTTCAGATTTCTACCACTAACAACCCTTCAAGTTAACAAGCACGGAACCAAATAGCCTTCTATCACAAAGTACTTACTGATACAGAGGCCAAACATGCGCTTGTATTGGAAACTGCAGCCGCACGCGCCACCAAAATGGCGTCACAAGCCAGAAAAAATGTCGGAACTCATCTCGCTAATCAGCGCCTAGTATCCGACTTACCAGGTGGTAGCCTAGCCAATAAGGAATCTTTCGCAGCACGCACAGTAATCAATCAGTCAACATTTCAGTTTCCAGGGCTTCGCGCAGCCAATCAGAGAATAGGCACGCACGCATCAAAGGCAGAACTTGAGATTATCATATCGAAGATAAAAAAATCAACTTGTTCTTTCTTTCTCAAGGAGAAGGTTGTCAGCACAAGACTGGGTGCAAGCCGTATACATACACGCCATTGAAGATGTTGCCCTTGACCTATCTCTTCGGCGCACCCTTAGAGTTCCTCAAACGATGGCAAAGTCTGACTTCATAAGTAAAGCATTTCATCATGGAAGTGTTGGGGGAGGGGGGGTGGTGTGAGAGGGAAAACTTTGTAGGTCCGCCTGTTATTTTAATTATTTTTTTGCAAAAAGATAAATGCGCATGCTATATTTTAATACATTACTTGTACTATTGGAGACACATTTGTTTAATGGCGTGGTGTCTTTGTGAGAACACATTCTGTTACACGACTGGGCCAATCAGAATTCAGTTTTTCCGATCGTGACTATCCGTGATTCGCGGGCAAAGAGTAAAAATGCGCACGATTAATAATTAATCTATAAGAGTAGTTGATTTGATATAAAGTGTTTTCGAGCATAGCTAGCTGTGGAAACTGATTGGAGAAAACTATATATAATAAGAAATTAATAAACTATCTGAACCTTTGTATATTTCCAACAGTATTTTTATCGCCGGCGTCTGCTCGGTGGATACTCTTAACCATGGCTGAAGTCTGCCCAGTGGCCGCGGTTATTTAGTAGATAGACCACTCGCCTCCCACCTAGGCGAACCGGGTTCGAATCCGGATTTCTGTATGTGGGAATCGTGCTGCACGATGCCGCTGGAAGGCGGGTTTTCTCGGGAATCTCCCGTCTCCCCAGCCCTTGCATTCCGGCGATGTTCCATTCTCATCCCGCTTCACCCTCATCGGTTCTCAAGAACTCGATATTAACCCTTTCAGTCACAGTTGAATCTATAATTTTAGGTGTTGCAACAAACAATTTTTTGTTCGGAACTGTACTGATACCGATACGAGGTTTTGTCATACATCGGAACCAATAAATATCTGTCCATGCTCTATCTTACAGGTAGCAGCGGTGTAGATGGCTGCGGAATATAGTTTTAACAGCGAGTGTTTCCTACACCTAGGGAACATTTCTCAATGGATGGTATGTACTACTGTGTACAGACCAGGCCATTAAAAACCCTTCATATGCAACGTTCCATACAACAGACACTGCGACTGAAAGGGTTACGAGCAACCTAAATCTCTTATTTCATTCAGTCTGCCCAGTATTTCTACCGTGATGCCCTTCCGTAACCCTTGCACGCATTTCCTTCTTTGTCAATGTACGGGTAGACAAAGTAATCTCTCGCGAAATAAAAATATTCAAATGTTGCAGTGACGTAATTTTGTGCGCTATACGTTTGTTCAGCACTTTTCTTGCAATCAATGAACGTGTTGCATGCTGAATGATATAGGCGCTAATTAACCGCTCTTGTCAAAGGGGAACCGAAAATTCCACAATGAAGACTAGGCACTGGTACTGTTGCTCTATGTATTTAGAGATAGGATAATTTCACGAATTCATTTCAGGACATGATAGACGTCCAATACGTGAACACTGAAGTCACATTTGCAATTGGAATACCGTTCATTAGACACGATCTGGACGACTCTGAGCCAATAGCATACTTGCAAGGAAACAAGTAGCGAGTGCCATAGTTCCAGGTGTGCAGTAATACTTGCTACTCTCTCTGGGGCAGCAGCCAGTGAACAGACATCTGAGGCCCGAGTGTACAGAGGACTGTGGAGCCTAGCCTACAGGTCACTGAACTCGCGAAATTTTCCTATCCCTATATATAGAACTTGCAGGGACTGGAAAACTTCGGAAGCCAATTTTAGTACAAAATAGTATCCAATCATATGTAGCCTACGTTTCTGTCGCATATGCGATTGTATCAGGTCTTTTAGACACGCCCAGGTGAATTCTGAGCTAATAACATACATATAAGGAAACAAGCACCGAATCCCGTTCCATCTGGTCTGAAGTAAAACTCGTCACACACTGGGGTAGCAGCCAATGAAAAGAAAGCTCAGGCTCGATAATACATAGGACCGTGAGGTATAGCCTACAGGTCGTTTAGAACGCGAAAACTTTCCTGTCCCTTAGTACTTGTCATAAATATAATTCATTTTAAACGTGTCCACGATAACCAGGGACAGGTGATTTTTGACAAAATATTTCAAGACTAGTCGTACTCCAAAACCCCTTTCGTTCATATGCAATTTCGTGGTTGGATGTTTTTTAAATGTCCCGTGAATCAAGTGTCTGTCCACGAATCATGGGCGTTCAGTATCGTAGAAATTTATTCTGATTGGCCAGTGGAAAAAGGACGTGTCGTCTCACGTAGACAAGTGGCCAATAACGAATGGAAATTGTGGTTGTCGACGTAGGATATTGAAGCCTGGCATGGCCATTAATATTCCCGCTAAAAACACATGTCCCTAACGATAACGGACGCGGTGACAACATGATAATTAGGAGCTTGCATGCCAATGTAAACTGTAGCATACATGTACTTGCCGAAAGCTATTTTTTTTTTTGGAAAATTGATTCCAGGAGTACTCGTTGCACCGTGAACATCGTATACGCACGTGGTTGTGGTGTGCGAACCACATAGATTTTTTTTTTCTCCCCCCGCTCCCTTCAACAAACTCCTCGCCACAGGTACACATTTTCAAAGCTGTCAAATCGGTATTTCTTGCGAAGCAGAAAATGGCTCGTAACTTTGCTTCCGAACTGTTCTCTCAGATCGGCTAAAGTTCCGTGGACATATCGCTGCGATCGACAAGCAGTCGCATTTGCCTGGTTTGCCTCGTGGGGTCTCGGCGTTCCGCTTTTTTTTGCATTTAACCTACAGGATGATTGCTTCCTCGAATGGCGCGAGAAGTGTGTTTCGGAAAATTCTTTTCTTCTGACAGAGGAAGACGAGGGTAGAAGATAACTGCACTGCTAAGACCTACATTTCTCTTCCTCTGCAGATCCACTTTTATTCGAAAGAGTGGAAATAATGATGATGTAAATTATTTTAAGGACCTGTTAACCGGTACTCCAGATTGTTTGCAAGCGTCTGTAAACTCCAAATCGATGAAAGACTAATAAATTTTCAATAATTTTATTTGGAATAAAAAGTTTTTAAAGCCGTCAAAAGAATCCCATATTAAATTAATATTTCTGGTGTTGAAAATAAAACCTATTTTGGTGCGTGATATACTAAAGTTGGCAAATAATATGTTTCGATAATACTACTGACGAGCTGCAGACGTTGTGTTTAGTTGTCGAAGATATGAATCAGCAATTACAAGAGACCTGTAAAATTCGCGAGTTCAATAACCTGCAGGATAGACTCTACAGTCTCATGTACAAATATGCCGATATCAACTGCACATTGGTTGTCTGCTGTCACAGTGGAAGGCGACAATTGGACACCGTTCTCCAGGAGGTGTCAAACACCGTGTGGTCCAATAGCTAAAGTTATATAAAACCCGCGTGTTTTGAATTCTAGCTTGTCCCAAAATGAATCCGCGAAATACTCACGTCACTAGTAATTACGTAGAGCAGTAGCATGGTTTAAGAATCAGCTACCGCCAGGGAAAACAATTGATCACTGAACCTCTCAGTGTACAGTACTGAACAAATATAACCTTCCTGTGCAACGAGTAGTCAATTGTCTGCATTGGTAGCGAAAGGAATAATATAACTACGTAAATTTTTTTTTAATGAATAGTAAAATGTGAACGTGGATCAGGTGACCGACTCCGTATAGCATTTTTCTATTGCAAAACATGTAATTAGTCGTTTAAGTATTTTTAACAAACCAGATACGGAAACGAAATTAATTATTTAAATAAGTAAAAAAACGGTTTCGAGAGCACCTGCAAGCAAGACGATAAAAAACATGACTGACTGGTGTGTAAAATCCGTAAATTGAACTGTAGAAGAAATATATCCAGTTATAGCTGAATGTGGGTTGTCTTTGAATAAGCACTTTAAAATTGTAACACCGTAGCTAAATCAAAGCGCGAGACAATATACACAATACTATAATCAGCAGATTTACATACAAAATGTTGAAAAAAGAAACTTTATGGAAAAACAAATGTGTGTTGAATAAGAAACGCAACGATTTGGAGAAACAATGTAGTTTCGCGATGTACTAAGTGTAATTGTATATGTTTATGTATTTTATTTTTAAAAAAATTTCCAAATATTATTTATCCTCTTCACTTATCGTGTCCAAGGTCATGGGCACGTTGAACTTGAACGATATTTATGAGCGGTAGTGTACACAGCGAATCATATCGTTACCCAGTCGTCCTTGGGACTATTTAGATTTGTGGAATTTTCTACGTCTCTCTGACATAAATGATATATGCCAGTGTCCTCCATTACGTGGTTCGCTGGTCGCAAGACGAGCACTCAACGCAAGTACAGCGCATACCGAAACATCACGTGATTGCAACCCTTGAACTCAGAAATTAACGCGTTCAGCCACCACGTCCACAATTGTGGGCACGTTGCAAATGAATGATAGATATGACCGGAACTGTACGCATCAGGGCACCAGTGGCCAGTCTTGCTTGTGGATAGTATGATTTGTGGACTTTTCTACACATCTTCGACATGAATGGTTTAATGCCAACATCATCGTACTAGCAGCACGTTGTTCATTGGCTGGAAAAAAAAAAATTTCCGAACACAAGTACAGTACATACCAAAAAAATTACGTGATTGCAGCACTTTAACTCTGAAAATTAATGCTTGACCGAACGGGTTAACGCGCGACAGAACGGATTGTATAGTTCATTCACGTAAAAGTGAGTACTGTTGAAAGCCCGGATAAGATCTACATGTACTCTCATAGTGTATTCTTCCAACTTACGTACAATTAACACTGACTGTGACCTGGTCACGTCATTCATTCGTCGGTCAAGTCAAACTGAGAAATTATGACAAAAGTGAGTATTTTACTAATCATCTAATTTTTATATTTTTGTGAATTAAAAAAAAAAAGTATAATAAATAATTTCAGTAATCACGAATGTTAACCTAATACCGTTAATTCAACTCTAAAACCTAGAACTACTTCCCCTTAGCTGTTGCCAATTTTACTGAGCGCGTGTCAAGTCAGTGTGCCTGTTAAAATATAGGCATGTTTCAAAGGTTGATTTCAAAAGTGCTCACTTTACCGCGAGCAGCCTTTAGCTAAAATAACTGCAGATTTTCCTTCGGACCACGAGGACCAGCGCTCCAATACGGAGAATGCCTAGTATCTGTGTGCATTTTATCTTTATACTTAAATACATTTTTTTTTGCTTAGCTTGTTCACTCCTACTGTACACAATTGTGTACCTAATGCATGTGATGGTTATTTTTCGCTGGTACTGTACATTGCGAGACTCGAAAGCCAATGATATTCCGTGTAAGGAACATATTTGTAAACCATTTATTGGTCTAGGTTATGATCGGTTCATATTACTATAGAATAATACATTTCCTTAATATTGGCTGTGACACTATACCAAGTGTTGTGTCGACTAAAGTACAGATCGCATCATAAAAATTCTTGTTTGCAACACCTGAAACAGTAAATTACCAAGAGTTTGAAAGGGTTAAATAGTACTCCATTCTCGAGCTCATAATTGGCTCAGCGGTAGTAGAGAGATATCATTAACCCATTCAGACAAAAGTACACAATTTTGTAACGTGCCTAAAGCACAGGGAAGTTATTTTTGTCTGGCAGTGTACACTGCGTGGCTCGATGCACAATATTCTTCCCTGTGGGTGACTAATATATAAAACATGGCACTGCTCTAGGTTATAAACGAGTTCACATTACTACAACCGAACCCAAAGCATACAGATTATTGTTTGTGGTAAGCAAACAAGTGTAGTGTCGACTTAAGTACAGCACGATTTGAAGAAAAAAATCCTTATTGCAACGCATGAAACAATGAATTAAAGCGAGTCTGGAAAAAAAAAATCTCTGAACACATTTGCCGACGTTCCGGACAAGCTAGAATCGTGTCGCTTACATCCAACGCTATTAGAACAATATCTCTTCTGGGCCCTACAGTCCGACTGCAGTCACATACCTACGTGTTCGCTATACATTAGACGCGTATATTGTACTGAATAAAGTTTACTAGAGGCTGTTCACGGTAAAGCGAGCACTTTTAAAAGCCCTGCTTTAAATGTACATATATGTACAGAGTGTATTCCTTTTATAAATGTTAAATTAACGTTGACATGGGTCTGATCAGTTTACTCATGCATTGGCCAAGTAAAAGTGTAAAATTATAAGAAAAAATATATCAAAGATTTGCTAATTGTAGGCTTCTATGCATTAAAAACAGAAAGAAAAAGTAATAAATTTAGTCTTCAGAAATAGTAACCCAACACTTTTAATTTGACTTCAACACCTGAAAAAATCGCTAGTTCAATGAACTGCAGACTAGACTCAACAAGCTTATGTGCAAATATGCTAATATCAACTGCACATTGATTGTCTGCTATCACAATGGAAGGCAACAATTGGACACCGTCCTCCGGGAGGTGTCAAGCCCCTTGTGGACCAATGGGTAAATATAAATAAACGCACGTGTTTTGAATTCTAGCTTGTCCCAAAATTAATCCGCGAATTATTCAGCTCTCTATTTATAACGAATAGCACAATCTAAAGTGTTCATTTCAAGTGTTTTAAAATTATCATTATTTTTATTCAATGCAAATGACGTGGATGCGTGGAAGTCGTGTTCAGTTAATAATAATCTTTATCGGAACAATGCAACCACACCCTAGTGAAATTATTTTTAACCCGTTCGTTCACCGAGTCCACAATTGTGGGCACGTTTGCAAATGAATGAAAGTTATGATCGGATCTGTACGCAGCAGGACACCAGTGCCCAGTCTTGCTTGTGGCGAATCTTATTTGTGGGCTTTTCTGCACATTTTTGACATGAATGGTTAATGCCAACATTATCGAACAAGCAGCACATTTTTCACTGGCTGAAAAAATTGCTGAACACACGTACAGGTCATAAGTTTCCAAAAAGTTACGTGATTACAACACTTCAACTGGAAAATTAATTCGTGACCGAACGGAACGTGGCCCGAGTTATTGCCGGATATATTGTTCTGTTAATAAACACTACTAGCAAAAATTATATTAAAAAATTGATTTAGAACGTAGTTTTAAAGTTGCTGAGTCAGTGAAGATATTTGAGCGGCTCTTAACATAGAGGTCTTGAAAGCCGATGCGGGTGAAGCGAGGTGAGTATGGAGCTTCGCCGGAATGCAAGGGCTAGGGAAACGGGAGAACCCCGAAAAAATCCTGGGGAAAAAATCCTGGGGGGATCCACCAGGAATCGAATCCAGTTCGTCTTGGTGGGAGGCTAGCAGTCTAACCACTAAACCACCGTGGCCCCGCCAAAGTTTCTGGTCGACAGACTGTGCGTCATGGAAGCAATAAAAAATATATTGAACTATTGTTGAGTGGAGACAAAATATTGGCTAATGGAAACATTAAAGAATCTCAGTCGGCGACAACGGTTCCCAGAAACAACCCCAGGGTGTTGAGATTTTGGTCTGATGTGGAAAAAAAATGAGGGTAGGGGGGAACACTTCACCTCGAGGGATTATTAAATGACACCGCTGCAGGGACAACTGGGTTGCGAAGTTGCTGCTGCGACCGGGATTATAACACGGTTTGCCACTTCCAGATGAAAAGAGCGAGAGAGATAGAGAGAGGATGGTGGTTCTGTCTGCGGCAACAACAACTACGTTAGCAGAGAATCGGGCGATAGGAGGTTGGCATGGCGTCAGGCGGCAATTTCTGCCGGGTGATAAGCCCCTCCAGCGAAGGACCTCCCACCGCCCGAAGCGACCGAGTTCGAACGCGCGAGCCCTAGGGAACGAGCTACGGGGCCGCGGCGGCCCGCCGGCTAGATTGCGCTCGCCGAGGCGAAGCGGGTTTCGATTCCAGGCTGCGCCGCTGCCGGATTTCCGCACAAGGAGGTCGTGCGAGGATGGATACCGCTGGTCGGGAGGGTTTTCTTTGCGGATGTCCAGTTTCTTCCGCCCTTGCATTCCGGCGCCGCTCCATACTCACCTCGCTTTACCCTTATTGGCTCTCAAGACCTCGATGCTATGGGCCGACTGAATTTCTTCACTGTCCGTTACCTTTGGTACGAATTTATATTGCTTTACTATGAACAAAAACAGCTCACATAACGTTCCGTAAACCAGGGCTAATTTACTCCAATATTTTCGACATTAAGAAAGAAAACATTGCGAATTTTCCATGAATAATTAAAAAATAGCTAATACATTAAATGTTGCCTATAAGCCATTGGCACGGCACCACACAGATGTAACTGATCTTGAAGTACGCAAAAGTTATAGAGAAAACTACTGCAGCAAAGCCAGCCCTCTAGCGTTGTGTATGTAGGCTATTTATGGATGCCAAGACTACCAAGCATTTACAGAACCTAGAGACGAATTTTTATTCCATGTAGTGCCATCTATGTTGTCACGGTGAAAGCAATCGACAATAGTCACCATAGTGCTCGCTAGAGAGCTCAGAAACATTTTTGTTTCATTGGAGCAAAGTAGCCCCTTTGTACGGCTTCTTTCTCTGATACAAATGGAGGTAATATTTCCAGAAAACAAAAAAGTATAAAGGAAAAAATTACAAACAGCAAACCAATGTTTCTGTAACATTGCGCCATGAAGAAATTGTTGTCACTGACGTACATCAAACTTTGTAGATTTCTTTAAAGTGCGAGACAGCAGCCAAAGAACAGATAAACGGTACTCGAAAAAACAGGACAGTGGAATATAGGCTACAGCACGTTTCAAACGCGAAATTTCCCTGTCCTCGCATAAAATGATCCATGTCATAATAATGCGTAGGTACCTCTGATTTTCACGAAAAGATTTTCACGCAGGCTATATACCAATTCCGTAGATGTTCACCTACTGTTTTCTGGGGTTACTGGTAAACTTCTATTTGTGACGATTTAGTCTGGTATTTGACTGGACCAACCGGCATGAGGTTACTACAAAAGCGAACAGCTGTGATTCGCGAGCAGGCACATGAGAAGCATATTGCCCATTTCATGTAAGTGGGGTAAATTTTGGCAGTTCTAGAAAAGTAGCACGGCCGCAGTGCATCCTTCCACCACAGCTGTTTTGGTAATGAAGATAAAGATGTTTGTAAATAAATGTTTAAGTCCAATGCTCACTTGAATTTTCCTCTTTCCTCGTGTTTTCTGCCATGGAAAGACACTGGAAGGCAGGAGTTAGCTAACTTCCGTCCAGTAATCACTGTAGGTTGGCATTCCAATTGTTTTTTGTAAATGCCTAGTTAAGTTTATTGGGGTTCTGTATATTTCATTTCGAGGGAGAAAAGGAAACAGGAATTGCTGTGGAGGGGGTGGGGGGTGGGTCCTGAGTTTAACGCCTTTCGTGAGACGGCATTGTTTTGAGGCTCTTACGAGTGTGACATTTTGAGTGGCATATTGTTTTGATGGGGCAGCGGAAAACTTGGCTCGTGTGGAAATAAAATTCAAATTATAATAACGAAAATTTTAACTTCAATGAAAAAAAAAAACACGAGATACATACTTCGTATTCGTACAGATGCAGCAATACACACACACACACACACACACACACACAAACACACTTTGACCGAAGTTAACCTTACACTCGTGGAATTTACGATATAGACAAAGAGACATATATTATTCACGCACTACAAAAGTTTAGAAAGTGCGGTTTTTTTTCAGGCCACATGCATTTCAATAACTATAGCAACGGTTAAAAAAATATTCACTATATACAAAGCCCGCAAACTTACTGTATGTAAAATTCGCAACAAGGGGATGTTTGTTTTATAAATTCCTTGCAAGTTTACTTCACTAAAATCATGTTGGTTCTTCACTAGTAATAAATAATTGATTTGCAGAATCATTCAGTAAAATTAAAACTGCGCACGTTTCCTGAAATTAACGAAATTCAACTTAGAAATTTAAATTATATTCGTGTCGCTTTACTGTGGACGGCGGTTAAGGGAGGAATGAGCAGTATTACGAAGCGGTAATCACGAGCCGAATAATATTATATTTCACTCCAAAAAAAAACTAACCACAGCGGTACCTACAACCAAATATACTTGAAGAAAGCCAACAGAAAATAATTAGTTGCTAATAAAATATTCTGACAACACCAGCCGGATACTCGTATTAAAACGATGAGAAAAAATTCACTTGCACAACGGCGTTCATCGGGCTGGAAACTGGAAACATGGCTAGTCATTGGCTGGAAACATTTACTGTTCGTACATGTTGACATGCTCTGTCATAATTGCTAGGTTGTTCACGGGTAAAGTGAGCACTTTTGGTGCTACAGTTACTTTTCCTTTCAGCCATTTTTAATCTTTTCACCCACCTATTTAAATAAATTCTGCCTTGTAAGTAATAAACAAAGTGTGTATATTCCATCGCACTCATATGTTAACGTCTAAGGCTACAATAAAATATGTTTATTGACTATAGTTTCAAATGAGAGAGTTTTCAAAAGTGCTCACTTAACAGTTAATAGCCTATAAAACTGTTTTTAAAGGCTATTCACTAAAATAAAATAAAAACTAATTAATATTGCTTCAAAGAAAAATTTAAACCATTAATGTTGTAAGTATAACTAAAATTTTAAAATACAAATTTTTGTTCTAAGCACTGTTTTCTTCCAAAGCCATCATCAATATCGCCAACTTAACAACATGCATCCCGCTACAATTCATCATCTGATACAATACTTTACAAACGAGAGCATTTACTGTTTTTCATCCTGTGTAGGTTGGTCACGTTGTCTGTCAGATTTCCTCCCACTTATGTGAAATGGACAAGAACCCTCTTCGCGACATTCGGGTGCCCCTAATGATGCGTTATTTAGTATCGCTACAAATGTATGCGCAGACTGGTTGCCACTTGAAATACGCAGCCATCACTAAATAGAATTAAGAGAACGCTCAGTGCGTAAACTGCCAGTGCGTTGATAAGTCTGTCGCGTGTCAAGACGAGCGGCGAGCGCAGCTCCGCACAAATACAGCAACTCGTATCACAGTCCACATTGTGTTGAGTTCATCGCGGCTTTGACAGCTTGTCTGCTGTAACATTTTGCTTACGGCCTTAAATTTCCTATAACCGCCACTGCCCACAGGAGCACGCGGCCAGTAACGAAAGTACAACCATAGATCAACTAAGAATACGAGGTGAAATAGAAATAGAGGTGAAAAAATTGGGTTTGGCTGTGTTGGATACACGACCTTTGTTTTGCGTGAATATGTCTACGTTGACGCGCTCGGACGCCTTGATGTTTATTTTACTTTCCCGGCACCGCTTCACTCGATCATATGGGGTTTTATGGGTATCACTGGATTGCTTTTGAGAAGCTCTTTCCAATCGTGTACGATTTCTGTATTTCGACTTGGCTTTTTGACTGGTATAGGCCGAAGTTGTGTTAAGTTTTCTTAATTTTTTATATTAAACGCATACAATTTCACCATAACCACACCACACAAATTGTAATTTTAGAGTTCTAAAACAGCATCCAAGAAAAAAAATCTAGCTTTCCTAGCGACCACCGATAGAACTACACTCCGCGATGCTAGCGCACCCCTGTAGTTGACGTGATTACCAGCACTCCTAGTCGCGAACTGTAGAACTTGGGATCAGCATACTCTGGTGGCACGCGCGAGAATTAAATACGGCTACCTACAGCAGACGAGTGCCGGCAGTCGCGGCCTGATGGCAGCCTATAGCAGACGAGGGAACTTCCAAGATGGGGGACATAAAAGGCAAGCAGTAAAATGTGGTGAGAGGGCGAGAGAGAAAAGACGGGGGATAGAGACCGGAAGAAATGAGAGAGCATGAAAAAATAATCATGCAGAATGACACAGTATGAAGCAAAAAAATTGAAATGCCAGAGCGTGAAAAAAACCAGTTGAATGACAGAGCGCGAGGTTGGCAATAGGGAAAAAGAACATATCTGCTGATCAGAAATGACAGAGCATGTGATTTCGGCAAGACGACATCCAACATGGCTGCCATGGCCCCTGTCTCAGATCTGTCGTTTTCCTTCAACTTCGAAGGCAAAATTCCTATTCACATGCTTACATTGCGTCACTATTAGGCCAATCTCTGTTAACCTCACTTCAACACAACATCAGATTAGTCAAAATTTTCTAGAGCAAATTTTATAAATTATGTAAATGAACACCAACTGCACTTCACGTTCCACAAGACACGTTAATTTAATTCTGACACAAGTAAATAGCCCTCCTGTAGCTGACAGCCACCCACAGCTTGTCAGTGTGGTAAGCCTCTCCGGTGTGGTATGAATAAATATCACTACTGTAAGCGGGAATGCAGGGACCAAAGTAACCGACGCTAGTGTAGTGGTGTTCATAGACGACTCACTTCTCTAATGCCAGTAAATGTGCGCTGTCTTCAGAAGCTGAGTGGCCTGATAGACAGCACACAGTACAAATGACTTGAGACTGAGAGATACACGAATGAAATACGAACAGCGCGCGCTGTATTTTAAACGTGCAGAAAGTTTCATTGACGAGTGATTTTGGCACGTTGACGAATCGTGCTGCACCAAGGAGACACACAATGGGGGCAATCCACGTTTATTTAAGGAAGAGGGATGATGTTACAAAACGCATTTTTAGAGGAGTAGGATCTTGATTATACAAATCAGTATTTACCAATGTGTTACTCAGTTGCAAGCGCTTTATGATACTGTTAACTAAAAACATTTCAAAATTCGATGTTTGGGAGTGCATAGCTCTTTTAATAATCGATAGAGACCCTGAGACATCGCTAATTCATTTCAGGACAAGGTAGACTTCAAACACATGTACATTTGACGTTACTTTTCAAAAAGGTCGGAGTTTGTAAGCGCCACCCTGTACGAATATAAGCCAATAACAAACCTGCAAGTAAAAGAGCACCGAATCCCGTGCTCTCTTGTCTGCGCTGAAACTGACGTATCAGACAATGAGCAACGTTCTGAAGCTCGAGTAAACAAATAATTGTAAAGCCTAGCTTGTTGCCAACTGAATCTGCGAAATTTCCGGGTCTCTAATAATCGCTCTTATGTAGAAAGGAGTGTAGCGGAGAGATGTGGGCGGCTCTTAACAATGTGGTCTTGAGAGCCGATGAGGGTAAAGCGAGAGGAGTATGTAACAATGCTGAAATGAAAGGTCTGGGGAAATGGTAGATCCCCGAGAAAACCCGCCGACCAGCGGCATCGTCCGGCACGGTTTCCACATTGCAGTGACCTCTCTTGAATAGAGGAGACCACACACTTACTAGGGGGATGAAGGTAGTCAGAGGAAAGCACCCAGTTAATACAAAACTATATTTTATTCTAATCTCAATCAGTACAATACCGCTAAGCAAATGCGGTCAGATTATTACAGGACATTGAGTCGTGGCAGTAATACTCTGAGTTCCTTTACATTATTCAGACAAGCAATGATTTATATACTCTTGCTCTTAAGATGCTTCCTATGGACCTTCGCCTGTCCCAATACCTCACGCGGCCTAGGCTCCTCTAATGGGAAGTATATTTACCCTGATAGCGTAGTCGGCAACGAGGAGGCTCTCTCAACGGTGGATGCTGTGGACGTCGATCCCGGACCACGGAATGGTGGTCCTCCGGTCAGTCGTCCCTCGGTCAGGGCCTCCGGCGTCTGGATCAGGATGGCACCCCGAGCCGCCATTGTCCCATCCTTATATACTGACGGCCTCGGCCTCGTAATCATTCCCCCGGGATTGTTATTTCAACAATTGGGTCGGATTGCTAAGGTCGCGCTGCACCTTGCACTAGCTCGCCTCCCGGCAACCCTTGCTGTTGGCAGCCACAACAACATGTGAAAATCCAGGGACGGCTCCACCGGGAATCGAACCCGTTCCGCCTTGGTAGGGGGCGAGTTACCTAAACTACTGCACCACCACGGCCCTTATGGAAAAAAAGGATTCATAATTTTTCTTTCATCTTATAATTTATTAAGGAATAACTTGCGGAATTCGTCGGTGTTTTTCTAAACATTCGTTATTGGAATTTTTAATGATATTGAAGTGACATTTAAATCAATTCCCTTTTAAGTTATCCTTTTCATTCCCACCAACAAAACTTTATAGTTTCAATAATTGAAAATATGAAACATATTTTATGCTGGCTGTACATCTTCCGAAACAACACCTTTCTTGTTATCACATCCGATAAGTTGTAGGCTTTGCGTATTGGTACTAGTATGACCCTTAATTGATCTAGAGGAATAATTTATTTTATGAATAAGTTACATGGAAGATGTTTGGTTCCAGAACCTCGCATTGTACATAACAGGTCTAAATGGGTTAAGACTCTGTTTGAAAGTAGTACACTGGTAGAAGAAAAACTCGTATCATGTTATTAAAAGTGACTGGAAAATTTCGCGAATTAGTTATAGGGCGAGCTATATTTCAAACACGAGCACATTTCTTAAGTGTTTACAACTGGATCAAAGTTTATTAGACACGTTCAATAACAGAGCTTGAATGAAACATGCACCAAAATCCGTGCGATCTGGTCTAAGGTAAAACTAGTTAAAGGCTGTTCACGGTGAAGTGAGCAATTTACAAATGAACCGTAGAAAAATGCCACTTCCCCTGCCTACGTATATTTTAATGGCGCGCTGAGTGACATTCACCCAGTAAAGTTGGTAATGATTACTGGAAAGTAGTTCCATATTTTAACGTCGAATAGAAAGTGTTAGATTACCATTATTGATCATTTAAATTATTTCTTTCGCTTTCTGATTTTCAAATCATCGATGTGTTAAAATAAGCAGATTTGTAAAGTACTAACATTCTTAATAATTTCACAGTTTCCCTTGACCGACGCTTGAATAAAGTGATGAGGCCCATGGCAATGTTAATTCTACTTAAGGCAGAGGAATACACAACGTGCATACAATTAGATCATGAGAAGGGTTTCCAAAGTGCTCATTTTACCGTGAACAGCTTAAACCCACTGGAACAGCAACCAATGAACAGAGAAAGCTCAGGCTCGAAAATACATGGTACAGTGGACTCTAGCGTAAGTAAAGGTCTTTCAATACGCGAAATAAATTTTCCTGCACCTAGTTATTTGTTTGCGGTTGACCAAGCATTTATCAATAACCGGTTTTCCATCGTCTGTCTGCGCAGTTTTTAACCTCTCGCCATACGTAAAATTATACATTGCCTCCGAATACTTAAAGAATTCATAAGGGAATAGTTGCTTTTACCCAGGGCCACCTGATTTGCGTGGCAGACAGACTTCAATACTCTATGTGTACACCTGCAATCTTCAGTTAACTATTGGCCTCGTTTTTTTTTTTTTTTTGGTAGGACTGTTTTTTCATGCGTGAGCCAATCATAATTAATTTTCTCCCATACTGACCATCAGTGATTCACAGGCCGACTGATAAGACGCGTAACAGTTAAGAGTGGGATAGAACCCCGCGTTTTCTGTGAAATAGTTGTTTGCGTGAATACGCGTATCTCGATAAATATATGTTTTGCAAATACGAATTTTCGTCAGAAATGAAAAAAAAACTATTTTCTATGGCCCTATTTTTTTTTTTACTTTTGTCATATAAAGTGCATTCTTGGAGGAAAAAATTCGTGAACATGGTCAACTATCGCATTTTTAAAGCTTGCCGATGCAGATTCCTTAAGCTGCAAGAGAAAAGTACAATCATACTGGCTTAGTTTAATCTATGGTATTTCATCGCGTGTAATAAAACCCCACTGTGACAGATCAAATTTGCACAGTACAAAGTCACGACGGAAACACTGCACGCAATGCGCGTAGGAGCGACGAGGCGCTAGGCGTGCGTGTTCGTGTGGCACCTTTCGCTCCCTCGCTTCTTGACCTTTGACGCGGGGTTTCCACTCTTAAAATTATCCAATCACGAAAGTGGTTGTGAACCAAAGCGCGCTGGAATACAACACGACCATACATATTTCCGCGAAATATAGGCAGCCCTAGTAATGCCATATAACTGAGTAGCTATTTTCGCTTGACTTCACTCCTTTTGCGTTATAATTTCGGATCCACATTTATTACTAGAGACCTGAGAATTTCGCGGATTAATTTGTAGACAATTTGGAATTCACGCACTTGTACGTTCATGTTACGTTTGTAATAGGTAGACGTGCTGTTTGACACCTCGTGGAGATAAATGAGCCCATAACAAACGAGCAATAAATTGTGCGCCCAACCACCACCTTTTACTATCACAACACTCAAGCAATAAATTTTGATGTCTGTATGAGAGTATATAAGACAGAGAAGTTTAGCCTACAGGTCATTGTACTTGCGAATTTCTCGGGTCTCTACATATAACTAGAGACAGGCGTATTTCGCGAAAAGATCTATAGCCATGCCATATTTCAATATCGTACCTCCACAGCCACAACTTCCTTTAGTTATTGGCCGAGTGTCTACTTGGGAAGACATGTTCCTATTTAACTGGGCCAGTCGTAATAAAGTACTCCGATACTGTACGTCCATGATTCGGGCACAGGCACTTGAGGCACGGGACATTTAAAATCATCGTACCACGAAAGTGCATATGAACAAAAGTGTTTTGGAGTACAACTGGTCTTCGAGGCTTTTCGCGAAAAACATCTGTCCCTAGATATAACTGGCCCCGATGATTCTTGCACCCTTTCTTCGTTCGCACTGGTTGACATTAGTGTCGTCAATACCGACCAATCCTAGTTTGACTTGCTTTGCTTGACACTGCGTGGTGAGTAGTCATACTGTTGCTGCCGCGATTTTGAACTACTGTAGATCATTGTTGAAAATGGTAGCGCGAAGGGATTTAACACTGCCTCTCCATTTCGTGTATCTTTCGTCGGGAGTAACATTCCCACGTTTGTAATGATATTGGTTGTGTTTACATGTGTCATAAGTAGAGACCTGAAGAATTCGCGGATTCACTTTGGGACAAGCTATAATTCATAATACGTGCGTTTATGTAACTTTAGCCATTGGTCCAAACGGTGTCTGACACCTCATGGAGAACGGTATCCAATTGTCGCCTTCCACTGTGAGAGCAGACAACCAATGTACAGTTGATATAGGCATATGTGTACGTAAGTATGTAGAATATAGCCTGCAGGTCATTGAACTCACGAATTTCTCAAGTCTCAGTCATCTATGTCTTTGGCGTCAACTTAGTGACTCGTAAGGCCAGGAAAACGTAGTGAGTTCAGTTACCTTCAAGATAAACTCCACTGTCCTCTGCATTGAAAGAAAAAGATTTGTAGAATCAAACAAAGTTTGTTTTGGTGCAACCGAATTAATTGTTTGTATAGGGGTAATTAAATATTCTACCGCTAACAAAAAAAGTTAAACTTTGGTTCTCATTTGGCTGCTCCAAACAAAGATTTATTTTGTTCAACTAAAGATTGGCTTGGTTCTACGTACATTAAACAGTTTCGGTTTTGTATGAAATAAGTTTGGAGTCCCGACCACTATTCGACCCGAGATGACCTGCATCTGAATGCCACGCCTTAGCAACGTCATCTGCAGTGACTGCTTAAGTCAGAACGTCTTTTAACACATACATTATTAATACTGGACAAGATGCGCAAATACATACTTTAAAGTTCCACGACTTTACTTTTTAGTTTCCTGTTAAACTTATATTTTTAGAATGTTTGTACCATTGTTACGGATAAATAAATTCATTGACTTACACTGCTACTAGGGGAAGTGAAATTTCGCGAAATGATTTCAAGACAAGTTATAATTCATACCACAGTACGGTCGTTTACCTATCTTGATTGGCTGAATTACTTTTCGACACATGTTAACTCTTTCCACACTAATCACACAGGGGTCATGTCGATGTTGCAGAATTCTGAGTGGTCCAGTCAATTATGGAAAAGCCTTCTGAAGCTGACAGCAGCCAATTACAGTAGACAAACTGCGATTCAGTGCTTGTAGTATTTAATTCAATCCTGTACTCAAATTTTTTCTCGACAAATCACTAGTTATAACTGTTACTATCGAAATCGGGACAAAAAAGGCAATAAAATGAGTGGCCAAACACGTATGTACGTACGTCCATTTGATTCAACAAAATATATTGTTGACAGACATATATATTTTGGCCCAACACAGAGGTTTTGTTTATTCAAGCATGTGTTGTTATATGAGCAAAATAAATTTTGTTGCTTTTCAGGTTTTGTTTATTCAACAAAATATTTTATTAGAGTAACTAAATATTTTTTTGGCCCTACACAAACAAATCATTGGATGGCTATTCTCTCAGCGTGGATACTAGAGCCTGAGCTATACGTTCATTTGATTCTGCCCTAGAAAGTATCATGTTCTATAGGCTGTTCACGGTAAAGTGAGCACTTTCGAGGCCCAAGTTACGTTTTCCTTTCTGCCGCTTTCTATCCTTTAACTAACTTTTTAATAAATATTACCGTGTATGTAATGAATACAGTGTGTATATTCCACCGCACTCGGAAGTTAACATCTAAGACCAAAATGAAACATAATTATAGAATATTATTCAAAATGAGAGGGCTTTCAAAAGTGCTTACTTCACCGTGAATGTCCTCTACCACAGAGCAAGTAGAGCGTGATACAATGTATGTTTCCTTGTAGGTTTCTTATTGATTCAAGAGTCCTTGAGAAAGTGTCTTATAAACTCTGGTCCACTTGCAAGCAGAACAGAAATGTACATGTCCTTGAAATTTAGCTTGTCATAAAATGCCCAGAAACATAACGCTTACAGTATTACTTTATAATATGTGGAAATGATTTTTAAATGTTAATTTCAGTAGCAGTCAGTTAACAGCGTATTAGTGATAGCATTAATGCCTATCTTCTAGGTATGCGCAAGTTTTTACGCAGTTGTGTCTCACAAACTTCTTGAAAAACTTTCGCAAAAATGAGCTCGTAACTGAATGTTTAGTATTAAGGTGTGTGTGTGTGTGTGTGTGTGTGTGGAGGAGTTGAATTACAAAAAAATTATCTTCAGTCAGCACAACTAACTTTAATGTTAACGACTTTGAAGAAACTCGCCTCCGAATGGTTACATTTAAAAGCAAATAAATGCAGAGTAAAAAATTATACAAATTCGAACACCAAATGGACATGTGGATTGCGATATTTCGTTGGAGACCAGCGCAAAAACGGATTGCATTCTTCTTTTTACTATCCTTTACGTGATGCTTCTAGTTAATTACACTCGTAGGTTATTTTTACCTCTTCTCGTATGTTTCACCCCTCTGTGATTTTTACGAAATTCCGTTTAGCTTAGTAGATCAAGAGTCAAGCCTGGAATACATCAAAACAGAATGGCGGAGAGAGGTTGGGAGGGTAATCATGGCGAAGAAAATTTTTTCGGCGTTTAAGCCACATGCTGCAATACAGATTATAATTTATTTTTAATGTTCCATTCACATACGTCGTCAGTAACGTAAAAATTGCAAAAGTAACATTTAACATGTACATTTTTGGTTGCCAGATCTTTTTTTTTTCTCCTCTCAGGTTTTACGTCTATAAAGCATTTTCCTTGTATTTGTTTTAATATACCCATTTTACTATATCAATATATTAAAGTTAATATTTTTACCGTTTACATAAAAGGATGTTAATTTTTAATGGAATTTCTGTATCATCTGGGGTTACAAAATCATTTCACAGTAAAAAAATTAAGCTTTTACTATGGGATTTAGAATAGCGAAACAAGGATATAATCTTTAATTATATATATATATATTTGTTGGGGCAGTTCGACGTGTAACAAAAGGCTGTTGTAAAAATCCACGAAATAAATCGAATTATAAAATACAAAATAAATTTATTGTTGCGAAAATTCAAAATTTACTCTAAAGAAGAAATTCGGTATTATATATATATATATATATATATATATATATATATATATATATATATATATATATATATATATATAATCTGATAGCAAACATAATAACTCAAGTGGACATATTTAATTTCTTATATTATTTATTACGTTGTAGCTCTCGGAAATGTTCATGCAATCTCTGTGCGTTAGTGGCAAGAGTTATTTACGAGAATAACGATTACATTCTGTAACAAATAGTGATACGTCCCATACGTGTTTTCTTCCGTATGCACTGCAGTCAATTATAGCTTCTTTCTGTGCAACCTCAAAGGTACAGGACAAAGTGGCTGAAATGGCTTACAAAATCATCTGTGTTATTACTCCTTAACGCTAATTTTATAGGCTTGCAGCTTTGCAAACGTCATCGCAATAGAAATTATGCACTGTTGTAAAACAGGGGCGTATGCAACATGCACTTCTGATATTGTGGAGCGTGACGCGTGCTGTCAACTTTCGCTTAGTATAGTTCGCCTTTAACCCGTTCAGTAGCCGTGTGCACGATCGTGGGCGTGTCGCACATGAAGGATATTTATGAGGATCGCTGTACGCAAAGAGGAATCACTACCCAATGCTTTGAGAGTCTCACGGACGGGTAATATGAATTGTTACAGTCATCGCAACTATCGTTTATAATTGGCCGGTGGTGACGTCTTTGGCCGCGATGCACGTTGTTCACTGCTTGCAAAAAGTAAGATAGATACAAGTACAGCGCACGCATAAATATTACACCTTTTGCAACACATCGCCTCCAAATGAATGCGTTCGGTCGCAGAGTCCACGATCGTGGACATGTTGCACCTGAATTATATTTATGGCGGGTGCTGTACACCGCATGGCACCAGTGAACAATCTTCTTTGTGGCTAGTCCGATTTTCGGGTTTTTCTACACCTCTTCGACATGAATGGTTGTTAACGCCAATAACACCGAGCATTCAGTACGTGGTTCATTTTCTGCGAGACGAAAGTTGAAAAGAAGTAAATCACGTACCAAAAATTACGTGATTGCAGCACTCGAACTCAGATATCGATGCGTGACCGAACGGTTTATTAAATGTATGCGCTTGTTCCTCGAAAACATCAAACTAACTTTTGTGTTTGTTTTGCAATCCTTGTTAACAAACTGTCGCGATGAATAAAATACGATTACGCGTCACAAAAACTGAATACAAAATAACTACGCAGACTGAAGCTTTTTATGTTAAATAGTTTGGTGAGAGCGATACATTTTGCCATAGATTCGCATATTCGTTGCATTGTACATTATCCATTTATTCACGGTTTACTGGAATTATTATCTGTATTTTTGTCATAACTCGCTTTTCAGCTCCAACATCAAAGGCTCATGGCACGTTTACAATACATGTACACCAATTGATATATATATATATATATATATATATATATATATATATATAGAGAGAGAGAGAGAGAGAGAGAGAGAGAGAGAGAGAGAGAGAGAGAGAGTGTTTATGGTTTATGTTATTTAACGTGCGAAACACCAGACTTCTAGTCGTGTTTTGTTTAAGTGATTCAGCTGTAGACGGCAATGTTTTTTATCGCAACATCCATAGAATTTTGATTTAGAAATATTATTGTTGGCCCTCATTGGCACTGCCGTGCGAAAAGGAAATTAACGTAGTGAAGATAAAACAAAAATTATTCGTGCCGTTTATACTACAGTGATTGAGAATATAGTTTTCAATTTTCAATTTTCGTCGATCAATTTCGTCTGCTACGAAACACGTCTTTCATGTCAACGTTGTTTTAAAACTAAGAAATTTCTAACGAGCTCCCTGGCTACGTCATAGAATCCGGAAGATCGGGAAAAGGGGGGGGGGGGGGGTTAGAGAACAAAACCTGCTGCCAACCTAACTACTTAAGGATTCTGCCTAGGCGCATACTTTCAGGCCATTAACTGGGCTGCTTGTGAGGGTTTGCGGTAGTGGCATGAGTGTGGTATTCAGTGGTTTTCTCAGGCGTTGCTGACTTCGCAACTTCCCCTCCCACTACTTCGTGGTTTCCGCTCCACTCCGCCTAACATTTTACCTACTCCCATCGGCGGTGTTAAATTCACGTCGAACCAGTGTTGCGAAATCACGCTGTCATTTCGATACACGAAATCGTCATCTACAGTCTTCAAACTGGAATTTTATTATCAAATTCGTTTCGTTTCAATTCCTCGTTTCCGCAGGCCTAAAAATGAAACTATAAATATTTTTTTTTATAGAAACAAGTAGTTTACTTTGCAAATTTAAATACCAACTCATAAAAAACGTACACAACTAACGAAGTAGTTTTCGAATTTTGTCGTGTGTATAACGGGTTAATCTCAAACATGGTGAAAATCGAGTGCGCATTCCTGGATAACAGTAATTCATAGTTTACGGAAATTTTGAAACTCTTCTTAAATGATCTAACGTGTTTACGTTTAGCCAAATTACGTAATTTATGGTAGATCTGAAAGTTACCTTTGTGGTAACTTACAGTTGAACATAATTAGGAAATATTTTTTTTAACATATGCTTTATAATATTGAAAATGATATTTATAGTTAAAAACTACGTGCACTGTCCGTAATCATTACACGAATTATAAATTTTTTTCGAAATAAAATACATTTTACCAGGTTTTTCCATACTTCCAGGAAAATAACATATTTTAGAAATCATACTCCAATATCCAAGAACTGCCTTTTCCTAGTTACCATTAGGGGCCACGGTGGAGCAGTGGTTAGATTACTCGCCTCCACCCAAGGCAAAACGGGTTCGATTCCCTGCAGGATCGATCCCGGATTTTCGCATGTGGGAATCGTGCCGCACGATTCTGCTGGTCAGCGGGTTTTCTCAGGGATCTCCCGTTTCTCCCGCCCTTGCACTCCATATTCACCTCACTTCACCCTCAACTGCCCTTAGGACATTGACGTCGAAGCGGATATTACACGATACCTGCAGCCGTACTTGGTTCTTGTGCAAGCTTCCACAAGGCCTGGTGCACGAGCCGGTACACCAGCCGCTGTACGAGCCGCCATGGAAGATTCATATAACAAGACAGCAGTTCACGAGCTAGCATTTGACAAACTCGATGGGTGAGCAGCGTGTGGTTCGAACAATAAATATGAACCCAGTTCGTAGAACTGCTACAAGTCAGTAATTGCGTAGGCGCATAAATAAAACTAGCACAAATTAATATTGCTGTATTGCCGTTGGCCTTTACATTAATTCATTGTTTACTGACGTAGTTTGATTCATCTTCTTGAAAGAGATTGTAAAGTCACAAAAGTACGAGACTGTTATTTTTAATTTTTACGAAAATTATGAACCGTTTGCAAAATATAGTTTTTTATTTACGGCAAGATTTATTCTCCACATGTAATATATTATGAAAAAAAAAAAATATATATATATATAGTGCCGACGGAATTTCTAACTCACGCCCTGAAGTTATACCGTATTATGAGAAACGCGTCTTTACCGCTGTACCACCAGTTCAGACACGAACTGAGTTTGTTTAACACGGTATATATGAAAAGCAGCTCGAATTTATTTTTAATGTGTAGGCAATGTTTAAATATTTGAAACAGTTTTAACCCGTTCGGTAACACATTGATTTCTGAGTTCAAGTGCTGCAATCACGTGATTTTTAGTGCGTACTGTACGCGTGTTCAGCATTCGTCTCGCGGCCATTAAACCACGTCCTCAATGCTCGATGATATAGGCGTTAACCAATCATGTCAAAAAGGTGTGGAAAATTCCACAAATCAGATTAGCCCCAAGGCAGCATGGTCACCGGTGCCCTGCTGTGTACAGTACCCGCCATAAATATAATTCACGTGCAACATGTCCACGACCGTGGACACTGCGACTGGACGGATTAACAGTACCTAAAAGTTGTCATCGCAAATATTATTCGTCATTGTCGAATGTTAACTCTATTTCAAAGAGTTTTAACCTCACCGATGTACACTCTCTTCCAAAAAATAATTAGACACCCGTGAAGATAGGTAATTTAGTACGTCAGTTGACTTGTGTTTCACGGCCTTCGGCGTAGGACCGCTGGTGTTTGTCCGTGGTAGCATGAACACAGAGGCCTATTGTAACATTCTGGATAATGAAATGCTCCTAACATTGTGGCGTTTTTACGGAATGGACCCGTGTTACTTCCAGGATGACAATGCCAGGTGCCATGTTTCAAGGGCTACTATGCTGTGGTACGCCGACAACAATGTTCGCCGATTGGACTGGCCCGCCCAGAGACCTGACCTCAACCCTATAGAACATCTTTGGGACGAATTGGATCGCCGGGTGAGGGCTCGTCAGGAGCAGCAAAAATCCATTGTTCAACTTATGGAATGGTTGCAAGAGGAATGGTGACGAATCCCCGTGGATGTTCTGCAAACACTCGTAGAGGAGAGCATGCCAGACAGGATGGCTGCTGTTATAGCCGCAAGAGGTGGCCCTACGGGATTCTAACGGGTTGACAACCACAGAGCAAACATTGTGGACAGGTGCCCAATTACTTTTTGGTAGATAGTGTATAATCAAGGTGGAGGCGCCCTTCGGATTCGTCAACTCGTTTCATGTAGTAGCCACGGGGAGCACCCTACGTTTTGAAACTGCGATGTTGTTGGCCAGGTGCAAAATCCGGTATGGAAACTGCCACGAAAAATAGGACGTGTCCTATTATCAAATATTGTATGAAATTTGGCCGTACAAGGCGAGAAATGCCATGATCGGTGCCGTACCAGTCGATATAACGGCCACTATGGCAGACCTTGCATAAGCTTTTACAGAATCTGGTATCGTGTAATATGTAGCGACCTGAATAATTCACTGTTTCATTTTGGGAAAAGCTAGAATTCAAAACACGCGCGTTTATATATCTTGAGCCATTGGCCCACACGGTGTTTGACACCTCCTGGAGAATGGTGTCCAAATGTCGCCTTCCGCAGTGACAGCAGGCAACCAATGTGCAGTTGATATCGACATATTTGTACATAATACTGTAGAGTCTAGCCTGCAGGTCATTGAACTCGCAAATTTTTCAGGTTTCTACAAATTAATGAATGCACAGGGCCACCCGATTTTCGAGAGAAGAACTACACGGAAGCTAGATATCAATATCCTACTTGAATAACTGCAGTTTTCCTTCTGTTATTGGACGCGTGCCTTAGTAGAAGAAAGTGTGTTGTTTGACTGTGCTAATGAGAACTAAGTGTCTCCGGTATTGAACGTCTGCGATTCGCGGGCAGGCAACTAAGACGCAAATCAGTTTAAATCATCCAATTGCTAAAGTGGATTGAGTGCAAGTGTATTGCAATACTACTTTACAGAGATTCCTTTCGCGAAAATCGGTTGATCCTATGAGTGAGCAACAAACTTACTATATTTATAAAACAATGCTAACGATATGAAAGAAATACAATAATCAGATAAATAAGTACTTCTTTTTTATCTGTAGGGACAGGAAAATTTCGCGTTTTAAAATACATGTATGCTAATATCCACGGGTGTGTGTATTTTATAGGCTTAGCTTTCTCTTTATTGGTTGTTGCCACAGTGTGTAGCTAGTCTACCTCAGACCATATGGCACGGGATTCGGTGCTTGTTTACTTGCAGGTTTATTATTGGCTCAGAGCTCAATTAGGAGTGTATAATGAACTGTGATCCAATGACAAATAGAGCAGAAGTACATATATGTTTGAAGCCTAGCTTGCCCTAATATGAGTTCGCGAAATTGGCTAGCCCCTAATTATGAGAGGTGAGAGATGACGGATTATCACGGGATAAGTTTACTGTTAGCCACGTACTGTACATATTTTGGACAGTTTTATTTTCTTTTTGGCCGTTATGCATGTATGAAGCTACTATCCCATTTAACTGGGCCAATGAGGAGTCAAAAACTCTAAAGCCAAATTTTTGTGATTGCATGCACAGAACTTAGCCGAGTCAAAACCTTTGCCATCCAATCATAAAAGATGAACCAGCTATAGTGTTATAGAAGAAATGCTGGCTCAAAAAAATATAGCGATTTTCCACCATCCTTATTAATTTTCTGATCTGTATTAAAATTGGTAATTTTCGCAATTGTTACTTTTTAAAAGTATATTTTTCTTTGCAACATTTTATAGTTATATATGGATACATTTATTTTATGTTGTATGAGTTGTAAAAAAATATGCGTAAATTTGATTATTTTGTACACAAACATAACAATGCCATTCTTGCAGATCTGTATTTTAAATTTTAGAATTTTTTCCCATTAACATTGGTGTATTTTATTCTGAAATGTTATGTTTCTTGAGTATTTTTTTTCAACTGAAATTTTAGTGGTCTGTGCTGCCAATATGTACCTGCTGTCTCAGTTGATATCTATCTTGAGGCTAGCACAGTTACAAATATCAAACATTTATCTGTGACCAAGAACGTTAAACGGCTTCGCAGGGACGCCAGCTGAACAGATTATGTATTACCCCATCAATCGTAGCAGTGCTCTCTGTGTTTAACGTGAACTTATTGACTACATCCTGTTCCACGACCTCATTTCCGATCACAGCCAGTGGCGATATTGATTCCTCTACCCTCGCCCCTCCCCCCTTTTGCACACTGAAAATCTCATTATACCTATATCTTTCAGAGATAAAATTGCCTTGCGAAGATACGGTATTCAATTTACCACTACGCTGATCTTAGTAAAGTGGGACAATATTTCTGGATACTAATGCAGTCAGTAAATCATTTTAAATCTTTCGGCTCCTTTGAGCATAAAAATATACACTTTCAAGCGTCTTAAATTTGCAATTTTTTGTTGTCTCTGAAGCGAAATCTACACGGGGATTAAAAATTATTGTTTAGAAATCATTGCTTGTATGATTATTATTGGGTATTAGCGACTTGTATATTTCTACATACCCAAAATATAAAGAAAAAAAATCATTAACACCATTTCAAATTGCGCGAACTTCATTAAACAAAATAAAAATATCTAAATACAGCAAACTGTGTATGAATAAAGTAGCCTGTTTATTTCGCTGATGATTTTACTTCTCTAAACCCGCTTAGAGAGCTCGCCTCCCACCAAGGTAAACCTGTTTCAATCTCCGGGTCACTCCCGGATTTTCACTGCCGGATGATGCCACTGGTCGGCGGGTTTTCTCAGGTATCTCCCCTTTTCCCCACAGTTGCATTCCCTCAATGCTCCATTCTCATCTCACTTCACCCTCATCGGCTCTCAAGACCTCGTTGTTAATACCAATACTGAGAAAATAAATGTGCATGGCATCATAAAACAGAAATATTTAGAATTATAACGATGGCGAAACCAAAAATCTCTGCATTCCCGCACGGATCACGTTATTAATTGCAGGCTATGAAAAGAGCACACATATCAGGTGTGAATTCGTAGGTCATTGATTGTTCCGTTCGCATCCGGATGGCGTTTGGAATTCTTTAATGAGCGTGCTATTTTTCAGAATCACGACCCGTATTCCAGGAATGCGCGGAATCCGTTTAATTATATTCAGTTGTTTGAGGGGGTGGGGGAATTCTTTTACTGCTGCAGATGCATGCTCGGTACATAAGCCATATCTTTCAAAAAGACACGCTATTATTAATTGCGGTATTCATTTCGCGGAACCAGCATTCACTCAGCCGTACCGGAATGCCATTCTCGTTTTTCTTTCCGTGATTCTTTTACTGCTAAACCAGCGTGTTTACTCACGTCGGACTCGCGATTAGGAAGGTCACGGTATCAATTCCCTCTTTTTTTTTTTTCTCTATCTTCATTTCCGTTACCATTTTCTGTTTTGGGGGACCACCTTCAGCGTAACGTCTGTAAGGCGTTACTTGTGTATCATGAAATTCCTTTTTAGAATCCTTGGTACCTAAGGACAACGTTTATAACTAGAGACCCGATAATTTCGCGGGTTCATTTCTAGACAAGTTGGAATTCACACACATGTACGTTCATGTTGCTTTTTTAATTGGTAGACGATTTGTTTGACACCTCCTGGATATAAATGAGTTAATAACAAACATACAATAAATTGTGTCCCCAACCAACGCCTTTTGCTACCACAACAATCAACCAATAAACAGTTGGTGACTGTATGAGAGAATATAAGACTGTGAAGTCTAGCCGACAAGTCATTGAACTCGCGAATTTCTTTTGCCTCTATTTATAACTTGAAGCAGTGCGGGCAGGCTAGACTTCAAAATCCTGCGTGCATGCGTGCATTTTTTTCTCGGCCGAGAGGGTAAGGTTTATTCTACTCGGGTTACACACAAAACGAGTTTTCTTATGGGAGAGTTTGGCACAGCGAAATGTCCGTTCCTAGGTGCTCAGTGTTTCAAAATGAAACTTTTAATTAAAATTATAAGCTAAGTGAATAATAAAATAGAAAAAAGTTATTTTATATTTGATTTTTGATTATTGCAATTATCCTGTTCTTTAAAGTAGATAATAGATCAAATCTCGCACACATGTGACGCTAGCGCTTATCTAGTGGCGAAAAATTTTCGCTGCCAAATTTTCAAGATTGATCTTCCCAACCTGTACTTGAAGTAACCTGAGAAGACATTCCCTGATATTACTGAACAATTTATAATTGAGCTACACCGCTTTTGAAAGTCTCTGATTCACGTGCATACAGTTAAAGCGAATAATATTTAATGTAATCCAGAACGAACGTGTTTGCAGATGGTAGATGTCAAATTTCACTAACACTATTCATGTGTCAGTTGATCCAGTTCAAGTAGTTTGTGGCATTCTGCAAATAATAATATTCATTGTCCAGTCACTCCTTTAATAATCACGTTAGTTGGTTCGTAGGTCGTATTAAGTTTGCTAAGTCATTTTCCAAAGCAAATGATCACACACTGATTCTACCTGGAGTTCAGCAATAACCTATATACAAATACCTGAAAGGTTTGCAAGTCCAGTGACCTGCAGACTAGACTTGTGTACCAATGACAGACAGTCTTGTGTACCAATGTGCTGATGTCAACTGCACATTGGTTGCCTGCTGTCACAGTGGAAGGCGACAATTGGACACCGTTCGCCAGGAGGTGTCAAACACAGTGTGGACCAATGGCTAAAGTTCTATAAACGCACGTGTTTTGAATTCTCGCTTGTCCCAAAATGAGTCCGCGAATTCTTCAAGTCTCTACTGCGTGAACCCGCTCCGCGAGGAAAACACGAGCGGTGAATAACAGCTCGGGCGAGAGTCAGGAGCGCAATCCAGCGAGAAATATCGTTCCGCGAGAAGCTTTAGTCCGGTGCTGGAGGCCGATCTCCCCCCCCCCCCCCCCCTGCTCCCGGGGAAGCTTGCAACGCTCGCGCTTTCCCTTTCTCATGAATCCCTCGCACTCCCCGCATTTTCCCGGCATCGCCTTTAACTCAAGCGGAGCCATGCCTCATTCTTAACATCACTCTTGACTATTAACGTACCCTCTTCATGACAGAAGGCTGCTCACACGGGGTAGAGGCACTTTTCCACTGATAATAAAGTTGCGCTTAACACTTTCAGAGCGGTACAGATTTACTGAAAATGAAGACAGGCCAGAAGTTAATCGTCTATATTCACAATCATTAGTTCCGATGGCTATGGGTAGAGACGTGAATAATTCGCGAGTTCACTGGCCTGTTGGCTAGACTCTACAGTCTTATACACAAATATACCGATATCAACTGCACATTGGTTGTCTCCTTTCATAATGGAAGGCTACAATTGGACACCTTTCTCCAGGATGTACCAAACACCGGTGGACCAATGGCTAAAGTTTAATAAACGCATGTGTTTGAATTCTAGATTGTCCCAAGATTAATCCACGAATTCTTTAGGTCTCTAGGTTTAATCCACTGTGCTCATTTGCGTAGTTCGCACTTTGAGTGTTGTCGCCTTTTATATTAGGCTACGTTCGAGAGGAATCCACGACAACTGCTGGCGAGGAAACACAACGTCATTATATCACGAAAAACTCATTGCAACTCTATTGAGTTTAAACGACGTAATATTACGCAGTCAGCACTAAAGTGTTAGAACGCAAACTCTGGTGTGACTAACAACATTTTTGAACGCCGTATTGGTAGCCAGTTGTCGTGGCAAGCCACATAAACAAGCTCTCCCGTATTGTTCAGCAACTGCTCGTAACTTGCAACGTAAAACGCAAGCATAAAATTTTTTAAGACAGCTCTTATTCGACGGGCATTCGAGTAAACGATCTGCATGAGAAGTTTATTTTATGGATACGGATAAGAAAATGTCGCTGGTTCATTGACTCCACAGCCATGTGTACGACGTAATTTTGTTTTTGTATTCGCAGAAGGAATGCTTTGAAAACTCGTTGCCAAAGATATTTCTGTACAACTACAAAAATTAGATTAAAATTCACAGTACCTTAGATTGCAGCATTGTGTAGTCCATTTATGGTTACTTCCTACTTTACTGAAGCACTGCTGAAGTTATACTAGCTGGTTATTCATCCGCCTCATCAGGGGAAAATTTGTATGATGAAGGAAATTACACCAAAAGACCAAATCACTGCATTTTTCGCGCACTCACTTTTACGATACTTTGCGAGAGAACTATTTCTTGCCAGGCATTACTAGGGACAGGTGTTTATCGCAAAAATATTAATGGCCATTATAGGCTTCGATATCCTCCGTCCACAACAACTTAATTTTGTTATTCGCCGCATGTCTACGTGAGAAGACAAGTTCTTATTCGAATGGGCCAATCATAATAAAGTACTCCGATATTGACATACCATGATTTGCGGACAGACACCCGAGTCACGTGACATTTAAAACCATACAACCATGAAAGTGTATACAAACTAAAGTGTTTTGGAGTACAACTGGTTTTGCAATATTTTCGCGAAAAAACAGCTGTCCGTAGGCATTCAAATAAACATGTTTTCTCACTGAGTTAATTCATACGAATTATAAAATAACTATTATAATTAGTAGAAAAAATAGAAATAAAATTTCAATCCAACCAAACAGATGTATAAGATGATTGTGAGACATTGCATGTTTAGGAAACTAAAAAACTCATCATACACGACTAATTTTCAAAGGTTTGATTTAAACAGCAGATACCTGGAATCAGTGGCGTGTGGTGAACTGTTGCAAGGTAAGGTGTTGCTTGCTCATTGCTGTACATTCTCAGTGCACGCACCAGGAGCTGGTAACCACCGTGATGACTTAGGAAGCTGAATTCATTCCGACCACTCACAAGGCAACAGCAAGGGGCCCACCACATGCGCCCTGCGGTGTCATCTGCCGAGCTACGTTTCACTGGTGGATGTGTAATCTAGCATGCAACATGGTACAGCATACAGCTAACGCCAGCTTACCTTGCCACAGTTCACCACACGCCACTGCCGGGAATAGACTATAGAAAAGTACACAGAAGTAAACATGCGCGGTGGCTCCTTTGGTCTGGACGTACCCATGTTCTGATTGGCAGCGCGAGCTTTTCTCGAGTGGTTTTTTTTTTCGTCAACTATTAATTACACGGCAATTTTTCACTGCCCTTGATAACCAAATCGGCGATTATATACTTTATTTTATATTCTCTTGTTTGTAGCGGGACATGACAAGAACCCTTCATCTCATTAGCTTTGATTAGGGACACCTAATATTCCGATAATGGTCGAGCGTATATTTCATTTTCAGTACTCTAATAACATTTGAGCAGTTTTCCTTTAATGAGAAAGCATCATTTATGTGCCGATCGATCAAGAGAGTGGAGATGAGTGAGTTTAATGAAAATTCGCAGCAAGGCATAAAGTTTTTCGTTAAAATCAGTTGCCCGTTCCTTTAATATTTGGTAACAGATGAAAATAATTTTCGCGTGTCTATGGAGTAAACCTTTTTACTAAAGTACTACCACTGTGAAAGTGTTTCACGTAAACTTTCTAAATTCTATTGGAAGATTTTAATCCATACACGTAATGAAAATAACAGCACATTTCAACATACTATTATGGGAATATTTACCGTCATTGCCATAGAAAATTGAACTCTGCCCAACGTATTTGACTCTTTCCTGAGCGAATGTATGAATGCTACCTTGGATGTGTGGGAAACTACTTTACCATTCGCGATTTCTCGCTATATGTAAACGCTGACTGTGAAAATTTGCCAGTACAACGTGGTGTTGTACATCAATAGGACAACGGTAAGTGGTAATACAGAGGTAAACGCAATTCACGTTATTGCCAGAGAACAGGGAGATATTCAGAAGCGAAGTGACGTGGCAGCGCTTTACATGTGTAAATGCACCCTGTCGCTTAATGGCCGCGGAAAGCTGGATAGACGAGCCTTGAGTCTGATTGGCTTTTTCACGTTATGGATTGTCCCTTGTTGGTGGGGCTGCTCTCTACAGAGTTAGTCTCCAGAGGTTTATTCTAAGTTCCTCTGCTAGTCTATCGATTAGTTTCGATATCGACCCCGACAGGCAGTGTTATCGCCGATCGGGAGCAACAAAAGTTACCAAGCGTATTTTAAGTGCAGTATCGATACGAGTCTTCATTCACTCGGTAATACTCGATAATGCTCGGGCTTAGCGACTGCCCCACCACAACTCTCTTCCTCGCCTTCAACTGTTCAGTGAGTGAGTGAAGAGATTTGGGCGGCTCTCAACAACAGCGAGGTCTTGAGAGCCGATGTGGGTGATTGAGGTGAGTATGTAGCAGCGCCTGAATGAAAGGCAGGGGAAACGGGATATCCCCGAGAAAACCCGCCGACCAGCGGCGACATGGTCCGGCACAATTCCCACTTGCGAAAATCCGATAGTGACCCGGCCGGGGATTGACCCTGGTTCGCCTAGGTGAGAGGCGAGTATCCTAACCACTAGAGCACCGCGGGCCCCTTGCGTGGTCCCCACGCTCGATACAGACAAGCACGCTTGAACAGCATTATTTAGTAGTGACGCTGTGGCTGAGCGGTTAGACTGATGGCTTCCCACAAAGGCGAACCAGGTTCAATTCCCGGCGGGGTAGCTCCCGTATTTTCGCATGTGGGAATCCTGCCAGACGATGCCGCTGGTCGGCGGATTTTCTCGCGGATCTCCCTCACCCCTTGCAATCCGGCGCTGCTCCGTACTCACTTTGCTTAACCTTCATCGGCTCTCGAGACCTCATTTTTAAGAGCAGCCCAAATTTCTCAAATCAAATCAACATTTTTTTCAACATACATTTAATTAAATATTTGTTCTTGATAACTTGATATTCGTACAAGTCTGCAAAGGTCCACTTTAATCGCACTGTTCGAGTAAAATGGAACCACGGGTCCACTTTTCCCATTCTAAACTATTACAAAGTGTAAATACGAATTATTGTAATCTATTGTATGCAGGTGTACAGTTAGTACATGTTTTGGGCACATTACAGTTATAAATGTTGAAAATTAACATTGAACATTGTCTATTACTACAGACCTGAACAATTCGTGAGTTCAATTACCTGCAGGCTAGACTATACAGTCTTGTGTAAAAATATGCCGATATTAACTGCACATCAGTTAGCTGCTGTCACAGTGGAAGGCGACAATTGGACACCGTTCTCCAGGAGGTGTCAAACACCGTGTGAACTAATGACTAAAGTTATAAAAACACGCGGGTTTGAATTCTAGTATGTCCCATAATGAACCCGCGAATTCTTCAGATCATTATCTATTACTAATATAATTCAGAACGTGTGTTTGGCATATATGAAAATATTCTAATAAATTAAGATTAAGGTGTGCCAAACACATTATCGATAAATATGTGTACACTAGAGACTGATTAGGATTTGAAAATATCACATAGAAAGTCCAAAGTTTCATTATCAGCACATTTTTCGTGGCACCAGTCTAAACACTCTAAACCCTGAATCCATTTTCCTCCATAATTGTTATTAGAAAATTTTCCGCAGTAATAGATACACGCAGCATCTCTTCCATCAATCCTGCGATGTTCAACACGCCGCTTTTTATTCGTAGTTTTCTCAGATACTTCAGTTGTTCACTTTTTGCACTCGCGACTATTTTATAGATAAAATAAGGTAACAACATGCACGATTACAATCTCAGTTATGAAACATATTTATTACTAACGAAAATTGAAGTAATGTTAACTACGGCAGGCGAAGTTTACCAGTGCCACATTATCGGACCCACGCCATTGCTTTTCGAATGGAGTTTTTAAACTAAGCTGCTTACACACCAGAATGTTAAACACTTGAAATAAACACAGACGTCTGTACCATTACTTGAAAACATTCTAAGTAATTTTGTTGTCTTTAATCATTTCAACACGTTTAACATTTTTACACACCTGCAAAATGCAAGAATTCTGGATTTTCCGTCACCTAATTAAATGACACGAACTGAACTCGCAGAAATCGAATCACGCGCACCCGTCGGCCCGTCCAGGCGACAAAACATTGTGACTTAGTACTTCATCAGATCCTCACTAGGTTGCAGCACCTACACTAATTTTTGCAGCAAGGGCCCACTTTAATCGATGGGGATGAATTCTCCCGCATTCCATTTTTTTAAATGTCTCTTAGTGTATGAATGAGCAAATTGGTAAAATATTTTCTTTCTTATAATTTCAAAGTATCTCTTGTCCGGCGTATGAATAAAGGAACTTGACTAGAGACCTGCAAAATTCGCGTTATCTTTCGGTGACATGATAGACTCCACTGTCTTATAAGCAAGTGAATAAAATTCGTGGTTTCATTGGTTGCTATTCACGGTAAACTGAGCATTTTCAAAAGCCCTGCTTAAGATCTTATTGCATGCACGTTTGCGTATTCTTACGCCTTATGTAAAATTAACACTGCCTAGAACTCATCAGTCATCACTTCATTTGTTCATAGGTCTAGTCAATATGTGATAAATATTATACAAATCCGGTAATTATTAGTCTTAGATGCGTTATAAGAAGAGAAAGCAAAATAAATCGTTTCACTATTCACAAATGTTTGCTTAACACTTTTACTTCGACGTAAATACATGGAACTACTTTCCCTCCATCGTTACCAACTTAACTGGGCACATGTCACTCAGTGTGCCCGTTAAATTATACGCAGGTAGGAGCAGTGAATTTTTTTTCTAAGTTTCACTTCAAAAGTGCTCACTTTATCGTGAACAGCCTATAGCGATAGTTATTGACGAACGTCATTTGGGCATATTTATGGCGATTGACGCCATTCCGCTGGCCTGTGCCGCTTGGGTTGTTTCACTTCTGTGTTCGCCAGTATTCTGCGCCTTCAACTCAGCACGTGGCGTAATGCCAGCGTCCGCACACCAATAGCGCCGATGGTGTCGTCCCTCTGGATTACTCATCGCAGACACGAATATTGCGTCGGATATACGATAGGCCAGCGTTAATGGCTTTTAAAACAACTCCGTATCGGCGTGGCAGCTAAAAACGCTGTGTGAGTCTAACAGACGATGCCGCCCGAAGCCATTAACTGGACAGGGGGAAATGGGCGCTGAAATGTTTCCAATACGATACAAATTTCAAAGTAAAACGTTGACGCAGATCACTTACTTAACACAGCCGGGAACGAACGAATACTGCAGGGTAAAGGCTGTTCAAGGTAAAATGAGCGCTTTTGAAAGTCCTGCTTACAATCTACTTGATTACACGTTGTGTACTCTTCCGCCTTATATAAAATTAACATTGTCATGGGCCTCATCACGTTATTCATACTTCGATCAAGTGAAATTCTGGAATTATAGTAAAGTAAATATTTTACATATCTGCTAATTTTTACATTTCGATGAATTAAAAAAAAAAAAAACAGAAAATCAGATAAATAATTTAAGTTATCGCAAATGGTTGCCTAACACTTTTTATTTGACGTTAAGATATGGAACTACTTTCCATCCTTCGTTACCAACTTTACTGAGCGCAAGTTACTCGGTGCGCCCATAAAAATATATGCAGACAGGGGTAGTGACATTTTCTAAGGTTAATTTCTAAAGCACTCACATTATCGTGAATAGCCTTTAAATATGTGGCTGCTTTCTTCTGAACGTGTGTTTCCCAATAGTTGTTTTGATTTCCGTATTTAATTTAATAGTACGTTTTCGAGCCTTGCAATATCATCGAAAAATATTTCCAATAAGTCTTACACCTGAGAAACTGAACTTATAAATAGTAACATATTATGGACACGTTTTAAATATAATTAACTACAGGGATAAGGTCTTATTAATGCGCTAGTGCACATTTTATTAAATCATTTAATTCAAGATTAAAATAAATTTCAATGGTTTACAAATTATACTTCATAGATGTTGCATGTACTTATGTAAAACATGCTTATAAACTTTTGGCTCATGTGTTAAAGAAGTCATCAAATTTTGTTTGCGAATGTTTTAGCAGCCATAATAGGAAAATGTTCGAAATTTAAAGATGTAAAAATATTTTATAATACCCTTAACGCGTTATGTAGTTAGGGACAGGTGTTTTTCGCGAAAATATTTATAGTCATACTAGACACAACTACAACATTTTTTAGTTATTGACCGCGAGTCTACGTGAGAAGACATGTTCTTATTTGATTGGGCCATCATAATAAAGTACACCGATACTGAACGCCCCTGATTCGCGGACATTCACTTGAGGCACGTGTCATTTAAAATCATCCAACCACGAATTTGTATACGAACTAAATGTTTTGGAGTAAAATGGATCCTGAAATCTTTTCGCGAAAAAAAATCTGTCTCTATATATGGTATTAAAATTTGCTTCGATGTTGTTGTGAACTGTATATTTATACAAGTTCCACTTAAAAGATCTAGTGATGCGTATATTGAGAAAGACAAACAATAATAAGAAGATGAAATATAGATCAAATTAACGTTCAATAAAAGTAGATAATACTGACCCGAACTCCGCAGGATTTCAAAGGAACATTGAGGTGTGAACATACATTAGGACATTTTTTGCTTCAAGCTCGTGTGCGTTGGTGGAAAATGGAATAAATATTTTCAGCTCCAGCAACAATATTCGTATCTGATAGAATTTACGCAGAGACCCGGAAATTTCACGAGTTTATTTGAGGACATGCTAGACTCAAAAGGCACGTGCACTTGACTTATTTTTTCAATATGATTGCAGTTTGTAAGACACGCCCAAGTCGAATTTTATCCAATTTTAGCCGTTCCACCTAGTTAGGGGTAAAACTGGGACATCAGCCAATGAACAACTTACAAAGGGTTGTTAGAGACCTGAAGAATTTGCGGATAAATTTTAGGACACGCTAGAATCCAAAACACGTACGTTTATATAACTTAAGCCATTGGTATGCACGGTGAATGACATCTCCTGGAGCACGGTGTCCAATTGTTGCCTTCCACTGTGACAGCAGACAAACAATGTGCATTTGAGTTCAGGGAATTTGCCCATAGAACTGTAGAATCTATCCTGCAGGTCATTGAAGTAGTGAATTTTACAGGTCTCTAAGGACTGTGGAGTCTAGCTTGCTGCCAAATGAATTCGCGAAATTTCATGATCTCTATTTATACGTCATTCTTTTAAATTTTACGTTTTTAATATTTTCTTCGAGTGTGTTGTAAGCTTAAATTCTGAATTATACGAACAAAGAAATAATTATGTTTCACTTCTCTTATTAACTCGTTTGTAACCGAATTAATTTACTACTGCGAATGTTGCAAACTTGTAACATTTTGGTGTGAGCTGTACTAGTGTCGAGGTGCTTCTCACAACTAGTGAACAATGTACTGCGTACACGGTGTAAAAAGTAGGGACACGAAAAGATTTCAAGACCAGTTGTACTCCAAAACCCATATTGGTGCAAGCCATGTTAGCTGCGGCTGGCCAGCGACTCTCGGCACCTGGAACGGTGCCGCCACGAGCCAGCCCCGCTGTCTAGAAAACACTTTCTCCGCCGAGGAAGGTCATGAGGCTAGGCGGGGTAGTATGTAAGGTGGGGACGATAGTGTCTCGAAGCGACGACGCCGACAAGATTAAAAGGGTAATTATAATCCCAGTAGGGCACTTTAGGTCTTGCAGCATTAGGGTCTTCGGATTAAATAATTAAGGCTCATCCAGCCAAGAGCACTCTTTTGCTGAAGTTATTGTAAAGGTTTAATTGCCGTAACTTGGCCTGGTAATAAAGTCATTTAATGAGACGAGTAACAGTGTTGTAGTAGCCAAGGGCTATACATACTTCTTGTAGTAGATCTAGCATTTGTAATAAAGTATAGTGAATATGAGAGAGTGCTTTATCCTCTGGTTATGAACATTCCCCCTTCCTTGCGTGTCCTGGTTCGACTACTGAATTTGTCACAGCAATATATGCTTTTTTGGTTGGGTGATTTTAAACCAGTGCCTCAAGTTCTGTATGCGAATCATGGACGTTCAGTATCACAGTACTTCATTACGATTGGCTCAGTTAAGTAGGAACAAAAGGAAGTTGTGGTTGTGGAACGTAGGATATCGAAGTATAGCATCGCCATAAACAATTTTGTGAAAAACACCTGTCCCTAGTGATAAGTAGAGACGTTGAAGAATTCGCGGATTCATTATGGGACAAGCTAGATTTCAAAACACGTGCGTTTATACAACTTCAGCCATTGGTACACACAGTGTTTGACACATCCTAGAGAACGGTGTCCAATTGTCATCTTCCTTTGTGACAGCAGACAACCAGTGTGCATTTGATATCGGCATATTTTGTACATTACACTGTAGAGTCTAGACTGCAGGTCATTGGAGTCGCGAATCTTTCAGGTCTCTAATAATTAGAGACACCCGATTTTCACGAAAAGATTCCATGACTAGTTGTACTTTATTACATATTAGCTCAGATCCACTTTCGTGATTGGATGATTTACATATTATGCATTTTAGGTGTCTGCTAGCAAATCACAGACATAACAGGAGTAACCTTTTTCTGAGTGACTTGCCAGCGAAGGAAGACAATGTTTCCTAACGGAGATAAGCTATCAATATGCAAAATTAAACTGCTACTATATCCGTAGTGTATTGACATGTAAGAAGTGCGGAAATCTTTTCGCGAAATTAGGGTGTCGTAGTTAAAAGCTGTTCGCGGTAAAGTGAGCACTTTGGAAATTCCTGCTTAAAATAGACTTGTATGCAAGTTGTAAACTTTCCAACATGTGCAAATTTAACATTGTAATGGGTCATGTCTAGGGACCTGCAAAATTCGAGTTATGATTTAAGGGCAGACTGAACTCCAAATTAATGAGCGATTGGCCAACTTCAGCCATTGGCCAAAAATATGTTTGGTTTGCCTCGGAGGACTCTTGAGCCAACAATATAAGTTCAGCTGTGGAGTGGCCATTCTCTTTTGGGGTAAAAATAATTTAAATTGCTCTTGCCCATATATTATGTATATGAATACTGATGAAAAAAAAAATTATATATTCCTTTTATGCTGCAAGGCGCATGCAGTATATGAGAGAGTACAAGAAAAATCCATCATCTCTCCACTAAAAAAATTAATAAAAATAGTCCAACTGGTTGATGAGGTGATGGGTTTTTTTTCCAATTGTAGTTTTGTAGGCGCTAAAATAAGTTCGGAAAAATTAAAGATGGAGTCCCTGGCACGATGAATATATCTGTAAACTCCAAAAACATAAGGTCTCTGACGAGGCATTAGGTTGCTCGTAAACCTTTTGTGTTTTTCAAAAAAGGGTCATATATGTTTATATGTACACATTTTTTATAAATCAGTATATGTATTATGAAGATCCGATCGCAAACCCATAATGAAGCTATAACTCGTGTAATTTTATCGCTTTTAATAAACTTTTTCAAGATCTACATTATCTATCTCTTCAATTTCATCCTCAAGATCAAGAATTTTGAGATCAAAATCCAGGAAATTTGACCCAAATCTCCTATCTAAATCGAGTGCAGTTAAAAAAAATAAAAAAACATTATACCACTTCCTCTTATGGTGGCATTTCCAGGAAAAAATCACATCTTTTTAATCAAATTTCAAGAATAATTAGGTGAATTTCGATATGTAAAATTAAAGTAAATATTTATGTAAATGCCACCAAAAAAGTGTGTCATTTATAATATTTTATAAGGGGAGTGCTCATGGTTTAGATCACAAAATTTGGATCAAATTTGCGTGATTTTAGAGTAAAATTTGTTGTGAATTTGAGGTGAGAGATGAGACCTTGAAAATGTCGAGAAATTTGCTTGAATTTTAGCCTAAATATTGAGTTGCGCTCGGATCCTTATTGTACATCTACTAATCTAGAATTCAAAACACCTGTGTGTATATAACTTTAACCACTGTTCCACACGGTCTTTGACACCTCCTGGAGAATGGTGTCCAATTCTCGCCTTCCACTGTGACAGTAGACAACCAATGTGCGGTTGATATCGGCATATTTTTACATACGACTGGAGAGTCTAGCCTGCAGGTAATTTAACTCGCGAATTTTTCAAGTCTCTACTCATTAGGCGTTTATCCCAAAAGACATCAGTTGAGACCCGAGTAAATTGACGGCTATGGTAAACGTCACAGTTCTGTATACGCCCCAGGCGGTGTCATTTATTCTGTGGTTATTTCCTTCATGATTAGCACTGAATCACAGACTAAATAATAATGCAGAGGTTACTATTCCTTCGAACTCCTGCAGCACCTGCCACCAAAATGGTGTCACTAGCCAGCTACATGTTGGAGTACGGTTCGCCAATCAGAGCATGGTGTCCTACTTGTCAACAGGCACATGAACTAATAACGGAAAAATCTTGAGGGACGAGTAGCCAACCAGAATCCAAGACCTGTTGCCATATTCTCGCCCAGCCAATCAGAGAATGGTTACTCCCACATTAAAGAAACCGGCATGCAATTTCATCTCCATGTACTTATCTATTCAGTGACTTCATAGTGTGAATCAGGTACGGTGTGAATAGCTCGATCTCGTTCTGCACGTGTATTACTGGTTCTCAGTTCTACAGGACGTGTCAGGAAACGAGTGACCCAATCATTAATAGTATAGTCAATTCGCGGTTTATTTGCGCTTTTTGAATCCAAACCTTGAAAAATCACACCACGTATGACGTGTGTGGTAGTCTATTTTATTTATTTCCGTCTATAAATAATAATATTTAATTTATAACTAGTTCGAATAAAAGCAGAGACAAAATGGTTGTGTTGGTAACGCCCAATTAGGAAACATGCAGTTCTTAAGCAGAATGGTATTGCACCGAGTAAGCGCACGAATACGGTGCATTGTCCTGTTGGTATAATTTTCCGAACTTGCTTTAGCTTTGTTTACATGGGGCGGAGGAATATCCTGGACGTAGAACTTTGGCAGGACTTCAGAAGAGTTGGAAGTTCTCGCGAATGGACTACAGCAAGAAATTACAAGTGTTTAAATTGTATCCCAGCACCACTTGAACTCACGAAATTCTCCAGTCTCTACGCATCATCAAATGCTGCGGCAAAATGTTTTGACAGTGTGACGCCCTCTACCTCTCGGGTTTCGGTTTTGTCAACACTGCCTCACTGCAACTTATCAACCCAAACAATACGATTTAAATTTACTCTAGGTAGTGGGCCCTCGTTAAATAGTTTCCGTTTTCTGACCCGATGCCAGCAAGCTTATCATAAAACACATTCTCATTTACATACCATATAAGCAATGCCAACTTTCACTATAAATGTTTACAGGTTTTCCTGAATTTAAAAAAGTACCGCATCACTTAAACATTTGGCCATATTATTTCTACTGTGCAAACTGCATTTTATTTACATACGGGATTACAAATGCTTGATCATTTTTCTATTCTACTCAAAAGTCCATAAAGAATTACTTTAAACTTCTTCCACTACACAGGCCATAAAATTCTAGAAAACATTTTGGCTGGAGAGTACGTTAAAATGTTTAATCACTGCAGCACCAAACACATACTTTTATAAATAGCTATTAATACAGTATTAAGGCAAATAATATCTGCCATAATTCATATTACAGTTATTTTTCTGCAAAATAGGAGCGTCGCAGCTTGTTTAAGCGGCATAAGTAGCTCCGCGCAAACTGTTCGGAAATACGTTAACTTTGATAACGCTGCCCTAGGATTATTACGGGCACTACAATAAAACGTCAACTTCATACATCGATAGTTAAAATATTCGTGTCCCGAGAGCGGCAAGGTACCGCCTCAGCATGTACACAGCAGCCCCATTATCCTAGGCTGCACTGCCTCGTGTTGCTCGATGATGTGTAGGCCGGCGCGAACAGCTGATGCACTGGCTGCGCCGTACAATTCCGCCACGAAAAGCAGACAAAGAGATCTCCATTGCAAAACACTCGCACTGCAGGATGTGGTTAACGGCTTCGATAGGAAACACAAGCGGCACATGCCATGGCGTCGGCTACCTCCAAACACAAGTTTACAACGTAATGAACAAGCCAGTTGATATCAAACATAACGTGAAGACGTAGCGGGTCTGTTTAATCCGCTGGCTAACGGACTCTTTCTTGTTGCGTACGTTATCATTCACCGGCGCGATCGCCCATGGCATAATTACAGCGTTACCGACAGTCCCAGTCGCTATCGCACCTCAGCACTGCCTGCCCGCCGCAGTGTAACAGCTGACCAATCGACAATACTGGGCGCTCACTACGCCACTTAACCGCGACCACGTACCGAAGACAGCTACCTCGCGACTCCTACCACACGCCTGGCTTCGTCGTCACCAAGCCCGAACGCCACGACCTCAAGCGGCGACTCCCCTAACAACTTACAAGTATAGGCTATTCACAGTTAAATGAGCACAATTGACAATACTGGGAGCTCACACCGCCACTTAACCGCGACCACGTACGGAAGACGACACTCTCCGTCGACAGCTACCTCGCAACTCCTACCACACGCCTGGCTTCGTCGTCACCAAGCCCGAACGCCACGACCTCAAGCGGCGACTCCCTAACAACTTACAAATATAGGCTATTCACAGTTAAATGAGCACAATTGACAATACTGGGAGCTCACACCGCCACTTAACCGCGACCACGTACGGAAGACGACACTCTCCGTCGACAGCTACCTCGCGACTCCTACCACACGCCTGGCTTCGCCGTCACCAAGCCCGAACGCCACGACCTCAAGCGGCGACTCCCCTAACAACTTACAAGTATAGGCTATTCACAGTTAAATGAGCACAATTGACAATACTGGGAGCTCACACAGCCACTTAACCGCGACCACGTACCGAAGACAGCTACCTCGCGACTCCTACCACACGCCTGGCTTCGCCGTCACCAAGCCCGAACGCCACGACCTCTAGCGGCGACTCCCCTAACAACTTACAAGTATAGGCTATTCACAGTTAAATGAGCACTTTTGAAAGCCCTGCTTAAGATCTACTTGTTTTGCACGTTGTGTGTTATTCCGCCTTATACAAGATTAACATTGTCACTGGCCTCATCACTTTATTAATGCGTAGGTCGATTTATATTGTGAAATTATTAGAAAAGTAAAAATATTTTACAAATATGCTCATTTATACACTTCCATGCATTAAAAGAAACAGAAAGCCAAATAAATAATTTAAGTTATCACAAATTTTTATTTAACACTTTTTATTCGATGTTAAGATGTGGAACTACTTCCCATCTATCGTTACCAACTTACTGGATGCATGTCACTCAGTGCGGCTGTTAAAATATGTGCTGGCAGGAGCAATGAAATCTTTCTATGGTTGATTTCAAAAGTGCTCACTTTACGTGAACAGCCTTTACCATATATTCACGACGTCTAACACACATGATATCAACATAAAATATAATATTGATAAAACTAAAAAATTAATTAATCAAAGTAATAGCATAGTAAAATAGCTGTACATAACAGGCCAGCCTTTAAAAACAAAATAAAAAATTACAAGATTAACGTAAAATCTTAAAGAGTGGTTGTTACCAACCTTGGCACAAAGTAATTAGACACTGGAAAATCAAGTGACGATCTCGTCGTCACAACGTTCGGGCATAGAAAATCACTGTCGACAGTCTTAAGGTGAAATGACTTTCGGTATGCTTAGAACTAGTGATTTTTAGCGGAAAAAATACGATTACACGGTAGACTTCAATATTATAGCACTCAACCGCAGTTTTTCGATTGCCATTGGTTGCTGTCTGCTTGAGAAAGCATTTTCATATTTTACTAGGCCACTAAGAATACGACAACATCGGCACGGCTCCTACGTGATTCGTGTGCAGACAGTTAACACATTTCAAAAAGTAATTTAGCCAATCAAGATAGGCAAACGACCCTACGGTGTTTTTAAATACGACATGTGTTGAAATCATTCCGCGAAATTTCTCTACCCCTAAAAATGCTTTACAAACTATCTCTGAAAGAGCGCCGTATATTTCAAGATTTAATTTCGACACGGCACGTTTTAAATGGGTCGCTTTTCGCGAGCGAGTTAACACAGTGGCTACAAAATGGCTTTTAAGTGCAGAGGACACGGGTTTGACTCCCCAGTCGGCCATCCTGATTTTGGTTTCCCATGGTTTTCCGAAAAAAACATATTCCAAGCGATTGCTGAAACGATTCCGTAAACACAGGCTATGGACGATTCCTTCCTGTTTCCTGATTGTCAGCGATTCTAATGACTTAGCTTTAAAGCTTACCTACCTTATTGCGAGACAATTGAAAAATGAAAGACTTCAGTTGCCTGAATATTGGCCTTTACAATCCTATATACGATCGTGCATCTATGACATCTACCATTGGTTGCTTGTTGTCACAGTGGAGTATAACAACTGGGCTTGTATTTTATTGCACAGTGGTGTGGCCTGTCCTGAAGGGATCAGGTCACGCAATAAGAGAGATGGTAGTAGCTAGATAGATAGAGCACTCCAGTATACAAAACACTACGTTTAGTTAACTCACAGCCACTATAGAGTTTCTTACATGAACCGCCCACGGCGTTACTTTACACGTAGTATCATCAGTATCAAGCTCACTTACGGCAAGACTAGAATTACGATATTTAAGGTGTTCACTGACACTGATGGAGTCCAAGTTATGCCACGAATATCATTAATACGTCGCGACCTAGGGCGCCCTACTAGAGGTACATTTACCCTGGTATTTCGCGTCGCCGTCTGGAGTCGAAGTGGGACCACGGGCCTGATGGTCCTCTCCGGGAGTCGTCCTTCTGGCGTCTGGATTCAAGATGGCCACGAGCTTATATAGAGCCGATTCCCTGCCTCAATACCTTTCCATGGCGGGGGTGTTTTCAAAACAGCCATCCCGCGCCATCCTGCGCTCTCGCACGTCGCCTGCCAGCCGTGACTACTGGTGACCACGCCATGGCCCCCCGTTGCCACGAAACTCATGCGCCCCCGCATGAGAGTATGGGGCCGCCCGAAGAAGAGGAAGGTACTGAATGAGGCCGGGTCAGTGAAGAGTTGTTCGGCTCTGCGGCGAAGGGTTGGCCCAAGTCCCATCAGTATGGGGTTGTGGTATGCCACCGGAAGAGGTCTCTCTTGTGAGCGGCAGCCATCAGGGTTTTATTAAAGAATGTCCATCGCGTACTTATTTCAATTTCTCCCTAGGGCGCTGTCAGTCGCGAGGTTAGGGATATCGTTTACATTTATGCCAAAAGACGTTATGTCTGAAAATGTAAGAGTACCATTGGAAAAATTAAATTTGATTTTATAGATACACATTAAAAATTGTTACTTACATTATTGTAGCTTGAATAATTATACATATTGTACACTTACTGGTACGTTCTTATGTACTGATAAGTTTAAAAATATGAACAAATAGAGAAAAATGTTACCGCTACACTCAATTGTACGTTGTGACGTACTGATATATGGTAACTTTGAAAACAAGTGAAGATTATCACACATTTGCACTTAATTGTACAGTGTGATGTTGTCTTTTGTAGTAGAAATTATACATGTACAACTATGATTTCATCTTTGAATTAGGCTACTTTAGATTGTGTGTGCCGGCACAATGTTATTAGGCCGCTATGGTTTCATGTAATTAAGGAAATTGAAGGAAGTGCACTCGGCTCCGTGAAATATGTAAGCTACCACATGAAATTATGTTAATCAAAGTAAAATACACAGGCCCCGACCGCTTAAGGTATGTGGAAAAGAGGAAAAATACGTGCACTATTTATGAATTAAAAGTCCACCATAGTGTCATACGAAATGAAACTAATGTCTCCAGACTTATTTCATGAAACCGTCAGTAAAGTTCAGTTAATTATAATTTTATACAAGGATTACCCTAAGAATTTAGGAATGAAATTTAACTGGCAGTCTTAATTCGCAAGATTTACGAAGTGCATTAAATAAAATGGTTTCTCATCCAAACAAAGTAATTTCTGTGCCTATCTGCGTATAATTAAAATTCATAAAAATTTTTCGCATATTTACAAATGCCCTAGTATTTCACAAACACATTTAACTTTGATCTATATGGCGTTTTCGTAGTACGGGAATTCCCGCCAGAGGTGCTCTCGTAAGAATGCTGACTGTTACTACCCAAACAAGACCAGTTACCTTGTCAGCTGAAAGAATGCGCTGTCGTCACAGCGAGCGAATTTGCGGCGTGCAAACCGTTTATAACCCGCGAAAATTTTCGTAAAGCTATTGTGCCGGCTGGGGCATATTGCTGTTTTTGCCATCTTTTCTTTAGCGTGAAAAATACTTCTCTCAATGCGTGTTTAATTGCTTGTTTGCACTCTCAGAATAAACTTTTTTTTCTACTGTAAGAAATTATTATTTACTGACTCTATTGCACATCTTTATTTACATTATCTTAAACAGCCTTCTCCAGCCGATAGATATGTTGACTAGCTTATAATAAAGCAATCCTAGGCCTACCATTAAAGCCACAATAATGGACAAAGTTGCGTAATTGAAATGTTCCTGGGACATAACTGAATTAAGTTACTTTGACTTGATACATATTCTACATTCGGCAAATTTGCATATAACATTTTACAATCTTTATTGAGCGTTTCATTGATGGAATAGAAGGAGGTAACTTCCATTAGAGATAATTGTGTTCCCTCAAATTGGCTTCTCTTAAGCCGATAAATAGGTAAAATAGAGCGGGCAATAGAATAATAAATAAAAGAATTGGGAATTGTCTGGCTGAGAGTTATATTATCGCATCTTAATGATAAGGTGCCAGAAGGATTAGTAATTACATTATGATGTGGCTGAATAGCCATAATCTGTATTTGATTGCTAACAACGTATGTGAATTTGAAAGAAACCGCAATCTTACATCACTAGTTTCGGTGGCATGTTTAGATATTAAATACATACCCATAAGTTGATTCTTCCCGTAGGTCACCGCCCTTGTGGTATGAGTAAACATGTTAACGGAAATTATTTCATTTGGCAAGTCAATTGTGCATGCTTCATTTAGAAAGATATAAGTTATTTTTGTGGCTTTGAAGATCTGCCACGTGAACTGTGTACTTTTAAGGGGTTCTTGTACTTTGATCATTATTTGTATTGGTGGAAAAGAACATTCTGTTATACGAACAGAATAATATGTTATGATATTACTAATTGTAATGCTGTATTTGAGATCCATTTGGCTAATTATTGTTTCCAACATTAATAGTTCTCTCAGCAAGAGTGAACTTGATACAGCTTGTAGCAGTAAAAGGTTGTTCTGACACACCTGTATATACGTATTCAAGCCGATTTCATTAATTATATTATTAATTAACTGTAGAATTATTCCTACCTTCATCTGACTTTGCACTTGTGGCATTTCAATTTCCTTTTGCCGTGCATTAAAATAACTTGTTAAAGATTGAAATTGATTTGAAATAGAATTAATTTCCATTTCAACCAGATTTTTAATTTCAATCACGCAATGGGTGGTGAGATTTAAATTTCTTATTGACGTTCGGACGTTATTCTGTACCTCATATATTTGTACCGCTAACGTCTCCTCATTAGATAGCAACGACTTTAAATGACGTGCAATCAAGACGACGCAAACAACATGTTGCAACGTCGCCAAGGAAGGTGACGGATCTTTGTTATTATTTTGGGTGAGGAAACTTCAGAAAGGCATTGGTTGACAACATTCACAGCCGTGGCATTAAACATGTCCCTCAGCTTGTCTGCGTTCCTGCAGACTGTGTAATTTCGAACAGCACAGGCGCTGTGGAACCACTCGTCGATGTCAGCCGGTGTCCTGGGTTCTTGCAGTGGCAGCGTGAATAGAAGTGGCACAGTTTCTTCATACTAGATCTGCGGCGTCAGCTATGTGAAGTAGACACCGTGGTGTGTCTTAGTGGCTCCGCCTCTGCAGTCGCTGCGAACCCCAGCACAAGTAGCAGAGCGCTGAGTTTGGCATGGCACATCTCGGAACTGGGTTAACCTTGGTTCAAAGTCCTCCCTGTGACATAAAGGCAGGTGTCAATGTCTGACATTGGCGATTTGGATATTCCTTGTGCTCACTGTGTCTATTTTATTTAAGCCTCTCATACGAATCTCCACAGCTATCGCGGAGGGCACTAATATATCGTGAGTTTCATATGGCCCTTGGTATTTGAAAGAGAATGCCTTGTGGCATGCGTGCATTTTTACCCATACGAATTAGCCTATCTTTAGATCGTTGGGTTGGTTGTTGGTATCAAATATTTTCTTTTGTCATTGTTGGGGCGCAATCAGGTTTACACGCGCTTGCTCACGGACCTGTCTGAGGTGTTCACCCCAATCGTTAGCGCGGAGGAAGTATGAGTGGCTAATAACACAGGAGGGCTGTGTAGCTTCAACTCCACGAAGAAGGAAAAAAAAGGGATGAATTTAGTACTGCTATTTACGGTCGTATTGTAATTAAATAAAATATCAGATACGTAACCGTCCCAGTGTGTGGGATCGTCGCTGGCACAGGACGTAAAATGTTGAGAAAGAATTTTGTTGACGTGTTCCGTCAAACTGTTGCATGCCGGGTAGTATGCGGTGGTCTGGAGTTTTTTTATATGTAGTTGACGAAGGAGTTCTGACATGATTTCACTGTCGAAAGATGTGCCTCTGTCCGTAAGGATGGATTTTGGGCAGCCAAACTGTGGAATAATGTATTTGACGAAATTCGTACAGGTTGTCGCGTCTATGGATTTTACTGCGCGGGCAACAGCATAACGGGTGGTCAATTCTGTCATTACGAGTACTTATCTGTTGCCGCGTGCTGACGTTTGTAATGGACATTTTAGCATCAAAGCCACACGATCCGTGAAGAGGTGGAGGGGGGGGGGAATGTTATAGGCATCATTTGGCCAATTGGTTTTATGATTAGACGCTTGAATGCATTGGCAAACGGGAGAGTTCTTTATATAATCCTCTATGTATTTATTCACGGTGTCCCAATAATATGTTGTTTTAATTTTTTTTTAAGGGTTTTGAACAGACCGAAATGCCCTCCGCCTAGGAGGGCGTCGTGATGCGCTGTAATTATCTCGGGAATATAATATTTCGGTACTAGAGTAAGTTTTCTTTTGTTTCATACAGATTTCTCCGTTTCCGCAGATAGCGTATCTTCTGGCGAGCCATCGGTATTTGGGTGCAGCATTGTCTGGATCTCTTAATTCTACGTTTACTTGCTGGATATAGGGGTCGTTAGCGTACTTAGCGAGAAACGGTGACACTACCTGACAATAATGGGCGCTAGGAAAAAATGAGAGTCGTCTTCGACTTAAACATATTCCTGTTCATGAATATAAACTGGGAAGTAAGACACCTTTTCATTGTTGCTATAAGCAATTATAATGCGACAGTGTAATCGGTGGTCAAGGCATGTGGTATTTATTTTATTTTAATAGCTTTGCACGATTAAGTCTAGATTGACGTTAAAAACAGGGTGACCGTTTTTTTCAATGGCCTGAAGAAGCAGATACTCGTCGTTAATGATCATTTTAGCCACGCGAGCTTCGTCCGTGGTGTGGAGATCGTGTTTAATCAGTTGTTCGATCTCGGCCCAGTTTGTTGTGATATATTTTGAAATCGCGTTCTTCATTTCGTTATCTTCGGTAGGGTCCCGTAGAAGTGATTCCGCTAATGCTTGGTAGACTGTAGGACACAATAGGAGATGACATTTTGCCTTATAAGTTGTATTGTTAACAGTAATAGTTGTAGGGACAGCTGCTCCTGCTGTGGGTATACGGCTCATCGCATCTGCGAGCGTGTTAGTGTGATGGCCATTTTCTGGACGCACACATTGTGTTCTGCCCTTGCTACTGGTGATCACACCAGCAGTTATAATATAATTTCTCAAATAGACACAATGTTTGTGAAACCATGTTACATCTGTCGTGACACATTAGTTGGTTCTCAGTAATTGCGCGACCTCACTGGCCGATGGCCAGCCGATAATATTCGTTGCAGAGTAGAGTAAGAGTTTTCCGGTGTAGCCAGACACGACTGGACTATGATAAGTGTAAATACAGAGAACAACGCTACTGATATTGCTGTAGTGGAGAATATGGTCAGCTCACTCCCAGCTAGCTTTTATTTGCAGTAATTTTGTGCCGTCGTCAAAAGGCCAACGGGTAGAGACCTGAAAAATTCGAGAGTATAATAACCTCCATCCTAGAATCTACAGTCTTATGTACAAATATGTCGATATCAACTGCACATTGGTTGTCGGCTATCACAGTGGAAGGCGACAATCGGACACCGTTCTCCAGGAGGCCAAACACTGGGTGGACCAATGGATAAAGGTATATAAACGCACGTGCTTTGAATTTTAGCTTGTTCCAAAATGAATCCGCGAATTCTTCAGATCTCGATCAATGGGATATATGACTGTGCATGATGATTTCAGTTTTAATATTGCGAGGCCATCTTGTCAGACACCCCCTGCATATATCTGAAACAATAATTTATCAGTATTCTACAGGATAGTTAAGTAATACATAATGAAATTACTTAGCGTTGTCTTTGATATGAGTGCATCCGTTCGTTAAACGGCTGTGCGATGTTCTGCAACGGGCCATGCGTCTGATTCGCTACTGCGTGTTGCGAAAGATTCCCTATTGGCTGGTCTGTTGGCTGTTAAGTAAAGATACCAGATGCTGATTATCGAACGGCTGGTTAGTGATGCCATTTTGCTGGCGTATGGGGGTAGGAGATCGTTGTCGCGTATCCTTAACCCTTTAATTCGCACATTAATTTAATATTTCTGGTGCTGCAAACAACACATTTTTTGGTTCATGGTGTACTTAAGTTGGCAAATAATATGTTTCGTTGATACAACCTACGAGCTGCAGACGTTGTGTTTAGTGGTCGCAGGTATGAACCATTCATCACGTAGAGCAGAAGTACGGTTTAAGAATCATTTACTGCCTGGGAAAACCATTGGTCACTGAGCCTCACAGTGTACTGCACCGACCAAACATAACCTTTCTCTGCAACACGTTGACAATCCTCACTGAATGTGAATGAAAGGGTTAAATAATTTGTTACATAGTTGAAAGCCGCTGACACACTATTAAATTTTTTGCTTCCAACTATATTTGACAAAACAATTTGAGAACAAAATACGGCCATAAAATTATTCCTTCCAACAAATTTGATCAAATTATCTTGAATGTGTACGAAAATGTGTCACATTGTAAACATTTTTTTTTGGGTGAATCTTATTTGAAATATTATTTAAACATTATTTTAATAGTGAGTTACTGCTTTTGTTTTTCCATGCGCTCCATTACAGAAAGAAACGTAAGTAATATTGTAATTTATTTTCGTTTCTTTACTAAATTAAAATGTTATCTTTAACATATGTTCCCTGCACAATGAAATAAACGCCTCTGAGATCGTAATATTGTGGGCAATAACCACATAAAATAGCATTCATGCCCAGGCAGCTTCTACATAAATTAGTTTTGTAATAACTTACTTCGTTTCCAGCAATAATTGTTGGTTATTTTAAGTTTCTTGGCATCCATTTTTGTCGTGCACGATTCTGATTGCCTGAGATCATAAAACATCAAATAAATTTTACAACCGGTCCAATTTTCAAATGGTTGAAGGAAACTGAAACCATCCAACTTTCTCAGACAAAAAGGGCGGCGTTTATGTACGATTCGATGACGTCATATTTGTCCGAGTTTAATTGACCGAACTTATTGGAAGCAGTTTGACGGGGATAATTTGATGGTGTGACAGTGGCTCGAGCGATCACGCTGCACAGTTTCATCACTTTGCGAACATTCGCGTTTACCGTCTCGCCTCGCGGTAATGGTGTAACCATGTCGCTCGCCCTTCTACCCGCGTGGTATTTCCGGACAGGTTGCCGAAGCACGCCCTCCTGTTTACGCCCCGCCAGACACGCACGAGAGGTAACCCTCGCCGATCGCGGCACACGGTGTCGCCTTTTAGGGGTACCTGCGGAATGGGAGTCGCGCCTTATTGATTGCCGAGCCGACGTCTCCGCAATTGTAGCCCGAGCGTGTGAATAGGCGTGGAAATCGGGCCGTGAAAGAGGGGTGGAAGCGATTCTGCCTCTGTCGTCGTCAACTCCAACGTCAGTTGTTACTTCTCTCTCTCTCTCTCTCTCTCTCTCTCTCTCTCTCTCTCTCTCTCTCTCTCTCTCTCTCTCTCTCTCTCTCTCTCTCTCTCTCTCTCTCTGATGCCAGTAGCCGCAAACTCGCGATTCATCCTGACGTACATAGGCATTCCACGGTTAACTGGGCCCTTTTAAATTCCCTGCTTTCTATCTGCTTTCTCCTCCTCTTTTTGTATCAATCCGCCGTGTGTGAACGAGTGAGCCGGTGGAATGATTTGAGCAGGCATTTTCGCTTCACTTCACTCCTTTTGCGTTATAATTTCGGATCCACATTTATTACTAGAGACCTGAGAATTTTGGGGGTTCATTTCTAGACAAGTTGGAATTCACACACTTGTATGTTCACGTTACTTTTGTAACTGGTCGACGTGTTGTTTGACACCTCCTGGATATAAATGAGCCAATAACAAACATACAATAGATGGGGCACCACCGCCTTTCACTACCACAACAATCAGCCAATAAACAGTTCATATCTGTATGAGAGTATATAAGACTGTGAAGTCTAGCGTATAGGTCTTTGAACTCGCGAATTTCTTGGGTCTCTAGTTATTACTGACAATGTACGATTATGGAAGATTTACATGTTTCTAATTGTTTATAATTTTACCCCGTAATTTTAATTGTGTTATCTGCTTGTTGAAAAAAGCTGATAAATTTATGACGCGAAAACGAAGAATTTCTGCAAAAGGTGTCAATCCGAGCCGATGAGGGCGACCGAGGTGAGTATGGAGTAGCGCCGGAGTGCAGGGGTAGGGGGAAACGGAAGATCCCCGAGAAGACCCGCCGATCAGTGACATCGTCCGGCACGATTGCCCCTTACGAAAATCCGAGAGCGGCCCGGCCGGGGATTGAACCCGGATCGCGTTGGTGGGAGCGAGCATGCTAACAGCTCAGCCACTGTGGCCCTTCCGCCATAAGTAAAATTTACACTTCCATGGGCCTCGCGACTTTGTTCATGTGCCAATCAAGTGAAAACGGGAAATTGTTAGGAACCGAAATGTGTTGACGTTAGTCTATTCCCCGTATCTTCACAATTTTCGAATGTAAATATGCAATTAATTACAGGCGTTTTACACCTGTGCTGTCATAAACCTATATTTTTTTTGTTAGCACTTTGGGTTCTACCTACATAATATTATGTCGCCTGGATTGAAATTAATTGTAGGGAGTTTGCCATAATATTGTGGCTCCGTATTGTTTGAAGAGACAAGGGAAGTAATTACTTCACCAATAGATTTCATAGGTTTCTATGCGACGTAATATTACCTCAGAAACACTCAAAAGTGTAAATTTCTCACATGAACTGGACGGATGTTACATTGTTCTAGGTAGGAAAGAACATTTGATTTGGCCAGTTCCAAGTCGGCATTGCATTGGTAGAGATCCATCCAGTAATGAAGCTCTAAGAGTGTACTAAGCATGACCGATGTCTTGTGAACCAATAGGACGATTGCAAATAGGAGCACGGAGACCAACAGAACTGATGGTCATGCAGCCGTGAATAAGAGACGGCCGACTGCAGTGGCGGATAAAATATTTTTTTTATTGGATGTAGCCAAATAATTGCGTGAAATAAACACATTTACGATAGTTTGCTATTTTTATTGCGCAATTGACCATAATTAAGGAAGATGGGAAAGTTTCCGTAGTTGGCCAGGATTGAACTGACATACCTTTTCCACGTCTAAGCCGTCATCTTACATCTGCGCTACCAAGCCTACATTTTAAAGTGCGACGAAAATATATTTATTATACTGCGTATCGAAACAATGAAGTTTTAAATGGTTTGACCGTGCTTTTCGTTGTTGATTTAATTGATACCGTTAGGGAATACTAAATATCAGTTCACTCTCTTCGCCACATTATATGCAGTTTAAACAAGTGCATTACCGTTTTTGGTTTAAACCTTCAAACAGAGCGCTGTGATGGCTATATGAAAACGAAATGAAAGACCTAAAAACGGAATGAAAGGATGAATGTTCATATTACCACGTAAAATGGTATTTTGAAAGATGAAATACATTTTAGGAAGTATTTTTATATATTTTAGTAGTTGATTCGTTGTTATTAAACTTCATTCAAGTCTTTTGATGGCACTTTATAACTGACCAATCAGTGAAAAATTAACCACTGAAAAAACACTGAAAAAAATTACTGATGAATAAGTGAAAAAGTCACTGAATCAATAAGTTAAGGAAATCTGGCATTTATTTGCACTGATTCATTAGTTAAATTCAGTCAAGTGACTTGTGAATCAGTTAGTTACTGTTGACTGATTGAAACAGTGGAATTCTCACTGATTAAGATTTAGAGTGTATTTTAATTAATTCGCTGCTGACTTAACAGCGAGCCAGTATGCCAGTGTGCACGGTATGTATGTAGCATATGTGCAGTTAATAATTGTGACCGTTTTTTTCAAACGTTGATTTGAAAATACTGTGTTTATGTGAACAAAATATAGTGAACATGGGTCGGTTTGGACTTCAATGTGTATATCTACCGCTCTAATTTGAATGCTGGCAGCTTGTCTTGGGCAGAGATATTTCCTTTCATGACTGCGCCAATCAAGGTTAATTTACTACAACACTACACGCCCGTGATTCGCGGGCAGACAGCTAAGGCGCGTAACATTTCAAATAATGCGATCACGAAATTGGTCTCAGTTAAAGTGTCTTTGGAGTACAATTATTAGTCGTGGACTGTTTTCTTTTAGACTAGGACTACTCAGTCCCTTCCCGCCAAAAATGTAAACTAATATTGTTGGTAACCTATTCCGTAGTATTCATGCGCTGACAAAAAACATTGTTATACAGAAATACAAACGTAATTCACCACGAAAACCAAAAGAAGACAAACTCACAAAATTATATATTTTATAAAACTTTATAGAGTTAGTGTAAATTGTTCTTAAATCTTTGCACTTTCACTGTAAATATTTTGACACTGTTGACGTCAAAATAAGCACATTTGAGGGCAGAATTTTTTTTCGATGATTTTACTTTAAATTCAGATAAGTGGGAAACCACTGATACGTTGTAAAATTCCACATCTAACCAAAAGGAAACCACATGTTTGTTCACAGAAACAATGTTTCTGATAGAATAAGTGGCGGGCAACTGCGATCGGCGTATTGGATATTGTTTTTATTGAATTGAGGCAATCAATTGCGAGAAATAAACATATTTTCGGCAGTCACTGTTTATATTATGCAATTTAACGTAATATAAACAAGAGGGAAAAAAAGGCGGTGACAACGATTCATGCACACAGTATCTCGCTTACAGGCCGTAAGCTCATTCATTTCGTTACCATGCCAAGCGAGAGAATATGTGTATTTTAATTTTTATCGAAAATATTTATCTTTTACGTGTAGGTCCTTTCTTTTTGTTTTTAACTTATTTGGTAACATTAATATTGTTAAAACACATGGTACGTATGAATGCACTCACTTCAACAAACTTAATGCAGTTTAAACCTTCAAACAGAGCGATATGATTATTACGTGGAAACGAAGTGGAAAAAGTAAAAACCAAATTACAGACTTCATGTTCATGTTGCTTCTTAAAATAGTATTGTAAAATACGAAAATATATTTTGAAAAAGTATATATTTAACGGTTTTATTAGTTTATAATCGTTACTTCATTTGATACAGAATGTTTAATTGATCCATCAATTAAGAAAAAATCACTGAAAAACATTGGATGGAAAGGGTTTGAAGAAACACTGGAAAAGTCACTGAATAAATAAATGAAGGAAAATTTTCATTTTGTCGCAAATCCGTCTATTTGATTAACTGAAGTGATTGTTGAAGAAGTCAGGTTCTGTGAACTGGTTCAAATTGAGTGTAATTCATAAAGTGTTATATTAATCATGAACATCTTATAGCCCGGTTAGTATTGTATAATTCCTACCCGTTCAGCAGCGGTGATGAATCGCTGTTCAATGAGTGTTCGAAATGACTTAACGTTGTGTGTAGGGGGACGAAAATTTCACGATTCATTGTAGGACAAGATAGATGTCAAATGCGTGTACATTACTGTCGTGTTTGCAAATTAATCACAGTTTATTAGACACACCCAAGTGAACTCTGGGCCAATGACATACTTGTAAGGAAACGTCCACCGGATCACATGCCCTCTGGTCTGAGGTAACACTTACTGGTTACATACTGAGTCAGTAGCCAAGGTACATACAGCTGAGGCTTGAGAGTCATAGAATCGTGGAATCTAGCCAACGGGTCTTTTAACATGAAAATTTCCTTTCCCTACCTGTTTATATTTAGGGCCGAGAAAACTTCGCATTTTAAACGACGTTTAGGCTAGACACCATGGTACTATGTATTTTCGAGCCTCAGCTCTCTCTGGCTTTTACTAAAATGAAGTCTCGAAATTTTCCAGTTCCTAGTTTTATGTAGATCCGCCTTTTCGCAAGCCTGTATGATTGCAACACTGTGCGAAAAGAAGCAACGACTGTTTTGGCAACCCGCACAAAATATCATCATATCACTAAACTTATCATGTCGCGTAATATAAAACGGCTTCAGGCTATGTTTCGCAAAACTCTGCTTACTCGAGCAGAGGTCATTTGCTTATTGGTGTCAAAGCTCATTCTTCCATTCAGCTCGTCCACAGATAACTATGCCACCCAAGTGCTGAATGTATGTACCTATACTATATAGGTAGCAATAGTGAAATTTCGCGAAATGATTTCAAGACGATTTATATTTCAAAACACGGTAGGGTCGTTTAGCTATCTTGATTGACTGGGTTACTTTTTGATACGTGATAACTGTCTCCACAGGAATCACGTAGGAGCCGCGCCGATATTGCCGATTTATGAGTGACTCGGTCAAATATGAAAACGCATTCTCAAGCAGACAGCAACCAATTGCCATAGACAAAATGCTGTTGAGTGATTTTTTATTGATATCTACGGTGTACTCTTAATTTTTTCGCAAAAAAATCACTAGCTCCTTACAAGATGACTCACGTGGAGTTACCGCCACTAACAGGACTTATTTCTTACATAATTTGGAGCAAAATATATCATACACATGTGGGTCCTGTTCCCAATATTTACACAGTAATTTGGAAATCAGGATTGGCCTAACCACCCTACAATGGAAAGGAGTTTTCAACACTGTTTAAGGATATTCCGTTATCAGTGAGACGTCGTATTATCTTCCAGCATGATGGTGCACCTCTGCACTAGCGCTGTTCGATATCATAAAAATTTAATATCGATATTTTTCCCAACAGTTATTCGGTATTTTCGATATATCGATAATACCGAAATTCTCGGCGATACCGAACTTATCGATAATACAGAAATAATCAATAATACCGAAAATATCGATATTGCTTAAATTATGTACTTTCGAAAGTCTCCATATTGTATTTCAGGTGTGAACATTAACGTGTACGTTTTTTGAATATAAAACTCGCAAGTTTTAAACGTTAATAAGTATTTACAAAATTTCATTCTGTTGTATGTGTAAATACTTGCCTGTGTAATAAATATGCTTCCAATTATGAATAAAATTCTAGGCGTTTCGTAGACGTCTGCAGCAAATTTCCAAGGTGTATGCATACAGGTAGTATTACAATTACAATCCGCATTTCCAAGTTATTGCAAACCCCCACTGAATTGTATTTCTCGTTCTTTTGTTATCAATGTGTATATTTCAAACACATATTAAGGCACGTATCGAGGGACGGGGAACGAATGCCAGCTTCAGTGTAATGCCGCTTTAGGTACGATAAATAAATGCAACAAATCCCATAACAACATCCCTAATTTGTTTAGAATTTTCCAGTGACGTGATAAAGCAATATCCCAAGGCTATTGGTGTGATTTGAATACATGTGAAATCGAGAGGAGCCGAACAGATAAACATAACCTGAGGATACCGAGGTGCAAGAATTTCTATATTCCTGCATTTTTGTCTGCTCTACAATCTGTACTCAAATTGTACAAATACGAAAAACATAATTTTATTTGGCATATTCGTGGGTATTAGTTTACGTTCGAAACAACACACACTTGCTGCCTTGCTGCTCTGCCGAGCCACCAGGGTCCAACAATATTTCTGCGCCACCTTTCATTTTATTCCTGTAAATAATACGCGCCCGCTAATGATCCTGTTAATTACTCGTTCCCGGCTAAGGCCATGTTTCAGCGTTTAAATTCGTATGGCTTCAAGGCACAAAACGATGACACAGAAATAAATAAAACATGATTTAATGGTTATTTGTTTTCTTTATGCATAACCATAGACGTTGTCGTGACGTAATACATACAACACCACGCACCGCATTTTTCACCGTCACTAATGACCTCGCTGTCGACGAGACGTTAAGCCCACTTACCTACCTACCTACCGCATTTTTCTGTTGTCACATAGTTTCTGATATTTCCGCCAGAGTGTGCGACCAGTCTAACATGAAGAGGCGATCACCTGTCCGAATAGTTTGACAAAGTACACGACAAGTACGCATCATAGCTACTACGCAAATATGCGTACTTACGCGTATATGCTGACAATCCGTAAACAGTCTTAGCACTTTTGAATGCCCTGCTATTAAGATCTACTTGTATGCACGTTGTGTATTCGTCCTCGTTATGTAAACATAACACTACTATGGACCTCATCATTTGATTTATGCACCGGTCAAGCGAAACTATGAAGTTATTATTATTAGAGAAGGTAAATCTTTTACAAATCTCCTACTTTTTACACTTAGGAGCATTAAAAAAGCACGAAGCGAAATAAACCATTTAAGTTATCACAAATGGTTATCTAATATTCTTAATTCGGCTTTAAAATACGGAACTACCTTCCTTCCTTGATTACCAACTTTACAGGGTGCACGTCACTCAGTGCGCCCTTTTAAATATATGCAGGTAGCAGCAGTGACTTTTTTATAAGGTTGATTTTCAAAAGTGCTCACTTTATCGTGAACAGCCTTTACATTACCTGGTTATTGTCGCTATTAAAGTTACTACAAATAATTGTTCGTGTCCAAGATACGTAGAGGAGTTTTTAAGCCCACGCACACTGAACCATTTGTGTCTAGGGCAAGTTTCTCTGCCGCAGACGCAGTATTTCAGTGCGAAATACTGAACACGCGTACACTCTCGTCACAATAGCGTCTCTGCTTACAGAAAGGTCGGAGGTTATCCAGCGTTAACGAAGCACTCGCAAAGGCTATCGAGGTAACACCCGCCCTTATCATCAAAGAGCGCTGAACGAATCATTAAGAGGTGTAACACACAATCGTGCTGTTTCTATGAAGGTTCGTTTATGTTCCCTCGTGGCTTAACGTGTCGTTGAAAGCGAGGGTAATTAACAGAAGCGACAAGTTAGCCTACAAAGACAGACATGATCATTACCAGGATCAAGAAAAAGAGTAAGAAGTAAGTAGGCTTGGTATAATTTCTGGACTCCAATCCCGGACTTTTTTTGGAAGGGGTCGTTTTTTTAGTAAATGACATAAAAAAAATTTTTTTGTTTATTTATTAATAATTTTTTTTTAAATTTATAGCCACTTTGAAGTTTTTCATTAAACGGGCCCTTTCTTTTCGGGCCCATTCCCAGCTACTAACTGACAATTCACCACGTAATAGATACAACTAAAGTTTTAATCTTTAAACAAACTAACTAAACAACGACTTGTCAACGAGCGCTTGCCAATGTCGACTGTCTGACTGTCTGCTGCTATGTTTTGAAGGTCTAGCTGAGCACATCGCTACATGAAATGTTGCCAACCGCTAAATCAAAACAGAGCAAAATTTCCCGGACGCCCGGTCTTTCACTCAGATATCCGAAAATCCCGGGCATTCGTTAATCCCGGACACTTTCCCGGACACATGCATGAATCCCGGACTTTCCGGGCTAATCCCGGATGTATGGTAAGTCTAGACATAAGGGATCTAGAGACCTGAGTAATTCGCGGATTCATTTTGGGACAAGCTAGAAAATCAAAACACGTGGGTTTTTATAACTTTACCCATTGGTCCACACGGTGTTTCACACCTCCTGGAGAAAGGTGTCTAATTGTCGCCTTCGACCGTGACAGCATACAACCGCTGTGCAGTTGATATCGGCATAGTTGTACATAAGACTGTAAAGTCTAGCCTATATTTTATATATAACATATATATATTTATATATAACATATATAAACGCGCGTGTTTTGAATTCTACGTAGTACCGAAACGAATTCACGGAATTCTCCAGGTCGCTAAATGCTATATGAGTGAGCCAATTAGAATCAAGTTTCCCCGATACGGAATGTTTGTGATTATCGGGCAGACAGAAAAAAAAAGTGAACGAATTCAAATGATCCACACACGAACGTGGCTCTGAAATAAAGTGTTTTGGAACATAATTTTTCCTGAAATCGTTTCCCGAAACAGAGTTGCAACTAATGAACACCATACCATCGCGTACCGAGTTCCCGAGATCGAGAAAAAATTATCTCCCAGCTTATAAAACACTCGAAGGAATCTACAGAAGTACCTTTACTTTTAATTTTTTGCGCTGGGGATCGCGACGGCTCAGCGGCTAGGGTGCTCACCTCATACCAAGCATAACCGGGCTCGATTCCCGGCGGGGCCGTTACCGGATTTCCGCAATTGGCAGTCGTGTCGGACGATGCCGCTGGTTGGAGGGTTTGCTTTAGAGTCTCCCGTTCCCCCCGCCCTGGCATTGCGGCGCTGCTCCATACTCGCCACGCTTCCCTCTCATCGGCTCTCAAGACTTCGATATTTAGAGCCACCCAAATATCTTCACGCACTCACTCTAGTGTTAAATAATGATGTTCACTGACCCTTCTTTTTGACGGGAGTTAGTCAAGGCAGCTTATTTATCTAACCAAGCTAAATTTATTTTCATAAGCCACTCAAAACTCCACGGCTGAACTGGAACTTGAACGCGGAACCACACGATTAAGCCGCCTTAGAGGCGTCTGCAGAGGTGGCCATTTGTGAAAAGTGCGATGATGGTAATAAGGGATTCAAGCCTGTCCGCCCCAGAGCAGAGATTGGCCGTAGCCACAGGATAAAGAATTTAAAAAAAAACCCGTCGAACAATTAAGATAGTGGAGCTCTTATTAGGAAAAAAAGAAACAACCAAGCTTATTAGAGGTAGGGAGAAAGATACCGTTGATCGCCCCCCCCCCCCAGGAGAGAGCAGTGCTAAATTAGAAAGTTAAAACAAATTACACATTGACCTCCCAAGAAGCAATTACTAAGAAAAAAGCGAGAGGAAATAAAACGGGTCTAGTTTTCCGCCCAGCACGTTTACCTATTCAAGTATTTTAAAACGGTGACGGTTGTTTGACAATGTAAAAATAGAAAGTCACTATAAATAGTAACCAGATTACGTCAACATTTCTTAATCCGTTCGGTCTCACATTGATTCCGATTTGAACTTTTGCAATCACATACTTTTTTTGGTATGAACTGTACTTGTGTTCAGGTTTTTTTTTTTTTTTTTGCCAAAGAACAACGTGCAACTTGTTCGATGATATTGGCAACAACCATTCACGTCAAAGGTGTGTAGAAAAGTTCACAAATAAGATTAGCCACACGCTACGTATAGCTTCGGCCACAGCATTCATTCATTTGCAACGTGTTCACAATTGTGGACGCGGTGGCTGAAAGGGCTAAACTGAAACAAAATATAAAAACTAAGTATTATTTAATAACTACCGGCAATAGGAATAATTTTCTAAAATATCACAAGAATTTTTTCATATTAATAAACATTTTGACATATTTTGCAAACGTTAGGAATCGCAAATACTCAGTTTTATGATTAGTATCTTCCACTTCGATAACTTTCGTGACCAAGAAAAATTAATACTTTTATTTGAGACGGGAGGGAAATAAGCGTTTTACGTCACTTAAGTGTATTTCCCTTCCAAACGAACTTCAGCGCCCTCCCGTGTCGGTAGCAAAGTTTCTTGTCGTATTCCTAACAATACCTTCCAGGCACATTTCACAGGAGCGCCCTTTCCTGTACTTCTTTCACGGATAGTTAAACACATTTGGAAATCCAGCTTTGCTTCCTTTCCTCTGCGAAAGTCATTTCCGTGGACTTGTTGACGGCTTCTTCTTCACCAGCTTTTGTATAGGCGACTCGCAGTTGAAGAACTGCTGAAATCGACTTTTGAAAATAAAAATTCCCTGCCCCTGATTGCGTACATTTTAACGTACGCCAATGCTGACATGCTTCTTGTAAATTTACCAGCAATGCAGGTCTAATATCTTCGTGTCGTAACGTCATATATAAATTTAAGCTTTTTAATTTGTGAACACTGGAATAGCTTCATTTGTTTCCAACGGAACGAAAAAATTCAACGTGACCTAAGCAACTGGTAGTCCCAAAGAAAAGTATTCCACACATTTCTGTTTGGAATTATGCTGTGCTTACAAAATATCTTTTCGAATATTTTCTTTGGCTGCTACAAGGTTCTGCTACTCAAAACACGACAGCAAGATATTTGATCTTATTTAAACCTTTCATTCCCAGTCAGTGTGGACAATTATTAACATGTTGCAGAGGAAGGTTACATTTGATCGGTGCAGTACTCTGCAAGGGTCGGTGTTCAATGGCTTTCTCTTGCGGAAACTTATTCTCAAACCGTGCTGCCGCTCAACGTAATTAATAGAAACCTGAAAAATTTGCAGTTTCAATGACCTACACGCTAGAATATACAGTCTTATGTACAAATATGCCTATATCAACTGCACATTGGTTGTCTGCTGTCTCTGTAGAAGGTGACAATTGGACACCGTTCTCCAGGAGGTGTCAAACACCTTGTGGACCAATGGCTAAAGTTATATAAACGCACGTTTTTTAAAATTATAGCTTGTCCCAAAATGAATCCGCGAATTCTTCAGGTCTCTACAGATTAGATAAAGACACAGAGACGAAATGACATGGCGGTTTCGTCGATGTGGGTGTACCCAGTCTCTGATTGGCTCTGCCTGAGGATCCGGGAACGGGCAGGCAACCACACTGTAAAAAGCAATGGCAAAATTACCTGACTAGTGTAAGATAAAATTCGAAAACTTGTATGGGAAACACAGTTTTCCTTACTGGCACGGTAATATCACCGCACTCTGGAGTAAAATTCACATGCATGGTAGTGGAAAATCCCATGCATGGATAGGAACATTACATTACGACGCATGCATCTCTTCAGCATTGTCTCAACAGTTAAAATGGGGAGAGGCGGGCGGAAGAAAAAAATAATTAAACAGTCTAATATTAACTGATGTTGCGTTGTCGTGGTGGTGTAATGGATAGCGCATCGAACTGGCGTGATAGGAGACCGCGGATCGCGCCAACCCGTCAGCAAGTGTCGAGGATTTTAGCGTTGAGGTGTCGGTTACTATTTGTCAGCGGATATAAGAAATTAAAAAATTAACCTTGCTAACACTGCGGGATGTTTTTTAATATAATGTATTCTATAGCATAGATAATATTCCCTACACGTATGGGATTTCTCCCCACTTTTGTCAGGTAATTTTTCCGAACGCTTAGGGAATAGCAGTTTACTTGTAGCGTTAATTTACTCTACATTTAAGAGGTAATTTTGTCTGAATATTTTTACCGTGCAGAATTACACTGAGAAAATAAGTTGTAGGAACCATTTAGACTGTTAAAATATGACCATCCATCTGAAGCATTGTGGGCATCATATAAATATTGTTAACATAAATAATAATACCAACACAACTGTTCTTTGTATTCCTATAGGTCATTCCACATGTCCTATATGTATTCCTATATGTCATATGTCCTATATGCATATGGTAGAGCACTGCGTTCCTACTAAAAAAAACAGATAGTACTTACAAAAGAACAACTTCAGCAGTATTAGGATTGTTCTCACAACTAGGATTTTATGACCTGACACAATATTCTATGGCTAGTGCTGAAAAGTTCTGTAATACGTTTTTGAGAGTAGCAATAACAGAATATCAGGTTAGATTATTACAACCACTGTCATAGGAACACATACCAAAAAAAAAACGTGTTATTTGTAGCATATGACAGCATAAAATTATCGTGGTTCTAAGGATGAGTGAAGATTTTGGCCGGCTCTTAACGGCGAGTTCTTTGAGAGCCGACGTGTTTCTAGTAAGAGTGAGTATGTTCGGTCGCTGATTGCGTTTCATTTAGTGCAGGTTATCTTTTTCTTACACCAAGGTGTACGAATATGCATATCAGTAACACGGTTATTTTCATAACAATTTCAGAGTTACAAATAAATTAATGCATGAGTAAAGTCAGGATTCGCCAGTTGTCCCGACGAATGTCCGTTAATATCCCGCTGTGTTGGACGGCGTGGCCAGATTCAGCCGCTCCAGTAAGAATAGACACACTTGTGGCTACTGTGTGCAAGTTAATCACGCCCTGTAACCAATTTTATAGTCGAGCGGGGAGCCGCGGTAGCTGAGCGGTTAGAATGCTCGCCTCCCATCAAGGCGAACCGCGTTCAATCCCCGGCCGGGCCACTCTCGGGTATTCGCAAGTGAGAATCGTGCCGGGCGATGCCGCTGGTCGTTGGGTTTTCTCAAGGACCTTCCGTTTCCTCCGCCCTTTCATTCCGGCGCTTCTCCAAAATGATCTCACGTCACCCTCATAACCTCTCAAGGCCCAAATTTCTTCACTCTTCACTCACATATTCGAGCGGTTTTATTCCACCGAACTGTGTGTTTTGAAGGAAAAATATTTTTTGCTCCTTGTTCACGAAACTAAAGATTTATCTGTTGTGTAGGTGAATTATGTTTTAAAAGTGGATAAATATTTTTTTATCGATGCTTCTAAGCTATACATGTATCGAATTCAAAGTGATGACCGGAAATGTTCTTTGTGGCCTTACGGTCGAGACTACATAACCCGTACGGTCACACATTAATTTCCGATTTGAAGTTTTGCAATCACGAAATGTTTAGGAATGAACTGTAAGGCTAATTGTGTTCAGCAATTTTTTTTTTTTTTTCAGCCAATGAACACGGTTCTGCGTGCTCGATGATGTCGGCATTAACCATTCACCCCAAAGAAGAGTAGAAAAGTCCACAAACAAAATCAGCCACAAGCAAGACTTGGCGCTTGTGCCGTGCTGCGTACAGATCCGGTCATGACCTTCGTGCATTTGCAACGTGTCCGCGGTTGTGGACCTGGTGACTGAACGGATTAAACTGAAAGTGCAAAGTGGCGCAGTGGACGTGGAAACCGATTTGTGGGCTGCCCGAGCAGAAATGCCTTCCTCGCCCTCGCGGCGGCGGCGGCCAATTATCGCGGACGACGCGACGGAGCGCTTCAAAAGACTTTGAGGATGATCCTGTGAGGGCATTCGCTCGCTTCGTGCGCGGAACAAGTCCTCCAGCGTGCTCTCGGCAAAGCGAGTAGCCGGAAACTGCTCATTCGAGTCGCGAGGTGGAGGCGTTCCAAATTACGTGCATATCCTCTATCAAAGAGAGGAACTAAGGTAACAGAAAATTACGGAAACGGACGGATGCATTACCACATAACCAATACAAATAAATCAAATAGAAGTGTCTGTTTGTGATTTTCGAATTTTACAATTTTAATTATTTTTTTTCATATAGTATAATTGATTACTTAGCCATATCTAATGTCAATTTTTTTTGTGTCTGCGTGTGTGTGTCCGGCCGGATTTAACTCAAAAACCACTGAACGTATTGACATCAAATTTACACAGTGTATATATATATATATAACCCCCATGTCCAACTTAGTCTTTGTTTCATCGAGATTCGAGATATCTCAAACGGTTCCGAAAATATGTTGATCAGGGGTGTACATAGGTACTGGATTAAGATTTTCTTAGGAGTACTGCATAAAAAAAACATTGTCAAAAAAATTCCGTCATTTTTCGTTTCTTTTTTGTCTATGGGCTGTCCTTTCCTTCTCAAGAGCGATTCCAAATCCTAAACGTCATGCCTCGGAAGTAGCACAGGAAAGCTAGTATTAAATAATACTGAAGCAGAAGAGCCGCTTAAATTGTGAACTCCGACTGCACCGCTACCAAGATGGCATCATTTCTCGGCAACAACGCCTAGATCGTACCTGCCCCTATGCAGACCAGTCAATAGGGAATTGTTCGCAGACGCTGTAGCCAATCAGACGCAAGGCTAGTTCCCAGATCCTCGCGCAACCAATCAGCGAATTGGTACACCCACATAAAAAAACCGCCCATAATTTCACCTCTGTGTACTTATCCACTATGTGACATAACGGACGGCGTCTGAACAATACCTTCACACTTTACAGGCATTAATCATGCTCTCCTGTCATAAGACGCAATTATTTGGTGTTATAAAACGGCACCAGGCAAGATTTCACACTACTATATTTACTCCCTGTTCGGCTCGCCCGCACAGAATTAAGCCCCCGATTGCTGAATAGTGTATTCGTGCAGACTGCTCCAGGGTGGGTACGGTGAGCCAAGGTGCAGACACATGCGAAACTAGCTAATACTTGTGTTGGACATAGTATGTTAACAAATTATAACGTGGAATGCTATGGTCTTTATTAATCACTGATCAGCTTTACGGGATGCAGACTTTGAACTTAAATACTAGCTGAGAATCTTCAGCAATATAGTACGTGTCATTGAGAACATTTTGGTAATATTACTTCGGAAGAGTGTCATTGAATTGAAGACTGCCATAAAAACGTGTCTAAGTGCCACAATAGAAATTCCAGGAACATTGCCTTTCACATAGTCTATTACAGACACAGTAAATTGACTACGGAATACAAGAAAATATAACATACGACACACATAGAACAGTGTTTAATTCGATGTATATAACTACACTTTTGCTGAAACAATATTGAAGAAAATAATTCTACTAGAAGTTTTAGGAAGATTAATTATTTTAATTTATAAACATAAATATTTTATCATTTTAATATAAAAATATTCGGCGTTTCCAAGAGTAGAAGACTATTGTAGATATTGACGCAACTCAATAATTTAACTAAAATTTACGCAAATATCTCACTTTCAAGTATAATTTTCCTCATCTGAAAATATGATTCATATCTTCAATTTCACCCCCAAAATCAAGATAGTTTGACCCGAATCTGCGTTCTCAATCAAGTGCACTTTTTTAAAAAACATACTTTGTTCACTCTTTGATCAGTGGTCCATTTTAATGCAAATATGTACAAATAATATCACAAGAAAAGTATGAAAATTCTTGGGATTTCATCAGAAATATAACGATTAAGCTTGAAAATAAGTCCTTAAAGAACCACTCACAAAGAGTGAACACAAGTTGAAAATTGATTTTGATTTTGACCCGAAATGTGATTGATTTTGAGTTGCGCTTTGAAAAATTTGACGCGGTAATTAGAATTTTGTTTGAATTAATCTTGAAATTGATTGATTTTAAGTTAAGTTATTGAGTTGCGCCAACATCTGCAATATACATCTACTCACTTTCTCAAAAACTTAGTAAAGGAATGCCTACTCCCTTACTCCTTAATATTAAACTACTCGCGCATCCGGCAGTCTCGAATATTTCGAATTCCGGTAGATCATTATTAACGTCTTTCTGTTCCCTCACGTGAATACCTAGGAATACATATTTCAGTTGTAATAATGTTTATTAGTCGACGTCGTTTTCCAGAGGAGGGGAAAAAAATGAGGCGTGCTTTTTTTTTTTTCGTATCGCTGCCTTTTGCATCACTCTAAATTGAATGCCTGTTTCATTTCTCGTTCAGAAAGAAGAAGTTATTCTTTGATCAGCTCGCAGTAATAAAAGGAAACATGTTAGTATGTATGTTTCGGGAGAAAGTGTGTTTACTCGCTGGTCGAAGCAACAAACCAAAGCAGCTCGAACTGAGCGCGTTTTTATGGCATTATGATTGTATGCACAACGGTATACAGCCGAGGGGACAACGGTATACAGCCGAGGGGACATGATGATTGCATACATCCCCAGAGGTCTGTCAACCAATAGCTTCCCGGTCCGGTGTGCAAACCCTGCCATAAATAAAAATTCACCCAGTGTGTTACTGAGTGGCCGAGCGAATGACCTTGGGGTTCAATACGCCGGGCGGTAGAATTTCGTTATACATTCAACCCTAGTGTAACTACACAATTGTGTATAAGTTGTTCACAGTAAACTGAGCACTTCTGAGGCCGTAGTTACGTGTTTCTTTCGGCCATTTTTTTAATTCTCTAACCACCATTCCAAATACATATTGCCATGTAAGTAATAAACACAGCGTGTATATTCCACCGCACTCGGAAGTTAACGTCTAAGATTAAAATAAAATATATTTATCAACCATTATTTCAAATAAGAGAGCTTTCAAAAGTTCTCGCTTTACCGTGAATAGCCTATAAACCGCAAGGCAAGTTTTTTCTTTGCCAGCGCTGTACAATGTGGAGCTTCAGGCCCAACAATATTACGTATAACAGATTCGTGGACCGTGCCACAGTCCTAGGTAACGAGTTGTTCTTTGTAGTATAGCCAAACGCAAAACCTAATAAAAAAAAACCTTAGTAAAAATGGAGCCAAGTCAGGGACAACTAGTGGAAACGGCTCCACTTGGAATTGTGGGCTCGTCACCGTTATAATCCATTCACGGTTACTTCGCACTTTTCTGAAGCCCTGCTAAAGTTCTATTTCCTGGATATTCCTCCGCCTCGTGCAAACATGGGTCGACTAAGTGAGGAAAATTACGCCAAAGGACAGCGCACCCAATTCGTGCTCACTCAATTTTATTGTCATTATATTTTGTATGAGAACTATTTCTAGCTTGGGGCTACTAAAACACATGTTTTATTACTGTTTTTATCCGCATCTACTATAAATGAAATATTTTAAGTTATAACTAAAATACAGGTAAAACTTCAATTTAACAAAAAATAAAATGTTAACAGAGGAATGCATCGCTCGTGATACATGGAATATTTAGTAAATAACTGAACACGTTAGACATGGAGTGATTTTTCAAAGGTTTGATGAAAAAAAGGGTGAAGAAACCGCGAATAGACTATAACTGAGAACTTTTTAAATCAACCTTTGAAAAATGTTACCGCCCTACCAGTATGTATTTTAACGGCCACTTTGGCATGCGCCCAGCAAAATTGGTAACGAAGGAGGGAAAGTAGTTCCATGTCTTCACGATGAGTTAAAAATGCCCGGCGAACGTTTTATAATGCTGAAATCATTTATTTGACTTTATGTTTTTTTTTTTTTTAAATTCATGTTACCAGCCAGTTTATCAAATATCAATGTTTACAATAATTTCACAGTTCCAACTTGGCCGAAGCATGAATGAAATTCTCAGGACCACAGCAATGCTCTATTTCCATATAATGGAGGGATACACAGTTTTCGTACAAGAAGATCGTAAGCAGTGCTTTGGCAAAGTACTCATTTTACTGTGGACGACCTAAAGTTAAAACTTACTGTCCATCACGGTTGCTGAAATTCAGCTACTTAAATGACGATTCACGGCGTAGTAAGATGGCAGATGCCTGTGAACCGGTTATGTTTTAAGCTTTGCAAAGTGGTTTTAATTCCCAATACTCATATTATCAATGAATTAACTATTTTTACGTGTTGAAATGATTACTGGGCTCTTGGCGCTGAATACTGTTACAGAGCGTTAACTCAGAGTAGATGGGCATAGGCATATTCTTCACACGTTTTGAATCAAACCTTTGAAATGTCACCCCATGTATAATGTATTTTGTTATTTCCTAAATATGCCACGTATCACAAATGTTTTATACTTCTGTCAACATAACAGCGTCTTATTTTTGGTGAAATATTACTTTCATTTCAATTTAATCATTTATTTGTAGTATTTAATTTTTAATTAATTCGAACAGAAACACAGAGAAAATAGATGTATTGGTAATGCGTAGATGCAGATGTTATATTTCAGTATCAGTTGTACTCCAAAACACTTTAGTTCATATGCACATTCGTCGTTGGATTATTTTAAACGTCACGTGCCTCAAGAGTCTGTCCGCGAATCAGGGACGTTCAGTATCGGAGTACTTTACTGCGATTGGCCCAGTCAAATAAGAACACGTCTTCTCACTTAGACACGCGGCCAATAAACAAATAAAGTTGTCGTCGAGGACGTATGAAGTTGAAGTCATGCGTGGCCATAAATACTTTCGCGAAAAACACCTGTCCCTACTAATAATGCGTAGTAAGATATAGTATACAAACTAGTATTCCACTGCGCGCGCACGAATACGGTGCGTCGACCCTATAGCGTAATTTTCTATACTTGAATAAGGGTTGTTTGCATGAGGCGGGAGAATTTCCTAGAAGTATAACTTCAGAAGGGCTTCAGAAAAGTTGGAAGTAAATATGAATGGACTATGCACGGAGATGAAATCATGTGGCGGTACCTTCGACGTGCGTGTGCCCATTCTCTGATTGGCTCCGCGAGGACCTCGGCGTGGGGTTTGTGTCTGATTGGCTTCAGCGTGCTGCCGAAGCTTCCCTATTGGCTGCGCTGACTCCCGACAAGTGTCATACAAAGCGCTGATTGGCGAGCGACGTTCCGACGTGTTCCTGGCCAGTGACGCTTTCTCGCTGGCGTGTGCGGCTGGAGAAGAAGAGATTTGGATGGCTCTTAACAGCGAGGTCATGAGAGCCGATGAGGGTGAAGAGAGGAGAATACGGACCAGCGTCGGAATGAAAGGGCGGGGAAAAACGGAAGATCCCCGAGAAAATACGCCAACCGACGGCATCGTCCGGCACGATTACCACATGCGAAAATTCGGAGTGATCCGACCGGGGATTGAACCCGGTTCGCCTTGGTGGGAGGCGAGCAGGCTAACTGCTCAGGCACCGTGGCATCGTGTGTGGCTGGAGTTCGCGGTATACGCGGTTGTGTCTTCTCGTACATTCTAAGAGATTATTCTCAAATTTGCTAAAGGCTTTTCGCGATAAAGTCAGCACTTTTGAAATGAACCGTAGATAAAAGTTACTGCCCCTGCATGCATATATATTTACGTCTAGAGACCTGAAGAATTTACGGATTCATTTTTGGGCGAGCTAGAATTCAAAACACGTGCATTTTTATATTTTTAGCCATTGGTCCACATGGTGTTTGGCACCTCCTGAAGAACGGTGTTCAATGATTTCCTTCCACTGTGACAGTAGACGACCAATGTGCAGTTGATAGCGACATATTTGTACAAAAGACTGTACAGTCTAACCTGCAGCTCATTGAACTCACGAATTTTTTCAGGTCTCTATTTAAGGGCGCACTCAGTGTTCGTCGCCCAGTAAATTTGGTTACGATGGATGGAAAGTAGTTACTTATTTTAACGTAGGCCAAAAAGTTTTAGGTAACCATTTGTGATAACTGACATTATTTCTTCGGGTTCCTGTTCCTTTTTAAATTAATTGAAGTGTAAAAATGATAAGATTGGTATAATATTGAATTTTTTTAATATTGTCACAATTTTACTTCACCAACACATGAATAAAGTGATGAGGTTCCTCGCGGTGTTAAGTTTACATAAGGTGGAAGAATACATACCGTGCACACAAGAATAACTTAACCCTTTGAGGGGAATGCACGCATATTCTCGGCGCTACGTTTATATTGAAATGTATTTGCTCTTGAAAACACATCTGCCAATTCTATAGCTTTACTTTTTCGCTGGACTTTATCGAAATCCAAGAAAAATTTATAACTGTTCAGTATTTCTGTTCTTATAAATAAAACGGTTCTTTTGAATAATTTCTCAAACCAACCCGCTGGATTATAGAACTTGTTACATCTGTCGGGACACATTAACTGGTACACAGACAACGCGCGACTTCATTGGCTGAGGCCAGCCAATAATAAACGTTGCAGAGTAATGTAAGCGTGTACGGTGTAGCCAGGACCAATAGGACGATGGTAAGTGAACAATAGAGACCAACACAACTGATATTACTGTAGTGGAGAATATAGGAAGCTCACTTCAACCTTGTCTTCATTGCCGGTAAATATGTGCCATCCTCAAAGAGTTAAGAAGGCCTTTCAAAAGTGCTCATTTTAGTGTAACAGCCTATATACGAGTGTATACGTAGCGTGAGAAAGCCCGAATGGTAAAGTTATTTCCCATACATTCAAGCTGGCGTTCCTACATTTGCTTAGGAAACAGTCAAATGCTTAGGAGTCGTTCCCAATTCTGTATAGTAGCAACGCTAAACATTCCATATTTGTAGCCTGATGTGTGGTATTTTTTCCGTACAATAAATGGGTTCAAAACCCCCAATACAACATAGGATGTTTTGCCAGAAATTATTTTTAGAGTGTAGTCTCTAAATATTTTGTGCCCTTGAATGACAATACACTAGACGTTGTCTAGCCCTCTTGGTATTACATATCGTACTGCATATAAGCTGTTCAAGGTAAAATGAGTTTTTTCGGAAGCACTGGTGAAGATCTACTTGTATGCACGTTATGTATTCTTCCGCCTAATGTAAAATTAACATTGACATGGGCCTCATCGCTTTATTCGTGTATCGTTCAGGTTAAACTGTGGAATTATTAGAAAAATAAATATTTTACAAATCTTGTAGTTTTTACACTGCGGTGCATTAAAAGACAGAAAGAGAGAAAAATAATTAAAGTTATTACAAAGGGACACCTAACGCTTTTTATTCGATGTGAAGATATGGAATTACTTTACCACCTTTACTGGGCACATGTCGCTCAGTGCGCCCGTTGAAATATATTTCTAATGTTGATGGCAAAATTACTCTCTTTATCGTGAACAGCCTTTACCTCATTTTAACCTACGGCGCGAGAGGTGATTAGTTGTAGTCGTAAGTAAAGAATTGACGTGTGTGCCATTTTTAAATTTAATAGTATGTATCTGCTTCATTTTTCTCTATACCATCCTTCACGATACGCATGAATGCTTGCATAAACCGCAAATAATTCCAATCTTTTTGACCCGACTCGGCAAGTGCGTATGTTACCAAACTTGTACGCTGTTGACAAAATACATATTCCATAATTTTACGGGGCAATGCAGGTAAAATTTATTCAGAACTCTCCAAAAAATTACTGACAAGTTGTTTATTTTTTAAAAAGGTTATTCCGTAAATTTCACAGAAGTTTCGTGATTTCACGGAAATTCTTTCGTCAGTTTTCTAGTTATTTTTTCTGTACATCCTGTTTAATACAGAGATTTTTGAAGGAAAAAAAAATTAAATCCGTTTATGAGGGTGTTTCACTGTGCACAGAAAAGAACATGTAAATACTTAAAATATTTAATTCTGTACTAGATTTGAAGTAAAATCGAAAGTTGTAATGTTCGCGACTTTTATCAGTCACCACGTTGTTTTTCATATATTGGTTCTGAAATGTGAAATAATTTTTTTTTTTTTAGGTTTATAGTAATGTTTGAATGATTTAAGTTATGCTCATTATCATACGTAAATAATGCTACACTTTAATGTTGAAATGAATATTCATAATTGCAGTGGGTATTCTAGCTGTATCAGAAACGATAAGTTCCTTGTTACCATGCTGAAACCTCGTGTAGAGTGGGTATTGTTCGTTCCCAATGTCCGAAACTATAGGAAATGTGGAGACACCCCGATTTTTTATTTACGGAGTTCTACCCTAGCTTTATTCGTTACGGATCACGTTTGTTTTCGCATACAGAAATTTCACATTTCGGTGAAAAAATTTCCCGTGCATATACTGGCCATTTTAATAGCTGCCAGTTAAATTAAAGCTTTTAAAGGGCCTTACTCGATTATTATTTCTGGTGCGTTGTGTATACTTCCGTTACACGTGGAAAAATGACTTCTCCTTGACATAAAGTTTGTTTATGAGCGTGCTTATCTGTGTGTAAGAACAAAAAAATGTAAAAACTTGAAAGTGTTTCTAACTGTCACAGGTCCCCTTTCAAATTGTCAGACTGTCAGGTTCGTCAATAAACTTCTAATGCACCAATGAAACGATACAAATTTATTCCAATGACAACTCATTAAAACGACTTCCCATTAAAAAATGTCTAGAGATATTAATTTAACTTTAAAACTCCTTTGTCGACCTTTTCTTAGAGTTCGCCAGTAAAAAAATAAGTACCTAAAATTATTTGCACGACGAGACAGGAAATTTTTTCAATTATATATATTAAAATTTTTTATGAAAAATAAAAAAGCAATAAAAAATATATTACAAATTATTTTGTAGGAAAAACAAACAGGGAAGTATCAAAGTTTACTTCTGCGTTAAGTAAACGCTTTCTTATGTCAACAAAAACCTGCCGTAGAGTAATTTTTTTAATCACTTTGACAGTACACAAATAAATTTTATTCTGAGCAAAACATAGTCTACCCTACAGTGTACAATTGTTAACCAGTTATTTTAAATTGCTCCCAAATTTATTTACATTACTAATATCTAATTAATTTTTTTAGCTCATTTTTGGATTTGCACAAGGTGAAGTAAATACTGAAGAATTAATAACATATTGATTATTTAAAAAAATTTCAATCATTTAATCAGTAGGTAAGAGGTAATATTAACTTTTTATTCATTACGTGGTCATGGTATGCAAAACAAAGCAGAACTTTTTAATGTATGTTACTACTAATCGTGCAAACGGTATAGACAAAGTGTTTCGATAAATTTGTTAAAAACTTCGATGGCCTGCAGAGAGGATTAAGTACATCGCGCTTTGAATACGAACCATTGTTTGCTGAAGTACAAAGCAACAAGTATATTCAGCATGGGAGAAACCTGGCTCTACGATGAGCTCGCAACTCGTTTATTCCATTATATTTGCAATTGGAAAGCATATCAAGTGCGAGGTTATGGTTTCGATTTGTATGAAGATCTGCGTAAGTCTTTGGAAACAAGTTGCCAAAGAATTTCTTGCAGCTCTGTAGCTGGAATAATGTATACTTACAACACATAAACGTTTCTTTGCTTTTGCGGTGTTACGCCCCTGTCGCACTATCAAATTTTTTGCTTCTAACTTTATATGACAATAAAAATTGAGGGCACAATACGGCCATCAAGTTTTTTCCTTCAAAAAAATTGTATCAAATAATCTTGAATGTGCTTGAAAATGTGTCACACTGTCAATTTTCTTTTTAGTGGGAGAATCTAATTTGAAATATTATTTAAAAATTATTTTCATAGTGATATATTTCTTTTGTTTTTCCACGCAGCCCATTACAGGGAAAATTCTAAGTAATATTGTAATTTATTTTCGTTTCTTTACTAAATGAAAATTTTATTTATAAGATATGTTTCCTGCACAATTAAATTAATGGCTTTGAGTTCGTAATATTATGTGCAATATTCACTTAAAATAGCATTCATGTCCAAACAGCTTCTACGTATATTAATTATCTTCATAACTTCCTTCGTTTCAGTGATTGTTCGTTATTTTAAGTTTCTTGACGTCCATTTTGTCATGCACGATTCTGATTGGCTGAATTTTAGAACCGGTCCAATTTTCAAATGTTTGATGGAAACTGAAGCCATCCAACTTTCTCAGACAAAAATGACGGCATTTATGACTTTTCGATGACGTCATAACTGTCCAACTTTATTTGACCAAACTTATTGGAAGCAATCTCGCGGAAAAATTTGACAATATGGCAGGGGCGTCAAATTGGGACGACTATCCGACTACGCTTCGGCATACATTGCTGTGCCCATCATCCGGGCAGCAGGTAAAGCTGGACTCACAACCATCCGTTTCATCCGTTAGTCGCCCGTCCGTCCGTCGGTCACGTGATCTTCAACCAATCGCAGGGCAACTTTTTTTCTATCCTCTAATCCGTCAAATATAAATCAAACTTTAACATTCGATGGACCGACGGATGAGTCACCGCCTTGTAATATCATTTCGTGAACATGGCTGTCGGAAAACAGTCACTTGTTTACTGTATGACAATTTTTCTTTTTAAATATACAAGTCAGTGAAGCAGTTTACTTATTTACGTTTCACATTTGAATTTAACTGAAGATGACATGTATATATTCAGAGAAAATGCTGATAAATTATGTCAGGGAAAGAGAATATATTTATGACATTCATGAAAACATTTATTTCTGCGCGAGAAAGTTCGAGTTGTTGGGTGGTAACACTGAACATTTTCTGGCCAGACAGATCGACGAGGGACGGACTGTTGTGGGTCGCCCTCAGCTGACCGATGAAAAAGCCTTCGGATGGCTGACTGACGGACGCGCGACTGACGGAAGCGACGGCTGGTTGTGAGCCATGCTTAAGAGTAACTACCTGCTGCGTCTTTGATTGAGGGGACGCGGTGGTTAAGTGGTCAGACTAACCGCCTCCCATCAAGGCGAACCGGGTTCGATTCCCTGCGGGGTCGCTCCCGGAACGTAGGTATCGTGCCAGACGATGCCACTGGTCGGCGGGTATTTCTCGGGGTTCTCCCGTTCCCCCCCCCCGCACTCGCATTCCTGCGCTGCTCCATACTCACCTTAATTTACCCCCATCGGCTCTCAAGACCACCGATGTTGTGTTGAGAGCCGCCCAGATCACTCCACTCTACTCCATTCCACTGATGATGGACACTGCAATGTGTGCCGAAACTTAGTTGGGTAGTTGTTCAAGTTTGACGTCGCGGCGAAGGCCTGCTAATATTAATTTGCAGGTCGTAAGTTTAGAAAACATGCAAACATGGTTAACGTAGATTCGTGTTTATAATAAACCAGAAGACTACAGCACTTCCTTGTAAAATTTCAACTTTAGTTTAACACATTCCAAAGTAAGTCTTTGTGAAATTTACTCTAACTTGCGTATGGTCTTACAAACATAATTTTTGTTAACTAGTTTTCAATTAATTCCTTGTAAAATTACAGAATAAAATTACACCGTAGTTATGGCCACATCAAAGGAACCGACACATCATGTTACTTCTGCGTATAGGTTGTTCACGGTTAATCGAGCACTATTGAAACCAACCTTTGAAAAATGTCATTGCCCCTAGCCGCATATATTTTAATGGGCGCAGTGACTTGCATCCGCCCAGTAAAGTTGGTGGTAATGGAAATATTATAATTTCCCTATCTTAACACTGAATTTAAGGCAGTGTCTCAACTCGAAAGTGTGCTCACTCTCACTCGCCACTATCACTCTGGCACAATCTGGCTCACTCTGGCTCACTCTGACGAATTGAGACTTGTGCCCTCTGTAAGCCTTCGGCATTATTTCTCTAACAGAAAAGGTAATAAATAGTGAAAAATAAAATATCGCTGGCCTCTCACTTTCCTCGAATAAATGTGTGTTTTATGAAATAGTAACTTATTATAATTTGTGATCAAAAACTTAACTGTTATATGCAAAGCACAGCATGTAATAATATGCACGCAATTTAACCAAACGAAACATGAAAATAAAGTCATAATTTGCTATGATCCATATACGTAAAACGGGATATTGTTGATATCCCACATTTCACAATTGCACAATTATTAATTTAAGTCGATGAAATATTTGTAACACTGTAGTAGAAACAAAAAAATATATGTCTGGATATTCGAGGTTAGACTTGAAAATGGCATGGCTGCCAGAGAGTGTGCGAGAGTGAGCACCGAGCCTTACGTGGTCGTTCACTCTCCCTCTCGCACTCTCTCTGACGTCAAGAGTGGACGAGAGAGTACTCTATCAACAAATTGGGACACAGCCTAAGATGTCGTGTAAACATTTTCCAGTACTGAAATTATTACTTTTGGGTTCTGTTTTTTTTTTTTCCTAATGCACACAACTGTAGGAATGAATGAATTAAAAAAAATATTACTTTTATGACTATAGCACACACAGTTTCTCTTGACCTACACGTGAATGAAGTGACCAGGCCTTTGGCAATATTAACTGTACACATGGTGGAAGGATACACAAGTTCATACAAGTAGTGCTTCAAAACTGCTGTTTGCTGTGAACAGTATTTATACTACGTCCACGGCCACGCCCTATTTTTCTGAAGCCCAGCACAAGTTCCACTTCCTGTGTATTACTCCGCCTCATATAAACAAAGCTTAGCATGTCTCGCCAGATGGCCAACGCACCGCAATCGTGCACACTCAGTGTAATCATAGTTTGCAGAAAAACTATTTCTTAATAGGAACTACCAACATACCTAATTTGCCTCTGCCTTTGTTCATATTGGTTATAAATGAATAATTTGTAATTTATATATAAACTATAAGTTACAGATAAAAGCAACAAAAAATAAAGTACTTTTATATTAATACAGATATAAAATATCTGTGATACACTAAATATTTAGGAAGCAACTAAACACGTAATAAGTGGTGAGTTTTTTTTTTTTTTCAAAGATTTGGTTCAAAAAGTATGAAGAAACCACGAAAGGACTATAAGTTTATATTTTGTGTCGTCACGTAGTATGGAAGCCAGTTAGATGACAGCACGAACTCAGCCCTGGGTCATTACTCGAATATTTTTAAGAGCCAACACAGTTAATAAGTAGGGTCACCCGATTTTCGGGAAAATATTTCTTGCCCAGCGGCAGTTCTAAACGGTTTCACTCAAACCCACTTTCATCACTGGATTATTTACTTGTTATGCGTCTTATGTTTCTGCCCGCGAATCACAGACGTTCAATATCGTAGTAACCTTAATTATAATTGGCCAGTCAAGTAAAAATACGTCTTCTTGTTAAAACACGTCACTAATAAGCAAGGGTAAATTGCTGAAATTCCAACAGAGCATCGGAATATAGTCTGCGCGTTAGTGATAAGGGCGAAATTGCCATGCATATGAAGCGAGCCATCGCCGCTAAGCGCAAGGATATAAAATTCCGGGCAGTATTCTGATCCGATGGTGCAGCGTATGCCTATGGGGCTTTCAGAGGTGACCCTGTTAATTTATTGGTGGAAAAAATATGTAGCAAGTTTCAATGAAGATATTTGAGTAGTTTTGTATGTGTCTGACATATATTTTGAGAAACAGCGCTTTGAAAAAGACGTTTTCAGACTCTGGGCTTGTGTTTCTGGCATGGACGAGGTCTCGAAAGGACTCAACTGCACTCGTGTGAAGAGTGTTTTCTTTTCGTAGATCGGAACATTGGACAAACGTTTGATATTTTCCGTGCGAAAACGTGCATTTCAAACACTCCGCAACGCAATTCACAAACGGCCGGGTCACGCGCGGATTTTCGCATGTAGGAATCGTGCCGGACGATGCCGCTAGTCGGCGGGGTTTTCTAGGGGGTCTCCCGTTTCCACCGTCCTTTCGTTCCGGCGATGCTCTATACTCACTGGCTCTCCCTCATTGGCTCTCAAGACCTCGCTGTTAAGAGCCGCCTAAATCTTTTCACTTACTCACAAGCATTATGCAGGCAGGATCATTAAGGGGGGAATGGTTGCCGAAAAACGTATATATATATATATATATAATTCTTGTCACAATTTGTTTTACAGATGATTTTTCGAAATTTTTGGTTTGACAAGACGCAAATAACAATTTTGAAAACCTTATTACATGGTAAAAAATTCTCCACGTTCGTTATTCTTGGAACTCTAATTTAAGAAAAAAAAATTCCTTTCTTTTCTTCCATCATTGCTCCGAGAATAATGATGGCAGTGGAAATCAAACAACGTAAAAAGGTGTTGAAAATTATAATTTACGTCTTGTCGAGCCAAAAATGTCGATAAACCCTTTGGAAAACGACTCGTATCGAAAATCGGATAAATACACAGCTTTCGTGCACCATTCCCATTAAGCCCGCAATACGATAAGGGGATCCTGCCACATTAAACCACCGTGCATTACCGTGGCAGAATTAAAATCCTGAATTACGTATTGCCCCGCTGTGTGTGGGTTTAAGAACGTTGTTTACCACTGTAGGCAAACGTTAGCGATCTCACCATCATGCCTCTTCGCATGCCAGTTTATTTTGACGTGCAAAAGAAATGAAATTTTTTTATTGCACCCGGGGGCCTTTTACTTACAGTACGCCTTTCTGTTTCTCTGCCCGCCGGTCCCAAATCGCCGTCGGCTAAATTGCGCGCGAAGAGAAATACGGATAAAAGATTGTAAATAGAACTTCTGTGCCTGAGGTCGGGTCATTGACTAACCCGAGATGGTGAGGAGGACTATGTGGCATCGTTCGGAAAGAGCGAATGTGGTCATGAGGTCGGCCTTGGCTAGCGATCAGCCACGGGAATTGATTTTAGATGGCACGATAGTCACCGTGGACCATGGGAAAGTTCGGAGCAGATGGCAGGAAAAACGCAGCATCCACGTTGGACAAGAGGCTAGTCTTTTGAAGGTTGACTCTGTCCAGCCAGTATGTCCTGTATCTGGGACGTGGCAAACGAAGTGGCGTCAACATCTGAACATTTATTTTTCACTCTTAACTAAACTCGCGCTTTTATACATTCTTTATTCCGCTAGTGTTCAACAGGAGCTCGCAAGAACACCACAGCTCACTGACCATAATATTCCTAATTACATAAGGGGCTAGACTTCTCGCCTCCCACCTAGACGAACCGGTTTCGAATCCCGGCGGGGTTTCTCCCTTAATTTCGCACGTGGGAATCGTGCCGGACGATGCCGCTAGTCGGCGGGCTTTCTCGGGGATCTCCCGTATCCCTTGCCCTTTCATTCCGGTGCCTCCCCATACTCACCTCGCTTCATCCTCATCGGCTCTCAAGATCTCGGCGTAAAGAGGCGCCCAAATATCTCCGCTCCACTAACTACAATATTTATTTTTATTATATACAGTTTTAAGAAATGATTGCTTGCGAATTCCTTCTACAGAATGAAGGACACCTGAGTTGGTGAAAACCAACTCGGCACTACAATGGTCGATGACGGTCCAATAGCACGAACTTGGTGAAGTACAGGGTAGCGCCCGGTTAGGTATTGACAAATAGGACTGTGGTGACCGCTAATACAGAGACAAGCAGATGCTGTGCTAATGCAGTGGTGGATATTGGAGACACACTTCTGACAAGACTTCAGTGCGCAAGCATCAATGTCGGGTTTTTTTTCCGACGAACATAAAGAAATTGGCTGTTTTATTTTGTAAGTGTTCGGGGTAAGTTAAAACTGCCGACGAGCCATGCACGAGCATGGACGACTAGACGGATGAATCTGTGTTGCAGTTCATAGACACTTATATAAAATATACTGTTCTGTGGAACACTACAGATAAAGATTATTACAAAAAACACATAAAGGAAGATGCGTGGCAGAGCATTGCCGATTCAGTAGGAAAACGCTGTCCCACATAATGCTGTACAAATGTTTGTGAGTAATGCTGTTCACAGACATCCATGTGCTCGTCTAGTACATTCAACAAAATTTTACTGCAGTGTTTTCGTATGCAGGCCACAAACATGCCGTTCTTCGCTATGTTGACTGACTTCAAAACAAGATTGTGAATACAGTAGGATAAAAACGTAGATTATAAACCCTCTGCGGCATATTCCGAGAAAACACTATATTGATCCCTTAAACTTTTAACACATTACCTAACCCCGTAAGCTAGTTCAGTCTAACCGTCTATCCTATACACTACTTTGAGTGTTTTGCCTATTTCAGCAGTTACTCACAATAATGATTAAAATGGTGTAGATCAAAGCGAGGGAGGTCCTGGTACAGCAAAAAGTGGGTCAGCAAACTCAACTGTCATAACAACCATTCCTTTCCCCCAAAGCCTCCAAAACTAATCAAGGGTGAAAAGGAGGGCAACAATACGTTTAAAGGCTGTTCACGATTAAGTGAGCACTTCAGAAATGAACCTTAGAGAAAAGACACTGCCCCTGCATGCATTTGTTTTAATGGGCTCTCTGTGCGACACTCGCCCAGTAAAGTTGGTAACGATGGATGGAAAGTAGTTCCATATCTTAACACCGAATATAAAGTATTAGGAAACCATTTGGGATAACATAAATTAATTCTTTCACTTTGCTTTTTTAATGTATCGAAGTGTATAAATGAGCAGATTTGTAAAGTATATACTTTCTTCATAATTTCACAGTTTAATTTGGCCGATGTATGATATTATACATAAGGCGGAGGAATATACAACGTGTATACAAGTAGATCTTAAGCAAGGTTTTCAAACGTGCTAATTTTACAGTGAACAGCCTATATGTCAATAGCCCTTTCAGTTATGAAATTTGCCACTGAGAAGTTAAATGTCTCACCCTCTGAAAGTAATAAGAACAAGTGTCTGGAAACTACACAGTATCCAAAATTAACACCTATTCTTCACAGACTAGACGAGGGGTAGATAATGCCATTTTCGACATTTGGTAATGGCAGAGACCGGAGTCTACGAACGAACGGCCATTACATTCAGGCCTACCACAATATCAAGGCCCTGACGCCCAAAATTATATGTATCCTATGCAGTAAATATATCAGCCGTATTCCTCGCATTTTCTACAGCATCAGATAGTCCACTTCCATAACAATTTTTTTCTTGCCAACTACCACGACCACTAACAGACCATGTAACACCGTGCGCTCTACCGAGTGCTTCCAACATGCCATCTTTCCCACTATCTTAATCGTCTGGCGACATTAATAATTACATATAGACTGTATTTATTAGTATTTATAAATGACATTGAAAGTACAGTTTGTAATGTTTTTTGTACTCTTTGGTGCTACATGAATTTAATTTCTAACCACTCAACTGCAATAAAATGTTAGTCGTTTAGAAGATAATATTTTTAATGTTACAGTTATGTTTTAATATGTATAATCGTAATATTTGATGCAAATTCTTCGAAAAGTGTTGCACGAACGTCTGGAACAATCTGTCCAATTTATGGTTTCGATATTCTAAACTGAAACTGCAGGCTTGTGTATGAGTCTCAGTGACAAGGAATCGTCAAGTCACAGCCAGCCTGGAACATTAACAGTGTAATATATATAATTTCTGACCGTGTTACGTCCTAATTCAAGGACGTACCAGGGCAGAATTCGCATAAGGACAAGTAAAACCAACAAAACATCAAAAATGGCAAAAGCCATGCGAAAAACAGTTATTTGGGCAATGCAAGGGTGAGTTAAGTATTGACGACAAGCGACTTATAACAGAAACCAAGAAGTGTGGTAATATGTCTTTATTATGATTGTATTAATTCTTTTCAATGGTTAACAATCTTACATGTGGAAAAGCCATGCGAAAAACAGTTATTTGGGCAATGCAAGGGTGAGTTAAGTATTGACGACAAGCGACTTATAACAGAAGCCAAGAAGTGTGGTAATATGTCTTTATTATGATTGTATTAATTCTTTTCAATGGTTAACAATCTTACATGTGGAAAAGTTAAAAACTTTCTCTCCCTTATTTTCAGTTGAATTAACATGTACATAAAACTAAATTACCATAAGAAACTGAGTAAAATGCAGTTACATAGCAGGTACATAATTATGAAGACACCCAGATAATACTTGGATTTCCCCACTACAAATACAGGTAATATTTACGCAATTACCTTGGCCATATAGGGAATGCAGAGGCCATCACAATACATACTAGGCAAGTTACCCTAAACACACCTCGTCTCAAGATGGCGGAGCAAAGTCTGTTGTACCAACATGTAATCTAAATTTTAGAAATTTAAATTAAGTCCTATACGGGAAAAACAAATATGGCAACTCATACTACAGTATAATCTCAATGTCTGGGCAATATTTTCTCCGTCATCTGCTCGCGATCCCAAGTGGATAGGAGCAACTGCTTAGCAATGCCAGCCTTAACTCCCGCGATCAAAAGTTACTATTCAAAATGCCCTAAACTTCGTAAAGTATTTAAACTGTTTACTAAAAACAAACAACTGAAACTCAAGTATTGCCTACCATTGCCTAGACTTGGTTTCAAAACGCTAATACCATAATTATTATTTTCGTTACCAGGGATTGAAACCACAAAAATTCTCGTTAATACTTGGCCACAGACTTTTATGGGTTTACAAAATCAGTTACAAAAATTACCATTATCCCATTTCGGATAAGAGACCAATATTTCGCAAAGTTTAAAAAGATTTAAAATTTCCAGCCACCATGGCTCTTGCCTAACGTCAGAATGACGTAAAGGTCCTAATCGCTTGATGAGCCTACATGTGTGTTAAATCAAGAATACTACTTATCTGGCAAAAGTTTGCCCTCTCAAGGCCGCTGACTGACCCCGAACGAAGCAAGTACAGGCAATTTATACACCGATCCGCCACCTGGCGTCACCAATCACACATGAGATACATATTTGTTTTCAGAATTTAAAAAAATTGGTGGGGTTTTCAATACCCCTTATGGCCTTATGGAGGTCGCGATATTCACGCCCAATGGCAGTTGATGATACCTAATACGGTGAACCGACACAGCGGACACCATTTTCCCTTTGAGGGGTCTCAATAATTATAAAAGTCAACCACCAATTATATAACAACACGCAGCCATACTTCCGGCCTCTTGGCCAAGTTACCGGAACTGACGCAACCAAACGTCACAGTGTAGACCTGCGTGCGCACAGCCGCGGGCAGTTCTCAGCGCCTGCAACCGACGGTGCTGCTCTCGGGCGGCGAACAGGCGAAACTACTGTCGGCCGCACAGTGGGCTTCCATGGCTGGCCGCTGCTACACGTGTAAATTAGCACCTGTAATAACACAATTTCTTCGTTACCCCGGGACTTTCAAGGTCTTCTTGAGGTACCGTGATCCTGGCGAGCACATGACAGATTAGTATTTTAATAGTTTTAATTCTTCTTATAGGATTTGAATACCAAAACAAGCTTGTTTAAAATGTTCATGGTGTCGGGCACTGAACCGAACAAAATGTTAGGTAAGCAACCACAATAACTGCTCGAATGGGTGACTGGCTACGTGGTCCGGCCCACTATTTTAACATTGTTATTATTATTTGCACCACTGCACAGATTTAAAGCTGGTATAGGCTATTCACGGTAAAATAAGCACTTTTGAAAGCCCTGCTTAAGATCTTCTTGTGTGTCCGTTGAGTATTCTTCTTCTTTATGTAAGATTAACATTGTCACGGGCCTCATCACTTTATTCATGCATCAGTCAAGTGAAACTGTGAAATTATTAGAGAAGTAAATAATTTACAAATATGCTCATTTTTACACTTAGATGGATTAAAAAAAAAAAAACAGAAAGCGAAAAAATAATTGAAATTATCAGAAATTGTTACCTAAAACATTTTATTCTACGTTAAGAACCGGAACTACTATGCCATCCATCGTAAGCAACTTTACTGGGCGCAGGTCACTCAGGGCGCCCGTTAAAGTATATGCAGGTAGGAGCAGTGACATTTTCTGAGGTTGATTTCAAATGTTCTCACTTTATCGTGAACAGCCTGTAATGTTTCGCTATCGTAAATGCGGTGTAGCCTCGAGATGTAAAACGAGAACACTACTTGCTCGAGCCGTGCTCGACATGACTGGCGGATCTGGGCATGCTCGCGACTTGCTCGCCGCTTGCTTGTTGCTTGCAATGGGCATTATATTACACTTTCCATTACACTCTCGGCTCAATACCCGCCTTCCTCGCGCTTGAATTGCCCATCAATGTGTTCGAATTCAAGGTTTTGACGTGAATACGTCTTTAAAATACCCGCCTTCCTCGCGCTTGAATTGCGCTTCAATGTGTTCGAATTCAAGGTTTTGACGTGAATACGTCTTTAAATTTGCCACCACAGTGGGAGGCAATCCAGAAAATCCGACGACAACAAAATCATGGTATACAGTTTGGCACTGCAGTTCCGAATCTATCGCCTACATTCAAAATTCATATACACCACTCGATTGCCAAAGGACCAAAGAATATGTTACAGGTACCGAGAACTGCGAAACATCGCGCGAGGCGGAGGAGAGGAGTGGTTGATTGTTTGAAGAGGAGAAGTGAGCGTGGTAAGAGGGGGGGGGGGGGGGTGATTGGCGCAGCAATTTTGAGTTCGTTTCGTCGCGTCTCATAACTTCGGCGTAGTATAACTTTCGACTAGGAGAAGCTACGACGCTCGTTTGGGTTTCAATCGACAGCTCTCGTCAACACCAATCGATATCGTGTATAAAAAACCTTTGTGCCGTGGTTATGGTGAAATTGTACGAGTTTAACGTAAAAAATTAAAAAAAAACTTAACACAACGTCGGCCTATACCTACGCGTCAAAAAGCCAAGTCAAAATACAGAAATCCTATAAGGTTGGAAAGAGCATCTCAAAAGCAATCCAGTGATACCCATAAAAACCTATATGATCAAGTGAAGCGGTGCTGGGAACGTAAAATAAACATCAAGGCGTCCGAGCGCGGCAACGCAGACGTATTCACGCAAAACAAACGGCCGTGTCCCCAATAAAAAAACTAGACCCTATTTTTTTTTCTAAACTAAAGTATTAAACTTACGCCCAACGTGCTGACCTACGAAAAGAACACGCACTTCAAACGAGGCTTGCCGGTCACTTTCAAAAGGTCACGCACATTAGAAAAGAAATTTCAAAGCGCTCTATTACAGCTAGAAAAACGAACTGCTATTGCAAAGTGCCGCATCTCGAAACATTCAGGTAAGATTTAAACTAAAATAATCGATAGGCCTGATGCAACAGACTTTTCACCAAGAAAATTATAGGGTCACCCGTCAGTTGAGAGGCACGTGCTTAGCGGCGATTGCGCACTTGATGCGCGCGGCAGTGTCGTCCTTATCGCACCCACGCTTCTCGGCCTGAAACGCGGAAAGCAAGCTCCAAGTAGGCTGGAGCCTTAACAACTCCGCCTGGCTTTCTCATAAGGTGCATCACAGATGTTCGGTAGGAAAAAAATCGCAAACAATCGGTTGGATATTATGTATCGGTGTCTCAACGCGAAAAGCATTTTAGACACGTTTCGAGGCCAAATTTAATTTCCAAATTATTCACTGTAACTCCAATGTTTACTTTTTTTTTACCGTGAAAATTACTTAAACGGAGCTTTTCATAGTCAGTTTCAGATGTTTAAGATTCTATATTACAGAAACACCTAGTTGTCTTTAGACACACGTCATAATTTTGTCGTTATTGGCTTGATATATATAGGATGTCTCAACCTTAAAGTCACTGGCATCGCTACATGGTTGGAACGCCATTTAGCAGTCAGCTCCAGGTAACTTAATTGCCAACTGACAGCCAAACAAATAGGGAATCTCCCGCAGCACGCTATAGCCAATCAGACGCGAAGGCCGTTCCAAAGCCTCGCGCAACCAATCAGCGACTGGGCACGGCCACATCAAAGGAACCGCCACTACATTCCACTTCTGTAGCCTTGCCTGTTCTGTGGCTCTGGGTAGCGTCACATATTAACCTCGTTTCCCACTAATGGCGATAGGATTTGTTACTGAATTCACAACGATACACTGAAGACATATTTTTTTGCCGTTAAGTGCTATCTTGACTATCTGAATTTCAAGGAGCCTGATTTAAACAAGGCAAAACTATCGTGGACATAGATCTGCATTCAAAAGAATGTTTGTTTCATTTTCCAACACTTCCTTTGCCTTATCGTTGGTCGGATTTGTCGCCCACCGAAATTTGTGGGACCAGGTGAGACCCCCAGCTTCCTCCATTCTAAGTGTTTGTGAATCGGAGAAGAATTTTCATTAACTGTGAGAAACTTTCCTGCAGGATAACTTAAATCGTTTGTTTTATTCCATGCCCGGACGTTTCATCGTACTTCTCCATGTACAAGATGGTTTGACGAGGCGAAATAGTGTCTTGATATAATTATATTTTAAACACTTCTTTGCTTTGTTTGTTCTACTATACTAATAGCATTCCTTCTTGATATAAGAATTGATTTTTGGTGCACAAATATTTATGGCAAAGTGTGTATATTAGTAGATACTTCTACATATGCATTTATAGTAAGTACTTATGTGTGCAATCATATGAAAATTCATGTACAAAGCAAAAGTTTGTAAGAATATTAAATATGAGTTTACATATTAGTTTGTACACATGCTTTGCATGAGTAATGAATTTCCCTCAATTTTCTAAGTTATTGGTAAATGAGTGGAGTGAGTAGAGATATTTGGACGGCTCTCAAAACCTAGGTCTTAAGAGCGGAGATATTGAGCAATGTTCAAGATAAGAGTTTATTGGAGTTCCTCAGTGTGATCCCAAAAAGTTATATTAAGAATTCACGATTAATCACTCTGTCAATTTATTTTAGTGGCGTTATAAAATGTATGATAAATGTGCGAGTACTCGCTGTGTTATCTGAAATGCAGGAATGTAAAAAAAATTATGTTTGTGGTGTACACAGTTTGGATTTGATATAGTTAAAATCCTAAGTGTGAGAAGCACGCTTGATGCAAGTACAGCGGTCATCATAAAATCAAACGATTGCAGCACTTGGGCTCGGAAATTAATTCTGGACGGTGAGGGTCAACCGGAACTGTTTACTGTGCGGAGCACAAAACAAAGCTTAAGTTTCACCAATCAAATCTTCATTTGGTGTAACCAAATAAGAAAAAAAAAATTTGGTTTCAACAACAAAATATTTCTTTGCCCCTATACAAACAATTAACTCGGTCACGCCAAACAAACTGTGTTCGATACGACAAAACCTTTTTCCCAGTGCACCGCGAGTTGCGAAAGACTGCTATTGGCTGGATTTGTGACTGGCAAGTAAGTTAGCAGGCGCTGATTGGTGAACGGCGTTGCGTCATGGTGCTGACTGGTGACGCGATATTGCTGGCGTGTTTAGCTGGAGGTCAAGGAACAAGGCGCAGTTTCACTTCTGTCTTCTTAGTTATTCTGAGTCTTCGTCTTACGGTTTCGCCCATGTTGCTTTTCCAAGGAGGACGGACAGCTACGCTTCCATTTAGAAAGCCTGTTGCTGTACGGGCGATACGCTGCTATCCCGGACAGTTTAATTTCTCGATTTCGACTACCTGTAGGAAAGACTTCTCTGCCATATTTATTTTCGAGCTTCGGCTATTTTTTCATTGGCCGCAGCCCCAGTGTGTAGCCACTTACCTCACACTAGGTGGCACGGGACTCAGTGCTTGTTTCCTTACAGAGGACCTGAACAATTCGCGGATTTATTTTGGGACCAGCTAGAATTCAAAACACGTGAATTTATATTATATAACCTTAACCATTGGTCCACACGGCGTTTGACACCTCCTGTAGAACGGCGTCAAATTGTCACTTTCCACTGTGACAGCAGACAACCAATGAGCAGTTAATATAAGCATATTTGAACATAAGACTGTATAGTCCAGCCTGCAGGTCATTGAACTCACGAATTTTCCAGGTCTCTAGTCATTGGCTAAGAGTTCACCTGGGAGTGTATTGAAAACTACGATCCAGTTGCATACCTAACAGAAACACAAGTGTGATTTAACAGCTTCAGTTTCAGATAGATATAAAATATTGATTGTTTTAACGAACCAACGCTTTTGTTCGGAACTCTGCAGCATAGAGTTCTGTCATACGTCGAGGCCAATGGAAACGTGTTTGTGGTTGATATCATTGCTAACGGCTCTTCATGCAACAAAGGTACTTGTTATCTACGACAAATCATGCCTGCCCGCCACGTAAGGGACTCCTCGTATTGAACGCTGTTTTCTGCTGTGTACAGCGCAGGCAGCAAAATTTACTTCCGTGCCGCATCTTATACTGTACACGGGATACTCACCATCATCATCATCATAATCACGCGATCAGGCTCAGGGGACCGCGCGCAACTACAAGGTCCTTGGGACCGCGGTGTCTGAGCGGTTAACCTGCTCGCCTCCCACCAGGGCGAAACGAGTTCAATTCCCGGCACGGGCCGCTTAAGGATTTTCGCATGTGGGAATCTTGCCAGTAGATGCTTCTGACTGGCGGGTTTTCTCGGGGATATCCCGTTTTCTCCGCCCTTTCCTTCCGGCGCTGCTCCGCACTCGCCTCAGACACTCTCGCTGTTAAGAGCCGCCCAAATCTCTTCACTCGCTCTTCAGTTTCAAGGTTCCTCCTCCAATGTGTGCTGTCTCTTGTCCTTCGTCTCCAGTTGTCCTTTTTGCCTAATTGTAGTAAGTCCTCTCGGATTCCATCCCTCTGCGTCTTTCTTGGACTACCTAGTTGTCTTCTTCCACTAGGAACAAAATATAGAACTTTCAACGACCACCGATGTGCGTACATCCGAACGACATGATCTGCTAGCACAAGGCGTTGCGTTTGCTTCTCATTACTTCCTGCTATATTCGGACTTATATGCGCCTCAGCCAGTTCATGATTATGTCGGATCCTCCGTTTTACAGTAGTCGCATCTCTTACCGGACCGAAAATCTTTCTTAGATCTTTCCGCTCGAAAACAAGAAGATGTCATGTTTCCGTACGCTCTCTCCAAATATTACTACATCCATGCAGCGCCACAGGTTGGGGCATTGTCATGTATAACTGGAATTTTAACTTCCTCGACAGACCGCGTGACTTACACATATATTTTTCCAACTTGGATTATTGCTTTGATATCTGTCTGACACGATTCATCTTGTGTGAACATCACCCCCAGGTATTCGAAATCACGGACTCATATATATGTATATATAGAACATACTATGACTGTAAACGTTAAAGCTTGATTCACAACCTCCACGTAACGTGCCAGACGCACGTACGTACGTCCTAAAGTTTAAAGTTAAGCTACTCCGTCCGTTTTTCCACGTACTTACGCTAAATGTGAATGTGCATGCTTACATGTGTATGTAGGCTATTCACGGTAAAGTGAACACTTATGAAAGCATTCGGAATAATGATCTATAAATATATTTTATTTTAGTTTTAGATATTAAATTCTGAGTGTGGTGGAATATACACATTGATTTTATTACTTACATGGCAATATTGATTAGAAAAAAGGTTAAAGGATTAAAAAATCGCTGAAAGTAAAAAGTAACTAGGGCCTCAAATGTGCTCACTTTGCCGTGAACAGACTCTAGTGGGTTTAACTTAGATACGTCAGTACATACGTACGCCAGGTGGCGGTTGCGAATCCACCTTAAGGTTAGCGCAAAACTGCAGCTATTTTCGGCGTACGAGGCCTAGAAGCGCGCGTGTGATAAGGGCGACTCTGCCACGCACACACTGAGAAAAAGTTTTGGTTTACTCAAACGAAGTTTGTCTGAGACAATCAAATTGATTGTCCGTGTAGGGGCAATGAATTATTTAGTTTCTTGGAACCAAAATATTTTGTTGACTGTTCAAAACAAAGATTAAGTTTGTGCAACTTAATATTTCTTTGCCTCTACGTTCATTGCCCTTTCAGACCCCATTTTAATTTACGGTTTCAAGTGTTGCAAACAAAAAAAAATTTTTGGTGCGTGTTGTACTTAAGTCAACGTTACACTTAATGTGTTGTGATAGCCAATGAGCTGAAGGCTATGTGTTCGACTACAGTTATGTGAGTAAATCAGAGCCAAAGCCAGTAGACGATTTGCGAATCAGTTACCCACAGGTAAGATCATTGGTCACTGAGTTTAGTATTGTGCAGCACACGCCAAAAAAATTACCTACACGCACGTAATGTACACAAATGAGTACAGTTGGTCTGAATGGGTTAAACAGTTTCGGCTAACATAAAAAAAAATGGAATCCCGATCGAGATTCGAACCTCGACTGTTTACGCTTGAGCGCCGCGTCCTTAGCAATCTCAGCTAAAGTCACAACTGATGAAATGGAAATGTTTTATTATGAATTTTATGCAATTATGAAGCATTAATAAACGCACTAAGAAACAATGTTCCTATCCAAATAGTAACAAAAAATACAAACAAAATCTCGAGTTATATTTTCGAACTAAGGTAATGAAATGAGAAACCAAACAACTGTGTAGAGTTGATACAACTAAATATTTCGTTGACAGTCTAATTTATCTTGGCGCACCACAATAGAGGTTTTTTTTTTAACTAAGCGTGTTTTTTGTTAGACGGAAAAACTTAATTTTGCTGCTTTTCAAGTTTTGTTTACTCAACACAGTAGTTTGTTGAAGCAACTAAATATATTTTTGTCCTTATACACACAAATATTCTGTGGTCTGCTACAAAAATTTCTCTCAGTGCATCAAGTGCTCTGAAATTTCGTAGATTGTTATCGTCATGCTGCGTCTACCTATGGTACTTCCAGGGGTGAGTCTATAATTTTACTGGTGGAAACTCTATGGCAAGGTTTAATGTAGGGCCCTTGAGTAATATTGTGTGTATATGACGCTTTGAAAAAAACCGTATTTAGTTACGCAGGAGTGCACTTAAGTTGTGTTTCTAATGCCCGTGTCGTCTTGAAAGCCGTCTTTAGCTACGTTGGAGTGCTCTTAAATGGTGTTTCTAATGACCATGCTGTCTTGAAAGCCGTCTTCAGCTACGTTGGAGTGCTCTGAAATGGTGTTTCTAATGCCCGTGCCGTCTTGAAAGCCGGCTTCAGCTACGTTGGAGTGCTCTGAAATGGTATTTATAATGCCCGTGTCGTCATGAAAGCACTTAACAGCCATTGTCCGATGTGTGTTTACTTTTCGTAGAACAGCAGACTGGACGCACGTTAAATAGTCTCGTAGAAAAAAGAAATGTGTTTCAAACACACTGCAAAACATTTCACGCTCCAGGTAGGCGGGAACATCAAGACCAGCTGGTCGTGACATGAATTCTCCAAGTTCCCCGGTCCCTGGCTAGTTATAACTGTTATAATCACGCAGGTCTGCAACCAGATAGAGGCACCACCCGCCTCACGCCGCCCCCGCCGGGGCAGTATCGGAAGCCGAGTGTAGCTGTATTAGCAGTGAAGTCCCAGCTGGCAAGCCACTGTAACCGCCGAGTCTGCCTGAATGGCCATAGCAGTCGCTGCAGGGGACCTCAAAGGGGACCGAACAGGTCAGGCCGCGGTACTCCTAATTGGTCGCGGCATTTGTGGGTTTTATCGACCAACCCACGGCTGTCCCTCTGGGGCCACTCTAACGCTAGCAACGAGGAGTGACAGCTCACCAGAAAGCAGTAGAAGTAATAACAGCATTCTAAACGAACGTAGTCTGATCAATATTATTACGTGTATATGTGGCGAAATGTTAAAATTCATATTCGCAGTTGTACACGCCAACCATAAACCGCAATTGTTAAAGTTTTATAAATAGTTCCTTGTGCAATGGGTACAAAAATAAATTCTCCTATTTATTTAAATTTTGAAATATTTACTGCTTTAGAACACATGCTATTTTCTGAACCATGCAAAACTCTTTACGTTCCTCCATATTTATATTACACTTAAAGTCTGCAGAAATTACTCACCTAAATTCATCATTGGTTTCGCACGTAACACAGTACCGCAACGTAAAATTTTCTCACACACAATTTTTTCAGCAATTTTACAAAGAAATTTTGAAACTAGTTATCAAAAAATTTTTTTGTGTCGTTACAAGTTAAAGCTTGTAAATTTTACAAATATCAGTATTACTGTATCAATTTCTATGTAGTTCTACAAATCCTGTTTTTGCACAAGTACAAAAGCAACAGGTAAACAAACTTTTCTTTTTTGTAAAAGTACGATCATTTGTGTTACTATAGGAAGTATTCAATTTTGATGTACAAACTTTTTTCTCAGTGTAGTTTGTGTGTAATGCCCCGAAAAGATATTGGCAATTAGTTTCCGAAGAATGTTTTGTAACAAATGCATAATTATTGCTACGGTGTAATTAAGTTTTTTTTTCAGACGATGGTAATTTCTATTGCGAAATTATTTAGCACATGTAGGATTGACCGCACGGATGAAAACTGTTCAATTGTATGTTTCCATTCTGAGACGAGGAAAGGTATTTCTAGCGCTGTTTGCGAAAATGCAAAAAAAAAAAAAAAAAAAGGGGGGGGGCAAACGAGTGTGAAGAAGTGATACACAGCTGCCTTGATTCGAGTCAGGGGAATATCTCCGAAAACGCGAGGAAATACTTTGAATAGGTGGTTCACGGTATACTGAACACATGAAGTCAAACTTTGAAAAAAAATTCCCTTTGCTAACCGCGTATATTTTTACAAACGCACAGAATGGCAAGCCACCAACAAAGATGACATCGATAACCAAAAATATGTTTTTGTAAGTAATTAAATGGACTGCAGCCACTGACAAAAGTAAGCATAAGTAAAAAAAATTAACCAATATTTATCTCAGAAATTGAACAACAAAAACCAAAGAAGTACCTAGCAGTCAATAAAATATTAAAAAAAAAGAGTAAAAGGTAACAAACTGGACAAAAAATTGATGGAAAACCTCCACAATGAACGCAAATCAGGAAAAGATAATTTCCTGGTCACAGTATAAAGAAAATAATCAAGAGTAATTAAATTCAAACGTAAAACACATAGAAACGACAATTTTCAAAAGTGGTACGAGAAGAAGATCCAATAATAAAATATAAAAATAACAAAAATAACTAAACGGGACGAGAAGCCAGAGAAATGAAAAACTTACTTACTTAGACAAAAAACAATATTAAATGACTGAACAAGACAATACCAACGAAACTACAAAAAAAATGACTTGATGACCTTTAGGAGCATGGAATCTGTCCCCTTATTTATGTGAGAGGGGATATATCATACAATCGCAGTAGTCTAAGGATGTCGCGTCGTGCCTTCTGTTTTTTTTTTTCACCACTGTAGCTGACCTTTTCTTGGTGTTTTTTGTGGTTTTATATATTTTAATTTATTTTACACTTAAGTTGGCAACGAAATTATATTATTATCCGTGTTTTATTTATTGTAGCTATTATCTATGCTGATCCTTTTTTTGTTTCTTTTGTTTCACTGTGTACTCAAAAGTTGTATTTTTTACTCTTATCAGATTGAGTGGATTATTTCTCGGTGTATTATAGTTGGATTTAATTATTTCGCTGTACTCTGTCCATGAAATAATCTGTTCTTGATTCATGTCCACCGTGGCTGCTTTCTTGTCCATTTTGTTGTTTTTCGCTCGTAGTTAATATTTTATGGACTACTATGTACTGTTTTGGTCTCCACGTTCTTGTCGAGTATTTCATTGCTTTCTTCGTGTGTCTGTGTTTTTTCTTCGGCTAATTTTTGCCAAAGTGTGCATTTCATTGAAATACTTGTAGAACTCTTACAGTAACTCTCGTAATGCACCGTTAAGAAAATGGGGTAATTATTTCCATGTCTTAACTTCGTATTAAATGCGTGACTTTTATTTCCATGTACTATAGATTTTCTTACATTATTGGATGTTTTCTTTGTGCATGTTTCAATTACATTTATCACAATAATGACCTATTTACGTTTAAACAATTCACAGTTATACTTTATCGACGCAGGAATAATAAAGTGAAAGGGTCCTTTCCACTGATAATTTTACATGTGGTGAAAGTAAACAAAGTTGGAGTTAACTATAATCTACGCAAATCTCTCAGAAGTGTTTTATTAATGTCGAACAACCGATGGTATAATCACCTGTTATAATATTTTTTGTGTGTTCATTTTTGTCAGGCCTCACAACTAGGGTTAGAAATAGCGGCCTTAGGTAACGATACCAAATACTCTACTTGGTATCGAACCACAGATATTGATACATAAGAAGTATCGACTTTAATGTAGTCGATACTACTCAGTATCGCATACATTTAGTACAGAAAACTTTTGTCGCTTGATAGTGTATAACTGACAAATGAAATCATTTTCTCCAGTAAAAATATTAATTTTTTTATGATTTACATACATATAATTTTACAATAAATATTTATTACATTAGAACATTATCAAAATTGGATTTTTTTTACTTCTTCACCACATGTGACAACAGAGATTAAATAATAAGTTACCGAAGATCATTTATATTACTTTATTTCTGTATTTCTTAATACACAGCGTTATAATGAAAATTGTTGCAACATTAACATATTGTTAAATTACATAATTAACTTGTTCCATGAAATTTTTCTTTCAATCCTTGGAAAGTTCTTGAAAATTCCTTGAATTTGCATCAACAACATCTGTAAGGACTCTGATCCAAAAAAAGAGATCAAATAAAAAGTTACGAAAATGACCCTCGTTAGTTACTATTTCTGGACACAATTTTGAAATTCCCAACATTTTCAACAATAATCATTAACGATAAACAGCATAGAAAATTATATGAAAATTATATGCAATGAGATTGCATTTTTCCCAAAGCGACAGTACATGAAATTACAAATACAGTCTGTACAATATTTACATCTTTATGTTCAAGATAAAAACAATGAAGAGGGGATTTCCTATGGGGAGTAATGCATAGGGACGATTTGAGCAGCATGGTGCGCTGGTATCGCAATGGGTCGTATTTTATGCTGGCGCTAAATTGGGACACTCCGTTTATATTATTGTCAAAATGTATGTACGTAGTCATATACAGTAAATGTGTGCCCCTACTAAAATATAGATCTTTAATTTATTTTGTAGCTATTCTTCACAGAAAACCAACTTTGCATCTACATGCAAAATAGTCTAAACAGAATGTGTTTGGTGCTCAGGTAATCATAAACTCCCATTTTTTGAAGCTACAAGTTGATTTTTAAATGCTTATTTTCCATGAACATTCTTCAAAGGTAAAATGTTAATATTTGCTTTCATATTCAAGGCAATCTTGCACGTGAACATTTTTTTTATATTCTTTCAATGTTATTTCACTATTATGAAGAACGTTTTTATGTTCATGTGTAATCATTTATATGGAATTGTTAATTTTAAATTCTATAAAATAAGAAATACCAATTAAAAAAAAGTAATTAAATGTATTGCCTTGCTTACGTTTCTTGACCGAGAGCAAATGCCGAATTCAAACCTTTGCCTATCTCTCAGTTTTAATGGCTGATTAATAATAAACATATCTGTGGATTTAGCTATTAAAAAAAAACTATGCTGCGCACACTGGTGGCAAGCAAGAATCTCTGGTGGATATTTTCTCAATGGTTATAACAATGAGGTGCACAGAGACGCCAATGTAAAGAGATAACAACCACATTCACTTCTTTAATGAGTACTTATTCAAGGAATCGGGAGTTTGTATCGAGTAAGTATTCTAGTATCGGATGGTGGCATCGAGTACTCAAGTATCGGATATCGAGGCTCAAAGTATCAATACTTGCTCGGTATCGATAGTATCGTTCGAACCCTACTCACAACACGAAAATGATCGGAAGAGTGGTTTGGTGTCTCAGTTCTAAAAGGTCCGGATATCACGAAAGACGAACATTTCTCATTTCCTTGTAATCGTACGTTATCAAATTAAAGAGTATTGTTCATTGTTACTGAATACGTGCGCTTTTGACTTTTGCATGATATTTAATTTACTAATATAGCGTACAACTGTTATACGAAATACAACAGTAATAGGTTTTACTGAATAACATCGTGTAGTATTCATACGTAGCTAACATTATTTTATTCACAAACAGAGTAATCATTTTTGACGTAATATCTACATCTTTTACAGTCTCCTGCTCGATGTTTCTCAAGATTATTTCTTAAGGAGTGATCCAGTCTTAATTTAAAACACACACACTCTCTATCTCTCTTTCGCTTTCTCTCTCTTTTTCTTCATTAACTATTGCCACAGCAGGAATTTGTGAGGAAAAAAAACAACAAATGCGAAGTCTCTGCGCACCTTAGTGGATGAACAATGGAAAGTGTGTCTCCAATAAGAAGGCACATTTTGCGAGCCAGATGAGAATAGGAGGATAGACTCATACATGCCGGAGTGTTGCTAGCCGTGAAAATGGCAGCACTGGCCGAACCCAGGCCTTTTGAAGTCTACGACCGATTTCTTGTAAAAACATTCTAAAATGTAAATAATCATTTCGGAGAAATTTCGGAAAACAATTGGTAAAAATTAACCATAAATCTCCGTAAAATTACAATACGTTGCCGTTTCAATAACGGACTTTTCGCATATCTTACAGAAATTTCCGTAAATTCACGTCATCTCTGCGCAAAATTGTTAATTAGTTTGTTTGTACTTCTGATTTATAAAAAGAGATTGAAGAAATTATTTTTAAATTTCATTATGAGTGTGTTTCAATGTGTATTGAATACATGTGAAAAGTTAAAAAATTTTATACTGAAGTGAGAATTAAGACGAATGGATAAGTCCAGATTCCGCAAAAACAACCACTTACAACAATCTTACAACAGTGTCATACATTCATTTTACATTTCTACGAATGAGTTAGAAAAAAATTTTTTTATTTTACAGTTATGTTTGAGTTTGTTAGTTAATGCTAACTCACTATGAAAAAGGATTATTCTGAACACCAAATAAATAGAGTTAACAATTATTTTGCTATTTCAAATCAACTATTGTTAAATTAAGCACATAATTTTGAAGAAACTATTGCGTTCTTTAGACTACGGCCAATTATTTATGTCAATATATTTGTTTGAATCGAACGTACGTTTTGCAGTTGTTGCAGTATTTTGAAATGTTTATTACTTTCAACTAATTATCTATTTGAATTGTTCACAAATAATATATTTGTTTGTAAAATTCTATGCACTCACTCCTTTATAAAACCATTTGCTTATATCAACAGTATGCTTGCTCAACTTTTTTGGCATTGTTCATTTAACCGTTTGGAATACGTGAAACTGAACAACGAACTTGGTTGGTAGCGAACGAGAATCAGTCAATCATGACGGGCGAAGATGAACGCTGCTTCTTTTGTGAGTTTTTTTTTTTAAGTTAACACCAGTTTTTAAGGTATGTAAGTTTTGTTTTTATTTTACGTTTAGCTATTGTCAATATGGATTAATTTAAGTAATGTGACATAATGTTTGAAAGCAATAACTCCCACTCAGGTGTCGAATGTTGGTGCTATCCCGCCTAGGTTATAAAAGCTACACGCTTGTTGTATGTTTCTGTTGAGGTTATGTTACCCCCTATTGTAGTTATGTTGCGCCGACTTGTTAATTATTTCATTAATAGCAATGATTAGAAAATTTGTTGATCAAAGGAAACACTGCAAGTAATACATATATGTAGGGGTAGAGAAATTTTGCGAAAAGATTTCAAGACAAGTTATATTTCAATACCTTGTAGGGTAATTTACTTATCTTGATTGGCTTAATTACTTTTTTTTTAGAAGTGTTAACTGTTTATACACGAATCGTCTAGGAGCCGTGCCGATGTTTCCGAATTCTGAGTGGCCGGGTGAAATATGAAAACGTCTTCTCAAGCAGACAGCAACTAATGACAATAGACAAACTGCTGTTGGGTGTTTATAGTACTGAAGTCTACACTGTAGACATATTTTTCTTTCGTGAGAAACAACTAACTGCATTTATAGGTAGCCACCTGAAAAATTCGCGAGTTCATTGACCTTCACACTAGACTGTACAGTCTTATGTACAAATACGCCTATAGCAACTGCACATTGGTTGACTGCTGTCACAGTGGAAGGCGACAATTGGACACCGTTCTCCAGGAGGTGTCAAAAACCGTGTGGATCAATGTCTAAAGTTATAATAATGCATGTATTTTGAATTCTAGCTTGTGCCAAAATGAATCCGCGAATTATTCAGGTCTCCACTTATAACGATTTTTACTATAGTGTTATACATATACAAATCCCTTTGAATGTTAAAGAAAAGCCCCCTTTTTTTAAACAACAAAATTATATTATTGAAAAAATCTATCATACTAGTCGAGCCAATCAATATCATGGTTGTTTCAACACAAACATATGTTTGGTCAACAAAATTATTTGGTTTGAAGTTATTCTTGTAATCAAGACAAATAACAGAATGATTGTTTTAACACACACATAAATTTGACTTAAAAAAATGAAATTATTCTGCCAAGCAAGTCAACTGACTTGATTCAACCGTGTGTATCAGTTATTATTGGCAATATAAAATTGTTAAAACAACCTTTGAAAAATTTCACTTCCTCTACCTGCATATATTTAAACGGCCACACTAACTGCCATGCGCCCAGTTAAGTTGTTGACGATGAAGGGACATTTGTTCCATGTCATAAATGTTAAATTTTAAGTATTAGGTAAACATTTGCGAATTTTTAAATTATTAGTCTTTTTTTACATGTTTTAATGTATAGGTGTGTAACAATTAGAGTAGTGTATGTATGAGTCGCCGGTGGCAACGAGATCTGGGATAGGGTGTAAAAGTTTGTTGCTCTCTTGTATGACGTCATTGGCGCACCCCGCGGTCTCGTTCATTTCCGCCCTCTCCCGCAACAAAGTCAACAACCAGCCGTTCCAACAACCAGTAACCCCAGAAATTATTTTAATTAAAATTTTTTTGATTAAAAATTATTTGAATCAAACTTGTTATATATATATACATATCGGTTCTCCACTGTGTATTTTATTTTCCAAAGATATAATATCCCATTTGCGGGAATAATTATAAAAATAATAGAAAAATCGAGAAATACATAACGTTCACCTCACACTCACCACCACCCTAGCCAAACTCACCCCCTACCCAACCCCCCCCCCCCTAATTACACTTATTATTAAAAGTCACAAAAAGTATTCTAAAAATTGGTAACATTAATATTAGACCGGCTTCCTTTGCCGACCCATCCAAAATCCCCCCCCCCCCCTCCCCCCCCGGCCCATCACCAAATATCCCTTTCACACACTGCTCTCACAGATCATGCAGCTAGCTGACCTTGTCAAATCAATCATAAAACAATCATACATCTAGGATTCAGTGCATTTATAAATAATTGGAATTATTTTATTTAAATTTATTTTATTTATAATTTGAAAATTCCCAGATCTTAAAAAAAAAAATACAGTAGAATGATTTGAAAATGAATTTTAAATGCAAAATTGGTCTATTAAAGTTAGATTGTGTAAATTTTGCACAGTCCTATCACACTTGGTAACATTAAAAAATATGAAATTCTCATCAAGGGATAAGGAATTTCACCTACAACCTCTCGAACAGGATTCGTGTGCTCTAACCACTGAGCTACTTGCAACAATAACACATATTTATTAAATCTGCTACAATAAACACCAAATGAAGAGGCAGCCATTCCCTTGTACAATTACAAGTATTATTATGTATTAAAAATTTTGTTATATTTTTTTTTCAACCAATGCATATATGTGGTTTATGAATGCCAAATTTTGGATATGTTTTTGTTTAATTTATTTAAAGGCAAGAAATATATTATAAGATCACCTTAATTTTTCAATCGGGACTGTAAGTTAAATCATAGTATGACCACACTTTCGCAAGTCAGTTTGTAAGAAAGCATATATTTATAGGCATATAAGATTATGGTTTGCGATTTTGTAGGGCCAGGCTCGTAAAATTCAGTTTGTAAGCATCATGTCTAGCTCCAGGAAAGCCCTGCGACCATTTATAGATATAGTGATAAACTAAATTTAATTAATATTTGCATCATATTGTTTTTTTTTTATCAAAATCAGTTTAAACAGGGGAAGAAAAGCTTAAGAGTTAAAGTCTTGAAATAATTCTTCACTGTTTTCAAATTTATTACTACAAAAGTATTTCTGTTTATCCGTGTAAATTGTGCATCCTTATACAAATTTCAGTCCTTCGTTAAACACGAAACCAACTCTTGTGGCTCTTGTAAACTTCGTCTGGTCGTGCAGATCGCTTGAAGGCAAAGTCCTTGCAGAAATAGCGACACCGATTGGCCACTGAAAGTTCTGTAGATGATACACTAGTGGACCTAGATTTAGTCTATGAACGGTTTCTTGGGGCTTTTTAGAATCAAACCTTTGGAAAATCTCCCAAGTCTGATGTGCTTGGTTGTTTCCTGCATATGTCATATATCACAAGTGTTTTACACTTGCGTTAACATAAATGTTACTTTTTTTCTGTTAAATGAAATTATATTCATATTTTATCTATAAATTATATTGCTTCAGTTATAAATAGTTTGAATAAAAACAGTGACAAAACATGTGTGTTGGTAGCGCCTAGTAAGAAGTAGTTCTCGTACAAAATACTGTTACAACAGAGTGCGCACGAATCAGGTGCGTTGTCCCTCTGGTGTAATCTTCCATACTTAGTTAAGCTTAGTTTGCACGAGGCCGAGAAACATCCTGAAAGTAGAACTTCAGCAGGGCTTCAGAAAAGGCCGAAGATACCATGAATCAACTATAGTTCGGTTGCTGTCACGTCTGAAAGAGCAGGACACAGCAATGAAGTTGTCTTCCTCGACAGAGACGTTCCACCTGCTGATGAGAGGTCGATTAAGTGATGCATTCGTACTCGTTGTGGGTATTGAAACGCAGGAGCTACAGGAATGAATCGATGTTACTGTTGTCAACCAAGCCGATGATGGAAGTTGCAGCATTCCAGATATGAACTTCTCAGCACTTCAAGAATCTTAGAGACGTAACCATCATCGATCCGTAGGCTTCTTACTTACGTAGGCTTCTTACATATATACACTCTTTGAGATATCATGAAATGTGGATATATTCATGTGTTCGTAATCCATAACAAAGACGATGATATAAATACATTGCCTATGGGTTGGGTGGACAGAATCCGCTCGTTCTGAGCTGCAGATGATCTACCGAACAGAGTGTCCAGCCAGAGCTCTTCATTACCATTTCATCTTCCTCGCGGCATACCTTTATTATGCTCTTTTCAACACCGGCTTTGATGTTATCCGCATTACTCTTAGGTAAGTTTCTTTTTGCATACATCTAGTTTACTATAGCTATATTCCAGCCATATATTATATTATACGGATTAGTATTTCCCCACCTCCACTGTAAGTTGATCTGTTGATTAATTTTTTCATTGATTTCAGACGTGAACAAACATATTTCGTCAAAGTTACCGGATTTGGAGCTACATTCATTTTTGAAAGACCGCTGAATGCTGATTCATTCAGGAAAAATCAATTTACATTCAGCTTACTTCGTTAGGTTGCTATGCAAGGTCGGTGTGAATTTCTATTCGTAGCATCTGATTCGCCTGTCGAAGTAGCATTGGGACAATCCTTTACTGGGACCTTATCGTACGATTATGCATCACGTTCACACTATTTCAGATAACATTTTTTAATGCTCGGTTTGAGTAAACTGTTTAGAGCACTTCTCACAATGATATGGCATGTATATGGAAATCCTTACAGGTGCATTCGTTTCATTTCTTCGTGCTTCATCAGCATTTGCGAAAGACTTTTTGTAGTGGCTGCGTGGAAGGAATCAACGATCTGCCCACGACATTCACAGCTGAAGCTTTCTGCTTCCAGCGTGTGTAGCACCAATTACCATCCCAGTACATCTCCGATGCATTGTCGGCAGATAACGCTTAGCAGGCAGTGAAGGTAAACCGGTACAGATTTCGAGATACCTTTTCAAGTTGCCACTTCGTCGACCAAACTACGATTTGTATTTTCCACAAGCGAAAGTAACATGATCCACATTCCGAATATAGTTGGCCCCATGTCGCTGAACTTTGCTGCAATCAGAAAAATTTATTCTTAGAATAACGACACAATGTTCTGGAATTTGTTCCATCCTGGGTCGAGACGATGCTCCCCTATTCGCAGTTCGTAGATCGTCCTATCCATCCAACCCCGATGTAGTTTTACACACAGACCGTCGACTTGTAGCTCCTCATTCTATTAGGTACACTACAGAGGAAACCGTAAAAAAAAAAATCATGCGATGTAATATATATTTGAAGGCTTTAAATACCATAGCAGACAAGATTTAGAAAAAAAAATGATAAACATAAATAAAATATATCAACTTCAAGAAGCAACATTAAAAATATAGTTTATATATGTATATATATATAGTCCTGCAGCTACAGTTAACTGTGGAGAAATATATTAAAAATATTATTTACAAAAAAAAAACAAAAACCCATTACCAACTAAACCATACTCGAATAATTACACTACTTTGAATTTTTAGCCACAGCATAGCTAGATTAGCACCCAAATATAAACAGTTATAGACAAGGCTTTATAGACAAGGAAGCGGAAGTGAACCCAGATTCAGCACTCGCATTCAAATACTTTTCTTTCCCCATCATTTTTCGGAAAAGTCGAAAACTCTCCTTAAAATCAGGGTTCCGTTCCATTTTCAATAACGGATTTGCTTTACATTTTACAGATCTTTCCCTAAATTTAGGTAACATCTCACATAAACTGCTAGTGCGTTTTTCTGTACTTCCGATTTTAAAGAAAGATACAAAACGTTCGAGTATCGTTATGCGAATATTTTACTGTATTTAAAATGTCAAATTAAAGAGGATTAAAATATTTTATTCTGGAGGAAGATTCAAACACAAATCAAAATTTCTTATGTCCACGACTATCGCCTTTCACCTTCCTCACTCTTGTAAGAGCCTATGGTAAAAAAAATATTATTTCTTTAAATGTGACCTTATGTAACACACTTAATTTCTATAGTAAATTCATGGTTTTTTAAGAATTTCTGAAGTTATACTGAAAATATACTTGCAGTACATTCCTCCGCCTAATCCAAACGAAGCTTAACTAAGTCTAGACGATTGCGCGAATTGAACAACACAACTTACGTGTGTGCTCTCATTTTAATATTTAGGTCGAGAACTTTTTCTTACTAGTCATTACCAACACGCTTTATCTCTCTGTTTTTATTAATATTAATTATAAATTAAGTATATTGATTTATAGACATAATATAAGCAAAATTCCAATTCAACAAAAAATATTATATTCTTATGTTTACAGAAATATAAGACGCTCGTGTTTCACGACATATTTTGGAAACAAACCATAACATGTGTTGTTCAGCGCTGCTGTTACAAGTTCCTGTTACATGATGCGCGAATATCCTGACTGCTGCAGAAATAATACAGGCTGTTCACGGTAAAATGAGCACTTTTAAAAGCCCTACTTAAGATCTATTTGTATACACGTTGTGTAGTCTTCCAACTCATGTAAAATTAACATTACCATAGGCCTCATCACGTTACTCACGCATCGGGCAAATGAAACTGCGAAATTATTAAGAAAGTAAATACTTAACAAATATGCTCATTTTTACACCTCGATGCATTAAAAAATCATAACGTTAGAGAAATATCACCAATGGTTGCCTAACACTTTTTATTCGACGTTAAGATATGGAAATACTTTCCATTCATCGTTACCAACTTTACTAGACGAGTATCACTCAGTGCACCCGTAAAAATATAAAGATGCAGGAGCAGTGACTGTTTTCTAAGGTTCATTTCTAAAGTGCTCACTTTATCGTGAACAGCCGTTAACTGTCTGTGTGTTTTTTTTTTTTTTTTTTTTTTTTTTTTTTTTTTTTTTTTTTTTAAGCAAAGATATCTTCGTGTAGACGAAGTACTAGGACGTTCCATATGTTGTAATTACGGAGCTCACACACAGAGTGAGACATAGCTGCAGTTACGGAATAAATTTTCTTGAAAATAATTGTCTCACACTTAACAATATTTTGTTCACTCGACCCATCTGCTCTTGCTTCAAACATATCCATTTATTCCTTGTACCAAATACATCATTAAAAAATTTGGTTTCCGCAAACATTACGAACATGAAGGGAGAGTAAATTAATATTTGGTTTGGAGCAACCAAGCACTTCGTTGGCCGGAACTGTCTGATAGGTTGATAATTAATCATTTGTGGCGGCAAGAAAATGAACTTTATCCAATACTGGCATATACTTCCTTCGTTAGAATACGCAGCTCGACAGTTTGCTAGATAATGGTATAAACAACACCAATAACACAAGTTTAGCAGGAAAAAAATATGGCCGTAAAACGTGAACATATTTATTACGTACATGTCGTGTATTAGAAAATAATGCATTAAAAAACTTTATACTTTCGCTAGTTGCCTGGGATACTAAGGCAAAGATTCCGAGTCCAAAATTCGATCGCCCTTGAAGTTTTTTTTTTTTTTGTAAATAATAAACACAACTGTTTCGTGTACGTAGAGACATACAAATCTTCAGTTCCGCCAACCAAATTTTACAAGTTTGGGCAGCCTAATAAGACCAATTAAATAATTCGATTTCAGAAAAAATAATGATATACCCATGAATAAACAATTAAATTTGTTGCGCCTAACGAATTTCGTTTATTTTCGAACAAAACTTTTTCACACCGCAGTTCCATTTGCCCGCCATTAAGGATCGGGTTTCTGTATGCATATTTTCTGTAAGTTCGTTATTTGAGCGTTTACGCGAATCTCAGCAAATAAATATCCTGGGAATACGACTTTTCGCCAGGAAAGATAAATAATTATCTAGGCACGTATATGTATGTATTTTTAATATTAGATTTCTTCTAATAGAAAAACCTTGTGGAAACAGTCAATAATCGCATTCTTAGAGCTTGCCAGTGCAGTTTCCTTAATAGTTAGGGGAGAAAATAAATCAGTACAGTCGTAGTTTGTTTAATCTATTCGTATGGCCACATGATTTTCGCGAAAACATTTACACGGAAGCTAGACTTAAATATCCTATGTGCACACATGCAGTTTTAATTTGATAATTGGCTGCTCGTTTTTGTGTGAAAACAATTATTTTCATGAGTGAGCCAATCAGAATTAAGTTTCTCTGATACTGACCGTCCGTGATTCGCAGGCAGACTGATAAGAAGCGTAACAATTCAAATGACCCAATCACGAAAGTGGTTCTGAACTAAAGTGCGTTGGAACACAACTTGTCCCGCAATCTTCTCGCGAAAGCAGGTGGCTCTATCTATGGGTAGAGACCTGAAATATTCTCGAGTTCAATGACCTACAGGCTAGACTGTACAGTCTTATGAACAAATATGCCGATTCCAGCTGCACATTGGTTGTCTGCTGTAACAGTGGGAGGTGACAATTGGACACCGTTCTCCAGGAGGTGTCAAACACCGTGTGAACCAATAGCTGAAGCTATATAAACGTATGTGTTTTGAATGCTAGCTTGTCCCAAAATGAATCCTCGAATTATTCATGCCTGTATAGATGGGCTTTTATCGCGTGTATTAAAGACCCACTGTTAAACATCACATTAACTCAGAGAAACGTAACATCAGAAGCACGGCACGCAGGTTCAGCGGCTTGACGTAGGGGTGACGGGGCGCTGGTCGCGCGTGCTATTGTCGCCCGTATCGCTGGGCCTCAAAACTTAAAAAAAAAAAAAAAAAAAAAAAAAAGGAAAAAAAAAATAAATCTCGGGCCCACGTACTCTCAACAGTACGTCTCCCCGCGAACATAGGGAAAAATCTTAAGCGTGTGTTGGCAGCTGGCAGCGTACGAAAGGGCGGCTGCCTTTGCGACGCCGCCCTGTGAAGGTCCGGAGAGTTGGAGCCGCAACATGCCGAAGCAGTGAGTTTCGGGTAGTGCCCCCCCCCCCCCGGCAACCCTTTTTCGTCCAGGGCGCAAGGGCCTTATCGATCCGCCAGGGTTCCCTGCTCAACCCTACGTAAAACCCTAAATCCCAGCCACAACACCCGCGCGGAGCGTTGCCTGTTTCGAGCCTACAAACCTCCCTACCCCCCACCCCCCCGCGGAAAAAATAGAACTCATTTACACGTCATCGTATTCCCAGTGCATGCACTTATGACTACGCAAATATTACATTCATTCACGCGAAAACAATAGAAATTAAACAAGACATGGTGGAACAAGGGGCTAGAAGCAATACGGGTTGAAACAAAAGGCTATAAGCCGTAAATACTTCACCACATACAAATATCACCGGGAAAATAGACAATGTTGAATGCATTGTTACAAAATATTCGTAATTTTTACAAGCAATTTTTTTGGAAACTATTTGACAATTTTTTTTTTTATTGAAATTCAACTCACATTTTGCATCTTTGAAAACACGATATTTTATATACTATAGACCACTGATTTATTTCTGCAAAATGTTTCCTTGTTCAAATATAATATTAGTTTTACAATTTCACTGTAACGTATCAAATTTTATCTACTTTGATTGTAATATATATATGTATATATATATATATATATATATATATATATATATATATATATATAGACTCACGCAGTTTGCATATAGATTCGAGCGGCAAACTTCAGCAGCAGGTGAATCGCGGAGGGGGAAAAACCTGTAGGAAGTACATATACAACTTATGGTTTAAAATTAATTCTCAGGGAGGTGCACATTTTGAAAGTTGGAACTAAAGAACTAGCTTATTACAGTGCCACTGTTAGGAACCTTTAATTGGACTCGTCTCTTTTCTTTTATTAGCCGCAACAGTGTGTCATACCGTGTGTCATCAGGTGTTGTGCGTACGCTGCCCGCCTGGTATCGGTTCATATTATTTCGAAAGAAAAACACGAATTACTCGAGAGAGAAAAAAAAAAAAAGGCGAGGATTAAGGTACTTACAAAAGATGACATTTTTCGTTAGTTGTAAAATGCCTGATTAATAATTCATCATTTAAATCCGAAATGTGCAACCGCGTCATGGAGGTTACTTGCAAATAAGGGCAGTGACCGTGATTACGTACATGAAATAATTTGATTACAGCGACAGGTGTTGTGGTGTTTGCAGATCATTTTTCTGTTTCCAAATATCCGGATACTCCGTGTTACATCTCAAATATTTTCACCAATATGCGCACTAAACGACTTGTTCCAGGTCCAAATTCCAAGATGTGTACCACCCTTAGTATTTACTTTGGACCATTGGTCGTGAGTGTGTGTGTGTCTCTCTCTCTCTCTCTCTCTCTCTCTCTCTCTCTATATATATATATATATATATATATATATATATATATATATATATATTGTGTGTGTGTGTGTGTGTGTGTGTGTGTGTGTTTTTTTTTGTTCGTGATTAACCTACAGCCGATGTTTGTTGGTCGAATTTAGATATAACCTGTGCATGTATATATCAAATCAGCACGGTTAAGTCATAAACGTATTTGCTGTTTGGAATTTGTAGGTTGTCCCCCGACTAGCATTAGGCATTAAAGTGGTGTTATGTCAAAAAAAGTTTTAAAAATCTCACATAAAATGAGCAGGCCGCTGCCACAGAAATAGAAAACTCGGAAACAAGCCACACGAGCTTGAAGTGCAAAAAAATGCTACTCTAAGAAATTATTTGAATATTTTTCCATGCCAGTGCATATTCTTAGTGAGAAAGCAGTAATTGTAATGTTTCCCTCTATACATTCACTGTAGCGTTCCTACATTTGTTCAGGAAACAATCAAATGCACAGATAAGTTCCCAACTTTGTATATTAGTGCTGCTAAACATGCCTATATCTGCAGCTTGATGTTTGGCATTGTTACCATACCGTCCATAGGTTAAAAATTCCATTACAGTTTAGGAAGTTTAACAGAAAAATAATTTACAGAGTACTGTAAATTTCCGCAGACGTCGGCATACCTTGCCGCATAGGCGGAAGAATATGTAATGTACCCCCGAGATAACCCGCCGGCTAGCTGCAAGTAGGCCATGTTTCCAACACGCGAAAATTAATGTTTTACCTCTCCGGAAATCTTATCCCGGAGCACCGCGGTCGGAGCGAGTAGATGACGAAGTTTACAAGATCGCGGCCCTTCGCCGTTTGCGGAGAATCGATTGGTTGTTCCGTGTATGGCTGTACCACAGAGAACTTTAGAATACAGAAGTGAAATAGCCACTTATATCTCGAACTCCGACCGCATACGCCACCAAAATGGCGTTACCAACCAGCAAAACGTCTCGCCAATCATCGCCTAGTATCGTACTTGCCAGGAGGAAGCACAGCCAATAGGTAGTCGTTCGCAGCACGCTGCAGCCAATCAGACACGAGGCTCGTCCCCCTTTTCCTCGCGCAGCCAATCAGCGCCGGGTATGCCCAAATCGATTTAGTCAGCTCTCAACAGCGAGGTATTGAGAGCCGATGAGGGTGCTTGAGGTGAGCAGGGAGCAGAGCCGGAATGAAAGGGCGGGAATCTCCGAGAAAACCCACTGACCAGCGGCATCGTCCGGCACGATTCCCACATGCGAAAACCCGGGAGCGACCCGGCCGGGGGTTGAAACCCGGTTCGCCTCGGTGGGAGGCGAGCTGGCTAACCGCTCAGCCACCGCGGTCTCTGTGTACTCACCCACTTGGCAATGTCACTTCTTTGCGTCGCTGATCCCATCACTACTGAGCTTAGATAAAAAAAAAAACCACTTACTCACTCATCAATGCCTAACGTAAGATTTAAGCTTAAAAAACCCTTCGCAAGGTAAGCTAGCATTCCAATCACATATATCGTAGATGTCAGCTGCTAAGCTACAATTCCATTACTAACACTATACTGCCCAAATTAATCGCTAATATTAGAGAGCATTTCATACGCGCATGCTGCTTAGAACTGAATTACTGAACTCAAATCAGAAGACATTTTTACAAATTAGAATGTTTTTTCTTGACTCTGAGATCACCACTGGGTAGTTAAGACCCGTGTGCAAAATTAGTCTCTCTTTCTCACTTACCGCAATTCTGTTGGTCAACAAAACATCTGCCTGTCATATTTGACCTGCTAATGGCCTATTGGGCCGTATTGAGATGAAATGTTACTTCGAATGTATCAGGATGTGCCGTTCATTGTGTTAATTTCAGTAGTCACACAAGATTTTATTTTTATTTTCAGAAATTTTCGTTTATGTTATATTGTTTCTTAGTAATATTATGAGAGACTTGTAAAATTCGCGAGTTCAATGACCTGCAGGCAATATTCTACAGTCTTATGTACAAATATACCGATATCAACTGCACATTGGTTGTTTGCTGTCACAGTGGAAAAAGACGATTGGGCACAGTTCTCCAGGAGGTGTCAAACACCGTGTGGGCCATTGGCTAGAATTATATAAACGAATGTGTTTGGAATTCCACCTTGTCCTAAAATGAATCCGCGAATTCTTCAGGTCTCTAAATATTACGATAAAAAATTATCGAAACAACGTAGCAAAATCCGGAGCTCTTTTGTTTTATTATAGACGGATAAATATTCATTCAAGTTTTGCCTGAGCTTCACTCGGGCTTAGACATCCAAGTTTTAATATGAGTCTCAATTTGGTTGCCTGGCAGCCCTGGTTTCGCGCTGCGAACAGTAATCTATTTAGTGAACTCCCGCGGGCTTCCGCTAACGCACATTTCCGCTGCCACATCGACCTCAATTCTGAACTCCGAACTGCTGCGTCACAGGTCTACGAACTCTGTTAAATCACTTCCGACCATCAAGTTAAAGATTTTCTCTCTGACACGCGCCGTTGCCTAGAAGGAGTAGTATTCCTTCCATCTTGGATTTATGTTTTTTTTTTTTTCGCCGTAGCTTATAATCCATAGTCCATTCACTGTTCGCTTAACCTTTTCCGAAGCCCTGTTTGAGATACACATCCACTATATTCCTTCGCTTCGCACAAACTAAGATCAACAGTGTCTATAAAATGACACCAAAGTGCCCACGCATCGCATTCGTGAACACTCACGTTAGTAACATTTTGCATAAGAACTATTTCTTACTCGGCATTAGCAACACACGCATTTTCTCTCTATTTTTGTTCATATCAATATTGTAAATGAAATGTTATAACTTGTAGATAATACATTAGTAGAGACCTGAAGATTTTGCGAATTCATTTTAGGACAAGCTAGAATTCAAAACACGCGTGTTTATATAACTTTAGTCCTTGGTCCACACGGTGTTTGACACCTCCTGGAGAACGGTCACCTCCCACTGTGACAGCAGACAACCAATCTGCAGTTGATAATCGGCATATTTGTACATAAGACTGTAGATTCTAGCCTGCAGGTCAATGAATGATTTCAGGTTTCTAAACCTATATGAGTGAATCCTCATGTTAACGCAAAATAAGGCACTTTAAGTATAAAACGCTTGTGAAACATGACATACTTAAGAAAAAATCAGACACGTTTTATATAGGGTGATTTTTCAAACGTTTCATTCAAAAAGTGGGGATATAGACCGTAAATGGATTATATTTGCGATTTCTTCGCAGTTTTTGAATTAAACCTTTGAAAAATCATCCCGGGAATTACGCGTTTGACTGTTTCCTAAACTTGTCATGTAACACAGGTGTTTTTTTACCTGTGATAACATAAAAGTACTTTTTTTTTGTTGAATTTAATTTTTACTTATATTTAAGCTATCAGTTATAATAATTCGTCTATAATTATTAAAAACAGAGAGAAATAGTAAGAAATAGTTCTTATATAAAATGTTAATGCGCACGAAAGCGGCGGGTTGTCCCTTTGGTGCAATACTCACGAGGCGGAGGAATATCCTGGAAGTATAACACTAGCAGGGCTCCAAAAATTTTGGAAGTAACCGTGAATGGACTATAGTTTTCAGATCGCATATTTTTGAAAACGAGGGCTATCAGGGCATAAGGCGCATTTTAACAGATATATTTAAAGTCCACAATATTTTACCCATGTGGTTTTATGTTTCATCTGTAACCGTAATAGAGAGTAACATTTTCTTCAGTCTCACGTGAGGAAATAAAAGTTGGAATCAGTCCATTCGGGATACAGGAATTATGCGAAGTCGTTCTGTATGTAATAATTACGTTATAATTATAATATTGAGTGTTAACAGTAAACTATAAAGACATTAAAATAAACACACGATGCAAGGATACCATCATTTTAAGATGGGAAAACCGGGACTTTCAATGGAGCATTGAACCCGACTGTACAGCATGCTGAATTTATTAAAAAGTAGTACACACCCTACTAAAACTGTTGGAAAAGTACAATAAAAGTTCCTTTTGAAAGAATCATGCATATATTTTGTAACATTGTAAAGTATGTAAAGTATATTGTTAAACATTACTTCTTTGAATGTTTCGAAAATCAGTTCATAAAAAGGCAACTTTTGAATAAATGTTGCGCGTATTTCCATTCTATATTGCTCCAAATATCCCATATCACATTTTGGAAGAAAAAAAAAACCATTAATATAATTTCTGGGGTCGTATGTAATAAAAATTTGAAATAACAATTTGAAATATTTAGTAATTGATTTTATGCAAATGCATTTCGGCCATTTAAGTTATTATTATAAATTAAATTAATGTATGCATTAAATAAATTTTTTTTTTTAAGATAAGTAACATTACTTTGTAAAATCCAGTCATAATTGACTGCCATACATGACGAAGGTTTGCTTGTAAAATAAGCTTTCTGAAGCATCCATAATGGAAATACGCTTTGAGCAGTATTCGCAATAGAGAAACGCGGCGCGAATGACAATAACAGCCGACGGCGTTTTATAAAAGCTATTAAAAATCGAGCGACAGAATGTCGGCGGCACCGCCTTTGCTTACCAAGCTCTTTAGTGTAATCTTGTCATGCTATAAACTTCAAAATTTGTATGTCGTAATTAATTTACATACTGTAAACTTTCCCTGTAAATTTCTACTCCAGTATTAATAGGAAATTCCCCAAAACAAAAACGGATATTGCCATTTGTTTCTTTTATACGCAATTTTGTGAAAACCTATAGGGGAAGGTTGCAAATTAATGGGCCACTTACAAAACACTTCATAAAATCGTTAACTTTTATAAACTTTCCAGTTTTTATAGCTTAATGTGAACACTACCTATTGCTAAGATACTTTAACAAAAATGACAAGCGAAAAGGATTTTATGTCAAAGAAATATTTCAAAATTAAAATACCTAAGTGTGAAGGACTCAATGACGGAAATCAGTCTCCATCATTGAGCCAGGCAGTTGCCAGGAATGAGTTGCTGTATAACACTGTTTATCACAATATATGTTAATGTCAATATTCATAGCACGTCTGGGACCTCTGTTAATTAATTTGACCCTGTCCAAAGTCGTTGTTTCAAAATGCATCAACAAAATTTTCGAAAATTAAACCTAATTATTTTCGTTATTAGCGCATGCACCTATATATACATATATATAGTCCTGCAGCTACAGTTAACTGTGGAGAAATATATTGAAAATATTATTTACAAAAAAATAACAAAAACCCATTACCAACTAAACCATACTCAAATACTTACAATACTTTGAATTTTTACCCACAGCATAGCTAGATTAGCACCCAAATATAAATCGTTATAGACAAGGCGATATTCACTTACTAATTAGTCACAGTTTTGACAGAAGAATACTTGGGCTCCTTTCTTAACACCAGCACACGTTTCATGCACCCACTCGTTGCACGATAAAAACTGAATCATATCTTCTTTAATGTCATGGGAACAGATGACACAATACCATGACTCTTCCTTAGAATGGGGCTTTGCTGACACACCTGAAGGAAAAGGCAGTTTGTCTCTTACTGACTCCCCTGAAGTAGGAGTTTGGAGACGTCTTTTCTTTGTTGTCTGTTTTTCCTTGGGAATTTTTTTCCTTGATTTCAGTATCATCCAGTGTCTGCTTATAAGGACTGTTTGAAATGGCTATCGATTTCTGTGCCTTTTTGTTCGAACCTCATCCAGGATAAATATTTTCTGGGAACAGAGATAGTACCGAAGGATGCATGTACTTGTGGTGCTGGTGTTTTGACTAATGGAAGCGATCCTTGATCATCGGTACTGGAAGAGGGCACAGCTTCTTTGGCTGAAACATCTTTGACAAGAGTGGAATGAATGTTCCTACTGACTGATACGACTGTTCCAGGACTGTTCCAGGGGATGTCGTCTGCTTCAAATTGCATTGATTCAATAAAATCACAATCCTGAAACACGTCCCTATTGACTGGCCAAACTCCTGTTTTCGCAAATCCAATCACTGAAGTTCCTACTCCCACAGCTTGCTCATATGCTTGGTCAAATAATCGAGCAATATAAATCTGATTGACATCAGGTTTGCCTTCACTGAGCTTTTGAAAAAGAAACTTTTTCATTTCATTTATATAATATCTACTTAGTGGCTTAAAAAACGACACATCCAGGGGCTGGAACCTGTGTGTTGTGTGAACTGGAAGTGACAGATTTATATTACGTTTTATCAAGCACACTTTAATGCACGGGGGTTTTTAGTGTGGGTACAATGGCCATCCAGAAGGAGCAAAACTTTTCTTTCCTTTGTGGGGTGGACAGAATAGATGAAAAGTTGCCACCAAATCACAAAAAATATCTTTGTTTATGTATCCACTTTCTGGGTTGTAAGCAAATATTGTTCTTGAAGAAGCTCCTTCTTCCAGCCTGTTAGCAGTGCGGGAACGCTCATACATTATTAATGACGGGACATACTGGCCAGCAGCATTTGGGCAGCAAATTTCCGTGCTAGTGGATCCCCTTTCTCCACTAGCTATTGAACCTACCGCCCCTTTACCTTTTCCAGTTATGACTTTCCTCGATTTCTTTTGCACTGTAGACAAACCAGTCTCATCAACCTTAAATACTCACGGTGCATCGAAGCTGGTTTTCGTCAACGGTTCTCTCTAGCTCATCATAAAAATGCTGCACATTCTCCTTATTAAAACCTCTCGTTCGAGCAAAAGAAGATGACTCTGTCTGTCGCAAACTGAGTTCGGAATGTCTCTTCGTGAATGCGTAATACCATTTTTTCCCTGAAATTATTTTTCTGTGTTAAACCTATGTGGAATTCCGTTTCTCACATCAATTTCAAACGCCAGTATACGCAGATCTGTAAGTGTTATACCAAACATGGATTCCTCTAGTTTTAGCACACGCGAAACTAGTTCGTGTTCTACTTCCGCAGGTGGATCAACTGTACTGCCTATATTTTATTTTCTTCGACAGCAAAGCGATCCTTACCCGCCAAATGTCTCTGCAATGTTGCCCCTGGTATACTGTACGCTCTTGCAGCCTCATTGACGCTCATATCACCATTCCGCGCTGCAACTAACGTACAACCCATATCATCCTCCTCCCACCGACCGTATTTCACTCCTGCAACCATCTGCAACAGAAAACGTATTCGTGGTTTATGTAAATACATGCCTACCAACGTTTCATTAACTTTAGCATTAAATAAGTGAACGTAATTATGTCTTATCCTGCACAAAATAATGGTTGCAACTGTGAGAACACGGAGTTTCCTTCATTGGGCCAGTGGCCCATTGATGGACTCGAAAGGGCTCATTGACAGAAACTCGCACTGTCTTGACTAACGCGGCCCTTTCTCTACTTGTTAAACGTACATTTTAAACGTCAAAACGGTAAAATAACGGGTATACGTCATGCTTTCGGTGAATGTTAGGGACCATTGTAACACAATTAACATTTCCCCATAACTTATAATTTGTTGAAGTAAACATCACGATGTAGAATTAATATTGTGTTGATAATAACACAGCATTTATCTTTAGTACTAAATTACTAGCATAGACTACGAAGATGGGTGATATAATGTTTAAAAAACTTTCCTTCTTGTCTGTCGACGTCCGTCGCCTGCGAAACAAAGGTCTGCATTGGCTTCAATGCTCGTGTCGCACATCGCCGCCGACAAGCGCTCTGATTGGCTAATGTTGATCGCGTCGCATAGCTGTGTTGTGAATACCGCTTTTAAGTTTATTACAATTAGACTCTTCTTCATTCATTCGGTTTAGACCTTTAAATACGTATTTCAATCGAAATAATTTACAATATTACAGAATGTATGCAGTATTCTTTCACATTGTTACCACTTTGCCTTCAGATAGACAAGGTGGTACAAAGAACATACTGAATTACTTTAAGGGGTAGGAGCGTAAACTCCATAGCCCTCTAGATCTAATAATATGTAATTTACTACATGTCAAATCACTCTACAAGTTGTCAGAATTTATAATTATAATCGCACTATAATTATGTCAGTACAGGTACAGGTAATGTAGCACTAGCCTTTACTTATTTCAAACTATCTGGCTGAAAAATAACATTTGTCCCTCACAAATGCGCCCCTTCTCATACTCATAAGGGGCTACGATGGCTGAGCAGTTAGCCTGCTCACCTCCCACCAAGGCGATTCGGGTTCAATCCCCGACCGGGTCACTCTGGATTTTCGCATGTGGAATCGTGCCGGACGATGCCGTTGGTCGGCGAGTCTTCTCGGCGATCTCCCCTTCCCCCGGTCCCTTCAATTCGGCGTTGCTCCATACTCACCTCAATCACCCTTATCGGCTCTCAAGACCTCGATGCTAACAACAGCCCAAATCCTTTCACTCATTCAGTAAAATAAAGTTGTTCACGATCGATAAAGAACTTGAGAGCTGTGTTTGAAATTAATCCCTGCCTGCAAATGAATGTTGTTTTAATCGAACTTTGATTGTATTCGCACACCTCGCCAAGTTAACAGGACATGTATTGACGTGCCATTAAAACCTAGGTCTAATATTTAATCTGGTAGCCACACAGCAGTCAGTACCTTTCATTTTTTTTTTGCCATATGCACATTATAAAAGATTGTATACGCTGTTTACGGTAAAACGAGCAGTTTTGAAAGCCCTTCCTAAGATCTACATGTATGCACGTTGTGTTTTCTTCTACCTTATATAAATTAACATTGTCATGGACCTCATCACTTTATTCATGCGTCGGTCAAGTGAAGCTGAGAAATTATTAGAAAAGTAAACATTTTATAAGTCTGCTAATTTTTACACCCTGATGCGTTAAAAAAAAAAACGGAAAGAAACGGAAAGCGTAAGAAATAAATTAAATTATCACAAATGGTTACCTAATTCTTTTTATACGACGTTTACATATGGAACTACTTTCAATCCATCGTTACCAACTTTACCGGGCGCATGTCGCTCAGTGCGCCCGTTAAAATAAATGCAAGTAGGGGCAGTGATATTTTTCAAAGGTTGATTTCAAAGGTGCTCACTTTGTCGTGAGAAGTCTTTAGCATAACAGCAACTGCAACAGAGCTACAGTTTCATTAGAAGGGCATGTGAATATCAGGGAAAAGGTAGATAAAATTTAATTTTGACATGTGGTGGTGTGATACACGCTAAGCAAAACGGAGAAACAAATCTGGTCTTTCAAGCGTGAAATGACTACGGCTACTTTTCTTTGACAGAACGTACACGTGTCAAGTGTATTTATAAGCTGTTCACGATAAACAGTGCACTTTTGAAAACCCTCCTTTAGACCTGCTTGTACATGCTCACTGTGTATTCTTGTGCTATATGTAAAATTAACATTACTATGGGCATCATCGCTATATTCATACGTCGGTCAAGAGACACTGCGAAATTATTAGAAAATTAAATATTTCACAAATTTGCTAATTAGTAGTGTATGTATGGTTTGCAGGTGGCAACGACATCCAAGGTAAGGAGTAGGAGTTTGCCGCCATCTTGGATGACATCACAGGCGCGGCTGGCGGCCTCGTTCATCTCCCCCTCCCCCCCCCCCCTTTCGAATCAAACAACACACGACTGGCCATTCCAGCGAACTGTAACCCTATAAGTGATTTAAAAAAAAAAAGTTTTTTAACAAAAATATTTGAATATAATTTCTTAAATATATCTGCTCAATAATTTGGATTCTTATTTTTCAATGACGTAATAATGCACACGCGGGAAAAATTATAAAAATAATCGGAAAAATCGAGAAACATTTAACATTAACCTCACGCTCACCCCGCCATAGCCAAGCTCACCCTCCCCACCCCCACCACTTTCAATTATTATAAAAACTCACAAAAATCTGAAGAGAAAATAATTCTTAAAAAATCCAAGAACATATAAAGTTAAATTTCCCTACCCCTCGCTCATTCCCAAACACTGACAACGCCCCTCACCAAACAACACCGATGGTAATTATTATTAAAATTCACAAGATTAATCTAAAAATCGAGGAACATACAACATTAGACCCCTTCCCTTGCTCACCCATGCAATCCCTACACCCTGCCACACCGAATCCTAACAATCATGACCATCCCCTTCGCGCTACCCCAACACCTCGTCCCACAGCGTTCTCGCGGGTCAGGCAGCTGGCGGACCTTGTCACATCAATCATAAAACGATCACACATCAAGAAATCGATGTATTCATAAATAATTAGAATTATTTTATTTAAATTAATTTTATTTATCCTTTGAAAAATGCTTTAAAAAAAATAATTAAATGTATCGGTAATGAATTTTCTTGCGAAATCGGTTTACATAAGTTAAGTTTTGTAAATTTTACACTTTCCCATCACACTTCGTAACATTTAAAAAAAGAAAAAAATCTCACACATTGGATGATGATATTGAGGAGAACGAGCAAGATGATGGGGAAGGAGGAGGAAGTAGCATAAACAAGCCTCTTGGTGACATTAAGCAGGTGCAAACAATATAAAAATGATGGCGCATGTAATGGCTTGAATATGTACTGTAACTATTCGATAAGCTTAATTCTCACTGATAACGGACTGGTATGTATACGAGTGCAATGTGAACGCAATGCTTGGTATGCTTAAATCGATTCGGGGAACTCGTGATGTGAATTGTGTTAGGCATTACGATTTGTATCTGTATTTAGAAGTGCAATATATTTTCTACATATATTTCCGGTATGATTTAATTTTTACATGGCGTTTTTTTCTTCCAAAATAGGGTACGAATCAAGATTAGGATGGGTCTAGCTTACTGTCTCGACTTCGTATATTTATTAAATAGTTTTGATTTTTCCCCTCCGGTTTATTTCCTGATACCTTTTTTGACTCGCTTATTGTGCTAATATTTCATATGTATATTTAACAAATTTTTTTATTCCGAACTTCCCATGGATGTGATATTTGGAGGGTTTCTTCATAATCTTGTGTAATTTCATATCGAGGGTTCACTTAGAGGTCTTCCCCTAGAACTTCTTTTGTTTAAATGTGTTACCTTTGTATAGGTGTTTAATGTTGCTTCTTGAAGTTGATGTATTTTATTTATTGTTCTCATTTTTTTTTCTAAATCTTGTCTGCTATGGTATTTTAAGCCTTTAACTATATATTATATCACATGATTTTTTTTTTTTCGGTTCCCTCTGTAGTGTACCTAATAGAATGAGGAGCTACAAGTCGACGGCCTGTGTGTAGAACTACATCGGGGTTGGATGGATCGGACGATCTACGATCTGCGAATAGGGGAGCATCGTCTCGACCCAGGATGGAACATATTCCAGAACATTGTGTCGTTACTCTGAGAATAAATTTTTCTGATTGCAGCAAAGTTCAGCGACATGGGGCCAACTATATTCGGAATGTGGATCATGTTACTTTCACTTGTGGAAAATACAAATCGTAGTTTGGTCGACGAAGTGGCAACTTGAAACGGTATCTCGAAATCTGTACCGGTTTACCTTCACTGCCTGCTAAGCGTTATCTGCCGACAATGCATCGGAGATGTACTGGGATGGTAATTGGTGCTACACACGCTGGAAGCAGAAAGCTTCAGCTGTGAATGTCGTGGGCAGATCGTTGATTCCTTCCACGCAGCCACTACAAAAAGACTTTCGCAAATGCTGATGAAGCACGAAGAAATGAAACGAATGCACCTGTAAGGATTTCCATATACATGCCATATCATTGTGAGAAGTGCTCTAAACAGTTTACTCAAACCGAGCATTAAAAAATGTTATCTGAAATAGTGTGAACGTGATGCATAATCGTACGATAAGGTCCCAGTAAAGGATTGTCCCAATGCTACTTCGACAGGCGAATCAGATGCTACGAATAGAAATTCACACCGACCTTGCATAGCAACCTAACGAAGTAAGCTGAATGTAAATTGATTTTTCCTGAATGAATCAGCATTCAGCGGTCTTTCAAAAATGAATGTAGCTCCAAATCCGGTAACTTTGACGAAATATGTTTGTTCACGTCTGAAATCAATGAAAAAATTAATCAACAGATCAACTTACAGTGGAGGTGGGGAAATACTAATCCGTATAATATAATATATGGCTGGAATATAGCTATAGTAAACTAGATGTATGCAAAAAGAAACTTACCTAAGAGTAATGCGGATAACATCAAAGCCGGTGTTGAAAAGAGCATAATAAAGGTATGCCGCGAGGAAGATGAACTGGTAATGAAGAGCTCTGGCTGGACACTGTTCGGTAGATCATCTGCAGCTCAGAACGAGCGGATTCTGTCCACCCAACCCATAGGCAATGTATTTATATCATCGTCTTTGTTATGGATTACGAACACATGAATATATCCACATTTCATGATATCTCAAAGAGTGTATATATGTAAGAAGCCTACGTAAGTAAGAAGCCTACGGATCGATGATGGTTACGTCTCTAAGATTCTTGCAGTACTGAGAAGTTCATATCTGGAATGCTGCAACTTCCATCATCGGCTTGGTTGACAACAGTAACATCGATTCATTCCTGTAGCTCCTGCGTTTCAATACCTACAACGAGTACGAATGCATCACTTAATCGACTACTCATCAGCAGGTGGAACGTCTCTGTCTAGGAAGACAACTTCATTGCTGGGTCCTGCTCTTTCGGAGGTGACGGCAGCCGAACTATAGTTGAGTCATGGTATATTCGGCCTTTTCTGAAGCCCTGCTGAAGTTCTACTTTCAGGATGTTTCTCCGCCTCGTGCAAACTAATCTTAACTAAGTAGGGAAGATTACACCAGAGGTACAACGCACCGGATTCGTGCGCACTCTGTTGTAACAGTATTTTGTATGAGAACTACTTCTTACTAGGCGCTACCAACACACATGTTTTATCACTGTTTTTATTCAAACTATTTATAACTGAAGCAATATAATTTATAGATAAAATATGAATATAATTTCAATTTAACAGAAAAAAAGGAAAAATTATGTTAAAGCAAGTGTAAAACACTTGTGATATATGTCATATGTAGGAAACAACCAAGCACATCAGACTTGGGAGATTTTCCAAAGGTTTGATTCTAATAGGCCCAAGAAACCGTGCATAGACTAAATCTGGGTCCACTAGTGTATCATCTACAGAACTTTCAGTGGCCAATCGGTGTCGCTATTTCTGCAAGGACTTTGCCTTCAAGCGTACTGCACGACCAGACGAAGTTTACAAGAGCCACAAGAGTTGATTTCGTGTTTAACGAAGGATTGAAATTTGTATAATGATGCATAATTTACACGGATAAACAGAAATAATATTGTAGTAATAAATGATAATAAATTTGAAAACAGCGAAGATTTATTTCAAGACTTAAAGTCTAAAGCTTTTCTTCCCCTGTTTAAACTGATTTTGAATTAAAAAAAAAAAAAACAATATGATGCAAATATTATTTTAATTTAGTTTATCACTATATCTATAAATGGTCGTAGGGCTTTCCTGGAGCTAGACATGATGCTTACAAACTGAATTTTAAGAGCCTGGCCCTACAAAATCGTAAACCATAACCTTATATGCTTATATATGCTTTCTTACAAACTGACTTGCGAAAGTGTGGTCATACTATGATTTAACTTACAGACCCGATTGAAAAATTAAAGTGATCTTATAATATATTTCTTGCCATTAAATAAATTAAACAAAAACATATCCAAAATTTGGCATTCATAAACCATATATGCAATGGTTGAAAAAAAATATGACAAGAATTTTAATACATAATAATGCCTGTAATTGTACAAGGGAATGACTGCCTCTTCATTTGGTGTTTATTGTAGCAGATTTAATAAATATGTGTTATTGTAGCAAGTATCTCAGTGGTTAGACCACACGAATCCTGTTCGAGAGGTTGTAGGTGAAATTCCTTATCCCTTGATGAGAATTTCATATTTTTTTTAATGTTACCAAGTGTGATAGTACTGTGAAAATGTACACAATCTAACTTTTATAGACCAACTTTGCATTAAAAATTCATTTTCAATACATTCTAATGTTTTATTTTTTTTTTAAGATTTGGGAATTTTCAAATGATAAATAAAATAAATTTAAATAAAATAATTCCAATTATTTATAAATGCACTGAATCCTAGATGTATGATTGTTTTATGATTGATTTGACAAGGTCAGCTAGCTGCATGATCTGTGAGAGCAGTATGGGAAAGGGTTATTTTTTTTTGGGGGGGAGGGGGATTTTGGATGGGTCAGCAAAGGAAGGTGGTCTAATATTAATGTTACCAATTTTTAGAATACCTTTTGTGACTTTTAATAATAAGTGCTATTGGGTGGGGGGAGGGGGGTGAGTTTGGCTAGGGTGGGGGTGAGTGTGAGGTGAACGTTATGTATTTCTCGATTTTTCTATTATTTTTATAATTATTCCAGCAAATGGGATATTATATCTTTGGAAAATAAAATACACAGTGGAGAACCGATATGTATATATATAACAAGTTTGATTCAAATAATTTTTAATCAAAAAAATTTTAATTAAAATAATTTCTGGGGTTACTGGTTGTTGGAACGGCTGGTTGTTGACTTTGTTGCGGGAGAGGGCGGAAATGAACGAGACCGCGGGGTGCGCTAATGACCTCATACAAGAGAGCAACAAACTTTTACACCCCATCCCAGATCTCGTTGCCACCGGCGACTCATACATACACTACTCTAATTGTTACACACCTATACATTAAAACATGTAAAAAAAGACTAATAATTTAAAAATTCGCAAATGTTTACCTAATACTTAAAATTTAACATTTATGACATGGAACAAATGTCCCTTCATCGTCAACAACTTAACTGGGCGCATGGCAGTTAGTGTGGCCGTTTAAATATATGCAGGTAGAGGAAGTGAAATTTTTCAAAGGTTGTTTTAACAATTTTATATTGCCAATAATAACTGATACACACGGTTGAATCAAGTCAGTTGACTTGCTTGGCAGAATAATTTAATTTTTTTAAGTCAAATTTATGTGTGTGTTAAAACAATCATTCTGTTATTTGTCTTGATTACAAGAATAACTTCAAACCAAATAATTTTGTTGAACAAACATATGTTTGTGTTGAAACAACAATGAAATTGATTGGCTTGACTACTATGATAGATTTTTTCAATAAAATAATTTTGTTGTTTAAAAAAACGGGGCTTTTCTTTAACATTCAAAGGGATTTGTATATGTAGAACACTATAGTAAAAATCGTTATAAGTGGAGACCTGAATAATTCGCGGATTCATTTTGGCACAAGCTAGAATTCAAAATACATGCATTATTATAACTTTAGACATTGATCCACACGATTTTTGACACCTCCTGGAGAACGTTGTCCAATTGTCGCCTTCCACTGTGACAGCAGACACCCAATGTGGAGTTGCTATAGGCATATTTGTACATAAGACTGTAGAGTCAATTGTGAAGGTCAATGAACTCGCGAATTTTTCAGGTGGCTACTTATAAATAGAGTTAGTTGTTTCTCGCAAAAAACAAAATATGTCTACAGTGTAGACTTCAGTACTATAAACACCCAACAGCAGTTTGTCTATTGTCATTAGTTGCTGTCTGCTTGAGAAGACGTTTTCATATTTCACCCGGCCACTCAGAATTCGGAAACATCGAAATGGCTCCTAGACGATTCGTGTATAAACAGTTAACACTTCTAAAAAAAGAGAAATTAAGCCAATCAAGATAAGTAAATGACCCTACAAGGTATTGAAATATAACTTGTCTTGAAATCTTTTCGCAAAATTTCTCTACCCCTACGTAAAAGTATTACTTGCAGTTTTTCCTTTGATCAACAAATTTTCTAATCATTGCTATTAATGAAATAATTAACAAGTCGGCGCAACATAACTACAATAGGGGGTAACATAACCTCAACAGAAACATACAACGAGCGTGTAGCTTTTATAACCTAGGCGGGATAGCACCAACATTCGACACCTGAGTGGGCGTTATTGCTTTCAAACATTATGTCACATTACTTAAATTAATCCATATTGACAACAGCTAAACGTAAAATAAAAACAAAACTTACATACCTTAAAAACTGGTGTTAAATAAAAAAAAAAGTCACAAAAGAAGCAGCGTTCATCTTCGCCCGTCATGATTGTATGATTCTCGTTCGCTACCAACAAAGTTCGTTGTTCAGTTTCACGTATTCCAAACGGTTAAATGAACAATGCCAAAAAAGTTGAGCAAGCATATTGCTGATTTAAGCAAATGGTTTTATAAAGGAGTGAGTGCATAGAATTTTATAAACAAATATATTATTTGTGCAGAATTCAAATAGATAATTAGTAGACAGTAATAAACATTTCAAAATACTGCAAAGACTGCAAAACGTACGTTCGATTCAAACAAATATATTAACATAAATAATTGGCCAGAGTCTAAAGAACGCAATAGTTACTTCAAAAGTGATGTGTTTAATTTAACAATAGTTGTTTTGAAATAGCAAAATAAATGTTAACTCTATTTATTAGGTGTTCAGAAAAATCCTTTTTCATTTTGAGTTAGCATTAACTAACAAACTCAAACAGAACTGTAAAATAAAAAATTTATTTTGTTAACGCGTTCGTAGAAATGAAAAATAAATTTATGACACTGTTGTAAGATTGTTGTAAGTGGTTATTTTTGCGGAATCTGGACTTATCCATTCGTCTTAATTCTCACTTCAGTATAAAAATTTTTAACTTTTCACATGTATTCAATACACATTGAAACACACTTATAATGAAATTTAAAAATAATTTCTTCAATCTCTTTTTATAAATCAGAAGTACAAACAAACTAATTAACAATTTTGCGCAGAGATGACGTGAATTTACGGAAATTTCTGTAAGATATGCGAAAAGTCCGTTATTGAAACGGCAACGTATTGTAATTTTACGGAGATATATGGTTAATTTTTACCAATTGTTTTCCGAAATTTCTCCGAAATGATTATTTACATTTTAGAATGTTTTTACAAGAAATCGGTCGTAGACTTCAAAAGGCCTGGGTTCGGCCAGTGCTGCCATTTTCACGGCTAGCAACACTCCGGCATGTATGAGTCTATCCTCCTATTCTCATCTGGCTCGCAAAATGTGCCTTCTTATTGGAGACACACTTTCCATTGTTCATCCACTAAGGTGCGCAGAGACTTCGCATTTGTTGTTTTTTTTTCCTCACAAATTCCTGCTGTGGCAATAGTTAATGAAGAAAAAGAGAGAGAAAGCGAAAGAGAGATAGAGAGTGTGTGTGTTTTAAATTAAGACTGGATCACTCCTTAAGAAATAATCTTGAGAAACATCGAGCAGGAGACTGTAAAAGATGTAGATATTACGTCAAAAATGATTACTCTGTTTGTGAATAAAATAATGTTAGCTACGTATGAATACTACACGATGTTATTCAGTAAAACCTATTACTGTTGTATTTCGTATAACAGTTGTACGCTATATTAGTAAATTAAATATCATGCAAAAGTCAAAAGCGCACGTATTCAGTAACAATGAACAATACTCTTTAATTTGATAACGTACGATTACAAGGAAATGAAAAATGTTCGTCTTTCGTGATATCCGGACATTTTAGAACTGAGACACCAAACCACTCTTCCGATCATTTTCGTGTTGTGAGTAGGGTTCGAACGATACTATCGATACCGTGCAAGTATTGATACTTTGAGCCTCGATATCCGATACTTGAGTACTCGATGCCACCATCCGATACTAGAATACTTACTCGATACAAACTCCCGATTCCTTGAATAAGTACTCATTAAAGAAGTGAATGTGGTTGTTATCTCTTTACATTGGCGTCTCTGTGAACCTCATTGTTATAACCATTGAGTAAAAATCCACCAGAGATTCTTGCTTGCCACCAGTGTGCGCAGCATAGCTTTTTTTTAATAGCTAAATCCACAGATATGTTAATTATTAATCAGCCATTATTAAAACTGAGAGATAGGCAAAGGTTTGAATTCGGCATTTGCTCTCGGTCAAGAAACGTAAGCAAGGCAATACATTTAATTACTTTTTTTATTTGGTATTTCTTATTTTATAGAATTAAAAATTAACAAATCAATATAAATGATTACACATGAACATAAAAACGTTCTTCATGATAGTGAAATAACATTGAAAGAATATAAAAAAAATGTTCACGTGCAAGATTGCCTTGAATATGAAAGCAAAAATTAACATTTTACCTTTGAAGAATATTCATGGAAAATTAGCATTTAAAAATCATCTTGTAGCTTGAAAAAAATGGGAGTTTATGATTACCTGAGCACCAAACACATTCTGTTTAGACTATTTTGCATGTAGATGCAAAGTTGGTTTTCTGTGAAGAATAGCTACAAAATAAATTAAAGATCTATATTTTAGTAGGGGCACACATTTACTGTATATGACTACGCACATACATTTTGACAATAATATAAACGGAGTGTCCCAATTTAGCGCCAGCATAAAATACTACCCATTGCGATACCAGCGCACCATGCGGCTCAAATCGTCCCTATGCATTACTCCCCATAGGAAATCCCGTCTTCATTGTTTTTATCTTGAACATAAAGATGTAAATATTGTACAGACTGTATTTGTAATTTCATGTACTGTCGCTTTGGGAAAAAATACAATCTCATTGCATAGATTTTAAGGAGAGTTTTCGACTTCTCCATAAAATGATGGGGAAAGAAATGTATTGGAATGCGAGTACTGAATCTGGGTTCACTTCCGCTTCCTGAACTGAGACTTGACGAGCGAAATTAGTTCCAAGTGCCTTCGGTTGTACGCGGAGAAGTTTAATGACACGTTATATCTTCTTCCTTCAGATAAACCTACAGCACATTGCAATGGAACACTTCGCCCGACTGTGCCATGTGAACAGTTCATTAAAATGTAGGACCAAAATTCTCAGTAAAGTACCGTTCTATTTGCATGTGAAAGAAGAAAGCATATGATTTACAACACTGGAAAATATTTAGCTTGACTTTCTTATTTGAATGTTTTAAAAAGCACATATTATAGGTAAATTTTTAACGAAATTAAAGGGCATTTATCCTTTCTGGATGCTTCAGAAAGCACACATCAAACAAGATGATTATAATAACTACCCTGACTGTCTAAATAACCCATTTCAGTCACGAATGTTATTAGTTATACGACGGAAATGGATGTGTATAAAATCAAATATTTGATTTTTTAACCTAAAATTAAGTCAACTGTAGCAGATTCATTTTAAGACAAGTTAGAATTCAAATCAGCTTATGACTGTATTACGTATGCTATTGGTCTGTCTGTTAGTTGACACTACCTGGAAAACTATGAGTGTATGTCCGCGAAACATGGACGTTCAGTATCGGAGTAATTTACTACGACTGGTCCAATCAAATAAGAACACGTCTTCTCACGTAGACGCGTAGACGCGCGGCCAATGATCAAAGAAAGTTGTAGTTGTGGACGTGGGATATTGAAGTGGGTATAGCATGGGCGTAAATCTTTTCGCGAAAAACCTCTTGTCTCTAACTATGAGACTATAATAAAAATACTATAAAATGCAGACACAATCATAATCTAACACTGAAGCAACAAGCAATCAATTATCTGTTCACAACTGCAAGATTGTGCATAATGCTATGTATAGCCAACACGTCAATGAAATTCTGAATTTACACGTCTGTGCCAATAGTATGTACTTAGCACTCGCGTGGCATGATTACGTGTGAGCGAGCCGGAGGAGACTGAGCTTTGACTGTGTCAACAGCCAATTAGCAAATAACCTCTGCTTGAGTAGAATTAGAATGATTATGATGAATCGGACGCAACGGGATCTGGGATAACAACCAGGCGCCGGCCGGCCGCCATGTTATGACGTCACCCGACCACCTAATTGGATTCTGGTGATCTTTCACCTTAACCAACGACTTTGATCTTGATCATGTACCTGTGACCTTGGATGACCTCGAAACCAAATATTCCAAAAAAATTGCATAGGTATTATAAAACCACAAAAAAATTATAACATCCTAAAACAAACCTAAAAAAATCCTGATAAATTTATAAAAATTATTAAAACTGAATATTTTAATTTATTTAAAATTGTTATTAAAATTTTATTTTAAAAAACTTACATTTCTGGAGGTTCCCACACCACCATGTTAAGAAGACGACTGATCCACAACCAATGATTCTCACTGGTTATAAAGTTGACAGGCCTCCACACCCCTCACCCATGCGCATTCAGTCGTATGCAGCCATCTTGTTTATTTTCGTTTGTCATTTGATTACATTTTCAACATCTAGGTGGCGCTGATGACTCCGAACAACATGTTAGATATGGGTGACCATCACATTGACCTCGCATATGTGACCTTAAGCCCATGCCCATGACTTCGGATAGCTCTGAACCCAAACATAAATTCTAAAAGTTTTTATAAAATCCAAAGAATAAAAAAAAAAAAAAATATTTTCAAAAATTAATTTAAAACAATTTTTTCATTCAATCTTTCGATCAATTTCGCATTCTTTCCATTAATCAGCACCACAATTAGCAACACAATCCGCACCACAATCTGCATTGCGATCAGCAATCAACACCAACCCACCCCAAAACACACCAATCCCCACACTAATATCCACACTAATCCGCACACCAATCCGAACCAATAAAAACCAATACACTCCAATACACTCATAAATCCTCACAAAAATCCACCCACCAGTAAACACCAAACCACACAAAACCACACACTAATTCACAAACGAAACCACAAACAAATCCTTACCAATCCACACACCAGTCCACACCAATCCAGGCCAATTCACACACAAATCCACACATGGATCCACACCAATCAACACGCCAATCTACACACCAATCCACATACCAATGCACATGCTAATCCACTCACCATTCTTCACCAATCCTTACGAATCCATACATCAATTCATACCAATACACACACCAATCCACACACCTATGCACGCCATTCTACACACCAAAACACACCAATCCATGCCAATCGATACCAGACCACGCCAATCTTACGTAATTCTTCACAATCCACAGCACTCAACAATAATCCTTCGCTATCCTCCTCCACAATTCACAGCAACCCACTCCAATCCTTCGATCAACCCAAATTCTCCGATCAACCCCAATACTTCGATCGATACATCTATCAATCCTTCGGTTTGTACCCCACTTTAAAAAAAAATTAGTTTCGTCCAAATAAAATTATATTTATTTCCCACATTCACGTATGTTATTTTTATTTATTCTTCACAATTTTATTATTAAATGTCTTTGGAAGAACATGGAATCGAGCACACGACCCTTCAGTTTACAGCCAAAAATGCTAGCCATTACTGGACTATGGATTCGTGAAGACCATTTAAAAGTAATTATGAATGCTTTTCACACATAAAATATGAGTTATTAGTAGTATGATTGGGAGGCTTGACGGCCAAGGGATTGGGGAATCAGAGCCGGAGCCGCCCGGCCACCATCATGTTACATCGCCATCCGCCATCTTGGATGTAATTTACCTTGACCTTTGACCCGTGACCTTGACCTTGACCTGGTGACCTCTGACCTGAAATGCCAGAGAAATTGCGAAATATGTAAAAAAATCTAAAAAATTTCATAAGAGATACATTGAGAATAAAATAGCGTTTTAAAAATTAATTTAAAAAATTCATTATTGAAAAATGTTTATTAAAAAATCGTAAGAAAATAATTTTTATAACATTTTATGTTAAAAAAAAAAAAATCAAACCCTTAAACACGGCGGCCATTTTTCGCTTTTCCCCTTCCAAATTACCCTTTTTTCCCTCTAAATTTCCCTCAAGATTTTTTTTTTAAAACTTCGTTTAAAAAATTAGTTTATATAAAAGTCATTAACCCCGGAGTCCATTTTTTTCCTTTTTTTCCACGAAATTTCCCGTTTCCCCTAAAAATTTCCACCAAGTAATTGTTATTTACAAAAACCATTTTTTTTTAATTTTATTAAAAACTTACATTTCCAGAGGTCTCCCCCCGCACCACCAATTACTCACCTCTGTTCGAATACAGCAGATGACTGACTCCCTCGCCTCCACTCCCATCCCCTGATCTCATTCCGCCATCTTGATTTTTTCATTCCTCATTTGTATACATGCTACTGGAGGCAGCCATCTTTGTTTACAGGCTACTGGAGATAGCTATCTTTGTTTATATGTTACTGGAGGCTGCCATATTTGTGTAGGAGATAGTGGCCGAGAGTGTGCCACCTCCTAAATCGTACCACCAACGTATTTCAGGAAATGCGCTCTTATGGCTGCAAGAAGAGCCTGTTGTAGTTCCCAGGCAGTCCAAATAATATTATAAGTGTGGAACCACGTTTAGCGATGTTATTGGAGTTTATGATCATTTGCACTTTTGGATGTAGTTTCTGAACCTCAGTTGTAAACCTGTACGAAATTGTAAAGTAAGTAATTAGTATTTCAATATATTTATTAATGTAAAGACAATTTATATCTGACGATAAACAATTTGAAGTTATGTTTCATGTGTTTGTTTTGTTTGATGACGAGTTGCCTAAGTCGTACCACGTCGTAGTTTCGCAAATCGTACCAGTACGATTTAGGATACTACTACAAGGCAAGTTACAATGAAACCCGTTTATTGCTGACTGTATGTGTAAAAACTTTTAAAAATCTAAATGACCTTTTGCATAGTTTTAAGCAGTGATGTCATTTTATTACAAACTTCAGTATAGGTTCCGCATTAAATCTGTACATTGTTTACGGAACATTTCTCTTCATGGTCGTACATCAACATCCGAGGACAATGGGTTTCAGTTGAACACGCCTTACATTTGCCAAGTTCCATATTTACCATGTGCAAAAATATTTAATAATCACTGTATATAAGAGATTACTAAAACACATGTCCGTTGTGAGTTACAGAATTAGGAAAAAGAAATATGGAGCTTCGACTGAAATGGAGATGGCAATGTCTCTTGAGTCGTATAGAAGTGAGAACAAGGGTTTTAATGACTGCTGTCGACAATACAACATTCCAAAGCCAACATTGAAAAGGCACTTAGCCAGGAAGAATGCTGTAGATAACGAATCCGTAAAAGCCATAGGCCGCATCACCGCCCTTCCGCCCGAAGTAGAGCAACAACTCGTTGAACATATTTTAAGATTAGAAGAGCGCTCTGTTTGGTGCAACAGTCGCAGATGTCAGTAAGTTGGCATTCCAAATTGCAGAGCGCAATGAAATAAAACACAGCTTCAACAGATTGACAGAAATGGCAGGGAAGAAATGGGTTTATGCCTTTAAAGCCCATCATAAGGATTTAGAGCTACGTAAGCCCGAGTCCACTTCTATGGCACGTGCAAAGGGGTCCCCAAGAAGAACGTGTTAGGATTTATTGATATAATGGAAAGAGTTATAGATAAAAACAAAATTGATGTTACTCGTGTGTTCATAGCGGATGAGACAGGATACAGCATTGTGCAAAAAATATGCCAGAAAGTGTTGACTATGAAAGGAAAGCTTCAGGTGGAAGCTATTGCAGGTGGGGAAAGAGGTGTCAATACAACAACAGTGTGTTGTACTAGTGCGTCGAGAATGTATGTTCCACATATGATGATCTTTAAACGCTTAAGAAGGGTGCACGAGTTGCAGGTTGGTGCCCCTCTTGGAGGGATTGCTGACATATAGGGAACAGGGCACATTAACAGTGATCTTTTCGTTAGATTGTTACAACATTTTATTGCTATCATCAAACCAAACATCGAAAAAACAAGGTTATCTTAAATTTTGATGGTCATTTGACACATTCGAAGAATGTAGATACTTTGGAACTTGGAAGAGCCAATTCCGTCCTAATGTTGCAGTTGCCTGCCCACAAAACTCATCGGCTACAACCTCTAGACATGTCCTTCTTCAAGCCATTAGAAACTTACTACACCCAGGAAGTTTAAAAATGGCTTCGAACAAATCCCAGTTTGTGTGTTACCCAGTATCAGATTACCTAACTTTCAGCAGAGGCCAATGTAAGTGCAGCAACTATTCAGAAAACCATTAACGGATTTCGTGCTTGTGAAATCTGGCTGGTAGATCGTAATATTTTTAACGATTCCGACTTTTTAGCAGCTGCAAATCTGGAAGAAAATGAATTCCACTCCGATTAAAATGAGATGGATACGCCTTCATGTAAGCCTACAGAAAACATCGCGATCCAACACGTAGTAAAATAATTAGCCCTAACGATAGGCCTACTCAGCAGGAGATGATATCGAAGTAGAATGTTTCTATTGAAGCCATTTCTCCAATTCCAACATGCCCCAAACATGTGTACATACCAGCAAGGCGGGGAGCTCAACGTGCTGTTGTACTGACAAGCAGTCCGTACAAACTTGATTTGATGGCTGCAAAAGATAGAAGAAGGAAGACGACCAGCAAAGTAGATAATAAATCTAAAAAAGAGAAAGGACGTTCTGCATGTGTAGACAAGCGTTTAAGAACAACTCCAGACAACAATGCACCTTCTACTCCGTGTCCAATGTAACCATAGAACTTGTGCAAGACGATTGGTTTTGGTCAGTATGTGAGCAAAATGTTGTAGAAAATATGATGCAATGTTTACAGTGTCACACCTGGATATATGAAACCTGCACAGAGGTTAAATCAGGCCTGAAACATTTTATTTGTGTTGCATGTAAATTATTTGTTGGTTTTATTTAGGGTAAAATATGTACTTGTGTACACTTAAAACATCATTATAGCTGTTTCCATGGACAACATTTAGTATTAGACTATATCTGTTTGTAGCGGTACGATTTGCGACACTGGTGGTACGATTTTGGATACTGGTTTCCTATATCGTACCAATTGCAGTCTTTCACTAAGAAAAATTTTCTGGGTCGTTATTTCAGCTAACTAGACATGTTAATGTAGATATGTACGTATATATGTATGCTGCTATGTACTAAATCAATACTGCAGCAGTACATTGAAGATTGGCCCAAATTAAAGCAATAATGTAAAAAATGGTACGCCTTAGGCAACCTCCCCCTATAGTTACTGAAGTGGCCAAATTTGTTTTTTTTTCTAGTACATCATTTCTTTATATATGTTACTGGAGGTGGCCATATTAGTTTTTTTGTACATCATTTGTTTATATATATTACTGGAGGCTGCCATGTTGGGAGGCAGCCATCTTACTAGGTGCAGTCCTCCATGTTTTTGTATTGTTATTTGTTTTATAGTTTGTGTCTCACCTTTGTGTGACAACCCGATTATGCCACCTGATATAGACCTGTACAGAATGGTGATATTGACCATTCCTGCAAAGTACTTAAATTTATTCATTATTTTTTATTCTTATATATAAATTGGGAAAGGTTTTTTGAAATAAAACAGCATATCTTTTTTTTACATAAAATGTATTGTACACACAGTAAAATATATATGTTTATTAATCTTCTTCGGCGTTCACCACTAGATGTCCACCTCTGCAACCCAGGAATTCTAGCGGGCAGGGGAACCCCAGCACTTGATGTGAGTCCTTCCATTATGCCGTTTCAGCACCTTTTCCACTAAATACACGTCTGGAAACTTCGTCGTTGTGATTCCGCTCGAACCTGGTGCCACTTTCCTATTCACTTCTTGCAGCGAATATCATCCATCCGCTGAATAAATGCTCCCCATTTCATCTTAAGTGAGTGTCCTTTCCCAATATACCCTCCTCATTCCCCATACTAACTTAATTTGCACATTCATTATTTAAAGTAAATATATGCATACATTTCTAATGTCTGTAAATAATCTGTTATTGGATCGCGAAAACACATTCGTATTCCGAATGCTGTTGCAGGAATATAAATCTACCAGTGTTTTTCTGTGTCGTCTGTGTTTCAAAAGCTACATTTCCCAAAGAGTCTAATTCTCTTTCTAACAACTCGCAACTATGTGTCTCTTGCACGTTACGTAAAGTTATAACATAGACAAGAATGTTGCTGCTGGTGCTCTAAAAAATACAATTTTCCAAGAGTTTTAAAACATCTTCATAGTATGTGCATACCAGGGAAGGTTTTGAGGTCAGTAAACTCTATACACCATTCGAATGCAATTCTGCATGTTTTACTTACTACAAAAAACAGAAATGGCACTGGATGTGCGATATCTGGAATGCAAGAAATGACCAAGGCTTAACTGACGAGATCACTTCTGGAAATGAGATTTTTCGCCCTTACTTGAAAGATTGACTGTGGATGATTTCTGCCTCTGCCAGTTCCAGAAATTGGAATATGTACGTACATACCTCTTAGTAGCTCGAGATGAATTTTAAAAGATGGTGTTACAGTGTCATTCATGTCTTGAACCACTACCTAAAAGCATTGTGACGGAGTATGCTCCATCATCAACGTGAGTTGTATGTTATTGTGTGATGGTAAGACCGTTTGCTTTTTCAGCTGAGCATTTATGTTCTCCCCAGCGCTCGACTCCTGTTGTCGCGTCTGGCAGCAGCACATGACTGTTCTGCGGGTGGTAGCGCAAAGTGGGAAGGGGCCATCTTCCGGAAAATTGTGTGATTAGCTTCTTTATTTTGTTAATTTAAACAAGTGGTTGTTATAGAACGCGTGACGTCGGCGCCTGGGGTCTCTGGAGAAAGGGGTGCACGTGGAGGCGGCCTCCAGGTAGTATTAATAGAGGTGTAGCTTAAGGATCGGGGAGATCGTCGCCGGAAGCCTGGGAGGACTGGTTGGGAGGAGGCAACTTCCCCCATCTCCGGGACATGGACTAGCAAATGGGGAGATGCTGCAGGAACGTTGCTGTACGATGCAGAATCTCTGGCAGTGGTGAGTCAGGTTTTAGAATATGCTGCAGAATAGTGTGCGAGGACTTAGTTTCTGCAATGGTATACGGGGGACTTAGAATATCACGACAGAGGAACGAAAGACTTAGCCTCTAACAGTGAAAGCCAGGATTCTGCAGAATAGCGTGAAAGGACTTGTTCTTCGGCAGTGGTGTGTCGGGACTTAGGGTATCTTCTGCAGAGTAGAAGGACTTTGTTTGTTGCGGAAGTGAGTGGGGACTTCGTATTCGTTTTGCAGGAATAGTGAACTTAGGATTAAAGTAGTGAATGAGAGTTTTGTATACTAAGAAGAAAGGATTTGGGACTTAGATTTTTCGGACACAGATGATGATCAGGGACGTCGCGAATTATTCAAGAGTATTAAAATTAGTAATTTGTTTAACTGTGTGTTTGTTATGTATATGCATAAGCACTACCTACACCCTGGGTGTACCAGTGGGGGCAATACCCTTAGTCTCATGCATTTGGTTGGGTGTGCGTGTGTGTTGCTTGTGTGGTGAGTGAGTACAACCTTCACCCTATGGGTGAACTGGTGAGGGCAATACCCTCAGGCTCAGATGTTTGTGGGCTGGTGAGAAGGTGATTGTGTTGGGAAAAGGAATAAAGTTGGATTGTGGTTGGGATCCTTTTTTTCGGAGACCAAAGGACTCGGCGATTGATTCATTATGATTGTTGTTGTTCTTTAATATACGATATGTGTTGACAATGAGTGGTTTTCCTGGTAAATACAGGATGTTTTTAAAAGAGGTGTTATTGGAATCTTAATGAAATTTGAGAATAAATTGCTTTGGAAACCAAATTATTGTATTTGTAAAACCAAAAGCGTTTTATATTCATGTAAATTGAAAGAAAGGGTCAGAAGGAAAAGAATATTGGACCAAAATTAAACTAATAAAAAACGAAACCGCGTTCTGTATAATTGTTTGTACACCCACTCATTCTGGTCAGCAAGAGAAAGTCACCACCAATTACTCTGTCTTGCAAGGTGTATAATATTGCTTCCCTTTCCCGTCCTCTTCCTGGATTGTGGTAGGTAGGCGGAAGTTGGGAGGGAAGTTGTGTCGGTAAATGAACCAGTCACAGCACTTTTGAAACAATACTCCTCAAATTATTATTTTTTGCCTAAGCGCCATTGAGATCTACTAGAACTAAATATGGCAAATTTAGTATATTTTTGGGTAGTTGGTCTGATGAGTTCACATCATGTATTCTCTGTCTTTCAAGTTTCGCTGTCTGTGGCTGCCAACCACACATCGCACGCTATGACTTCCCTATATAATACCCTGGTAAAAAGTTAAATTCGGAAGTTTTCTGCTTTGCAAGCTCTGCATCTCCTTTCAGCTCGTTTGTTTTTAAATGCATTGGTTTTTTTTATGGGACAACTTCCATGTTTCCATGAGTTGATTATCTCCTGGTTAGTTATCATGTGCTCCTTTTGACCTTTTTCACAAAGAATCTGCAATGAATTTTCACTTGCATCTGGCGACATTTTATTTTGTGGAAGGCTTTGTCATTCTCTAGTCTCCATACCCTCATGTTTATAATGTTTGCTTGGTCCTTTGATTTGCTTAAATAATAACACTGTTCTACAAGGGTAAATTTTCTAACATGGAGTAGTGTTTTCCTAAAATAATTTTGTATGGGAAACTCATATTTGAAATCATAAATATTTGGTCAGGCACAGTTTTTTTTTTTTTTTTTAGATATGTTTATATATATATATATATATATATATATATATATATAGCAAAAATTACGCCATATACAATAATATATTTGATTAACCCTAAGTTTAAACTGTTGGCGAAACTGACTTCTGAATTTTTCAAATTTTCATGCTTAGAGGTTGGTATACCTGAAACTACGTTTCCATATGTTCAGCTATTCTGCAAGTCGTTAACAGGGTAGTAAGATTTGAGCTTAACCAGTGTGTAGTTTCTGTATCCGTGAAATTTTGTTGGAAATACCTCGGTTATATGAGCGTTGAATCTTCTGCTTATGGAGGTAAATGTCAATAAACGTTTTTATTGCAAACATATGTTTCTGAAAAATTTAACCGCTAAAATTCTTAAAATTTATTCAGATGGTGTATATCAAACTAGATAACATTTTGTAAGCTTGTGACTTTTACTGCGGAGTGGATTGCATTAATTTAAACTTTTTTATTAAGTTGTAAAAGGTGAAAAAACTATTTTTTTTTAATCAGTGACATCGCAGATTAGTGCAGAAAGAGACTATATACTCTGTAGGGAAAATTCATCATAAAATTAAAGATAAAGAAAGGCTGCACCCATGGCTACTTTTTCAATATGAATTGTGTACAGTAGCTTTAGGCCAAGCCCCAACTCAAAAGTGTGCACTGTCTCACTCGCAGCTTCCACTCTGGCACACACTGGCTCACTTTAGCGAATTGAGAATTGTGCCCTCTGTAGGCCTTCTGCATTATTTCTCTGACAGAAAAAGTAATAAATAGTAAAAAATAAAATATTGCTGGCCTTTCACTTTCCTCGAATAAATGTGCAGTGTTCAATGTAATTGTAACTTATTTTTATTTGTTACATTTTTGCATTATTAAAACCATAAGTTCTATGTGGAAATATGAGTATTTAATAAAATGTACACAATTAACCTAAATGAAAAATGAACATAATAACATCATAATTTGTTATGCTCCATACCAAACAAAATATTGCTGTTATTACACTTTTCACAATCGCAATGAATTTAAGTTAATTAAAGTTAATTGCAAACAATACCTCTCTTCTATGAAAACGATATGGCTGCCAAAGAGGGTGCGAGAGTGAGCACCGAGTGTACATCGTCGTTCACTCTCACTCTCAAGCTCTCTCCTCGGAGTTGGGGCAGCAGAGAGGACTCTCTGTGGCGTCAAGTGTGAGCGAGAGAGTACTCTCTCGGCGAATTGGGACAAGGCCTTAGTTACAGGTCACAAGCAAGCCATTTTGTAAGACTTAAGGAAATTTGAATGTAACATTGAAGACTTGAATGTATTTTTTATTTTAAGTGAATATATTTCTTTGTTTAGTGTATGTGTCCTTACTTAGTTTTAATGAACCCTCCCTTTCTTTTTAAACTGAAAATGCTCCGCTGCCGAACATGTCTAAATACACCTGACGGTTTCTGCTACATCTGCGAGAGTTCACATTTGCAAGACATAGGATAAAAATTTCACCAATCGTAAAAAAAGGCCTAAAAACCTTACTTTGGAATGGAGCTAGGAGACCAGGACAAGAACTGGGCATCGCACATTTGTTGTGCCACGCATTACGTTAAACTTATAAACCGGTGGATTGGTAAATGTATCTCTATGTGGTTTGCAGCACCGATGTGTTGGTGGGAACTAAAATATCATGTAACAAATTGTTATTTTGTATGACAAATGTTCAAGGATTTACAAACAGGAAATTAAAGAAACATATAGTTTACCCAAACTTGCCTTCTGCAATCAGACCACTGCTAACTCTGTCAATGATCCAGTGCCTTCAAGACCAGCACATGAAGAAATTGAAACAGATAGTGAAGACAGTGTTGGTGAAGTATTGCCATCTTCTAAAGAAACTGATCCCACAAATCAGGTCAAAGTTACTTCAGCTCCATATTTCTTAACTCAGACGTATCCAAATGATTTAGTTCGTGACTTAAGTCTAAGTAAACAAAAATGAGAACTACTAGGATTCAAGCTGCAAGAATGTAATCTTCTTCACCCAGATACAAATGTTACATTTTACAGACATAGAGAAAGCACTTTTCTTCCATATTATACCTTTGACAACTCACTGGCATTTTGCAACGATGTATGTAGGTTAATGAGGGTTCTGGACTTAACTATGATCCACAGGACTGAGGACTTTTTATAGCTGCCTCCAAAACTAATTTGAAGGTATTTCTTCTCCACAATGGGAACATCCTACCTTCTGTACCTGTTGCCTATACTAGTATGGCCAAAGAGTCCTATGAAATTTAGGAAAAAAATGATCAAATGTATTCAATACAATGAACACAAATGGAAGGTATGCGGCGATTTGAAAATTATAGCAATGATTTTAAGTATGAAACAAGGCTATAAAAGTATGGATGTTTCCTTGGTGAGTGGGAGAGTCGTGACAGAAATTCTCATTACATAAAACAAGAATGGCCTCGACGAAAATTGCAAGTAGGAGAGAAAACTATGAAACGTGAGAAACTGGTAGCTAGTGAAGATGTGCTGCTTCCTCCAGTCCACATTAAGTTGGGACTCATTAAGCAATTTGTAAAGGCAATGGACAAAGCTGGAAGATGATTTATGTATCTTTCAAACAAATTTCCTCGTCTTTCACCAGCAAAGATAAAGGAAGGTGTGTTTGTTGGCCCACAGATCAGGGAACTTCAGAAATACCCAAATTTCGAAGTATGTCTCTCACCGAAAGAAAAGCAAGCTTGGACGTGTTTCACAAATGTCACAAAAAACTTTCTGGGGAAACAAAGAGGTGCAAACTACAGAGAACTGGTGAATGAGATGATGGTTGCATATAGGAATTTAGGGTGCAACATGTCCTCGAAGGTGCATTTCCTGCACTCCCACATGGATTCCTTCCCTGGTAATTGCTGTGACGTGTCTAATGAACATGGTAAAAGGTCCCATAAGGACATAATGACTATAGAGAAGCGGTATGAAGGAACATGGATGCCTAACATGTTCACTGATTACTGCTGGAATCTTATTCGAGACTGCAAAGAAACTGAACACAAAAAGCAAATAAAATAGACATATTCCCATCATTGTTACGCAGAACTTTTTGTTTTCTGTAAGATCTACATGAAATAGTTAACACGTTTAGATGTTCCTTTAGTGACAATTGTAATAAATATGTTTATATACCTGTTGTGTATACTAGATAGTATAGCTGTAAATTATGTCACCATGACATTAAGTAAATTGCAAAACATATATGTAAAACGTCTATATCTTGAAAACTATGCCTGATATCAAAATTCCAAAAAATATATTTCAAATCAGCACACAAATGTATACAAGAATCACACAAGACAAATCCAGAAAAACATTTTTTTTTTGTAGAACAGCGTAATTTATGATTGATGATCGCAAGTTTAATTTTTATTATTTAACTACTATGGTATTTTAATATACTAAGATGCGTCATAATGTTTGAAGGCGTAATACTTCTTTCCTATATTTTTGTGACATTGTAATCATTCTCGTTGATTTCGCTGCAACTGTGCACCGGAATCAGTTTACTGGCGTTGTTTAAATTAAATTACATATCGTAATTTTACACTAACGAGTTCTCTAAATGTTTTTGTTCGCATCAATTCCACTGTTTATTTCATCTGCGCCAGGTATTGGACGCCAGAGCATTGTATCTTTATTCATGATCAAACTTCTGTCCGTTAGCTTGCGGGCCCATTGTAATTGTGGGACCCGGAATTTATTATAAATGAGTTTTCCAGCCCCAGGGGCACACAGCTGGGTGATTTTTTTTTTTTACCGCCTAACTGGCGAGCTTGTGTTTTCATTTCACGTAACTAATTCAGTGAATAAAATCACCTTTGATCAATTCCCTTTTTTTCTCCCGGTAATTAACGTAACACCCACTGCCGATATGGAATGATTGTTGACTTCCATGCTAGGGCAATGCGCCATAATAGGGACTCCCTCGTGAGTGATCACAACGCATATAAGTTTCGAGTTTGTTTTGTACTTAACGTGTTTTGCTGATGAAGTTGTATGTCAGACGTAAATTTTCAAGGACGTGACCGCGACCAAAGTAGACTGCAGTTTCGAGAGTAGTGTTGATAACAGCTGTTAATTACTGTAAAGTGAACACTTTTTAAATCAACCTTTGAAAAATACATTCACTGCCCGTAAATGCTGTTCACCGAAAAGTGAGCAGTTTTGAAATAAACCTTTTAAAAAATCACTGTCCCTTCCTGCATATGTTTTGAAGAGCACTATGACTAGCGTGCGCCCTATTTAGTTGGTAACGAGAGAGAGAAAGTAGTTCCATGTATAAACGTTAAATTAAAAGTTTTATGTAAAACATATATAAAAACTCAAATAATTAATTTTCCTTTTTAAGTTTTTGTAATGGCATGTATGGTTAAAATTAGCGAATTTGTAAAAAATGTACTTTCTAATAATTTCACAGTTTCACTTGACCGACTTACGAATAAAGTGATGGGGTCTGTGGAAATGTTAATTGAACATATGGTCGAAGAATACATAACATGCATGCAAGTAGATCATAAGCTGGGCATTCAAAAGTGCTCAGTTTACCGTAAACAGCCTATAACAACATGTATGCTGCAGTTACACTGGCATGCAGGCATTCAGATAAGTTGGCAGCTAATTCGTAAAAATAGTCACATAACTTGACGTCGCATACTGGAGCCAAAAAAAAAAAAATCTCATTCTTGAGTTGTATGAAATATTATTACACTGGAGGTGAATGATAAAGTGAAGTATTTCGAACATACGCCATAACTTCACTATGTCGTCACAGGAAACCAAGTCTGAGACTCAAAAAGTGAACACCTTTCCGACAAGCTTATCTAAGGAAACCTATTGTGTTCTTCTGTGTCGTCACGGTTGTGTCATCAAGCCTTGCGGCTGTTACTTCATCGTTGTCTCATCCTGCCTCGTGCGAGAAATTTTAATTATATCTCTGTAATTGTCTGTGCTCTTTTAATTTGGGTTGCCCTTGATTTTTATAAATTTTTGTTTGATAATCCGTTTTTGTAATTTTATTTAATGATTTCTATTTGGTTTTCAATTTGACAAAATTCCTTGTGGGCTTTATTATATGTTCTATTTAAATATTTTGACTACAGCTACTCTGGGCTTGTGTTTTGTGTTTGTTCTTTGTGTCTCAGACTTGGTTCTCTGTGTCGACATAGTTGAGCAAGAGCGTATGTTCAAAGTATTTCACTTAATCAGCCCTATTTTCGGAACAAAAACAATAAATAAATCTTACTAACGTGGCAGTATGTTATATTCAGACCATCGATATATCCGTGAAAGAGACGTTTGTAATAGTCACGAGGTCTTAGGGCAGGTTTCTCCAACAACGCCCCCGATCCGAGATCGAATGATCCTAGTTCCGAACCAGAATCCAGTTTGATCTTTGTTCCAGTGTAAAAGTGTTGCAACAACGCAATTTCATGATTCTGGATCTCAGATTCGTCGATCTTGGAGAGATCGATATTAAGTATGAGACAAATTTTGCTATTGGTTCGTAATATATGACGTCATGGAAGTAGGCATATTTTTCATAATAGATAGAACTAGATGTGCGATCTTTTATCTGTTTTAAGTGAATTATTGTTGTACGAAGTTTACTGAATAATATTCAAGTGTGTATAATGTTTTAATTTCCCAAGAAAACAATCGAATGTAGTTCTATCTGTTGGCGTATTTTAAACTACATTTGTCGACGATGGCTGCTGATCTCGGATCGAGATTTCAAACCGATAGTTTCGGTGGTTCGAAATGAACTTAATCTCGATCTCCAGTCCAGCTCTGAACTCGAATGGTGCTACAGTTTTCAGTATCGATCTTAGATACGATCTCAGATTCAGTTTTGTACCGGCCCTTAGAACGCAGCTGATGTCACAGCGCGTGGCAGAATGTTAGCGTACATGGGTCAGTTACGGAGAAGCTCTCTATCTGGGAGATCGTTAAATGCATGATAGTGTCGTGCGTGGCTATAAAAACCAGGTGTCACTTAACATGATGTCTTTACCATCAGGTAAGAACATTTTCATGCTATTGCATATAGGTTTTGCGAAATCAGAAATAGTTTTATGGGGCAATAAAGGCAATGTAACGAAAGCGTGGGACAGAGAAGAGCGTCTTGGAGGTTTCAGTATATATCAGGGCATATCATGTCCTCCAGCTTAACATTTATGATTATTTCGCACATTATAGTTGCCATAACTGGAAACAAACCCCGATCATATCTGCTAGTTGTGTCATTGTAGCCGTTTAGAAGTTGATAGCCTGTAAAACTCGAATAGCCAATTATACTTGACCTGATGACCAAAAGCATGCGTATGTATTTTTTTTATTGAAGGATCGGGTTACACCAATGAGGTTTTTATGACTACATGAGAACTTTATGATACCACGAGGCAGTCTGGGAGTGTACAAATACAGGAGCAAGTTATGGTATTGAAAGACTTCGTCCAAATTAAGAAAAAATATATCATGGACGAATATTTTCCGTCTCTCAAGAAGCGAATTTAATTTTTCGTATCCTATTTTAAGAACAGATGGCAGCAAGCTCTTCGGATAGAAGAATGATTTTTGGGGAAGGCCAAGGACTGGTTATACTCTTCAGTGGTGTTTCCAAATTACGAAAGGGTCAATACTAGAAAACGTATATGTCGACCAGCGAAGATTTTCGATTAATCATGCCATAGTATAAGGCGACTGAAAGCAGAAAACTCGCGAGCCACATATTCAAGTGATGAGATCTCCTTTGCCGCCAAATGAGCATGGTATCTTGTGGCAAAGTGGAGAATTTAAAACTAGTAAAATATATAACAGCAACCTCACCCACGCGAGTTTCGAAATATCAAGAAACTTACAACATATTACATAGTCCACCAACGAAGCAGCTCACCGATGATCAGCTCACCAGACTCCAATACAATATTATTCGAGAACATGACCTATAGAGGTCATAAAACATCCAGAAAGCAAAACAAAATAATGTTTTCCTCCGAAGGTACACACAATGCTATCAGAAACTGCAGCTGAAGTTAACCTGTAGGCACTTCTTGTCCAAACTGCCTCCCATCTTCTGGAGGCTCAGATGGTCGAATTTAAAAATGCAGTTGAGAACAGTCTAAAACGAAGCCTGATATGCAATTGGGGATTCAAAGGTTCTCTACAATCAGAATACAAGCAAACGTTTTCAAGTGACTCAGGTGGTACAGACTCAAACTTTTGCCTTTCTTCATTTGTACCTATACGGCTAATTGACGACAACCGGAACCGATAATGGCTAACAGTTTTCTGGCAAAATCTCCGAACTTCGTTAACACGGCACTGTATGCCCATCGGATTTCAGTTCCAGCGTAAAATAGCAGATATATCACAAATGGAGCCGGATCACATCAAACGGCAAATACAACAATTATATCTGTTTATTTCCGAGTAAGAAGACAATAAATTTGAAGTCATCTACAGCATGCTTCTCATTATGATTGGCGCCAAATTATGCAATGCCGTTACAGGAATTTCATCAACTCAGAGTTGTTTACTTTGTTATCTCAGCTCTAAAGACTTCAGTAATCTAGAGAACGTTCTGAGTACGGCGATAGCCGATACTTCAAGAGTCAGCTTCGGCTTATCCGTTCTTTACGCGAGCATTTTGTTTTTTGGGTGTTTGCTCTATCTTTCATATTAACTTCTGCTTGATAAATGGTAATCTTGGGGCACCGAGCAAAATAATATTGTCTCAAAGACAAAGAAAACAATTAGGGACGTATTAAAAAAAGATACCTGATTACTAGAAGACAAGATTAAACTGGATGTGCTGTTGATATCCTCGGATCCGCTTATTTCTTCACTCAGAAAGATGCCAAAGACGAAAGCCACGCAGTTTGAAAAGGAGGTCCTGGATATACTTCGGGTACTGGTTATTCGTTATGCGGTAAACGACAGCAGCGACATCATTGATAGTGCGAACGAGGCTCAAGAGTCCGAATAGCAACTTTTGTAATTACGGTACTCCTTAGTCCTCTGTTCGATTCGAAATCGTACTTTTCGTTGTTACAGTAGGTAAAAAAAACCATAAACTTCTTTTGTTACCATGTAAATCACATTGAGAAAGTATGTTTTCTCGCCAAGCATAAGTATGCTTGGCCCCACTGTGCGTCGTTCTTTGAGTGTATTATGCAAATTTAAGGCTGCTAAATCCAGTATTCCGTATTTCATGGATAACAGAAGCACGCGTTTTCATATTACTAACACATTTACTCCCCTAAATTTTCCATCGTTTCACTTGGATGATGCAGGAATAAAGTGATGTGGCCCACAACAGTTTCAGATTAACAAATAGCGTTAGGATACAAAATGAAAAGGAAAGTAAATCGCAAGCAAGGCCTTCAACAGTGTTTAATTAACCTCAAGAGCATATAAATGAAAAAGTTGACAGTTTTAAACATTAATGCAACTGCAGAGACATATTTCCTCAGATAGTACATTTGCTGACGGTTGTTTAAGGAGATGTTTTCGTGTCATTGTCTTGGTTTTGTGACGACGTAGCAGCAATAGCCTGTATTCACAACCATTTTTATACAGGATAGAACTGAACTCTATCGGCAAACTTCATCAGGATGTTTTTCATCAACAAATAGGCCGAAAATATGTATACGACTTGTATCCTAAGTCTATTCCGCAAGAGTGTAACCATTCTTGAAAGTGTAGCTGAGGCTCAAGTTTATTTTTATTAACATAGCCAGAGTGAAAGACAAATCTGCGAGTTTCCGGATAGTGCATTATTGAACGGCAACATGCAAACCATACAAAACTGGGTGCGGTTATCAACCCCCTTTCATAAAAGCGGATGGGTTGTGCATTAAAAGCTGTAACTGTCCGGTATTTTTGTTTCTTTCTGCGGGTTAGTTATTTACCATACATGGTTAAAGAAAATGCCACCTTCAGTTTTTACGCTAAAGACCACAGTTTTCGAGAAATTAATGCATAATGATCTAACCATGAAAATGTTGCAATTCGTTATTGCAATAATTTATTAAAAACGATGACATGCACGGTTAAAATTCAAGGTGAACCTTTTTTTTTTTTAACACGTATCGTTCATTATTATTCCACTGGGAAATATCTTGAAATGCCACATTGTTACTTTTGTAAATGCAAACATGGGGTTCCAGTCTATAAGTTTATATGGATTTTGTATGGTTTACACTTCATCGTTAATAATGTATTATCCAGAAACTCAGAGATGCATAACCGCGGTTATACCCTTCCGGAATGGACTTAGGCTATAGGTCGTAATACATATTTTCGGTCTGTTTTTTGATCAGGAATCACCTACCGTAGTTTGTCGGTAGAGTTCAGATCCATCCTGTAATTAGTACTCGCTCCCACTGAAAGAAAAAAAAAACCATTCAAAGGACGATGGTTCTCACATGTGTTTATCAATTACATTTGGCCGCGGTTGTCGGTATGCACGACTCCGAAATAACATTTTCATCTCAGGTGGATGTCCTTGGCTGACGATTTGTTTATGCATTGCCATTATCGCAGAAGTGTCTGACTGTAATTCATCGTCTTTGAATGACATGCTGTAACAGTTCGTCACCAAATGATACATTTATGCTGTATTCTTATCGGTCCTTCTTGTCCTATCTTTAACGTATAAACAATGGCTGTATCGTTGCAAGGAACAAGTTGATTAGAGCAAAAAGTGCTACGATAATGTTGTTTATGAATCACTATTCCATATAGTCGAAAATTATGGCAGAAAAACATCGCAAACTTGTTGGGAGAGAAGCATAATGGGAAACATATTTCGCAATGAGGTATAATGCACCAGTGCAAGACATTCTTGTTTGGGCAACTATCAAGTGTGCAAACAATCCCCGTGTAGTGCATTTTAATGCAACTATTATTCCAAGGATCGTTATGATAATGATAACAGAATTAGATAATGATAACAGAATTAGAAGGATTAGGCTTCTGTGCGACTAGAGCAGGTAAAGCACACCAGGATTGACCAATAATATTTTTCCCGCTGCGTAAGCATGAGCACGAAATGCAAACCATTAATTCCGGACAGGCTGATTAACATATCCCGTGAAAAATTTAAAAAAAAAGTAAAAATGTAGTTCAACTCATGGTTTCCATGAATAAAAGTGCCGATGATGAATATTCAACGGAGCATCAGACGAGACGAAATTTTAGCCACGGTTTTCAACTAGCTTGGGCTCCTTTCCCGAATGTGAGTGTGAGTTTGTGTGTGGGCTCGCGCAGCCCCGACGCTCACTTGTTGACTGGAGAGGGAGAGCGTCGAATATTTCATCAGAAGATGTGATCCACGCGAGGCGCTCTCGCGTTTATTTACGAGGCGTTTACATCCTCTCTCCTCCGCAACTCTCTTTAATGGTCTCCTTACACGTCCTCGAGCACTTCGCCTCCTTGCTCGCGAAGACGCCAGGGCACCTTCCATTGTCTCACGTCATCAGCAGGCTCGCGATCAGACGCCCGATACAACCCCCCTCCTTCCCCAACAGCCACCCCCCGACATCGTACCCTTGTAAATTGGCGTCGCGGGAGAGAATATGAAGCCCCTGCCACTTAAAGTCAGCTCGCTCGTTTTGTTGCCGCTGCGACGACGTGCTCGTCGAGGGCCCTCGGAAAATCTTCTTCGGACGGAGAGAATAAAGGGCGCCTCCTCCGGCGCTCGTGCGGGAGTTACTTCCCATCGCTACGCGGCACGCGCCTCTTTTTTGCGCGAAGGGGCAGGGGGGAGGGGGACGCAGGGCAATTTGCTAGCGCTTCTGATGGCCCAACTCCCTGGGAAGTGCTTCGTGACCTACGCCGAAACCCATGTCGGGTAAACAAAGTCACGGCATCTCCTCCTGAAATTCAGAATCCTCTCTATCGCCTTGAGTCCCTAACCAACCGTCACGTTTCGTCGCGCCAGAAGACCAGGTCGCCAATGACTAGAGACCATATCACTCACAGAGTACTTAAGAATTATGATATGAAACAGCCGCTTATTCCGACAGCCTCCCAACGAGGCTAACCGGGTTCGATTCCCAGCGGGGTTCCCCCGGATTTTTTCATTTGGGAATCGTGCCAGACGATGCCGCCGGTCGGCGGGTTTTCTCGGGGATCTCCCGTTCCCCCGCCCTTTCCTTCCGGCGCTGCTCCATACTTCACCCTCATCGTCTCTCAAGACCTCGATGGCAAGAGCCGCCCGAATCTTTTAACTCTTTTCACTCTCTTATTCCGAGAAATCCAGCGGCAGACACCACCAAAATTGCGTCGTTGGCCAAAAAAATATGGGAACACCGTTCGCACAACAAGTGCCTGGGAACCTGCTTGCCAGCCAGCAGCTCAGCCAACAGGACACATTTTGCAGCACGTGATTGGCCAATCAGATGCGAGGCCCATTCCCATTGCCTCACGCAGCCAATCTGAAAATAGGTTCTCCCTCATCAAAGTAGCTGCCACACCATTTCGCCTCTGTGTGCTGAGTGAAGATGCGGAAATAGGTGTTGGGCTTGAATGGCAATTGCACGTTACGATACATTTCGAAATGTTTGGGCTACCGTTTGGTAAATTAGCCCATTTCGACCCAGTGTACATATTCGTGAAAACATATAACATTAATTCGGACAGGAAACTAAAAGGTGAAACTGCAAAAATTTTAGATATTTATTTGCAATACGTCGTTCAGTATTTGAAATGTATGTTTAATAAAAACATTCCAATTCCTCCAACAGTCGCTTAAGTTGGAAGGGTTAAGACGTACAAGTCGAGCGCAGATTATGCAAACTTTGAATTAACGATTTTTTCTACTAATCGGAACTTTTTAATATACGTAGAGCCAAACAAATCTTCAGTTGCACCAACCATATCTTTGAAACTAGGAAATCTGTCAGCATTTTCGCAGGCATAAACGGTTGCGTGACCATCCTGTTCGCAAAAATTTCCAGTTGCAACAACACGGCCTGAATTTGGACGAAATGTACGAAGATCTCCAAAGTTCATTGCAGAAGAATTTTGCGGGATCCACATGTGGCCACTCGGTCAGTGCGAAGACACATCCGATTTTCGCGAAAAGTGTATCCATTTATATAAGTATTTCAAAAAAATTGATTTCATATCCGCTTCTGTAATTAATTGTTTTAATTACTAAGCATCTTTGGTTGCCTGCCGCGAATCAAGGGTGTTAATTTCACGACTGATCTAATTCTGATTGGCTCACCAAACTATAGGCTGTTTACGGTAAACTGAGCAATTTTAAAAGCCCTGCTAAAAATCTACTCGTACGGACACCGTCTGTTTCTTTCAACATATGTTAACATTTTCATGGGCCGGATCATTTTATTTATGAGTTGAGACCCGGGTAAATTCACGAGTTCAATAACCTGTAGGCTAGACTTTACAATCTTATATACTCTCGGACAGATATAAAATGTTTATTGGTTTATTGTTGTGGTTGCAAAAGGTGGTTGTTGGGCGCACAATTTATTGCATGTTTGTTATTGACTAATTTATCTCCAGGAGGTGTCAAACAAAACGTCAACCAATTACAAAAGTAACATGAACGTACAAGTGTGTGAATTCCAACTTGTATAGAACTGAACCCGCTCAACTCTTGGGTCTCTATTCATGACTCATGAGTCGTCCACGTGAAACTGTGGAATTATTATAAAAGTAAATATCTTATAAATTTGCTCATTTGTACACTTAATAAGCATTAACAAAAGAAAGCAAAGCAATTCGTTTGCATATCTACAAATGTTTCTATAGCACTTTTAGTTCATTGTTAAGATATGGAACTACGTTTTCCTCCGTCGTTACGAACTTTACTGGCCGCATGAAAATCAACGTGTGCACGTTAAAATATACGTAGGTAGGAGTATTGACAAATTTCAAAGGTTGACTTTCAATGTGCTCAATTAACCGTGAACGTGCTATACGTAGAGGCCTGAAAAATTCGGGAGTTCATTGACCTGCAAGCTAGACTCTACAGTCTTATGTACAAATATGCCGATATCAACTAACTGCACATTGGTTGTCTGCTGTCACAGTGGAAGGCGACAACTGGACGCCGTTCTCCAGGAGGTGTCAAACACCGTGTGAACCAATGGTCAAAGTTATATAAATGCACGTGTGTTGAATTCTAGATTGTCTAAAATGAATTCGCGAATTGTTCAGGTCCCAATTTATGTGGCTACGGAACGTAGTCTCAGCAGCGAACGATGTCTCCCACACGTAGGAAAAATTTACGGCATGTTCTGCTGTGTACAATGCAGAACATTCAAGCCACTTCATAGCTAACGTCCCTTATAGAGGACACTGTGACTGAAAGAGCCAAGCTCGTCTCTACACGGGCCGGCACAAGTCGGGGAAGGAGAGAGTAGTGGTGGCAAGGATAAAGAAGAAAGCGGGAGACATGCCGACTGAGGGTTCGAAGACAGATATGCGCAAAATGTCCAGCAAAAAAAAAAACAAGCAGACCTCACAATCACCAATATTGGAACTCTTACAAGTAAGCGAGAGAGTTTATGTGGAGGTCAAGTGCCTGACAGGCAACACTCTTAAAAAAATTTACGATTATCAGCAGAGGAAAATTTTACTGTAAGTACAGTATATAGCCGACCTCCCGTGGCGCAGTCGATTGGTGCGCCACAACCTAATTATTTTTGTGAGCCGGCGATCTGTACGACCATTCGTCCCTTCCTCAGCTGCCTGTCGCCTCCTGCCTTCAGTGGGGACACAGGCCAGCAGAATATGGTACCACTGTTCGCCATTCTGCGCCCGATAACTAGGGATAGAAACATTTCGCGAGTTAATTTCAGGACAAGGTAGACGTCAAACACCTGTACATTGAAGTTGAGTTTGCAAATGGATCGAGTTGATTAGACACTCCCTGGACGATTCTGAGACAATAGCGGACTTGTAAGGAAACAAGTAGCGAATCCCATACTGCCAAATGTGGAGTAACACTATCTACTTTCTGAGGCAGCAGCCAGTGCCGGCTCGCGTGTACACAGGACTGTGGAGTCTAACCTGCAGCGCATTGAACTCGCGAAATTTTCCTATCCCTACCGATAACTTATTACTGGAGACGCGAGGAATTCGCGGATTCATTCTGGGAAAGCAAGAATTCAAAACACGTGCGTTTATATAACTTGAGTCATTGGTCCACACACGGTGTTTGACACCTCCTGGAGAACGGTGTCCAATTGTCGCCTTCCACTGTGACAGCAGACAACCAATGTGCCGTCGATATCGACATATTTGTACATAAGACTGTAGAGTCTAGTCTACAGGTCATTGAACTCAATAATTTTCAGGTCTATAATTATAATTTATGGATAAAATATAACTAAGTAAAAATTAAATTTAGTAAAAAAAAAGAGGTACTCTTGTGTTGAACAAGTTTAAAGCGTTTGTGATATATAGCATATTGAAGAAAAACCAAACACGTCATGCATGGGCAGATTTTTCAAAAGATTGATTCAAAAATTGTGAAGATACTGCTCATAGACTATAACTAGGGATACCATAATTTTCCGAAAATATTTTCACTCATATTATATTTCAAAACCCTTCTGGTGGCATACTAGCAGTTTTCTTTTCATTCCTGCCGACGTTTCTCTGTGAGAAGATATTTTCCTACTTGATTGGCCAATCGGAAATCAGTTACTCCGCTACCGCACCTCTGTTATTCGCGGGTAGACATCTTATATGCGTAGCACCTAGATTATCCAATCAGTAACGTGGATGTGGACTCTAGTGTTATGAAATACACCTGGTCGCTAAATTATTTTTCGCGAAATTCGGGTGTCCCTAGTTATGTATCATAGTTAGGGACACTCGAATTTCGCGAAAAAATTTTCCACATTCTGGACTTCAATACCCTACGAGCGTACCAGCAGTTTCCTTTTGCTTTTTGGCGGCGTGTGTCTGTGATAAGACATTTTCTTAGTTGATTGACCAATCAGAAACAAGTTACTCCGATATTGTACGCCTCTGATTCGTGGCCAGACACTTAAGACGCGTATCATCTAGATCACCCAATCACAAAAGTGGATCTGAGCTAAAGTGTTATGAAATACAACTACTCGGAAAATCTTTTCGCGAAATTCGGATGTCCCTAATCATATTGCAGAAACATATTTTAAAATTCTGTTCTTTTATTCAAACGTAAGGTATAATAGAAAACTGTTAACTGACTTAGATAGTTTTACGCCTTCGCGATATATCCCGTACTCTCTACATTTTTCGCCAATATAAACACAAATATATATTTCGACTCTATTGCCTGTTGGGGGCCGCCGTGATTCTGTGGTTAGGATATTCGCCTACCACCTAAGCGAACCGGGTTCGATTTCCGGCTGGGTCGCTCGCGGATCTTAGCATGTGGGAATCGTGCCGGACGATGCCTCTGGTTGGCGGGTTTTCTTGGGGATCTTCCATTGCCCCTCCCCTTCATTCCGACGATGCTCCATACTCATCACCCTCATCGGCTCTGAAGAATTCAATGTAAAAAGCAGCCCAAATCTATTCACTAGCCCTATTAACTCGTTCTATTACCCTTTATTACCATTTAGGGACACCCTATTTTCGTGCAGAACGTTATTGTATTATTAATTCAAGAATGCTTTATCTCAGATCTCATTTCGTTATTGGATAGTTTCAACTGCTACCCGTCTTCGAAGCCTGCCCGCGAATAAATTGGAATTCTTTCTCGATGTTCCCTAATTCTGACTTGTTCATTCGAATACCTAGTTATAGGAAAACGTTTCATTTTACGCGACCTGTAGGCTGCACTACGCTGTACAATATTGTCGAGCCTCAGCTTTATGTTAATTGATTTATGTGTATTTGTGTAGCCTGTTTACGCTAGACCAGACCCAACGGGATACACTGTTCGTCTCCTTGCAGGTCTGTTACTTGCTTAGAGTTCACCTGGGCGTGCCAAATAAACTGCGATCCAATTGGAACCAAAACAAGAATACATTAGTATTTGTGGCCTAGCTCGTTCTAAAATGAATTCAAAATTTTCAGTCCCTACGAATACCGTACTTATACACACTGAAAAACTTTAAATACATTTTTGAACCAGCATTTTCGTTATCTCTTTAGATAGTGTGTCCTTTTGTGAGTGGAGTATCGAGTTTTTAACTCCACCAAGCTTTTTGCAGACCGATCACAAACGTTCTGCTTTAGAGTATGTGAATTCTCACGAACCCATTAGCTTCCCACATGCATGAACACCGACAGGGAAAAGAAACTGTTGGACAAGTATACGTTACGTTGAACCCTAGCAACCAGTCGGTCAGCATTTCCTACGATAAACCATTGTCTCAAACAGTGCTGTCCTCACACGAGAACGCGCGCGTGGTAGGAGTGCACGTGGGATAGGCTTATATGATTCTCGCTTGTGCGGAAGTCTTTACGCGAAACTCAAGAGTTCCTGTTTGCAGGCTGTTCACGGTAAAATGAACACTTTCGAAAGCCCTGTTTACGCCTTTTGTGAGATTAACCTTTTCATGGGCCTCATCACTTTATTCATACGTCGGCGAAATAAAACAGTGGCATTATTAGAAAAGTAAATATTTTACAAATCTGCGAATTTCACACTACGCTACATTAAAAAAACCAGAAAGGGAAATAAATAATGTAAGTTATTGGAAATGGTTACCAAACACTTTTTATCCGACGTTAAGATATGGAACTACTTTCCCTCCATCGTTACCAACTTTACTGGGCGTATGTCACTCACTGCGCCCGTGAAAATATATGCAGGCAGGGACATTGCTTCTGTAGCAGTCAATGGAATCACCAGCGAACAGTAACTAGTGATTCTCTGATACAAACCGCTGACGTGTAGTTACGGTGAGATCTTCAACTCTTTACGGCCGCTCTGAAATCCAAACCGAAGAAATCCAAGTGCTTAATTCAGTTTTTTTTTTAAATGAAAAAAAGCACGTGAAATGTTTCGAGTAAAAAAAAAATACAAAAATATACGAGCCAACCTGAAAGCGGGTGGATATGAGATGGTGAGCGGGTTGGTTAGTTTAAAGGGGGGAGGGGGTGCGCAACACAGATTAGCGCCTACCATAAAGGTAGGTTGTGCAGATAATAAGCTACGTCATCTGCCTGTGTACGTGTGCCACAGTATTTATAGGGTGCTGGGGAAAGGGAGTGGAATTCAGACCCCACGCACGCTTTACGTTTTTTGCACTAACCAAAAAAAAAAAAAAAAGAGAGAGAGAGAACGCTGAATTTAATAACTCTAAGCATCAAACGTGAGTGATCCTTTTATTTACCAGGTGGAAGATAAAACATCCGTGCTCGCAAGCTGGATGCCCGGTGATATTACTACAGCCTGCGCATAAATAATGCTGACGTTCCCGATACGGCGGATAAAGGGGATGTGGATAATTTCTGGACGGAAGACTGTTAACCCTTTCGGTGGAAAACGGAAAAATTCCGCGTATTCATTTTAGGGCAAGCAAGAGCGCAAAACCCTCGTACGTTAGTATTGCAATGCTATTGGCCCACCCGCGTTGATCTACACCTCCTGGTTAACTATGAACCAATAATAAACACACAATAAATTACCTACCCAATCATCATCTTCCACTGAGAGAACACGTGGCCAATGAGAAAATGCTTCTGCGTGATTGTACATGATACTGTGCAGTCTAGCAAACAGGTATTTGAACTCGCGAATTCTGTCACTTTCAGTTGTTGCACAGGAAGTATCCTCCACAATCTCCACTGTACACACGAGAAAGTGCACAATAAGCAAAGTCATTCGCTTGTTGGACTCATCATTCGTTGTTGAGACGACAATCACCAGTTAGAGACCTGAAGAATTCGCGGATTTATTTTGGGACAAGCTAGAATTCAAAACACGTGCGTTCATATAACTTAAGCCATTGGTCCACACTGTGTTTGACACCTCCTGGAGAACGATGTCAAATTGTCGCCTTCCTCTGTGACAGCAGACAAACAATGTGTTGTTGATATCGGCATATTTGTACATAGTACTGTATCATCCAACCTGCAGGTCACTGAACTCTCGAATTTTTCAGGTCTCTTTTCATAGTCTTATAGTCTATTCGTACTGTCTTCACACAGTTTGAATCAAAGCTTTAAAAAATCGCCTTATGAATAACTTGTTTAGTAGTTTCTTATATACGTCTGTATCACCAGAGTTTAATACTACTTAGCACAAAATTAGCATATTTCTTATTAAATAGAATTTTTACTTAATATGTATTTTGTCTATAACTTACAATATTTAATTTATAACTAAAATAACTAAAACATAGAGAAAACTGGTATGTTGGTAAAGCCTAGTAAGAGTAGTAAATGATTAGGTTGAGGACAAGATATTTGAGTTCATAAAATCCACTAATGTCAAGCTTTCTCTCCCCCCCCCCTCCCCAAATTTCAAGCTCTTTACACGGAAATTCAAGCCCAAAAATGACGTAAAAAAAAAAACTAAAAAATACCCCAAAAACGCCAAAAACAAATGTTTTTTTCAAGTCTAGCCGCACGAACCGACACGCAAAGTTTAGACCCAAACTCAAGCATATTTACCTCGATTTTAAGCAAATGTAAAAAATCAATTGTATTCTTAAAAGTAAAACAATTTAAGCGAAAAACGAATGAAATAAGCTAAAAATTTAATGATAAAAGGTAATTGATAGAATTTAAGACAATTCAATATCGGGCATAAATTGACCATTTTCATTTCTCTTAAGCCTTTACACATTATAAAAACTTCTTTCTCATTTATTATTTTTAAAGCATTTTTATCAAAAATCTTCACATAACGATCAGGTAATGTAATTGCAAATGTACTATAAAGAATACAATTAATTCTTTTACTAAATTTAGATACACAAATTTGAAAATCTGTATCAGCATACCATTTATTCTGTTCGAGATTTCCTAGTTTAGTAAATTCATACGAGTTATTTAACTTGTCGAGCTGAGATTCCATTTTTTTTATATTATTGATAAGGAGAAAAATTAATAAAGAAAAAAAATTTATTTCTCTTAATAAATTAATTTTTCTTATAAATAAAGAAATTGTCGCCCCTCTTGGAAAATGGAAACCGAGCAATGCAACAAGTGTGGCGAAGTATTGAACACAGAAATTTTTCTATCGCATAAACACACGGAAAATATTAGTAAATTAGCCATATCAGTGTATATGCACAGTGACGAAGCAAGGATCGTAATTTTTTTTACAATACATGCGTGGCAAAGTTCCTATAGTTGCTCAGGAGAGAGTCAAATACACAGGGTAGTTCCTAACTTTGTATAAGAGCAATGCTAAACATCCCCATTATTTCAGCCTGGCCCGTATTACAACTTCCATACACTTTACAGGTCAAAAACTTCCATTATAGTTTAAGAAGTTTACCAAAAAAATTTTTACATAATGTATATTGCACGGTGGATTGTAAATGGCGAATCACCTCGCTGCCCATGGTAGCCAGGCCAAAAACAAGAAGAATGAACATAGAAACCACCCCTTTATCAAGAAGAGTAATGGTGTAAATCCCCCATGAAGGTGAAGATAAGGAACATGTTAGGTAACAATAAAGCAAAAACTATTTGAGATGGACATTCAACTTCTGGATTCCGTTCACTTGCATGGATACACACGCATGGTGAACAAATGGATACTGTCATCCAACTCCGTCATTGGAAAACTAGGGGTTGCCACCCTTATTATGCATGTAATTATGTAACTGTAGGAAATAAGAAACGTATCGAGGCATAGTAATAATTGGCATATCATAATTAACAAAAAAGGTTCTCTTATTTGAACTCGCTCAGGCTAACGGTTTCTGCGATGAGAGCGCAAAAAGTTTGATTGTCGTGTCAATGCCCACGGACAGGCAACCCTTTTAACACGCACATCGCAACACATGCGGCCGGAGGACCACTAGCGGTCATATCAGACACGCGATTCATATCCTACATTCTGTATGTCTACACTGTTAACATTACCCGTGTAACGGAAAATGTTACCGAAATGTACAGTAAATACACGGAAACGCAATTCGTACGTACGTAAAACCTATCTCAGCCCGTAAATACAAAATACGGAAAGTCTCCGTATTACCTATAGATTCGGGTTTTAGGAACCAACAATGTCGAGTCTGAGCGATACTTAGAGAACTATTATCGTTTCTGTGGCAGTTAATTTATCCACGCCCCTTAGACCAATTCGCTCAAACATCACAAAGTAACATCAGGTGTCTGTAACATTTAGCATCGCTTAAATTAGTGTAAAGTTTGCTTATGTGACTGCAATAATAATACAAACGTTATACCGCAAGAATGTGTGTGATGGTTATAGATGAGTTGTTAGAGTCATGGACAACTACGTCCTTAACACGTGTTCACATCTCGCTCAGGTGTAACATATTTTAACTTAAAATAGTTCGCAGGATTCCGCGGCCATTGCCGTCAATTTCTAGGCTTCTGGGTTTGAGCCGCGTCGTGGATTACTTCTCCAACGTTTCGGCAGTCGTTGCAGCTGCCTTCATCAGGGAAGAATACCTGACCAATTCAGGGCAGTTTGTTTTTTGGCGAGCCCCCAAATCCTGCTACGCCAACGTGTGCACCTTCATAGTTCTGTGTGCCCTCCGGCATGCTTGTTAGTAGCTAAGACGGTCGGAGAATGGGATGCGTCTCAGGGCAAGCACTTTACGCCTTAGGTCGGGTTTAATTATTAAATGGGCGCATGCATCGCAGCTATAGAAGGGTTATCTGGTGACATGGCCGCAATTGTAGCCATGGACACACCCCGAAAGAAGAAGGGTCTAGTAAGGGGCATAGAAAACGAGGCAAAGCGGAGAGGGCCTGGAGAAAACTATGTGAAAGTCGTGGAGGATAAATGTAATGCCGTTATTGGATTAGGGCTGGAGAAAGTAGGGTGGTGTTAGTGTGCGAAGATAGACTTTGTGAATGTGATGCAGAGTGAAATGAAATGAGGTCGTATCTAGGTTGATAACCAGGGTCGCGCTATGCGGCCCTGGTGGTGGGGGACAGAACTAAGCCACCCACCCGACAGATGCCAGCCATCTCTCTGTAGCACAGGAAAGAGTGTTAATGTGTTACAGGCAATTACAAGAAACTTTAAACTAGAGGTAATATTTCTATCACCTTGTGTGTGACCTCGCGTGCAGCTGTGTGTAGAGGTGTGTTAGTGTATGTCAATGGAGGTGTGAGTGAGTGTTAGTGTAGTGTTGGTGTGCCACTCCACCTCCCTCACCGGCCTCTGCAGAGCGCACCCTACGCCACATGCCATCTCACTGCTAGCCAATCTCTGGAGTTGTTGCTGACCAACTTCCAGAACCTTTGTACGGCTGTGTATGCTGCGAGTGACTGCCTTGGAATCTGCAGTGGCGACGGGCCATGCATACAAACAGCTGTTGGATGTGAGAAGCTTTGTAGCACATGTGTGAGTGGTGCAGTTTGGGTGCAATGTGAATCACAGGACCATCTCCGAGCCGAATACTGCACAGAGCCTGCTTCGCCCTGTTCTGTGATCACATAGTGCTTCGTTAATTTGTGATAGTTATTTTGTCAAAGAATGTATTTTGAGTTAATTGTATCGCAGAATTACGGGTTTCCGGGATAAATTTGTTAGTCGGATACATAACTGAGAGCCTGTATTGCGGGTTTCGGTGTTTTAAGGCGGCCTGTGAGCTAAAATGCTTTTAGGCCGCTTACACTTTTGAGTCTCGTTGGGGTCATAAACGCCGAGACTAGATATTTTCGGGTTGGCATGTGTGGCACAATCATTGTAAAAATTGCCGCCATTTTCATGAAGTGCTCGTCTAGTTTTACGATCTTGAGCTCGTTATGCAGATCTGTAATGGGGCAGTATCTAGGTGCGTCTGCCGCAATTCGCAGGCGTTTATTTTGCACAATCTGCAGTCTCTTGATATGTGTTTTAGCTGCATGGGCCCATGTGGACTCAGCATATGTTATAACAGGCCGTATGAGCATGGTATATAGCAATACTGCTGTGTTTTGTGTTATGGCACTTCGCCTATTAAGTATAGGGTATAAGGCGGAGAGTCTGGCGTATGTACTTACGCATTTGGCCAACACAGTGATAGGTACACCTGTAGGCACACTTGCCAGTCTGTGACCTGCGAAAATGGCCAGTACCGATGCTACCATATAGACGCAACTACCAGCGAACCCAGCAAGTATGAATGCGAACGATGTTACCTTGCAAAATGAAATCAAGCTCGCGAAACGTACGCACGACGTACAGCCCCATCAGGGCACAAAACCACCCCCTCAGGGATCGCAGCAGCCCTCAGTAGGATAAAATGCCCTGCAATTAAGTCAGCATCAGCCAAAGAAGCTGCAGAAAAAGCCGTTTTCTGTGTACCTGACAAGTACACACAAATAACCCGCTCTCAAGTGAAAACTCGATGAATCGATGTCGCTTTCATGGAGTGCTGCTTGTGTCGGGGCAGACACACTGCGCATTCGCATTAGTTCAATGACAGACTTTGCAACAGCTGTCCGTATAATCAAGGAGATGGGGTGCCAGCCAGCACAGCCTGCTCCGACAGGTCTATAAAATAGCAGTGAAGCTTGTATTCTGCCGGGTTCAAGCGGATACGGAAATAGAATTCCTGCACGAAGAATTCCAGCAACTCGGAATGCCATTCCAGAGGGCCTGGTTGATCCACGATCGCAGCAAGCGCCCAATAAACAAATTGGCGATCGAACTGACGCATGGCATAAATACAGCACCATATCTCGCCCTCACTAGCTTTGCAGGCTTTCAGATCCGAGTGGAAGAGTTCCACAACCCCACCGGACCCACACAATGTTCCCGCTGCCAGCGGCTCAATCATGTGGCCTGCTGCCACACCATGTAGCGCCACACCAAGATGCATGTACTGCAGTGGCCCACACCTCACAAAAGACGACAAAATTGTCAAGGACAGAACACAAGTAAAATGTGTGGGCTGCGGCCTAAGTCACTGCGCGAACTATCGAGGATGCCAAACCTACAGAACTGCGAACTGGAGCCGCCTTGCGCCTGAAACAAGGCAAACTCGGCAGCAGCAGTCACGAGCTGCAATTCGCGAGAATAACCGAGCAGCAGCCTTTTAAAAGCCTACCAAAGCCTGGCAACAACCAGCCCAGGGCCAGGCACCCCCAGTGCCACAGCAAACACATATCCAACCACCGCGAAATATGCTTATGCCTTCGTGGACGCAGCAGCCAGCACCTGCACCTGTGTATAACAGGTATGCCTGGCTGCAAGACGAGATGGCTTTCCCGGCTCTGGCGAAACAATCATCCCCCGCAACCCTAATGCGAGGTGGGGCAAGGAAACGCAAGCAAAATCGAGGAAACAGTCGCAAAAACAACTAAAATTTGCCGGAAACCAGGCTGTAACACAAGCCACGAGCTCGCAGCCCGCGACCGCTGCTCCGGCTCCCCCTTAGCAGGCCAGCCGGCCAACCAGAGCTCACCTGAGCCTCAATAAAACTCGCGTCCTCAGGCCGAGCTCGCAACACACACCCCGCAGGCCATGGATGTCGCATCGGCGGCAGTCGCTCCGACATGCCACCGTGTGGCGGACCACCCCCCCCCCCCCAACCCCTACCCTCCGACGCCATTGTAAGCCAAAATGAAATCATGGTTTCAATTAATGAAGACTTTACAAATGACGCGCATTTCAGAACGTACATCGACCTGGCACAAGTGCTGCAGCTCCTTTGTGCCATGATCGCCATCTGGACGACTAATGTGTCGATCCAAGAAGAAATAACCGCGACCATCGGCTCGTCCATTCAGCTGGTCAAGAATTTTGACCATGTCGGTAAACCTAATTAATACAGCTAATTTAAATTCACCCGAAACACACCTACACTACATTCTCTTCTGGAATGCACGCAGTCTTAGCTCAAAAAAGGACGAGTTTATGGACTATTTGTCTCGGCAGAGAATTAAAATCGTGGCAATAAATGAGACACATTTCACACATAAATCTCGCTTTTCTGTCCCAGGCTATGCCGTATATCGAGAGGACAGGCCTTCGATAAGAGGAAAAGGATGAGGAGTGGCTATTTTAGTACATACTTTTATCGCATATAACGAAATTAATCTGCCAGGTTTTCCTATGTTAGGAGCAGTTGGCATTGAAATAAAATTAGGCTAACAACGCACTAAATTACTAGCAATTTATGCCCCTCCCCCAGGGCTCTCGCTAACACTGGCCGACCTGGATTTATTATATAATCAAACAGGCAATACTTTTCTCGCCCTCGGCGACATAAATGCCAAACATTCAAACTGGAATTCTAGATATAGAACATCAAATGGGATGCTCTTACGAAGGCACCAAGCGAATAGAAATTATCAATTTATGGCCCCAACTGAGTCTACTTATAACAAACCAAATATTAACCAACATCCTGATATTTTAGATATTGCTCTAGTTAAACAGTTTACAACTGGGATGGACCTAAGAGTCGAACATGATCTCTCCTCCGATCATTACCCAGTTCACATTGTCTTTGACAATATTTCCACAGAAGGTATTGCCCCGAGAAAAAATTAAAAATTATTCTAAGTCCGATTGGCCGAGTTTCACAAGTTTTATAACAGATAATTTGCCGCAGATAAAAAATGATTACCTAGCAACAACACAGCATGTTGACGAACCAATAACCGCCCTTACAAGCACAATACAGCAAGACGTGGCTGAATGTGTTCCAGAAAAGACACACGCAAATAAACTCCATACTTTTCCTCTGTACATACGGGATTTCATCACGCAGAAAAACGGCCTAAGACACCATTTTTCTAGACGCCGAGATCGGCAAACTAAGGCGCTAATTAACGCAATACAGGCTGTAATTTCAGAGGAAGTAACACTATGGCAGGCCAGTGTCAGGGATGCTAAAGTAGCTAAGTTGACACCACGCAAAAATTATCTATGGGGCTTAACTAAACGCCTCTTAAATAAAACTGATAAAATCCCGCTCTTGCTTACTAACACAGGATTTGTTTTTACCCCTGAAGCAAAGGCAGAAGCCTTTGCAAATGTGCTGGAAAATTCTTTTCAGCCAAATTAGGATCCCTGTGATAGACATTTTACAACTCACATTTATCGAGAAATTAAAATAAAACAAAGAAAATCGACTGAACGCGAACCTGAATTTACGCAGTCGCATGAAATAAAACTGGCAATTCGCCACATTCATTCTAGAAAAGCTCCAGGAGCAGACGGAATTCAGGTTATTGTATTAAAGAAGACGCCCGAACTAGCCCTTGAGTACCTAGCTACATGCCTTAATGCTATGCTCAAGCTGGAATACTTCCCAAACGAATGGAAAGCTACCAATGTGGTTGTCTTTCACAAACCAGCGAAGGATTAGAAACTCCCACAAAATTATTGGCCAATTAGCCTTTAAATGCACTTTCTACAGTTGCGGAATATATAATCCTAAGACGGATTAATTCTCATATAAGTATTAATAATTTATTTCCCGAAGATCAGTTTGACTTTAGACAAAAGCACTCCATAACACACCAATTGGTACGAATCAATGAATATATTAATCATGCTTTTAACTGGAAAGACTATGTAGTCGCAGTTTTTTAAATATTGAAAAGGCTTTTGACAGAGTTTTTCATGCTGGATTAATTTATAAATTATATAAATTAAAATACCCCGATTGCTATATTAAATTATTAGCCAGTTATTTGAATCGCATGACCTTTTCTGTCCATTGTGAAGGGGCGAAATCAGAGAGTAGAACCATTTATGCTGGAGTGCCTCAAGGAAGTACACTTTGCCCAGTTTTATTTTAAACGATTTACCGAAACCAGACCACCGGCTGGTGCAATTCGTTTGCTATGCCGATGACACTGTCATATTTAGTCACTCACACGACCTCAGCCTAGCAACACGGCGATTACAAACAGCCTTTCGAGAATATTGCATGAAATGGCGGATTAAAATCAATGTCGGGAGAAGCTAGGCTATCATTTTCACGCACAGGGCACTACACCAAGCTGCGAATCGTCCTCAAATCACTTTATTTGGCGAACCCAAACCCCATAAAGACGTAGTTAGATATCTAGGTGTACATACGGACAGAAAGATGACCTGGAAAGCACATAGAGTCGCCAAATGCGTAAGTGCATACGCCAGACTCTCCGCCTTATACCCTATACTTAATAGGAGAAGTGCCATAACACAAAACACAGCAGTATTGCTATATACCATGCTCATACGGCCTGTTATAACATATGCTGAGTCCACATGGGCCCATGCAGCTAAAACACATATCAAGAGACTGCAGATTGTGCAAAATAAACGCCTGCGAATTGCGGCAGACGCACCTAGATACTGCCCCAGTACAGATCTGCGTAAGGAACTCAAAATAGAAAAACTAGACGAGCACTTCGTCAAAACGGCGGAAATATTTTACAATGATTGTGCCACACATGCTAACCCGAAAATATCTAGTCTCGGAGATTATGATCCCGACTGACACAGAAATATAAGCGGCCTAAAATAATTTTAGCTCACAGGCCGCCTTAAAACACCGAAACTTGCAATGCAGGCCCTCAGTCATGCAACCGACTAACAAATTTGTTCCGGAATCCCGTAATACTGCAACACATTTAACTTCAAATTACACTCTTTGACAAAATAATTATCGCAAATTAGCGAAGCAATATGTGAACACAGAACAAGGCAAGCAGTCTCTGTACAGCTTCTGGCTCAGAGATGGCCCTGTGCTTTACATTGCAATTGTTTTCTAAGCTACACTACGTGCGCACCCGAGTGTCAGCATCGCGGGATCCATCATGGAGTTTCGGTCTGGTGTAAGCCTGTGCTTTGGCCCTATACACCTACCTGATACCCAATATGGCGTCCTCCAGGCTGGCGATAATCTTATTTGTACCCTTATTACTCATTACAAATTACCAAATTCTTCGACACTACACTGGTCACGCAGAACACTGCCAACAATACACACTACACCACACTAGCTGCAAGCGAATTTTCACTGCACGTATTGCCATTTCATTACATCACACTTCCATCCCCTTCCCCTTCCTAATTACTCCTATTTTTATGCCTGGAAACTAAAACTTTTTTCTGTTTCCAGATAGATGACTGGCATCTGCGGGCGGGTGGCGCAGTTCTGTCCCCCGCCTCCAGGGCCGTGCTACTGCGGTACGACCCTGGATACATTCCAGCAGCGGATCGACACATCTCATATCACCCTCATTAACCTCACAAAGTCTATCTTAGCGAACCAACAATAACCCTACTTTCTCCAGCCATAATTCAATAAAAGGAATTATTTTTATCCTCCGCGACTGTCGCATAGTTTTTCTAGGCCCTCTCCGCTTCGCCTGGTTTTCTATGCCCCTTACTAGGCCCTTCTTCTTTCGGGGTGTGTCCATGGCTACAATTGCAGCCATGGCACCAGACAACCCTGCTCAGCATCGATGCATGTGCCCATTTAATTCGTTAAACCCGACATAAGGCGTAAAGTGCTTGCCCTGAGACGCATCCCATTCTCCAACCGTCTTAGCTACTAACATGTATGCCTGAGGACACACATAATTGTGAAGGTGCTCACGCTGGCGTAGCGGGATTTGGGGGCTCGCCAGAAAAAAAATTATCCTCAGTTCATTTTATTCACTTCGCACCGAACCTCTGTGTTGGGAGGATATCCTCCCAAAGGCCTAGCCTGTCTCCCTCCTCAAGGGAGCTGGTCAGCCTTCGAGGTTTAAGGTTGTAGGCGAGTCGGCAGCGGCTCGACAACACCGACTTTGCGATGTCGGACGGCGGACGACATGTTGTCGGAGGGGAGCAGCGGCTTTGCCTGCTTCTTCCTCTGATAACACAAAATACATCTCAACGCAGCACACAACATGCCGAATATGTCACACCTAGCAAAAAACACACAGCAAAAACAGTTAAAACGACACAGATTGGCAAGCCAGTTCCAACTGAGAACTCTTTTTCTCCTTTTGGCCGTGTCAGACCAATTAGACGATCGTCATAGTAGTACAGGCACAGTAGTTCCACAACAACACTAATGTAAAATACCACTTGCACCACCAGTATACATTCCTGACACTTGGAGGCTAAAAAGGCTAAATATCAAATTTGGCGAAGCATTCTTTGCAAAAATAATACTCACAAATAGACAATATTTGAGGATAGTGGTAGCAGAAGATAAGCACAAGACATTTTATGACTATCTTGAGGTACACAAAATTCGTTTTTACACACATTCTATAAAGACTGAAAGGCCAACGAAAATAGTCATTAAAGGATTATTACATAACACAGATACTAAAGAATTATCGAATGAACTTAGAGAATATGGATTCACAGCATTAAATATCTGGCAATTTAGAACATCAGCTGACTCACCGGCAGTTTATGGGGAAATAGTTTTGCCTCGAGAGGAGCTAGACATTCTCAAAATACACAAACTAGGTTACATGTCAGTTTGTATAGAGCTGTACAAATACCGCACTGATGATGTGGTACAGTGTAAGAAATGTTGTGAATTGGGCCACACGCAGAAATACTGCACACTTAGGAAATTGTGTGCTCTTTGTGGGAAAAATCACACAATGAGTACCTGTTCCTTAAGAGAACAAGACAAGTCAAAGTGGACATGTGGACTTTGTAAAAAACTGGACACTCGGCTGTATGGAAACAATGTGAAGTGGTCCAAACAATATCAACACTCACAAACAAATGTTTGAGGCTAAATCCAACAAACAAATACAAAACAAAAGGCAGGATACCCGACCAAACATTCAGTCAAAGGCTGAATTTCTCTCTCCCCCCCCCCCTTTTACAGTCTCAGAAACTACAGATGGGACTACTTGGTGGGAGGCAAGTAGTCTAACCACTCCACCATCACAGCTCGTTAATGTGTCGTGACTAAAATATATTTAGGCTATAGAGTTACAATAACACATTTGGCAACTAGTTTACAAAGAAAACTTTGTAACAAGTACAGAACATTTTTATTGTGAAGCCAATCAGCAGAGACCTGAAGAAATCGCGGATTCATTTTAGGACACGCTAGAATTCGAAATACGTGCGTTTATATAACTTTCGTCATTGGTCCACAAGGCGTTTGACACCTCCTGGAGAACGATGTCCAATTGTCGCCTTCCACTGTGACAGCAGACAACCAATGTGCAGTTGACATCGGCATTTTTGTACATAAGTCTGTAGAGTCTAGACTGCAGGTCATTGAACCCGAGAATTTTTCAGGTATCTACCAATCAGCAAATTCGTACGACAATATTAAAGGAACTGTCACCCCGTTTCACTTACGTAAGCTTAATCATTCTATGGCTAGTCCTCAAGAGTATTAAAAAATTTTGCAAGTGTCTTCCTGGAAAGTGGATGGAAAATCATCCTGGCACAGAGTACTTAAGATCACAGAAGCGAAACAGGTGCTTACATCGCGAGCTCTAGCCGAACACGCCACCAAAATGGCATCGCTAGCCAGCCGCATGTCCGAACGTTGCGGTAGATCGCAAATCGCCACCTCGTATCCTACTTGCCAGGAGGCAGGCCAGAAAATAAGGACTCTTTCGAATCCTGCAGTAGCCAATAAGGCACAATAATCGTTTCCAAATACGCGGCCAATCAGGTAATGGGTGCAACCACATCAAAGTAACCTACATGCCATTTCGTCTCTGTGTACATAGCTACACTGTGATCAAGGTAACTCACTTCTTTATTTCCTTCGCAGCACACAGCGATGGAACGACCTGCAAAACACCTACACTGAGAGAAAATCGAACAAAATATTTGTTTGCATGGGGCCAGATATATATTTAGTTGCCCTAACAAAATATATTGTTGAGTAAACAAAATTTGAATAGCAACAATATTACTTCTGTTCGCCTAGCAAAATATATGTTTGAATAAACAACATCTCTGTTTTAGGCCAAAAAAAATTAGGTACTGTCACCTAAATATTTTTTTTAATCAACTGTATATATTTGATTGGCCACTCATTTGACTGCTTCCGTGCACCTCAAGAGTTTGTTTGTATTTTTTGTGACAATTAAGATAGTAACCGTGTTTGTTAGTTCACCTATTGCTGCTTAACAATAGTACAAACACATTAATAAAGCAATGCAACAAGAAACTGACAAGTAAAGCTGTAAAACTTGAAATACTTGTTGACATACGTTGCCCAATACTTGGAATATATCTATTTAAAAGCTTTCCAGCGTCCTCAGTTGCCAGGTGAGATTACAAAGGCATAGTTCTCGGATGCAGGTGACCTAGGTTCGAAACTCGGCCGAACTTGGAAAATGAAACTAACAAAATAATTTGGTTTCAGCAACAAATATTTCATTGCTCATATACAAGCAAATAATTTGTTTGCACCAAACAAATCTTGTTTGATTCAACAAAACTTTTTTCTCAGTGTATTTCACACTTCACCTTACAACTAATTACGCTGAGTATATTACTTTTTTTTTTAAATGATTATTGCAAGGAGGAATAAATATAGAACTATATTTTTTTTTATTATTGTTTGCATGCGCCATTTCATTAATGTGTTGTACGTCACGGAAAACTACAAATATGACTCGGGACTCCCGAATCTCGATGAAAAACTTCAAGACCAGTTGTATTTCATAACACTTAGCTTACATCCACATTCGTGATAGGACGGTTCCCATACGACGGTCTAAGGTTTCTACCAGCGAATCACAGATCAACATTATCGGAGTTATTCAATTATGATTGTCCAGTAAAGTACAAAAATGTCTTCTCACAAAGACCCACCGACAATAAGCATAATGAAACTACCCATATCACTGGTAGCGTATTGAAATCTAGCATGTGTGGAAATCTTTTCTCGAAATTATTGTGTCCCTAAATATTACACATAAACACAAATAACTGACAACGAAAACAAACTACGATTATCTTTTTACACAAATATTTCTTTCTTATATATGTTGAGTAGCTACCTGTGGCTTGTTTTCGGCCGATATGTATACACCTGAAATATTCCCGAGTTAAATACCTGCAGGCTAGACTCTTCAGTCTTATGTACAAATATTCCGACATCATCTGCACATTGGTTGTCTGCTGTCACAGTGGAAGGTGACAACTGGACACCGTTCTCCAGGAGGTGTCAAACACCGTGTGGACCAATGGCAAAAATTATATAAATGCACGTGTTTTGAATTATAGCTGGTCCCAAAATAAATCCGCGATTTCTTCAGGTTTCTACCAATATATGTTTATGTGCCATACTGATATACATCATAGCTGTAAAATAGAGTTATGTCCATATTTTTTAAATTCAATATTGGCATAGAGGACGGTTTACCGTGGGAAAAAGTAGATTTTACCCCCTAGAGTTCAGCGAACTGTATGTACACAAGTTGGAGAGTTTTCTTTCATTATTGGTTGCTAGGCAAGTGCCATCATACTATCCCGTTTCATCATGCCAATGAGGATTATGCTCCTTTAAAACAGAACTTTTGAGATAAGTCTGCGAAGAACTTAGCAGAGTAAAAAAACTATATCATCTTACAATAAAAATTTAATTAGTTAAGTAATTAATGAAAATGTGTTGGCTGAATGTTTTCACGATTTTACAGCGTGTCTAACTGTGAGTTTTTAGTTTTCTGTGAGTTGATAGTGAACATTCAATTCTCACGTTTTAACTGTAGGTATCGTTATTATTGTTGATTACACTTGTTGAATCCTTCCGATGTTTGAGACAGTATAAGTGGCGGTAATACATTTTTAAAATTTTTATACCATTTCCGAAATTATAATGAAAATAAACAAAAAAATAAAAAAAAGGAAGGAAAAACAAAGTATCTCGTATGATGTTTATAAACGAAGCGGGGCGAAATGTAAGCAATGCTTCATTTCCGGACGTAAAATAACGTTGCGTGGGCATTACCGCAATGAATTTTTATTTAAAAAAACACGCTTGCTCTACTGCTCTTAAAATGACATTTGTAATGCCGCGGGCATAAATCTTCCCGTCATTAAAAATACACATCCTCTTGGTTTAGAAATAAAAATAGCTGTACCCTCATCCCTGGTCAACCGCTGGAAATCACGCATTGTTTATGTCTAAAGCTGTTTAATTTCGGTCACGGGCCCTCTCCTCTCCGCTCCTAACAGCTCCGTATTGGCTTGCGCGGCGCTATCGATCCCCGGTACTTTACAGCCCTAGATATATCGCGTCGTTATCGATATGGTTAACATGTTCCGGAACGACATCGAACAGCAATTATCGATTAGCCGAGCCGCCCGACTCGGTCGCTTGCACACTTGCTCCCCCCCCCCCCCCCCCCCAACCACCGCAGCCCAGAAGGCTCACCACATGGCCTCGTGGTGGCGCTTCATCCCCGACCGAACTCGACTCTGTCGGGGAACTCGGCAATCTGGCACGCTTGCCCCACCACCGATTTCATCCGCACTCTCAAACCTGAAATACACCGCCAAAAAAAAAATAGGTCGCCGAGTTGTAAACGTTTTCATCACAAACTAGTTTTACGAATGCACGGAAGAATATTTTGTAAACATTTCATGTTGGTAGTTTTACAAGAAAATAAGTAGTTTCCATGCTACAATAAAACTGGCTTTAACAAGTTCATACACAAGTAAAATAAGAGTGAAGAGATTTTGGCGGCCCTTTAACAGCGAGGTCTTGAGAGCCGATGAGGGTGACTGAGGTAAGTATGGAGCGGCGCCGGAATGAAGGGTGGGAGAAGCGGGAGATCCCGAGAATACCTGCCGAACAGCGGTATCGTCCGGCACGATTCCCACAAGTGAGAATCTGGGAGTGACCTGGCCGGGATTGAACCCGAATCTCCATGATGGGAGGCGAGCATGTTAACCGCTCTGCAACCGAGGCCCCAAGTAAAATAGAGACCCTATCATTAGGAACGTCATTGCAGACACTTGAATCTGATTGATTTACTCATGTAACAGCCAGCCTTCGAACAAAGACGAGTGGCGAATAGCTAGATACCTGAAAAATTTGCGACTTCAATGACCTGCAGGCTAGTCTCTACAATCTTATGTACAAATATGCCGATATCAACTGCACATTGGTTGTCTGCTGTCACAGTGAAAGGCGACAATTGGACACAGTTCTCCAAAAGGTGTCAAACACCGTGTGAACCAATGGCTAAAGTTATATAAACGTATGTTTTTTGAATTCCAGCTTGTCCCAAAATGAATCGGCGATTTCTTCAGGTCTCTACCAATAGCCAAATGAAGATTGCAAGCGTGTACTTAAGATACTGAAATCTATCCTCCACGTTAATATTTTCGTGGGAAAAACAGGTGGCTCTACCTATAATTTAGTATTATATAACAGTACCAAGCTAGACTTCACGACATTCTGTTTACTCGAGAAAACGTAATTTTCTCATTGGTTGTTGCCGCAGTCAGAGATCATTCTCTTGTTTGGCTCGCCCACACGTCATTAAGCCATCCGAATGCTGCATGTATAATAGTAGTCCAAACTTTTCGAGGGCGTTTCTTACGAACCGAGTACCAAATGTCTTAACATTTGAAGCCCTGCTTCAAGTCTGACACGCGTGTCAATCATCAAACTCAAGCAATTTTATGTGAGTACTCCTGTCCTGTCATAGACTGCCACTATTATGGGGTTGGTTTGTTTACAGAACTACATGACGTTAATGGACTTGGTTGGCAAGTCTGCTTGATTCTTTGCCACGTCTGTATTTGGTAGCCCAGACTAATAAACTGTTCTTTTGTTTGAATAGAGGTTACATTTTGAAGAGGCAACATTTTTGCGCCAGAAAAGGTATCAATTTTTATATTCGTCTCCCCCGCCCCGGGCGGTGCATGTCTGAACGCTTCCAGGTGATAAGCTATACTGAAGAGAGGCGCGCGGCGCTCCTGGCGCGGCCGAGCGCTGTCTGGTGGCTACTACTGGCAACGAACTCAGCCTCGCACACTCTGGCACCTTCCATACGCCTCTCCACTATTCCCGCCGCCTCCTTAACCTTCCCGAGCGGCGTTTTCGCGTATAAATGTTCGTCGCCAGCCCGAGCGAGTGTGCAGTGTTCCTCATCGAGTTGCGCGGGCTGGTCGACGATAGATCATGTCTACACCACTTCGTACTTCGGGGCTTCAGCATGCTAGACGCGTGTTCGCGTAATATTAGTACGACTCAAGTTAACTATTGCAATGAACGTAGTTGTGGTTATGCCGGGGATAGAGTTTCCTTTTTAGTAGCGTTTTTAGCGAATTTTGTGTATATGGATTTTTGTAGGGAAGTGTTTCTTTACTGTTTTGATTGTGTGAATTTTCAGTATGGTATTTTATGGGAATGTTTGTGAGAGGTGGATTCTTCCTTTTTTTTTATTGGCGTGCTGTAGGAATGCTCTCCTGGACAACGATTTGTCAAAAGCATTTTAAGGCCAAGGAGTTTAGTGGATATATTATGGCTTGCCTTTTTGCTCATGGTAAAGTGTAATGAGGATTTTGCTCCTTCCCAATGGTATTCTTGAAATTAGTATTCCATGTTGTACTTTTTAGTGATTCATCAGTCGTACTTTACTTTTAAAGTTGTATTGATGCTTGCTTTACTCAGGGGGTCATTTTACCTTTTTTAAGGGGAATTCACAAGTTTTTATTCAGGTTGGGTGATTTCTCAGGATACATTAATATTGTTGTTTTTCTATTTGTTCCAGTGCATGTATGTTCTCTCCTTCCCCTAGTTCACTGATTGGTAGCGAGCAACATAAATTTACAGATGCAATGTTTATTTTTCAAATCAAGTTGCAAAGTTGTTGTTCTTGGTGATAGTGTTTAGATGGGGTTCAATATATTTGTATCGATTTTGGAATTTTTGTATCCATGGCTTCTTGATTTTTTTAAAAATGGTTTGCGTAATTCTCCTTGCCTTTCTGTAGCCCTGCTACGCCCTAAAGGGACGTAACACTTTAACTTACATATGTTTCGTTGACACATAACATGTTACCAAATTAGTAAGCGAAATTATAGGTTATAATTCATTCACGGATACTTAAGATTTATCTGAAGCCCTGCTGAAGTTCTGCTTCGAAGATATTCCTCCGCCTACTGCAAACTAAACTTAACTAAGGTTGGACAATTACACCAAAGGACATCGCACCGAATTCGTGAGCACTCAGTTGTAACAGTATTTTGTGTAATAACTATTTCTTACTGGGCACTGCTACCAACACACACGTTTTCTCACTGTTTATTATTCAAATTATTTATAAGTGAAGCATTAAAATTGTGACGGGTGGGACCACGTCTCTACACGCCCATTCGAATAAAAACATTGTATGGATACCTGACATTTTGTGTGGCGCAAGGCCGACAAGAACGAAAATTTAAACACGCTGCTTTTGGTGTTAAAAACCTTTCATATGGCTTAAAATTATTGCTTTCACCATGTTCACGTCACCTTTAAAAGACTTTGGAAGCCCTGGGTTAACTGGGAAAATTTGTATTAATGTACATGCATTCTCTCTACGTGCAGCAGCGCCCAGCAATGGAAGACACCTGTGTAACGGACAGCGGTTCCGGCGGTTCACCAATGGAGAGTATTATCTTCGGCTGCAGGCGCTGAGGGCTGCTCGCACATGTGCGCATGCAGTACGAAAATGTGACGTCTGGTTATGCCAGTTCCGACAACTTGGTCAACATGCCGAAAGTGTGATGGTGTATCTCAATACTATTAGTGGTTTATTTTTCAATTATGTAGACCCTCCTTAAGGGAAATAGGGGTCCGCTGCTTCGGTTCACCTTATTGGGTAACATCAACCGCCATTGGTCGTGAATATCACGACCCCACTAGGGACGCTTAAAAACACCATGTAATTCTTGGAATCGTGTTATTTTTTGAGGAAAATCTGTATTACTGCCGTGATTGGTAGCGCTTGTTGGTGGATCTGTGTATATAATCCCGATCCATGCTTCATTCGGAGTCAGTCAGCGACCTCGAGGGGGCATACTTCTACCAGATAAGTAGTGTTTGCTTGATTTGATACACAAAGTGTAGGCTCCTCAAGCTAATTGGATATTCACGTAAATTTGACGTTAGGCGAGTGCAATGGCGGCCGGGAATTTTAAATTACTTTAAAGAGATAGCGAAATGTTGGTCTCTTATCCAAAATTCGTCAGTGACCTAGTCATAATAAAAATGAATTTGTGTTTGTAAACACTTGTGAACAAGTTGGTCTTGACCTTGGAAACCAATTCAAGCCTTATTGTGGCGGTAACCTCTTGGGCGGTGGCCCTCTAGGTGGACGGTCGTGTTTGTTGGGAGCCTAGGTGGCTCAGTTGTTGATGGCTTCGCGCATCTGCTGGGAGCGGCCCAACGATCAAGGCGGAGGATGTTGGGGGTAACCCAAGGTGCTGAAACATGTGAAGTGTGGTGAACCACTCCACTGCTGGATTCTGCGGGCTGTCAACTGTAGATGCGTGCGGAATGGAATGGAACAACATCGGAACTTGGAAGCAAATGGCGTCAGCCTTCACTCGTGGGCCAGCTGATTCGCCTCCACAACTGGTAGCTCCTGGATGTCCCACCGAGCGCTGCTCACCAAGACTGTGGGGGATTTTGGAGGAGGGGGAGGGGGTGGTTACCCGATCCGTTACTCCCCACCTTCACCTACGATGTAGAGATCGTGATGTCGGCGCAGAAGAGCGAATGGAGTAGGTGCCATGACTGCACTGCCCGGATTTCTTGCGCTCTTGGCTGGAAGCTTAAGGATCTTGCCTGAAGACACTGCTGTCGATATTGCTGTGCGGGCAGTCATGCTGCCCGCGCAGGAATATGGATGGCAGTTTCACCTCAAGGGCGCACATGTCTTTAACATGCTGGCCCAAAGCCCCACCACCTCTCTACTAGATTCTTCACTCCAATATTAAACAGCACGGACTTCAGGCCTGCTATCTCCTTTAGCATTTTCACTAGTGCTCCCACAAGTTTAACACTTCTTCTGTCGGTATGGTTTTTAACAGTGTCTATGCGGGTTTAACCATAGCCCTTATTAATGTAGCTTTAACTACACTACACTTAGGGAGGTAGGCATGGCCCCAAAGTGATGGCCATGCCTACCCATTCCCTCTAGGCCGCGATGCCCGCCTCCTTGTATTAAATTCCCTCTCCTTTAGGCGTAATGGGCTCAGCCCTGAGATGCAATTAGAACCCGACCCTACCTTTGGACTTACACTTAACACTTAGAATAAGGTAGTTTAAAAAAAAGAGGCGGTAATCTTTGTAACCAATTCACGGTAGGTGCGGCTATGGCAGTCGATACCAGGGTCCTTGTCGTTTTTAAATAGTTGTAAACAAATGAAAAACTTATGAAGTTGGGGAAAAATTTTAAAATACTAGCATTTGCTCCCGGGTATTAAGGCTGGGGATTGTTAAGCAGTTGCTCCTATCCACGTGGGATCGCGAGCAGATGAAATAAAATTACTGTGTCAAATTTTGAGGTTTAAATGTTCATTGATTCATGACCAGAAATCTAATATATGTGTTACCATATTGGTTTTTCTGGTGTTCTTTAAAGTCCAGAGTAGAATGTCGGTACGACAGGATTTCATCCGCCATTTTGTGATGATTGCAATTTTGGGGTTACGTTCCCAGTGTATATTGTGATGGTCTACTGTATTTACCTAATGGCCAGTTATTTGCGTAAACATAGCCCATATTTTAAGTGTGAAAAATCCAAGTATTTGGTGAGTGATATCAAACTTTTGTACCTGTAAACTATTTTCCATTTTACTCAATTTTTATGGTAACATGGAGTTTTATGTATATGTTAATGAAATTCAGATATAGGGGTAAGGAATTTCATGTTACCTGCCACTCATGTAATATTGAAACCAAATGAAAAGAATTGAAATAAAACTTAACAAAAATAAAAGAGAACTACCGCACTTCCTTGTTTTTGTTATAAGTTGTTTACCACAAATAATCTCACCCTTGCATTGTACAGAAATAATATTGGTTCTTTGCTTGGCGTTTTGCCATTTGGTGTTCTGTGGATTTTGCTAGGTCTTATGGAAATCCGGCCTTGCCACGCCCTTGGCTTAGGACGTAGCACGGTCAGAAAATTTATAGATAAAATATCAATAACATTTCAATTTAACAGAAAAAAAATTAACTTTGTGAACACAAGTATAAAACGCTTGTGATATACGACATGTGTTGGACACAACTTAACACCTCATACATGGGGAGATCATTCAAAGTATTGATTCAAAAAGGGCGAAGAAACCGCGAGTACACCATATTTACAAATGAATGTGTCTGTTTAGGCGTTGTAAAACACAACTTTTTGTTCACGTCAGTAGGAATACTCTGATATGATGCTCTGTTAAGTATATCGTGACCAATAAATATCCGCTTGCGCTCCATTGTATACTGGTAACAGTTGTTTGTGAGACTGCTGTTGCGGTTTGCTTTTGGGGCGTACCGAACCTATCTGTTTCTGGTGGCTTACCAGAAGGCAATTAATGAGTACTCAGATGAGAAGTGTACCTATGAATTAAAGGCGACGTTGTGTCTAATATCTTTATGTAAAACTACACTCAAAATACAAGTGACATAACTCGTACAATCTTTACTTCATGTTTAAGAGCGGGGGAATTGAGTAATTTAATTTACTTTATCTTTATCAGCCACGAAGTCAATGTCTACTAGAGTCTCTGCAGTAACTCACTGGAGCAATATCGCTTTATTGATGACGCCGAAGGCTGCGTGCAGAAGTCTCGGAATGGGCGGCCCCAGAACGCCCTCTTGCGGTCCGTAGTCAGGTGGCAGTTGTCTGGCGTCAGGTCGGCGACAGGCCCCGCTTCAGAGCTCCGCGCGCGCTAAATACTCGCGGCGTCAGATTGTTACAAATATCTTGTTTAACTGACAGTTCTCTGCTCGTGTCCTCGCCCCTATTACCGTCGTGGTTGAGGTGGTTTTGCAGCCAAGCGCAGGAATCAGAACACAGCACTGCGGAATGCAAAAGAGAGGAACAACTTCCACACGCGAGGTACTTGCGTCATTATACACGGTTTCCTTTTCTGTACTATACTTACAATTCCTGAGCGACGTCCCAGACATAGGGCACTGTAACTGAATGGGGAATAAAAAAATTCCATAAACTGCCTACACTATATTGAAAATTAGCCCGTTCAGTGGTAGTGTCCACGATCGTGGACGTGTTGCTCGTGAATACTATTTATGGCGGCTGCTGTACACAGCAAAGCACCAGTGCACTGTTTTCCATTTGGCAAATCTGATTTGTGGAGTTTTCTACACCTCTTTGACATGGATGGTTAACGCCAATATCATCGAGCATTCAGGACGTGGTTCATTGGCTGCAAGACGAGTGCTGAACACGAGTGCCGCAAGTACCAAAAAATTACGTGATTGCAACACTTGAACTCAGAAATCGATGTGTGACCGAACGGTTAAACTTAATTCTTTTGATGGTGCATGAGGTTCGCGGCTGACACACAGCAAACTTTTTTCTTGTACTTTCACCGAAAAAAATTCTTGGAAACCCAGTTGCCAAGTTGTAACACTACAAACGGATTTCTTGTATAATCGGCAAAACACATATTTGTAATATTACAAATTACAAGCTCGTCTCACGACTTGCATTATTGAGAAGTGGACATAATATTTTCCTTTATGAAAACCAATGCGATGAATGGATTGTAGGTAATAAGGGAAAAATTGCTTCGAAATATTTCTCACAAAAAAAAAATGGTACACCTTGCCAGCACGGGAACTACAACCCACATATAGAGACCCAGAAATGTCGTGAATTCAGTTGAGGACAACCTAGACTTCAAAGGCTTGTTCATTTGACTACCTTTTTCAGTTGGACCGCAGTTTTTAAGACACGCCCTAGTCGATAAACCTGCAAGGGAACAACGACAAAATCCCGCCCCAACTAGTCTGGCGTAAAACTGGAGCATCAATCCATTAACAACTAACAAAGCTCGAGTGCACAAAGGATTGTGGAGTCTAGCTTGCATGCAAATGAATCCGCGCAATATCCGGATCGTTACTCATATCCCTTTCATTATTATTCCTCACCCTTGACCACAAGACCAACTCTACTTACGAGCTTAACAACAATTTCCTTGCTAAATACTGCAGTAGATGCCTACAAAGATATCAGTGAAGTTCTTCTGTTTATAAGAACGCATTTATACAATTTTAAGAGTTCTGTGTTGATTTGAAATGTTAACAGTTAATGAGTAACAGCAGCACGTGTTTTTTTTTTTAATTTTTTTCGTTTATAAATTATTACTTGAGTAGTTTCAAGCGTTTTACTTCATACAAACTTACAATACAATTCATTTTGCACGCGACTACACTTTGCATCAGCCATAGTTTTTGCACAAGCAGCCATATATGGCTTTACGTTGTTGAGTGTTTGCCATTTTGCTTGAGCTCTTGGATACAGGTCACAGGATCCGTAGAGTAAAAACATTTTATGAAGTCTGTTATAGGCTTTTCACGGTAAAATGAGCACTTTGGAAGCCCTGCTTAAGATCTTCTTCTATGCACGTTGTGTCTTCTTCCGCCTGATGTAAAATTTACATTGCTATGGGCCTCATCACTTTATTCATGCTTAGGTCAAATGAAACTGTGAAATTATTAGAAAAGAAAATATTTTGCAAATCTGCTAATTTTTACATTTTGAAGCATTAAAAAAAGAAAGAAAAGAAATAATTTAAGTTATTATAAATGGTTACCTAGCACTTTTTATTGGACGTTAAGATATGGAACTACTTTCCCTCCATCGGTACCAACTTTACTGGGCACGTGTCTTTCAGTGAGCCCGTTGAAATATATGCCATGCAGAAGCATTAACATTTTTCTAAGGTTCATTTCAAATGTGCTCACTTTATCGTGAACAGCCTTTAACTACCTTTCATATTTAAAATATTATTTTTCTGAACAGGTTAAGTTCTTCGTTTTATTAAGTTTAACTGGCGAAATAAAATTACTACTGTAGCACACAATAGAGAGTTATCTAAGCTGTTTCTTTAAAATGTACAAAAATATAACATTAAATTGCTACAATTTTGGTACTAACTGAACACCATAAAATACACGTTTTTGTTGTTTATTTCGTTAGCTAAATTCCACTGACGTAATAATGATTTCCACATAATTTCAGTGACTTACGCTTTGCCGAGTCACTGGTTTCCAGTTCACGTGACACGCTGGTCGAAACATAGACTACAGATGAGGTAAACGTGACACGCTGGTCGAAACATAGACTACAGATGAGGTAAACGTGACACGCTGGTCGAAACATAGACTACAGATGAGGTAAACCGATGTCGCAAGCTGCGCACAACCAGTCCCCGTGTCCCAACATTGAACTGCTTTTATACCAACACAACTAGCTTAAACTGCATGGTCTGGATTTTACGTTGGAAAACTGATTTGTAAACAAGCACTTAAAGATGATTTAAACTTCCTCTAACGCGTTTGTAATGCAGTTTGACTAAATTCTAACTGGTAATAGGATTTTAATAATATAATTCTTGTCATTTAAATATTAAGATATAAACAAAAACGTCCATCAGTGTTGACCGTGTAACTTTGACAGTTGTGTTGTTTTTGGGCTAGGTGAGTGTTGGGTATATGCGCAGAAGATGAATAAGCGGCCTACCTCGATTTAAGATTGTGGGTTCGAGCAGCTTAAAAAGTGACTTTCAGCAACTAATATTTCACTGATAATCTTCGCTCTCTCACGTTTTGACTGACGTCATTCGCTTCTAACACGATTTTGTAACTTCTCTTAAACGAGTTTTCCGTTGCACATTTTTGCACAAGAAAACAAGAGTCGAAGATACTTTTCGATATCGTCTCGGAGATCAAATTATAGAATTCAGCCACAATACTCCATGGTAACAAAATTAGTCATCTTTTTTTCAGATACGTTTCCTAAAAAAATTATTTGCTATTTTCGATATACATCCAAAAATTTTCGGTTCTAAAAGCGGATATTCTCTAGTAATCACTGAACACTGACTCTGATAATTTAGTACCGTATACTTAGTTTTAATAACAAATAGTAAGTTTCACAAACCAAACGTATAAGCAAAATAAGAGAAGATTTTTGAAAAGTAATATTGACCTTTCACTGCCTTGATGAACCACAGTAAATAATATGTCGCAATGCTTCGCTAGGAAATATCATCCCATTTCCAAGAGAATTTCGTAAATAAATAATTCTAAACAAATAGAACCTAAACCGATAATGGGAACAATGTTTACATAAACGACAAAACAATTGGGGCAAACTTCTTCCGGGAGCGAAAGAAGCGCGTATGTTATTAAAAATAAACACGGATGTTTAATTTGTATTATCTCACACTAACAAAAAAGAGAACATGCATTAAAGATTAACATTCATTTAATCTCTGTATTTTAAATTCCTACAAATTTCAAATTATAATTTTTCCCGTCACTGAACTGATGAACTAATTAATAATTCTGTGAAAAATGTACACAGTCACGTTAATTAACTCGCCAATGTAGATAAAAAAAAACCAACGCTTGCAATCCTCTAATAAGGATATTACATACATAACATGCACACAATAAAATGTGGCAGTCAACCATAAAAATCCATGCTCACAGATAGGAGCCATTTAGCAAGCCAAAAGGCTTAAAATTTCTTTATTAAGCTAAAACATAAATTATTTTCAAAGTGCCAAAGAATACTTAAATCTACTAAAAAATAATATTCGACAAAAACTTCAAAGAAAACGCGATTTTATATAATTCGAAAGACGTTAGCGTAAGGTCAAAAATCTTTTTTTTATTTAATGTTGATCCCTAAAATACCGTGTTTTATAAAGGTCCCTTTGTAATTAAATACTTTATAAATGCGATCCCAGAGGCAAAGAGAATGAAAATAGGTAGAGACGGGGAAAATTCGCGAGTTCAATGACCTGCAGGCTAGACTCTACAGACTTATGTACAAAAATGTCGATGTCAGCTGCAAATTGGCTGTTTGCTGTCACATTGGAAGGCGACAATTGCACAGCGTTCTCCAGAAGGTGTCAAGCACCGCGTGGACCAATGGCTAAAGTTACACAAACGCACGTGTGTTGAATTCTAGCCTGTCCCAAAATTAATCCGCGAATTCTTCAGGTCTCTAACAATAGGTAATTGGTCAGTGAAATAATGCGTCGGTCATTTGGGTGTTGGCGACCTTGACATTTACTTCTGGTGACTATTAACTTGTCTCCGATTACCGTGAACTAAAAAATTCCAGATAATTTCGAAGTATGCCAAAAACGTAAAAAATTCTTTTAAACATCCGAATTTATTTAGGATACTTTGATGAAAAGTCAATTACAAGTTTTAGAAGTAGTAAATTGGAAAGTATACCAATATTTTTTAAAGCCTTTTTATTCTTTCAAGAGTGGCGGTTTATGTATGACAAAGTGAGAATTTTTGAAATCAAACTCTGAAAAAATATCACTACTCCTACGTGCATATATTTATTGGTAACGATTGAGAGAATGTAGTCTCATATCTTGAAGTTGAACTAAACGTGTAAGGTACATATTTGTGAAAACTGAAACCGGTTCTTTTGCTTTCCATATTTCAATGCACCTGAGTGCAAGAATTAGCAGATTTGTAACGTATTCCCATATACAATAATTTTGGAATTTCACTAGACCAACGCATGAATAAGGCAATGAGGCCAATGAAAATGTTAACTTTACATATGGCGGAAGAATACACAATGTTCATACACCTATATATTCAGTAGTGCTTTCAAAAGTGCTCACTTTTCCGAGAAGGGAAGCGAAAAGATTTGAGCGGCTCTTAACAGCGAGGTCTTGAGAGCCGACGAGGGTGATTGAAGTGAATATGGAGCGGCGCCGGAATGAAGTGGCGGGGGAAACGGGGGAGCCCCGAGAAAGCCATCCGACCAACGGCACCGTTCGATTCCCACTTACGAGAATCCGGTGACCCGGATGGGATTGAGCCCGGTTCGCCTTGGTGGCAGGCGAGCGTGCTAATTGCTCAGCCAACGTGGCTCCTTTGCCGCGAACAGCCTATAATGATATACGCTGTATACATAACAAATCGGCGTCCAATAATACAGTCCGTCAAGTAAGGGAAGACATAATTGGTTCTTGGGACCACATTACGCAGTTCCATTAACAGCTGATGTCGATAACGTCAAACTAGACACGTTTATATTGGCCGTGACGTATGACAGAGTATTCAATTGATACTTGCACAGTTTCTAACACACTATTTCTTCGTTGCAACGATTGAAATTGCAAATTTATCTGTAACTGAAAAGTTTATTAAATGTACCTCGCTAGAGGATCCAAGTTTTATCTTTGTTCGGTAGTATAGTTATGCCTGTTTGGGGACATTGGCGTTAGGCACCGGAGCCGGGGGAGCCGCCATCTTGTTACATTACCTGACCACCTTATTGTATGTCATTGAACTTGCACCGCCGACCCGTGCGACCTTTGACCTTGAAAAAAATAAAAAAATACAACAAAATAAAAATCAATAAATTTTTTATAAAATATCAACTATTAAGAATTTAATTAGAAAATAGTTTAAAAAATTAAGAAATTCGTTTTAAATTTTATTTTTATTAAACTTTATTTTTTAAATCTCTTAATCAAAAAGCCTTTAACCCCTGCGGCCATTTTCCCTTTTTTCACTTGAATTTTCCCTTTTCCCTAAAAAAAATTTACTCAAAAAATTTTTATTTTAAAAATTGTTTAAAAAATTCTAATGAAAAACTTTCATTTCCGTAGGTCTCCCCCACACCACCAATTACTCACCTCTGTTCGAATCCAGCAACCAACTGACTACCTCGCCTCCAATCCCGTAACATATACTCATTCCGCCATTTTGATTTTTACATTCGTCATTTGTTTATATGTTACTGGAGGCTGCCATCTTTCTTTATATGCTACTGTTGGCTGCAATCTTTGTTTATATGCTACCGGAGGCAGTCATATTTGTGTATATGTTACTGGAGGCAGCCATTTTTGTTTTTTCGTAAATCAGTTGTTTATACATTATTGGAGTCCGCCAACTTGGTAGGCAACCACCATCTTCGAAGGCATCACCCATTCGACATATTGGACACCAATGACCCTGACATTGACCCCATGACTTTGAAAATACAAACTCGAGAAAAAATACATAAAAGTCAGCAATCATAATACATTAAAGACTACTGCCACCATATGAGATGCATACTACCTCGACATTAACCCCATGACCTTGAATGACTATGAAAATAAAAAATCGAGAATTAATACATAAAAGTCGACATGCATAATACATTACAGACTACTACCACCATATCAGATGCAGACTACCTCGACCTTGACCCCATAACCTTGAATGACTTTGAGACTAACAAACTCGATAAATAATCAATTGAAATTGATCCGTAATATTGTTACATCACGCGGCCGCCATATTGGATGCCATTGACTTTCATTCCCAACCTGTGACCTTTAACCTTAAACCTTTGATCCAAAAATTCAAGGAAATTTAATATGGCAGACAAGTGATGAATACCAATATGGTGGTCACCTACCAATATGGCGGTCTTAGGTAATGTATAAACAACTGACGTACGAAAAAAAAATCAAGATAGCGGAATGAGTATTGGCGAGGGGAGTGGGTGCGGAGGAGCCAGTCTTCTGCTGGGGATGGAACGAATGTGATTAATTGTGGTGCTGGGAAATGTAAGTTAACAAATAATTTAAATGTTTTTTTGATAGTTTTACTAATTTTTAATGATTTTATATTAATAATAATTTTTTTGGGTTTTTTTGCAATATTTTGGATTTTTTAAATTTTTTGCGAATTTTTCGGATTTTTTTTTTGGAATTTTTTATTCAAAGGTCAAAGGTCATAGGTCCTGCTCTCCTGACCCCTGGGTCACTGATGCCGGTCTCCTGTCTGGCTCGGAGTCACTGATCCATGTCATTAAAGTCGCTGATCCCTGACAATGGAGTCACTGATCCCTTTCACCTGCTCTGGGAAAAAGATAAATTTTTAAGGGAAAAAGGTCTTTTGGTCGATTTTGAGGGAAAAAGGGAAAAGATATGACGGACGGGTGATGCAACAAGATGGGGCTCCACGGGGTCCGGCTCCAGTGCCAGACGCCGATGTCCCTAAACCGGCATATCCCTTCTACTTTGGTCGTATACTCCCGCCACATCTAGCGTATGTTCCTATGTTCGAGCTCACACACATTCCTTACCGCAGCCAACAGGCAATTGATACCTCACCACTAACTAGTAATAAATACTCCCACACATTTATTCATATACGTTTAAACCGCTTGCCTTCAGTTTCCTTTCTAACTACCGTTTCTTCCCCAACCCCAAATGTTAACATCGCTCCCTCTTGCTATGCATTGATACGGCGATGTAAATACAACTTACCTTGCATGTGTGGGCACATCAGTCGGCTTGGAAGTCCAGTCGGTCGTACATAACCTCAAACATACGAATTGGCAGCCATATTTAATTCAGGTATGTAACATTTAAAAAATTTAATTTCTTCAGACTGAAAAATAATTAATTATCTGTGTGCTTAAACGTACTTCTAAAATATTATGTTAGTCATACGTAATTTTTAACATGTAATACGATTTTATATAAAACCCTAAATTTATATCTGATTTCATATATATTATTTTTCAATAAACGGTGTAGATATACCCAAAAATAAAGTGAACGTTATGGAAGTCTTTCTTTTTATTACAAATTTTAAAGAAACTTGTTTAAATTTATATTTTTTAATATTCAAATTATTTGTTTGTATAGGGGAAATGACATTTTTTGTTGCTGAAACCAAACTATTATGTTATTCTCATTTGGTTGCCCCAAACTATAAGATTTGGTTGGTGCAACTAAAGGGTTTGTTTGGCTACACGTACATTAAACATTTTGGGACGATATAAAAGATCTTACAAGTTCAACTGAGTTTCGAACCTAGCTCACCTGCGTCAGAGTGCTGAGCTTTATTAACCTGAGCTAATGTTACATATACGTACATCGGAAAGCTTTTAAGTAGATATACTTTAAATATTGGGCAACGTGTGCAAAGAAATATTATTTGTTAGTTTCTTCTTGCATTGTTTTATTAATGTGTTTATACGATGGTTAAGCATCAACATATGCATTAACAAACACGGTTACTATTCTAATTGTCAGAAAAAAGACACACAGACTCTCGAGCTGTATTTTTGAACGAAGCCAATCAAATGAGTGGCCAAACAAATATGTACAGTTCATTCAACAAAATATTTAGTTGACAGTCTAATTATTTTTAGCCCAACACAGATATTTTGTTTATTCAAACGTACCTATATTTTGTTAAACGTGCAAAAGTAATTTTGGTTCTTATCAAATTTTGTTTGCTCAACAATATATTTTGTTAGGACAACTACATTTATATTTGTTCCCATACAAACAAATAATTTGTTCGATTTCCTCTCATTTTGTGCGTTCGATGTTATCAGCATTAACCAATCACAAATGAGAGAGGCCGAAAATTTCACAAATCAGATTATTCACCGGGAAGAGGGTCAAGACAGCGGAAACTGATTCCTTGCTATGTACTGCACCGGCCGTATATATCCTTCATGTGCAACATGTACTAGATCTCTAGCACGGGGACTCAGTGACTATAAAACCTGGTTTTTGCTATGTCTTCACAGCCAAGTGCCTGATTACTAACTAATTGTGAAAACAAATACAGGTTTACGTGATCCGCAAAATGTTATTCATACCATATATTCTTCCTGCTTTTCTGCTAGCATTAATTACTACTATTGGCCACTCACAACTAGAGATCCGAGAATTTCGCGGGTTCAGCACCTCCTGGAGATAAATGTGTCAATAACAAACATGTATTAAATTGTGCGACCAACCACTGGCTTATACTACCACAACAATCAACCAATACACGTTTGATATCTGTATGAGAGTATATAAGACTGTGAATTCTAGCCTACAGGTCATTGAACTCACGAATTTCTCACGTCTCTACTCACAACTAACAAGTTTGATAAGTGGAAGAAATTGACTTTTTGCAAGCTTTATGAAAGGAAAAGTGCCATATGTAAGCAGAATAACACTTTTCATGCAGTCTCGGGGTCTCACGCCAGGGTTTATTGTAAAATATTTATAGCGGATGGTAAGCTCTTTCTTTTCCTGCATAGCAGGCAACATTTAAGTCTTTGTGACTTGGTAGAATTACAGGTGTTGCTATTACATGTTCTGCAATAAACTTGGCATTAAAGTCGTCATTGCCAGTACAAAAAGGTCGATTTCTATAGAGCCGGGAATTCACGACTAGCTTAATCCTATTCTGAGCCAACGACAGTTCCCCTAAACGACAGTGAATGCCGACAGAACTTACTTTCCCTTGTTTCCAGGAAAGCTATTTTCTCCGGACTCTCGGACAATTCAATCTCTCTCCCGGACTCCGAGACTGAGGAGATGCTCTGTATATGTTCTTCTGAGGGTGACTATAAATACTTCAGTCGTCAATGTATGTGTGAACACAGCTTCGTAATTGAATGTTTCTTTCGCACTTTGCACTGAGACGCGTTTGCAATATCAAAGGGAAGCTGTAAACAATAATAGAACCCACATAGCGTAACAAAGCAAGGGGCTCGCACGAGTCCGTTTTATTGGAGGAAGACCTGGCTCAGATGTACTATGCTGGTAAATTACGGAACTTAAAATTTATTTTCGGTTAAGGAAATCTTGTACGTGTACAACATTTTATTAAAAGGGTGATAATCACAGAATTCCTGAAACTATATCGAGAATAAAAGCTCCACTGATGTATACAGTAAAACGTTTTTGTACGTTCTACAAATAATTATTTTATAGACAAGTTGCCAAAAATTCTCCTTTCAAGTATAATATTGCATTTTTACGACATGCTGTTTTATGATAAACAAAAACAATATGTACATATATCTCCATTTTTATAATAATTTTGAACTTCACAGTACTTGCTTTTGAAAAATCAGTTGAAGTTTAACACATTCCATAGTAACGTGTTGTAAAATTCACTCTAATTCACTTGTAATGTTACGTGAATTGCCGTAGTGACAAGTATTCAACGAATTGTTTGTAGAAATACAAAAAAAAATAAAAAATGGAATTTAAGAATTATGCAAGGGCCTATGGCTACAGACCTGAAAAATGTTCACGAGTTCAATGACCTGCAGGCTAGACTCTACAGTCTTATGTATAAATATGCCGATATCAACAGCACATTGATTGTCTGCCGTCACATCGAAAGGCGACAATTGGACACCGTTCTCCAGGAGGTGTCAAACACCGTGTGGACCAATGGGTAACGTTACATAAACGCACGTGTTTTCACTTCTAGTTTGTCGCAAAATGAAGCCACGAATTCTTCAGGTCTTTACCTATAGTCCCTTGTTACTGAAAAACAGATATCAGTATAGACAATTTGACATGATTTAGGAACACAGTGGCTGGGTCGTTAGTTTTGCAGTATCTAATAAGTACTATTATGTTCGAACTTCAAACCTTCAGCAACCGCCTTATGCTCATTCGAACTCACGTTAACTAATTACCAGCACTCGACATGATCCTCGTGTGGTTTACCACCCAATGATAACATTTTGCAGGCAACCTTCACGTATTCAGATTTTTAGTAGTTGCTTATTTATTAACTCCCCTGTTGTATGACGTTAGGCTAATCATAGTTAGACTTTCACATAAAAATTAACCTAGATATAACGTTAAAATTAGGACATGCATCTAAACCTCACCGGTGTTAGAACTCACAATTTAAAACTGTCACTGGTTTTTCGAACAAATAAATTGCGAATGCGTGCCAGTAGTGTATATTGGCGAAACGTTAAATTAAACGTTTCGAATGCGCCTCAAGATTAAACTCCCCATTGCTATGTAACTACTTTTGCTTTCGCCAAATTTCCACCTGTTCCTCGGAAATTAGCGCACCGTAAATATTTTATCATAATCGCTAACAACCTGGACTCTTCAGAATCAGTCTGCAAAGCTTCATGGAAGTTTACTAAAATTTGGATCGTACATTTTCTCAGTCAATTTAAAACGGACTCAAAAAAGAGGGTCTTCGTAACTACTGACCAATAAGTTACCTGGGGGGGGGGGGGGGGGGAGAAATTTCCTTCACACTATATACAAAAATTGTGATGACTTTTACCTCAGAAAGTAAATATTAGATTCTATAAAATTCTAGCCAACATTGCAATTTTACACTTTCTCAATCCCAAATAATAAAATCTAACTCAACTGCAGAAATGAGTTGAATTACAGTTTTTAAAAGTTGTGATGAGTTGCTCCAAGAAATATATGCAGACACACGGAATATATATATATATATATAATTCTTGAATCCAAAGAAATGTTTGCATTATTTTTTTTCGATATCCCCTGAATTTTCAATGTATATGTTTTTGCTTAGAATGTATTAAAATCGATCACGACAATATTTTTCAATATCCTTTGTTTAAATTTTGTTGATGTTTCTGATAATTTTATTTGTTCGTTACGAAAACACTGCAATTGTAATTTTGGCATGTAAAAATGCAACAACCATGGAACCTAAGGTCTTATTTGCGGGGAATTGCATCCCGCATAACACCAACAATGCAGTACATTATTTGGCGCGAAAATAAAACAAATACTTTTTGCTGTCTAAGGCTTTCTATTACCATTGCAAGCTCACGTGCCTTCGTAAATAAACCGTGTTGGTGCGGCATTCGTACGTTTAAACCCAAATCCTCGTCGTGTGGTGCGGTATTTAGGCAGCAACTACTTAATTATTTCCATCACGGCAGTGTATAAGCAGTACAGACAATAATTATAGACCTGAGAATTCGCGGATTTATTTTAGAACAAGCTAGAATTTAAAACATGCGTTTTTATATAACTTTAGCCATTGGTCCACACGGTGTCTCACACCTGCTGGAGAACGGTCTCCAATTGTCGCCTTCCACTGTGACAGCATACAACCGATGTGCAGTTGATATCCGCATAGCTGTACATAATATTGTAGAGTCTAGCCTGCAGGTCATTGAACTCGCGGATTTTTCAGGTGTCTAACAATAAGTTTAGCGGACGTCGTGATGCGTGGTTGCCTACATTCAGGGCGCCAGTCAGTCAACGAAATTTTTGACTCTGGTAGAATATTGGACGTTTCATAGAAAGCGGATTTGATGTTCCACACTATGCAGAGCAGAAATTAACATTCAATAAAGAAAAGTCGCTTATACGTGAGAGATCTCACTCGCCGTTCCGCATATATTCCTCTATCTCATAAACAGCTGCTGCCAATAGGGGCAGCAGTGTCTGATCTGTTAGACTGCCTACCTCCCACCAAGTCGAATCGGGTTCAATTCCCAGCAGGGTCACTCTTGGATTTTCGCAAGAGGGAATCGTGCCGGAGGATGCCGCTGGTCAGCGGGTTATCTCGGGAGTCTCCCGTTTCCCCGCCCTTACATTCCTGCGCCACTGCATTCTCACCTTATTTCACCCTATTCGGCTCTCAAAACCTCTCTGTTAACCCATTCAGACCCAGTGTACACTATTGTGTACATTACGAACGTGTGGGTAATGTTCGGTGTGTGCTGCACTCTGCTAAGCTCAATGACCACTGATGACGCGTGTGTAAATGATTCGCAAGCCGTCTTACTGGTATAGGTCATAATTGATTCATGTCACTGTAGCTGTAGATACAGCCTAGAGTTCATCGGCTGTGACAAAGAAACAAGTGTTGTGTCGAAGTAAGTACAGCATGTATCATAAGAATTTTTGTTTGCAAACCTGAAACCATACATAAAAGTATGTCTGAAAGGGTTAAAGCCGCCCGAAGCTCTCGACTCATCTCAACCTGCTGTCAATAACGTCAGACATGCAAACGTTTATATTGACGCTGAGATATGACAGTTGCCACAGAGCAAATAAATACGTAGATACGAGATGGCGTTGCGGTTCTTTTCATGTGGGCTATCTCATTCCCTCATTGTTTGTTCGAGGGTCTGGATAGAAGGCATTGTATCTGATTGGCTACCGCGTGCTGCAAAATGTACGTTATAGGCTGGGTTACTGGCTGGCAAGTAGGTCACCAGACACTGATCGGCGAACGGCATTCCGGTGTGTTGCTGGGTAGTGACGCCATTTTGGTGGCGAGTGCATCGGGAGTCCGCGGAATAAGCTGCTATTTCCCCTGTGTCCTATCCACCTACATGCTTTTCCTTTAACACACCGAACACTTCAATCATATCCGAAGACATTATTCCAGCCTCATAAACTCCACAACAATGTGATAGACACCGCTCTCCATCTATCACATATATGTACGCTGTTCAAAGTTCATGTATACCATCCCGGACACACTTACCATTAATTATGACACCCTTGGTCAAAACATACATAAGATATTTTAATTTCTCGAAAACCATTCCGACCACGCACTAGAAATGCTCTTAAATAATATTTGCTACCATTTCTATAGTCCGTCTCTAATGGCCTCGTTGTCGACGAGTCGTTTAGCCCAATTACTTACGTACCATTTCTATATATTTGTTATTCTGTAAAATAAATATTATAATATCTCGAAAAGCAGAACAGCCAAATATATCATAGCACAATTAAATTCGTTTAAGCCATATTTCATGGTCCATCACTAACATCACGCCTGTTCCACTGTGTGAGATAGGAGGACATTCTACACTAAAAAATATAAGTATGTGCACACACATCCTCTAGCTATCAACCTCAAATATAAGCATTACAGTGACATAAGCCACATTAATTCAATATGCAAATATATGTTCCTACTGCCACAGACGGAGCAGCACAAACCCCACTTACAATTCAGTTCCCATACTAGCCCTGTCGCACAGGAAGTTGGTTTAATTATTTACACTTTACGCAACAGAAAACCACACCTAATAAGGATAGTCGGTCACGTGTGGAAGACATCACTCGTTGCTGAGACTACATTCCGCAGACACATAAACACCTGATGTCAATTATATCATACATAAACATATTTTTAATGGTCCTTGGATATGAACGAGCTTTATGTATACTGATACTTGTACAATTACGAATTTAAATAATTTGTAGGCTATAACGCCTAAAATTTATAATTACTTATGACTGAAATTGTTAAATTTCGTTCTGTAAGTACTTTTAAGCTATTTTGATTTTTCGGAAAATCGAAAGCAATTTGTTTAAATTTTGCTGGACAGCCTGATCAGAGGATGAGTGAGACGATATGGAGGAGTGTGGCGCAATATCGGAGTGACGTGATTTAAGTGGCTCTTAATAGCGAGGTGAGTAAGACACAACGCCGGAATGAAAGGGCGTGGGAAACGGGACATCCCGAGAAAACCCGCCGACCAGCGGCATCGTCCGGCACGATTCCCACTTGCGAAAATCCAGGAGTTATCCGGCTGGTTATTGAACCCAGTTCGCCATGGTGGGAGGTGAGCAGGCTAACCGCTCAGCCACCGCTCCCCCACAAAATCGGAGTTCGGTCGGAACGTGAAAGAGCAGCAGTCGTAGAGAACCCTCTACAGCACCGGTGTTTCCTACACGCGAGAATTCTAGTTCGAAAAATAGCTCTCACTTGGGATAGAATCGGCCTCACCATTTCTGTGAGGAGGGGGAGCTAAAGTAACTTACAATTGAATCAACTGTGCGTAGAACGAAAAAATGTGGGGTTAGAAGATCAAAGAACACAAACCAGATGTGGAAACTTGGCGGCAAGAGGGGGTAATACGGCTCACTCGTGCATGAAACATAAGAGGAAATAACTAAGGAAGAAGTTATTATTAGAGTTAATTTTCAGAGAGTTGCCCTTCCCCACGGAGAGCAACGCTGTCAAGATGGCGCCTGGACTCATCTTCTCGTAAGACGGACCCTGCGATCGACGGCTTAGACTCCCGCGTTATCTGACAAGTTAAACCCAAGCCTCATCCCGGGAGAAGAAATTGCATCTCGATACCAGTCCTGTCTTCCTTGCTGTCTACGTCTGGTGAACTGTTCCTTCCCGAACCTGGTCTCCCATCTCACGCCTGAATGCCTGCTTCATGTCCAAATCGAACGTATTACTTCCCCTCCGTTCATGATGCAATGGTAATTTTTCGCACGACAGTGATAGTTTCTATACAAACTGGATTCGGAACAGTGATGATTCTCGTCCGTACTATTCAACACAGACTAAAGATGAGGTAGACCGCTTATTTGTATTCTCTGCATGCACCCAACATTTACCTACCGCAAAGGAACACAACTGTCAAAGTCACGTGGTCAACAATAATGAACGTGTAAGTTTATATCTTCCTTTTTAAATGATACGTGCTATTATATTAATAAAATACGTTTACAATTTTTAATTTAATCAAAATGCATTACAAATTCTCGAGAGAAAGTAATAAAACATCTCAATGCACTTGTTTACTAAACAGCATTCTAAACTGAAATCCAAACCATGCCATATTCGCTACACGTGTTGGCAGAAAAGCAGTTCAGTGTTGGGGCACGGAGATTGGTTGTGCGCAGCCAGTGAGATCGGTCTACCTCATCTTTAGTCTATGCTATAGATCACAGCGTATGCAAGGGTAAACAGGTGAAACAACTTTTTTCATTGTGGTATGTTAACTAGCTAGTTACTAGGTCCACAATGCAGAGGCTCGGCACTTACGTGGGAAAACTTATTTTTATAGCTCCACAGCAAATCAGCAACTTAAAAAACACGTCATCACATAAAGCATAATTTTTGTATTTGAAAATATTATTTGTTCTGTTTACTCAATCGAACATGGTGGAGTGTACAGTCTGTACGAATGAAATAATATTCTGTGGGGCACTAACAACGTACCAATTCATTGGGTGCGAGTGAGTGAAGAGATTTGGGTGGCTCTTAACATCGAGGCCTTGAGAGCCGATGTGGATGGACGGAGGTGAGTATGGAGCAGCGGCAGAATGCAAGGGCTGGTGAAACGGGAGATCCTCGAGAAAACCCGCCGATCAACTGCGTTGTCCGGCAAGATTCCCACTTTCGATAATTCGGTGGCCCGACCGGGGATTGAACGCGGTTCGCCTTGTTGGGAGGCGAGCCCGCTAAATGGTCGTCCACCGCGGCTCCACTAATAGGATGACTTTCGCAGCACGCTGTGCCGTAGCCAATCGGACGCAAGGCGCGTTCCCGGAAGGTCGTGCTGCTAATCAGTAAAGACCTGAATAATTCGTAGATTCATTTTAGGACAAGCTAGAATTCAAAACACGTGTGTTTATATAACTGTAGCCATTGGTCCACACGGTGTTTGACACCTCCTGGAGAACGGTGGCCAATTGTCGCCTTCCACTGTGACAGCAGACAACCAATGTGCAATTGATATCGGCACGTAAGACTACAGAGTCTAGCCTGCAGGTCATTGAACTCACTAATTTTTCAGGTCTCTACTAATCAGCGAATTGTCATGCCTACATTTGCAGAATCGCCACGTAGTTTCGCCTCTATATAATTGCTTATTCTGCGCCCTAATCATCGCTGTTTCTTCGCCTCACGCCTCTCGCTCCGTGAAGAGCCAAACGGTGTAAATCCGAAACTTCCAACATTTATTGCTGAAAGAATCGCGTTTCCCTCAAGACTCTTTTACAAAATTTCGAGACCGGTCTCAAACTAATTCACTCTCCGCAGTTTCAATTAGGCGTTTCAAGAATTTCGCTCACTTTTTTTTGGAAGCAACTGAACAAGGTATACTGATCCATATTTTCCTTATTCGCGAGGAAAATATGCTGGAGTTTTGGTATCTCAATCGAGAACATGTTTCCACAAAATAGGTACAGGCTCTTCACGGTAAAACGAGCACTTTTAAAATCCCTGCTTAAGATCTACGTGTATGCACAGTGTGTATTCCTCCACCTTATGCAACATTAACATTACCACGGGTCTCGTTACTTTATTCATGTGTCGGTTAAATGCAAATGTAGTATTATTACAAAAGAAAATGTTTTGCAAATCTGCTCAATTATACATTTCTTTGCATTAAATAAAACAGAAAGCCATGGAAATAATTTAAGTTATCACAAATGATTACCTGATACTTTTTATTCGCCGTTAAGATATGTAACTATTTTCCACTCATCGTTACCAATTTTACTGGACGCACATCACTCAGTTAGCCTAAAAAATATATGCAGGTACGGATAGTGACTTTTTTCTAAGTTTAATTTCAAAAGTCCTCACTTTATCGTGAACAGCCTGTAAGTATAGCCTGTTCGCGGTTTTTCTCACACTTTTTGAGTGAAACCTTTCAATAACACCCCATATTTGGCGTGTTAGGTTGTTTCCTAAATATTCCATGCATTACAAACTTTTTATACTTTTGTTCATATAAAACATAAAACTACCTTATTTTGGTTAAGCTAAAATTTTATTTATATTTTGTCTTTAAATTATAATATTCTATTCATAATGATTATTAATAAAAACACTGAGAAAATATGTGTGTTGGTAATGTCAAGTAAGAACTAGTTCTTACACAAATTATTACTACAGTGAGAGCGCACGAATGCGGTGTGGTGTCCCTCTGGTGTAATTTTTTTTTTACTCTGTTAAGCCTCGTTTGTACGACGCGGAGTAATATCCTGGGCTTCAGAAAAGTAGGAAGTAACCGTAAACTGACTATATACAGGAAGTTGCTTCGTCGTACCGTTGGTGTGAGCGTACACATTCCCTGATTGGCTGTGCGAGGATCTGGAAACGGGCCTTGCGTCTGATTGGCTAAAGTTTGCTGCGAAAGGATCTCAATTGACTGCGCTATAGATTGGCAATTAAATTACCAGGCTCTGATTGGAAATGGAGCTGTGATGTTGTTAGGTGTGAGATGAATACGGAATATCTGTTGACAAATTTAACCTTGGCTCTTTTTTATGAATTAGTTATCGTCACTTTGTTGTTTGATTCATTCCTTAACTGAAAACATTACTTGATAAACTATAAAAAAAACGAATCTTTCTTTTAAGCTTAAACTGGTCTCTTATTGTACTACAAAATTGAATTTTTCTGATTACTAACATATATTTTACGTGCGTTTTCGTCTAAATCCAGAATCCTCAAAATCTAAAACCAAATAAAAAATCGGGTTATTTCCTATGTTTAACTGATTCGGAAACAATATTACTAAGGATAGGAAAATTTCGTGAATTAATTTTAGGACAAGATAGGCATCCAACAGGTATACATTGAAGTCGCCTTTGTAATTGGATCTCAGTTTATTAGTCACGCCCTGGACGACTCTGAGCCAATAGCAGCCTTGCAATGAAACAAGTAGCGAGTGCCATACCGCCAGGTGTGTAGTAACATCGTCTACTCTCTGCGGCAGCAGCCAATGAACGATCATCTCAGGTTCGAGTGTACACAGGACTGTGGAGTCTAGCCTACAGCTCATTAAACTTGCGATATTTTACTATCCCTGCCTAAATATTACGTTTCCTTGTAGGTTTATTGAAAATATCGGGGACCTCCCAAAGCTTTAAAAAAAAATTAGGATTCACTGATATTTCTGTTGCAGTGTGATAACGTTCCGCCTACACTGCAAAACCAAAGTAACCCGACATACTCAAAATAAGTAGAATAAGTGACAGATGCTTCACATATTTAAACGAAATTCCCGTGAGATTGCGGAGAAGTATTTGCAAAATATTATCCCTATTTATACGCAAATTTATGTAGGCTTCATGTATTGTAGCAACAAGCGTCGCTAACAAACTAATTCAATTGTAGACTAAGTATATTAACGGTTAATTGCCTGTGGTCAGTAACATCACATCAGTTTGCAAACTAATAAATTTTTATTTAATGTCATTTATTTGATGCTTTTTTATAAAGAGTTTAAATATAAGTTATAAAATTATTAAGTGTAAACAATTAATATAAAAATAATTATTTTATCAGACAAAATTTTAACACGAAAAATAAAACTAGCGAACCATACGTTTTATCTTCCGAACTCTAGTGTTTTCATTCTTGAATTAATATATTAAACAACCAAATTTCATCACTTAATTCAAAATTCACTTTTATACGAGAAAACCATACAGGAGCTGGTCCAACTGTAACAAAATCAGTCTGATTTATATATCTCCTTCACGAATAACAAAATTCTTCCAACATGTAATATCACTAACGTCAGTTTGATTAATACAGCTATAAGAAGGGTTAGTAAAGATATTTGGTTGGCTGTTAACATCGTTATCTTGAGAGCAGATGACGGTGATGCGAGGTGAGTATGGAGCAGCGCCGTGATGCAGGGGTGGGGGAATGGGGGAGCCCCGAGAAAACTGTCCGACCAGCGGTATCGTCTGGCACGATTCCCGCATGCGAAAATCCGGAGTGACCCGGCCGGGGATTGAACCCGGTTCGCCTTGGTGGGAGGCGAGCAGGATCACCGCTCAGCCACCGGGGCCCCTATAAGAATGGACAGGCCTGTTATGAGCCCTACGAAAACAAAATAAATTTCAAATAATCCACTATTAGGATTAGCCGTCATACCCTGTAAACTTATTATATGCATAAAATAAAGCAAAATGTAACTTTCTTGACTTGCTTAGTAAATACATAATTTTGTTTAGCTACATGTGTAACATCCACCAATATTCCTGAATATTGCACTAATATGATAATTACTTCGTCTGTTATATCTTCGTATCATGTTAGACGTTTTTCTAAGAAAGCTCACTAACGGTCGCTACAGGTTTCCTAAGGTTGGGTGAAAGGCGCATCAGCTGGTTCTGCGTGTGTGTGTGTGCGTGTGTGTATATATATATATATATATATACACATATATATATATATATATCATGCTAAGGCGCAAGAGCAACTCGCTAAGCCGCTATCGCACAAAACATGGGTATTATACGATATCTTACAACATAGTTAACACAGCTGGTCAAGCTCCTGTATTTTGTTCCCCATAAAAACGTTACATTTGAATTAGGAGATGAAATTTTGATGTTCCCTACATTAGTTGGAACGATGGGTGATATTTTTTGGGTCATGTACCTACATATTGTACTCTAATTAGTATATATCAATTAGGGATGTATCTAGTCGAGAATTTATTAACAGTAATCGGACGATAAGTGGGAGAGGAAAATTTCCCGAATTCAATGAGCTATTTGCTAGACTCCACAGTCCTGTGTACACTCGAACCTCAGATGATCGTTCATTGGCTGCTGCCAGAGTAGCCAATGTTTCTCCACACCTGGTAGTATGGCACTCGCTACTTTTCCTTACAAGTCCGCTATTGGCTTAGAGTCATCCAGAGCGTGTCTAATGAACTGTGATCCAATTGTAAATGTTACTTCAGTGTACACCTGTTGGACGTCTATCTTATCCTAAAATGAATTCATGAAATTTTTGCTATCCCTAACGATAGTAAATTATCGGTAATTAATCGTTATCAGCGATAATACACCGATAAAACACAAAACTGTTGGAGATATTGCCCAAAATATTTGTGTATTATGTTAAATACTAACGTATCATTCAGAACAAAACGTGATAACGGGCTTGAAGTTATCAAAATGTACGTAGCAATTACGGTAAATAGTAAATTTATACAGGTCCATTTCGTAAATTTGTGTTTACGCAGGAGAACGGGTATAACAATATTTTATGATATTATTCACCTCACTCTTATTTATTTTATTCCCTTCATATTATTTTCATAAAGCTAATTTTATCTAAGTACACGGGTTTGTAAATTTTAATATCACTACTAGGAATTTTAGGGGCCACGGTGGTGTAGTGGTTAGACTACTAGCCTCTCACCTAGTCGAACCGGGCTCGATCCCCGGCGGGGTCGCTCCCGGATTTTCGCATATGGGAATCGTGCCGGACGATGCCGCTGGTCAGCGGGTTTCCTCGAGGATCTCCCGCTTCCCCCGGCCTTGCATTCCGGCTCTGCTCCATACAAATCGCTTAACCCTCATCGGCTTTCAAGACCTCGATGTTAACCCTTTGAGGAGTATGTACGTATATTCACGGAGCTAAGTTGATATTTACTTTTTTTACTCTTGAGAACACATCTCCCAATTTAATTTTTACTTTTTCGCTGGACTCTATCGATTATTATATATATATATATATATAAAACTAGTGAGTATTTATGTTTTTAAAAATAAAATGGTATTTTGAATAATTTCTCAAACGAACCCGCTGGATTGTAAAACTTGTTACATCTGCCGGGCCACATTAACTATTACACAGACAACGCGCGCCTTCATTGGCTGAGGCCAGCCAATAATAAACGTTGCAGAGTAATGTAAGCGTGTCCGGTGTAACCAGAACCAATAGGACGATGGTAAGTGAACAATAGAGACCAACACAACTGATATTACTGTAGTGGAGAATATAGGCAGCTCACTTCAACCTTGTATTCAGTGCCGGTAAATATGTGCCATACTCAAAGGGTTAAGAGCCACCCAATTCAGTCCGCTCCACTACAAGGGTTTTTTTTTAATTTTTATATATGTTAGCAACCAATGTTATTACTAATGCTGCATTGTGTAAACCTCACATACAATGTTGTTCTCATTTCAATTTTATTTGTTAATGTAACAGAGTGAAGAGATTTGGACGGCTCTTAACATCGACATCTTGAGAGCCGATGAGGGTGATTGAGTTGAGTATGGAGCAGCGCCGGAATGAAATGGCAGGGGAAACGGGAGATCTCCGAGAAAACCCGCCGACCAACGGCATAGTCCGGTGTCCGGTGTCGACCACACGTGTTTTATGTAAATATTAAAAAATGATCTAAACAAAAAACCTTCACAAGCAGGTTTTGATTCAAAGCAAGAAGTGGATTTTTTAATTTCTAAGCGCACAAATATTGTGCTTTATTTTAAAAAAAATGTGTAATGAGGAAATTGCAAGAGAAAAAAAACAATAATCAGTTGTTGGAAAACCACGATATCCAATTTAGGAGCAGAACGCCACAGAATGTCGATCGTTCTAATAGGTTTCGTGTTTATGATACTTCCGAACATTTTGCGCGGAACTTTTAACGATTCACCGCTGGCGATTTCGTGGCTAGGCACATGGGTCGGTGTGGTTTCAATACCAGTTCACTCCCCCTTCACAACCGCGTCACTGCTTTCCTGGTCGTTTTACGCCATTTGACGTGGGCGTTGTAAACGGAATGAAATTCTATGCGGTCACAAAGAAATGTTATATCGTTGCTATGCTGATTTCAATGTTTGCATTTGGTATACAGTATGTAGCAATCAACTTAGGTGCCCATTTTTATTGTTCCACGTAGTGATATTCTCATGAAATATTAATACTGCGGTTACGTTTAAATTTATCAGCAAACATGTCCGAGCGCATGCACGATTTCCCTAATCTCCTCCAAAATCCAAGGGATAAAACATCTAACTTGTCTATTTTTTATAACTTGGAGGTAAATGGTAACTTCTAAATTCAATTTTCCCCTTAAACTCATTTATACCCAACAAAAATTATAAACATAATGTATAAGTATCAGTTATGAATTATTATGAACTATATTTCAGACATATAAACCATAAAACTCATAACAATATAACATGCTGTTAAAGTTATTTAGGGTACCTAGCGTATAATTAGTTTTTTTTTTGTTTGTTCCAAGGGATTAAGTATATCATAACTTTTCAATTTAATTCTATTTTTAACTTTAGTCCCAATAAGGTATAGCTATTATGAATTTGTTTGCATTAGCATGTTAAAATTTCGTACTTGAAAAAAAAAGTATATTTCGTCTTCAGTATGTAAGTACTCCTAATTCGGGTTTCAGTGCCCATTGGCAAAAGCAGTTTAACGTGTAGCAACTTGCCTGGTTTCTGGGTCTGAGACGCGTCCAGAATTTCTTATCCAGTTTCAGATACACTTTCGGGTTTAGTTATGATACTTTCAGAAACCAAAAATTGCAGCTATAAGAATATTACTATAATGGATGAGTAGTATAGAAATGCGGATTCGGGCACAAAAGCAAAAAAAAAGTGACTCAAAAAGTTGTGTTTCGTTAGATCGTAGTCTTTAGGAAAAAAGTTGAGTTAAACTTTGCGTTTGAGTGCATCTGCAAAAATACGTGTAAAAAGTTGCGCTTGAGCACAACCGCAAAAAAAAAAAAAAGTGGCTCAAAAATTTTAGTACATAAAGAATAAAATATTGTATATAATAAAGATGGTTCAGTTGCTAAATGTATTAAACGGAACCAAACAATTTAAGAAACTTTCCGAACTTACAATTGGGCAGTCCTATCCCATAAACCAAGCTGAAATAAATTATACACGGTATGGATACAAAGTGGTAATTATTTCTGGAAATTTTAAAGTAACCTTACCAGACGGATATGTTCAGATTTTCAGTGAAAATCAGTGGAGGTATAAGTTTTGCATATGATGGAATGGGGGATTGTGATGTTAAACAAATGCATTCAATTCGGTTTTTAAAAGAGTAAATGATAGTCGTCATATAATCAGACATCAGTTGATTTTTATTTGTGCTCATATCTCTATAAAGTTTTAATGGTTATCCAATCATTAAAACACAATTATCGCCCTGACTTCGGCAATGTGCTACAACATATTCTAATAAAAAATTAGAAACGCATCGCCAAATTTTACATATTAAAGTAGCCGAAACATTGAATACTTTTCCTAAATCTATCATTGGACTTTCTATAGAAATATTATTCATCTTTATCGCGTGAAACTGTAATAGTTTTTAAACTATTAAAGTTATTATATACAGAATATTACTACTTCCAACCCAAAAAAATATCTACGGTCTCATCTGTAATATCACTGTTCTTTCGGGCAAAAAATAATGGATGAGCTGGATCATAATATATTATGTCGCCAAATCCAAATGTTGTTCTTGGTTTAAAAGTGGTTATTATATTAGTTTCTCTATGATTATATTCATCATGATTTTATATCATACCATTTATTATATTACAGTGTATATTTATTGTTACAAATGGAGCAAAATTTGGAATTGTATGGCCATAATGATCCACATTTGCTTTCAGAGTTTTATTTTCTACGAAACCCAAAAGTTTTCCTATTGAACCCCATTTTCCAAACTGTAATTTAAGTGTACATTTTACTTTCACATTGTTTGTTTTTTTATCCAGCTAGAAAGATATATCATTTTCTTTCCCATCCATTGAATATACACTAAATTAAAAAATTGCTTTTAAAGTTTTTCCAAGATATTTTAAGCTATATTGGCCAACTGGAATATCAATTGCTGATTCCGTATCATTTCTGGCCCACAAAATATAGTTTATTTTCCCCTAGATAATGTTATGCATTTGGTAATTAGTATGGAACTGAACTAAAGTCAATGAGTACCCCTTTATCTCTAAAGGGTAATGTAGTCTAATCTTCAACACTGATTTGTTATTTGTTAGTTTGAATACTTCATTCCGTTATTATATGATTAAAAAAATCTGTTAATAAATGAGCAAGAAAAATATGAAACATGTAGACTGGGATATTAAAATAAGAATACCGGACAAGATTGTATCAACAAAACGTCATGGAGAATTATTACCTAATAATATAAGATGTTTGATAGTGGGTCCTAGTAACTATGGAAAAACTACACTTATGATAGATAATTTTATGTAAGCTCAGGGATGGTTGAACTTTGATACTCTCTACGTTTGTTCAAAAAGTCTGGACCAACCAAAATATATCAATTTAAAGAAAGATATAGATGTAGCATCAAAATTATTTAATGAACCGATACCATACTTCTTTCCATCCCATGACAGTTTCTTTTACATCGTTTTGGAAATGATTTGGATCTTTGTATGCATTCACATTCTTTACAGCATAAGTTTTTATCCTAATTTGAAATGCTGTTTCGATTTATTTTACACTGAATCTGAGTGTGTACTTACTTCTCAAGTGACTTCTCATGAGAGATGGTTTGTAAAAGTGATTACAAGTCTCACATTTCACTTGTTTCTCTCATAGGAACTTCTGTTTTGATATTAAATGTTGTAATATTTAAAAAATTTTCCATGCATTTGTTGGTTCATGTGATTTATTATGTATTGGTGCAAGACCTTTGTGCAATCTACTTTTAAGATGACTTCTTATGAGAAATGATTTGTAAAAGTGATTACAAGTTTCACACTTGACATACTTCTCTTGAGGTTTCCTCTTCTTTCTTTTCACAAAAATATCTTTCGTAATTTTTATTCTTTCCAAACATTTCCAGTTGCGTTATCCTTTTTCATTGCCATAATTGTCATCATATTAGACATCAGTTGATTTTTATTTGTGCTCATTTATCATATACGATATTTTTATTTTTTACATATTCAAATTTTTGAGCCACTTTTTTTGCGGTTGTTCGTATTTTTGCAGATGCACTGAAACGGAAAGTTTAATGCAACTTTTTTTCTAAAGTCTACTATCTAACCAAAAGCAACTTTTTGAGTCACTTTTTTGCAACTGCTCCCAAACGCAACTTTTTGAGCCACTTTTTTTGCAACTGCTCCAAAACGCAACTTTTTGGGCCACTTTTTTTTTGCGTTTGTGCCCGAATCGGCATTTTCATACTACTTGGATGGGGTATGACATATTTAGGGACAGGTGTTTTTCGCGAAAATATGTATGGTCATCGTAGACTTCAATATCCGACGTCCACAACTACAACTTCTTTTGATTAATGACAGGTGTCTACATGAGAAAGCGTGTTCTTATTTGACTGTGCCAATCGCAGTAAAGTACTCCGATACTGAACGTCCCTGGTTCGCGGACAGACTCTTGAGGCACGTGACGTTTAAAATAATCCAACGACGAATGTGCATATTAACTAAAGTGTTTTGGAGTTCAACTGGTCCTGAAATAGTTTCGCGAAAATACATGTCTCTACTTATAGTCAACACTCCTCTTGAATATGAAATCGCCTTTGTCGAAGTAAATTATTTATTTGCAAGTATATATGCAGGTTCAAAATGTGTTAGATGTTGTTTGCTTCACGACACGAAAATCATTACAGTTGGTGTACTATTAATATTACCAAGAATTATGTGACCGATATTGCTGTTTAAACACTTAGGCTGAAATGAAACTGACAATCCGCTATTCTCCCTGACTCGCCGTCTTTCAAGTCGTATCTTACGTAATGTCAGTGTTTAGTAAATGAAGTATTTGGTTTTGCAAATGTTTAATACGGATAATTAATGTATAAACTTTAGGAATCGGGAGCCATGCAGGGAAAGAAAGTTATACGTGACACAAAGGCAACGAAGGTGTGAAAGAGCTGTGAAAACAACAAAAAGTACAAAAATCTCGAGGACATCAATTCTCTATTGCTTCGATTTTGTTAACGTTTCACAAATATTTCTTAAAGCCCGAAAACCACTAAGACTATAACTCGAGGTTTGATATGACGCGTGTGATATGTCATTGATATCTCATTGATAGAGACACGGAAATTTCGAGGGTTCAAAATGCAGTAAGCTAGACTCCACAATCCTTTATGTACTCGAGCCTCTGTTAGTTGTTCATTGGCTGATGCTCCAATTTTACCCCAGACTAGGTGGCACTGGATTTGGTCACTTTTCCCATGCTGTTTCTTTATTGGCTCAAATTCGACAAGGGCGTGTCTTAAAAACTGCGAGACAATTTGAAAAGGAAGTCGAATATACATGATTGTAGAGTCTAGCTTGTCCCCATATGAATTCGCGAAATTTCCGGTGCTCTAGCCATTGACTGTTAATGGGAATATAATTAGGGATATTTCGCGTTTTAAACTACCCGTGTGCTAGACTCCACTGCCCTATGTACTTGCGAGCCTTAGCTTTCTGTTCATTGCGTGCTTCTCCAGTGTGCAACAAGTTTTACCTCAGACCAGGTGACTCATTAATCAGCTTTTGTTTCCTTGCAGGTCTGTTATTGGGTCAGATTTCTCCTGGGCGTGTCTGATACCGTAAAATCTGATCCAATTGTAAAATGACATAAAAGTACAAGCGGAATGAAGAGAAGGGTGAGCGAAGAAATTTGGGGGGGGGGGGGGGGGGGGCTCTTAAAATCGAGGTCTTGAGAGGACCTACAATGAATTCGCGAAAATTTTCACTCGCTAGATGGTATCAATCTATTACCATTTAAGAAAAACAGTAACCTCACTGTTCTGTAAAATTTAAATAACTGGTTGTTCACCTTTCCTACTGACACATAAATCTGAATCTGAATGAACGAGAAAATGATAATTTTAATTTAGTTTCTTTGACTTCAAAATATATACGGAGACACGCCTTGTTATCCGATAAAATGCGTCTCCATTTTTTTTTTTGTGTTGAGAACACTTTTTTGCCGAGCAAATGTATGACGCATAGGGCCACCTGATTTTCGCGAAAAGATTTACGCGGAAGCTAGACTTTAATAGCCTATGTGTATACATGCAATTTTCATTTGACAACTGACCGCTAGTTTTTGTGTGAACACACTTATTGTCATGAGTGAGCCAATCAGAATTAAGTTTATCCCATACACACCGTCCGTGATTCGCAGGTAGACAGATAAGAATCGTAACAATTCAAATGATCCAATCACGAAACTGGTTCTAAATTATAGTGCGTTGGAACACAACTTGTCCTGAAATCTTTTCGTGAAAGCAGGTGGTCCTAATGACGCGGAATTACTCAGGAAACTACGATGAAGATATCTTTAACTCTCACAAAATCATAATGAAATTATAAAAACATATAGAATTAAAACATTTGTAAACTTCCATGCACAATTAAACGGCAGGGATGATTGAAATTCAAGCAGCCCTACTTGGAAAATAAAAAGCTTTAGCTGTCTAAAACGTACATAAAATTTGTGAAGAATCAGAGATTTAGTGGAACGTCAGATAAATCTATAAAATGTTGCACACATAGACTTTGTGGTAGCTTTGACATATCTCGGATACATCTTTAGATGACGTGTCCCAACACGCGAGGAAAGGAACACACTGCACAAAATATTTTTTTTTTTGGAGAGGCACGCATATTCTTAAAGAGGGCCAAAATCTTCTAACGTTAAGGCCAAATCATTATACATATCATCGTTTGAGGCAGAAAAATTATATATACTAAGTGGCAAAAATGCACCTCTGTATTTTATCTTTCAGTAGAACATTCATGCTACGCGGATTCTTGTCAGTAGACCAAATTTATTGAAATAGATTTGGGGATGTACTTTCCGTTTGACTGTAGTTAAAAACGTAAATTAGTATGTTTGCTTGCTGTTGTTCAATGTGTTAATTATTTGACTTTAATCCTAGAGCACTAACTAGGAACATTCTTCCTCAAACAGTGAATAACATTCACAAACGAACATTTTTTTTTTGCAAAATTAAATAATACAGTCATGCATTCACATTTGTCTGTATTTTTTCCTTACCAAAAGCTGCTTAACACAGTTGTGCATAAAATGGAAGGGGGAAGAGAAGTACATTCCAAACTAACATAAAGTTATGTCACAAACATTCATGGTTAATTGCACTTCTTGAAAGTGACGCCGCGAGTTACAATGATAATTCCTTAACGATCTGAACAGCTGTCGTTTCTTGTAGCAACTATAGGCCCATTGCATAGCGTATTAAAGAAGGTTTAGGAATGTTATACAACTGACCACATTTTCCTCACAAGAAGATAAAAAATTTTCCTCCCAAGAAGATAAAAAAAATGTTGGTTTTTTTTTACATGGGGAAAGACATGATAAACTAAAGAGTTTATGTCGTAATCAGTCTTGAGGCGTAAAATTCATGCAATTATTTTAAGACAGACTAGAATTCAAACCCTTGCGAGTTTGTATTGCTGTTGTTATTGGAGTACAGTTCGTTCGGACACCCCCCGGGACGACTTTAGACCAACGAGAAACATCTAACGGGAGGCTGGCCCAATCACGCCCAACCAAATCGACAGGGAAAACATATCCGCCCTGCTGTAGAAGCCAATAAACAAATGTCATCGACTCGAAAATGTATAGGACGATGAATTTCAACGTGCTGCCAGAAAAACAAACGTAATTTTCCCAGGCCCCTTGTGATAAGTAAACGGCGAGATGGTTTCGGCACAGAATAAGTAATCACTAGAGACGGAAAATTGGCGTGTTCAATGACCTGCGGACTAGACTCTACAGTCTTATGTATAAAAATGCCTATATAAACTGCACATTGGTTCTCTGCTGTCATAGTGGAAGGCGGCAATTGGACATTGTTCTCCAGGAGGTGTCAAACACCGTTTGGAAAAATTACTAAATAAATATAAACGCACGTGTTTTGAATTCTAGCTTATCCCAAAATGAATCCGCGATTTATTCAGGACTCTAGTAATCACACAGAAATGAACAGGCGTGGCAGTTCCTTTGATGTGTGCGTACCCATCCTCTGATTGGCTAATGTGTGAACTGATTTTTTTTTCTGATTGGCTAATGCGTGATACGAAAAAGGTTGCGCTTCCTCCTGGTAAGTAGGATACCAGGTACAGATAGGCGAGCGGAGTGACGCCATATTGTTGGCTCTTGGGGCTGGACTTCGCGACAAACTCGCATGTTTCCCCCTGTATTAAAAAAAAACTCTGTATCACAGCTGTGTTGTCTAGCGTAAAGGCCGTTTAAAATGAGAAATTTTCCTCTCCTTAATCCGTAAGTCATTTGGGTCCGAGTACTATTTTCTCAATATTTTTAGGCTTAAATCACAGACGGTGTAAGAAACCCATTGTTTTATTTTTCAGGCACAGTAGGCTATTTAATGGCAGAAATCTTACCGCTAATAAAAAAAATAGATTTCTCCTAATATTTTATATGCTTTATTTCATTTTTGGTGCTTCAAATAATCTTTACAGAAATGTTCAAAGTAGGTATTTTCTGACGTTGCATGGGGTGTAAATCGTTTAATTGTCCCAGGGTGTGTAAATATTTGGTAACTATGTTATACACATGAGTTAATAACCACAGTTATGTAGGGACTGCTGAAATTATTGTGACTGGTGTAGCGACAAGGGAAATAAAACAACTATTAATCAGCAGCCACTGGGCAAGTAATCTGGTCCGAGTTCTTTTAATATGTCCAACAATTGTTAGTTACAAACGCTAAAGATGCGTGTATTTGTAATAATAGCCCGTAGTTACCCACGGCCTCGTTGTGCACATTCTGTCGCAATAAAACTTCTGAAGGAGGCCAAAGGAACGTTTACAACATTTGGATACCATAACATCGAGCCCTAATTGTGTTTATAGACGTCACAACAAACTGCACAAACACAAAGTTCTTTGTGGAACTATACGAAATTTTTTCTTGTAAACTAGTTAGCAAAGAAGATTTATGGTCGCGCTGGCTTTAGGACGGACTTGGCTCCGCCTACCCAAGTGAAAGAGAGAGACAGACCGACTCGTAAAGCACCAACCACAGGTAGCTAGCAGGTGGGCAGATGAATCTTCAGGCACTACATCCTAGCCACCGTACCACAGTCGTCCAATTGATAACTTTCCCCTGAAGAAGTGGCCCGACAGAGGCGGAGCTACCAATACCTACTTTACCGCGACGCCAATATAGTATAGGCTGTTCTCGGTTAAATGAGCAATTTTGAAAGCCCTGCTTAAAATCTACTTGTATACACGTTGTGCATTCCCCCAACTTATATAATATTAACATTGCCATGGGCCTCGTCACTTTATTCATGCGTTGGTCAAATGAACAGCTGAAATTTTAAGAAAGTGAATACTTTACAAATCTGCTAAGTTTCACACTTCGATGCATTTAAAAATCCATAAAGCAAATTAAATAATTTAAGTTCTCATAATTGGTTACCGAACACTTTTTTATTCGATGTTAGGATATAGAAGTACTTTCCACTTATCATTACCAACTTTACTGGGCGAGTGTCACTCGGTGCACCCATCAAAATATATGCATGCAAGGCAGTGATATTTTTCTAAGGTTAATTTCTAAAGTGCCCACCTTATCGTGAACAGCCTTTACCTTCCATTACAAGTTAATACTGGTAAATTTTACAAGTTACAATATTTCTGTAAAAATAGTTCAGTATCACTAAAAATCCTGTTTTCGCACAGCACTCCTATTATTACAAGAAATTTCTGTTCGTCAAAAAATGTAATTCCACGCAAAATCGGTAAATTCTTTTGTGAATTCAACAATCTAGACGCAGACCCCGCCTCCAGTGCACAACGGGAACCAATCAGGAACTATTACGACAGCACAGATGTGGAGGGGGGCCAAGAGTGCACTGGGCAGAGGACTGCGAGGCAGATAATCAGTTGGCGAGTGTCCAGGGACTTTGGTGGCAACCAGACTGTTTGCTCTGGTCATAAGAGTTCCTCATTGGCTCCCGTAGTGCACTGAAGGCGGGGTCTGTTTCTAGAATGTTGAAATCGCCAAATAATTAGCGACATCTGAATTTTCGCGAAAAAAAAAATTCACTACCAGTTGTATTTCATAACACTTTAGCTCAGATCCACTTTCGTGATTGGGTGGTTCCCGTGCAGCGGAAATCACAGACGCACATTATTGAAGTTACCTAATTGTGATTGGCCGGTTAAGTAGGAGATCATCTTCACACAAAAATACGGCACCAGTAAGCAAAATAAAACGGTTGGTATGCCCGTAGGGTATTGAAATCTAACGTATGCGGAAATCTTTTCGCGAAATTCGGGTGTCCTTAGAAATAATGTACCGATTTCTACTGGGCCTATATTTCCTGGCGTTCTACACAAAACTCATCCCAGTATCGCATTCTTTGAATTGAGCTGAGTTTATCTGAGTTGAGAGAAACGGGCGGCTCTTAACAATGAGTGCTTGAGAGCCGATCCCTTCTTTGACATGCTCCCTCTAAATTAATATAACCCTCTATCTCAGCCTTTTCTTCCTTTGGCACCATAGCTGCGTGTATTGCAGTGTTGTAAATTAAGTGCGTAGTTAATAAATGCTTTATTTACCTTTTGATATGAAATCCTTCTCTGGTTTACCCGCCGAAGGAAATATCCCTTTCGTATTTTAAGTATGTTAGAATTAAGAGCATAACACCATGTTAAAAAGTCTTCGCAGAGCTCTAGTTATTGTTGATAGCTAACACCAATCGTCAAAGTAGCAATTTTCGGAGTTAATTTTCTGAAACGTACAGGTAAAATTATTCCAGGCAATCATTTTTAGCATAACTCAAAAGTTTCTGAGGACAATATGCATAACTAATTTAAAAAATATTATTTTTGACGTGAATACGTCTTTAAATTTGCGACCATAGTTGAAGGCAATCCAGAAAATCTGATGATAACAAAATCGGGGGATACAGTTTGGCATTGCAGCTCCGAATCTATCGTCTACATGCAAAATTCAATTACACCTCTTGATTGCCAAAGGATCAAAGAATATGTTACTTTGAGAGAGGACTGCGACACATCACGCGGAGGGTGGAGACCGCAAATTTGAGTTCGTTTCGCCGCGTCTCATAATTTCCGCGTAGTATAACTTTTGACTAGGAGAAGATACGACACTCGTTTAGGTTTCAATCGAAAGCTCTCGTCAAGATCAATTGATCGCGCATATAAAAACATTTGTGTGGCGTGGTTATGGTGAAATTGTTTGCGTTTAGTGTAAAAAATTAAGAAAACTAAACACAATTTCGGCCTATACTCATCAAAAAGCCAAGTCGAAATACAGAAATCGGGCCTTCTGTCCGATTGGCCAATGCGTGGTGTGGAATATTCCCTATTTGGCGGACTACCGTCCGTCAATTTATACTTCAGACGCTGATTGGCTAACGACGTTTCGCCATATTGCTGGACAGTGGGGACATTTCGCTGGCTTGTCTTGCTGTAGTTCATGACAAACGCCGTTTTGTACCTGTGCACACATTTATTCTGTGGAAAACCCCTCCTTGTCAACAGTGTTTCGGAACATTCTTTCGATTAAAAAACATTTTATATCGCTGAGTCAGGGACACTTCCAGCGTAACGCCATGCTATATTTGTCCTGTGTTAACATTTTCAGTTACATATAAATCTATAGTTTTGGGGCGTTGCAACAAACAAATGTTTTGTTCGGAACTGTACTGGTATCGATACGAGTTTTGTCATACATCGGAACCAATAAAAATCGCTCCGTGTTTTATCTTACTGGCAGCAGCAATTGATGTCTCCCATACGTAGGAAACCTTTCTCATTGGACGGTATGTTCTACTGTGTACAGTGAAAGCCATTAAATACACTTCATATGCAATGTCACAAACAGAGGACACTGTGACTGAAAGGGTTAATTACGTGGAAGTGTTACGTTTTATACTAGTGCCTAGGGCTATTATGAGAGAAGAACCGAAGTTATTTATGAAGACAGAACAAATATTTGATTGAAATATTATGATATATATTAAATATAAGGTATGGCGAGGGAGGCCCTAATCAATCACACACAGTACATGGCTAACATGAATGACATAGTCGCCGAAGGCTGAGTGTTGTGTTGGAAAGCGACGAGCAGAACGCCGAGCTGCATCTAGATGGCTTCATCTCGGCGTGGGTCCATAGACAGACAAACAAATAGCCAGATGTACTGATCGAGCTCGCACAAATTGTTACTACGTATTATATAGTTTCTGGTAGCGTAATTGTCCCGAATACCGTGCTGCCAAAGAGGGGAGCTCCACTGGCGCTTAGCTGATATGTTTTATAAGCTGTTATTGATGTAATGCGTTTTAGATTCTTTGCCTGGTCCGGATACTGACGCCCATCGCTGCAGTTAGCTAGGCTTGTCCGCATTTACTGAATCATAACAGAATGCACAGTCATATAGAATGTCTAATGATCTGCGACCAAATTGTACGGAGCTGTCATTATTAGAGACCTGAGAAATTCGTAAGTTCAATGACCTGTAGGCTAGACTTCACAATTTTATACACTCTCACACAGATATAAACTGTGTATTGGTTTATTGTTGTGACAGTAAACGGCGATGGTTGGGCGCACGATTTATTACATGTTTGTTATTGGTTCATTTATCTCCAGGAGGTGTCAAACAACACGTCGATCAGTTACTAAAGTAACATAAACGTACATGTGTGTGAATTCCAACTTGTCTAGAAATGAACCCGCTGAATTCCCAGGTCTTTAGTTATTATTTCTAATATTATAAATGCTTGTAATTGTATTTACGCCAGTTAATATTCATGCATAATTATGTGTCTGGTTAATTACAGCCACGCTTTCATTCTTCAGGTAATATTTTGTCATATCACGGTGTATTCGCTGCACGTAATAATTCATGCCCTTAAGCATTGTTAAACATTAACTAAAATTTTAAGGTAACGTTATCATTTAACAAACATTACTGTCTTCTCAGCAAATACGCGATCTCCTTGATTTCAAAAATTTGGCCGATTGCTTAATTAAGAGCAATGTGACTGTAAAAAAACCGCAGCGTAAGGGGCAAGGAAGAGTTGCTAAACATTTTCGAGCTATTAAAAAGCATAAATAAATAAGTCTTAAAACAGATTCCCTGATGCCATTCACTCAATGCAGTCTCCTGAAATTTTAGTAACCGTACTATAAATACAGAAGTTCTCTTATTTTTTGGTAAAATAATTTTTTTTGGTGTCCTGATATAGAATCTATTTTGCTGTCAGTTACAAAATAACAGTGTCTAGGTAAATTTGAGCATTGAGGTATTGTAGAGTGGCTGCACTGGCGAGCGGCGACACACAGATACCCGAAGACAGCCGAGAGGGAACGGACGGGAGAATGTATTTTTTTACGCGATCCTCTTGTACTTTCTGCCGGAAACGCACGCTTTCGGAGAGGCGGTGCAATGAATTGGACAAAGAGAATGTAAGAGAAGAAAGAGACGGCACTATCGGGAATCGATTCTAAGACGCCAGTAGGATTTGTAGATGTTTAAAGGTCACATCTTGCCAACTGCACGGCACGAAATCGTAATCTATAGTAAATAACAATACTTCCCCTACTGACTTCTAAATGCTGCAAAACTATTTTTGTAGAATATCTCAGCTTTTCATAGCTGAATGTTCTCACGAAAATTGTATAATTTTTTACGCATTTAGAAAAACGTTTTGTTTCCTGTCGCTTGTCATCATGCTTGAACTTGATTTGCATTAGTGATTTATATTAACTAAAATTTGCAGATAACTAACAATAAATAAATAATTCTTCAAAAATATTTCTTAGTCATAGAATTTGGCAATAAAAATACTAATTTTTTTCTCTATTTTATGTTACAAATACACCTAAGCGCTCCGTAAATCTGTGTAACCAAAGCAGAGTAAATAAGTCATAAAGTGTAAAAGAACCATTGCTTTATAAAAAACACTCATTGAAACTAACATTTTCGTAATTTTTATCTCTTTGTTTTATTACATCTGTACTAAAATATCAATACTATTCTAATTTTGAAAGCAGACTATTTACAAAGGCTTATTTAAAGCCACTGCTGTGCTCATGCCCCGACTTATTTAAGTCGTATGCTTAATAACCGTAAATTGTATTAAAATAATGCTGGCGTGTTATTTCCGTAGTGAGAGCTTTGTGCAAGCAACTTACGTGGTTTCTGACGATATATTTATTTCAAATTACATTTCGTATTATCTACTAAGAGTATTTGTTGCCGAATAACGCTCGTCCTTTAAGCTGGGATATTAATGGAGAGGACGACCAACATACCACACTAACCTGAACTTGAATTTAAGAACAATACGCGATCCGTTACTTGATAGAATTCGAACCCAGGACCTCGCCACAGATTATGTCATAGATTATGTACGTACATAGATACGAAATTACATAGGGGTTTCTTAGATGTGGACGTGCTCTTTCGCGGACTGGTTGCTCGAGGCTCCGGAATGGGCCTTACGTGAGATTGGCTACCGCGTACAGTGGAATAATCACCATTGGCTGGGCTGCAACCTGCAACTAAGTTACCATGCTCCTATTGTTGAATGCCGTTCTGACGTGCTACTGGCCAGTAGGGATGTCGAAAAAAATATCGATATATCGAAGCGAATTTTATATATAAAAGATATATCGATACAATAACTCGATATGTTCCAACGATATTTTATTGAAACCATTATCTTTTTCCAGGTATCGGAAATGAATATTTTTTATGCTCTTTTAATATGTTGTTTTGAATACAAAAACTGAGTTAAAAGTTACTATGTTTACTTTGGAAACACGCACCAAAAACAGTCGCCAAATATTTCTGCAGTGCCTCGTGTCTTCAACATGTAATATTCCAAGCAATTTTACATTTGTCAAGTCCTATAATTAGGGATAGGAAAAATTCGCGAGTTCAATGACCTGCAGGCTAGACTCCACAGTCATGTGTATACTCAAGCCTCAGATGTTTATTCATTGGCTGCTGCCCCACACAGTAGCCAGTGTTACTTCACACATGGAAGTATGGCACTCGCTACTTGTTTCCTTGCAAGTATGCTATTGGCTCAGAGTTGTCCAGGGCGTGTCTAATAAACTGCGACCCAATTGCAAATTCAACTTCAGTGTACACGTGTTTGACGTCTATCTTATCCTCGCGAAATGTTCCTATCAATACCTAAAAAATATAAAATACCGGATTCCGATGTACCGAAAATCTATAATTTCCTTGGATATATCGTTTCATAAAACGGTACTTTTGTAAATAACCAATATAAATAATATCGGCTTGATTCCCGATATCAACATCCATACTGTTGACGGTACTGGGTTCGAGCCTTTCCTCAGGGCGTCTTAATTCCAAGTGACGAAACTTAACAGTATTTCATGCCGAACGGGGAATTTTTTTTTGTCGTACTCTTCGCTGGGAAATAGAAAGAGTTTAGCTTTTTTTCGGGAGACGACTTTTCCTCGCTGAAATTTTTCAGTGGAGGTAGGCTTAAATTTTTATTTAATGCTATATATATATATATATATATATATATATATATATATATATATATATATATATATATATATATATATATATATATATATTCAACTACATCGCAAAATTGAGTTGCACAGCAGAATGGATGGTAGAGACCAGGAAAGATGAAGAAAAAGTTGGGATAACGGAAGAATTGTTCAACAACAGAGAGAACATCAGGCGACAGAGACAACGCAAGATTTCCGGAAGACCGACCGAAACCAAGACCCGCGAGAGTGTGGACTGAAGAACAGCGACGAGCAGTTCGAGAAAATTTATGAAGTTCTGGGAAGGAAGAAAGAAGAAGACGAACCAGAAGTCCTGCATTCATTGCGGTCTATAGATGGCCATAACATATATTTATTTATTTATGTAAAAACGCATGTAATATAACTGATCAGAGTCAGGGGAGTGGTTGCAAACTAAGATGACCAGAAACTTTACCTAGAATAACTAGCATACTCATCCATTATTCGAACCCAAAATCTCCACGCCTCAGCGACCTCGTCTACTGTTCCCGGACATTAAGATTCCAGACTCGGCAACTGGAATACCTAACTACTCTACGTGTCCTGCTTCCGTGTTGATTCAGGTCTTATCGATTCTCCATTCTCGCTGTCGAACGTCATTGCTTCGATAAGCCACTCCGTCACTTTCCCTGGCCGTAGGGCTGGTTACACGGTAGATCCAGTATCCACGGACACAACCAACTGCACAAGTATAATATACGTAGCAACCATATTTTCTCACGGAATGAATCACACTATAATATCGCCAATACGGTGCCTGTTCGTGAAATAAAGCGGTGCAAACAATGTCGCGTAAGCACGGGTCCTTCTCATTACAATTGTGTACCTTCAATAAAGTAAAGCTTGGTTGAAAAATACTAACACTATTAACTCTATTACTAGAGACCTGAAGAATTTGTGGATTCATTTTGGGCCAAGCTAGAATTCAAAACACGTGCGTTTATGTAACTTTAGCCATTGGTCAACACGGTGTTTGACACCTCCTGGAGAACGGTGTCCATTTGTCGCCTTCCACTGTGATGGCAGGCAATCAATGTGCAGTTTATATCGGCATATTTGTGCATAAGATTGTAGAGTCTAACCTGCAGTTCACTGAACTCGCGAATTTTTCAGGTCTCTATTAATAACCAATTAACTGAAGAACTTATATGTGCAGGTTTATCATCGTCCTTCAAAATCAGAGAACATGTAAGACAAAAAAATATTAAATAGCGTGGTTGCTGCCTTGGTGCGCAAGTACTCATTCGCCGATTGGGTGCATACGGCTCTGAATAAGGCATTATGTCTGATTGGCTAACGCATGCTAAGAATGATTATCTATTTATTGACTGGGTCGCCGGTTGGTAGGTAAGGTGTCAGATGCTAATTGGCGAAAGGCTTTCCGACATGTTGTTGGCAAGTGACGCCATTTTCCTGATGTGTGTGATTGTTTCTCGGCTGTGTTATTTATAGTTAGGGGCACCTTGTTTTCCGCAAAAAAAGAATTCAGGACAAGTTCTGTTCCAAAAAACTTTAGTTCAGAACCACTTTCTTGATTAGATCATTTGAATTGTTACGCGTCTCTTCTGCCTGCCCACCAATCACGGGCGGTCAGTAATAGGAAAAACTTACTTCTGAATGGCTCACCCATGTCTCAGACTCTCTTCACATAAAAACAAGCGGCCATTAGCCAAACAAAGACTGCAAGTGTTCACATAGTCTGTTGAAATGTATCCTCCGCGTAAATATTTCTGCGAAAATAGTTTGGCCCTAATTATAGTCCATTTACAGGTACATCAAAATCTCCTGAGGCCTTGCTAAAGTTTTACTTTCAAGCTATTCCTCCGCCTCATGCAAAGAAAAATCTAATGAAGGTACGTCAAAGGAGCAACTTATTGAATTCGGGTGCACTCAGTTTAATAATATTTTGCATGAGAATTATTTCTCACCTGTCCCAGGTGTTTTTAGCGAAAACATTTGTGGTCATCGTAGACTACGACCACAACTAAAATTTCTTTTGATTATTGGCCTGGTATCGACGTGAGAGGACGTGTTCTTATTCGACTGGCCAATCGTAATAATGTACTCCGATACTGAACGTCCCTGATTCGCGGACAGACACTTGAGGCACGTGACATTAAAAATAACCCAACCACGTTTGTGTATATGAACTAAAGGGTTTTGGAGTACAACTGGTCCTGACATCTAGTTGCGGAAAATAAACCTGTCTCTACTCACTAGGCATTACCAAACCACATGTTAACTGTCTGTTTCTATCCATATCAACTATAAATGAAATATTGTAATTTACAGAGAAAATATAAGTAAAAGTTCAATTTAACCGAAATTGAGATACTTTTATTACGTTAATAGAAGTTTGAAACCCTTGTGATAAGTTAAATATTTAGGGAACAAGGTTTGATTAAAAAAGGGTAACGATACCGCGAATTGACCATATTAAGTTCCGTGTGGTAAAAACGAGAGACTTAAATTGGTGGGCAGTTGGTATCAAAAGTGCTGTATCGTCTCGTTTGTTACAGTTAATCTTTACTTTGTAATTATTTTAGATTTTGCGAACTGAAAATGCTTTTCTTGGAATTGCCGACAGGCTTCGAAAGAATGTTCTGAGTGTGAGGGAAATCACGGATGTTGTATTCCAAAATAGTTGTTCCTAGCGCCACCCGATTTTCGCGAAAAGAATTGCTGTCAAGTGGTATTTCAATACGCTTGCACTCAAATCCACTCCAGCGAATGTATGGTTTCAACTGCTACGCGTCTTAGTTGCCTGCCCGCGAATCACAGACGTTCAGTATCGGAGTCACTTAAAGGGGGCGTGGGACAAAAATTAACACCAAATACGTCAATTGATGTTTACTGGTTTTTGAAAGCCAACATAGAAAAAAGTAAAAATGGCAATCTTAGATAATAGGTTTTGGCAACTTAACGACCAAGTATTTTGCAGTAGTACCGTATAAATTTCGCATAGTATCTTGCGCCGCGAAAACACACAAAACTTTACGGCGTCAGAAATATCTCGGCAGAATAACGTCACTCAGGTAAAATATTTGCTCTCGTAGTTAGTAAAAACTATTCTGTATGGTTGCCCTTTTTCTTTGTTTTCTCTATCGGCTTCCATACAATTTGTAAAATACGATAAACCTCAATAGCATTAATTTATGTCCCGTCCGCTCTTAAGAGGGATCGTTCCCCGCCATCTTGGATATTTTTAATTTTCGTAAAAACCTGCATGGTAGATTTTGTAATTTATTGAATTTTACGGAACCACATGAAAAAGGACATTCCTTTTCTATCTGTCTGCCGACCACGAACGGTCAGTATGCAGACTGTAGGTTTCCTTAAAATTTCCTTAAATATAAGGCAATTTTTTTACAGTGTGCAGCAGTACATTAATTTTGAGAGTTGAATTTATTGTTCTAAAAGTTATAATACAAAAAAAAGTGAATCTGGACACTTAACTTAGTTTTTTAAGTAGATTTTTATAACTATTTCTTGAATACTGTTAAGAAATGGGAATCCCAATATGCCAAATTTTTTATATTAATGTCAACAAATAATATTCTTTGTTGACTTACACCCTTCTAGAAATATATAATCGTATAATTTTCTACTTTGAGAAAAAAAAAACAGAATTGTTTGCCCCTGTACTACCGCCAGCATAACGATATGCCAAATATCGGAAGAGAATTAAATTTATTGGTGTTATTAGTCTATAAAAGCTATTTGTGAGACCACGGGAAATAGTCTCAGCGCTCAGCGACGAATTGGATCACCTACAAGTGAAAGATTGATCTATTTAGACGGTGTTTTCTGATCTATTCAATGTAGGTCATTAAAGCCGCTGCCTATACGACGTACCACGCATTGAGCGTATATCGTAAAAATTATGTAATCACTAGAGCCACCTGGTTTTCGCAATAATAATTACGAGCTGGCTATGCTTCAGTATCTTACGTATACACTTGCAGCTTTCCTTCGTCTGTTGGCCGCCAGTCTTTGCGCGAAGACATGAGCGAAAAAATCGGAATTTAGTTTCTCCTATACTGACCGTCAATAGAGTGAAGATATTTGGGCGGCTCTTAACATCGAGGTCTTGAGAGCCGATGAGAGTGAAGTGAGAGCGGTATAAAGTAGTGCCGGAATGCAAGAATACTAGAGCGGAAACGGGAGATCCCCGAGAAAACCCGCCGGCCTGTGGCAACGTCCGGCACGATTCCCACATGCGGGACATCCGGGAGCAACCCCGCCGGGAATCGAACCCCGGTTCGCACATGGTGAGAGGCGAGTAGTCTAACCACTCTACTACCGCGGTTCCAACTAACTGTAAATGATTCGCGGGCAGGTAGATGAGACGCGTTAGCAATTGAAATAATCGAATCACGAAATCGGACCCGAGCTAAAGTGTTTCGGACCACAGTTTGTCCTGAAATGTATTCGCGGAAAAACAGGTGGCCCTGGCTGTTTTCTCCGCTCGCCTGTGTTGTTTGTGCGCAGTGTTTGTGTGTTTGCCAACTTCGCCGCAGTTAACTCGCACCGCAGCCAAGGCCACTTGGCGAGCTAATCCGTCTGCATGGAAGGGCCGGCGGGCGCCAGATACCGCGTAAGCTCTGCTTATTTTGCTCGCCCACAATAGCTCCCATAACTCACTTTCCAGCTTATCGAACTCTTTCGAAAATACGTCCTTTCATCGCAGCTGCGTTTACCATAGCTACACGTTAAGAAATTATTCGGAAATTAACCATACCATCGTATACGCTTATTGAGAAAGCAGGAACGGTAATGTTTTCTCCTATACATGCATGGTAGCATTCCTACATTTGCTCAGGAAACCGTCAAATGCGTAGGGAAGTTCCCAACTTTTTATAGTAGCGACGCTTAACATTCAAATATCTGCAGCTTGATGTGTGGTATTATTACCATACAGTGTATACGTAAAAAATTACATTGCAGGTTAGGAAGTTTACCAGAAGATCGTTTACAGTGTAGCGAACCTACGATGAAGCACCGAGTAAAATTACAGGGTTTTAAAGTCTTACAAACCTCTTCTGTCTCGAATTCGTTGAAGGGCGGCCACGCAATATTTTGGGGGCGCTGTAACATGTGTTGAACGTATTTCTCACAAAAAGTCGATAGTAAAAATTATGGTTCTCGGTGCTCAGTGTTATGTATAGGCTGTTCACACACACTTTTGAAAACCACTTTTGAAAAAAAAAATGCCCTTAAACTACACATGTTCTGCATTATTTTTTGTACTTCTACACGTAATTCTTTGGAAAATAGTCGCTAGAGTAAATTACTCAAAACCTGTATAGTTTAATTTCAAAGCACGTTCACTCAACCCCAATTTCCATGACTGGCTTATATACTTGTTATGCGTCTTAGGTGTAAGCCTGCTAATTGCGCACGTGAAGTATTGGAGTAACCTGATTTTGATTGGCCAGTCAAGTAAAAACGTATCTTGCTAAAAGTTTGCAGGCATGACAGAAATTTTTTTAAAATTTACTTGGCGAGAAAATTTCTAAAATCAGGTGTCAGTACGTAGAACTGATGTTGAACTTTGACACGTAAGTGTTGTACCATTTGTGTTAATTATAAATATGGAGAAATACAAACAATTTTTTATTTTTCTAAAACAATTGAAGGTACAATATTTCAGACGTAGAGTTTCAGGAAAATCTTTGGCAACTGGTTTCAAAGTTATGGTTCGTAAGAAATACAGAAAATGTTTACTGTGTGAGTTTACTTCTTAAGTTGTCAACAAACAAAGAGAATTTTGCATGAGAAGTGTTAACTAGGGAACTGAAAAAATTCGCGAGTTCAGTGACCATACACTAGTATTCCCCCACCGCTGGCAGTCACGTAGCGAGTAGGGTGGCCCAGAAGGACCGGGCCTCTACCGAAGACAAATAGATAAGTCGAGAATTACATTTCTATCCAACACTGACATATCTGTAAATTGTAAAACTCGTAGGCACGATGGAAGTTCGCCAAGCTAGGCCGTGTTGACGTGAATACATCTTTTAATTTGCAACCATTGTGGTAAGGCAACCCAGATGACCCGATGATAACCAAATCGGGGGGTGCAGTTTGACATTGCAGCTCCGAATCTATCATCTACATTCAAAATTCAATTACACTACTCGAATTTCAAAGGATCAAAGAATATATTACGTTGAGTGATCATTGCGCAGGATCGCCTTGGGGAGGAGAAATGGGGGGGGGGGGGGGGGGGCGCAATATTGAGTTCGATTCGCCGCGTCTCATAATTTCCGCGTAGTATAACATTTGACTAGGAGAAGCTACGACGCTCGTATGGGGTTCAATCGACAGCTCTCGTCAAGATCAATTGATTGCGTGTATAGAAACATCTGCGTGGCGGGGTTATGGTTAAATTGTATACGTTTAATGTAAAAAAAATTAAGAAAACTTAACACAATTTCGGCCTATACTCATCAAAATGCCAAGTCGAAATACAGAAATCGTATACGTTTGGAAAGTGTATTTCAAAAGAAATCCAGTGATTCCCATGAAACCCCATATGATCGCGTGAAGCGGTGCCAGGGACTTAGAATAAACATCAAGGCGTCAACGTAGACGTATTCACGCAAAACACACGGCCGTGTCCCCAACACAGTCGAGCCCAATTTTTTTTCCCACACTTTTACCTCGTTGTCTTTCAAACGCAGAGTGGCTTTACTTCCTAAACAGTCTTCCTTCCCGTCTCTCCACAACTGACGCTCGGAAAATTTCAGTTGAGTTGAGTTGGGAGGCACGGACGGCCCTTAACGACGAGGTCTTCATTGCGGATGTTGGTGAAATGAGGTGAGGATGGAGCGGCGCCGAAATGCAAGGACGGGGGAAACGGGAGATCCCGAGAAAACCTGCTGACCGGCGCCGTCATCCGGCACGATTCCCACCTGCGAAAATCCAGGAGTGACACAGCCGGGGATCGAATCTTGTTCACCTATGTTGGGGGGGGGCGGTAGCCTAACCACTCAGCCACCTGCGGCCCACCATAGGAATATATCAGGGCTTTGTGTGTACCCATCAAATAGCCCGTTCTGTTTTCTTAAGCCACAACAGACATAACTATAGTTCGTTATTTTATTACGAAGCTAAAAACACAGTTTGGTTGGTTACCGATTATATATATATTTTTTTTTAAATGTGAAAACATATATCTTAGTTGCTACGATTTCTAAAAATATTTTGCCAGAACGTTTACTGAAAGTAAGAAAAATTAAGCTACTGATTTTCTGATTTAATTATATTAGTAGATATTTACAAACCTTCACAACAGATCACAGAGCGGGCCCCACCGAAACAAAATATACCTGACTAGGGTACTGGCCATTGGGCTAATTAAGCATATGTAAACTACTCAATGGGTGCTTGCTGCAGCAGTGATAGGAAATCACTGGGATTGTATCGAATTGCTTGTTGCACTCTAAATCTGAATCAGTGAGAATTTCGCAGTTGCAGTTGGTTAGAGAGATCCCTCCTCTTAAAGAAAGGCCAGGCGGTGAGCGGCAACCGGCTCCAGTTGTGTCCTGGAGAGACACCAGGGATATGGCTATAACATCGGCCAGACTACACACTTGGTAACTGAATACGAGGGTCTCAGAGCCTTGTGGTAGAGTGTTCTCATACTGTACTTATGAATCAGGTTGGGGCTATGAATCTGGTCATCTCAGGTGCTATGATGGGACACCTGAGATGAGAGGACGTGATCCCTCTCCCCCTCCGGTTGTGCGGTCGTAGCGGCGGAGATTCCTTCGTGGCTAAGAGAGCTAAGTAAAAATTACAAAAGGACAAACTATGAGAATCCTCAACCTTAGTGTTGTAATCAGTTAACAGCGCCTGGCTTATTCAACTATCACTTCAGTCAATTTAACTGACGAGTTAGTGTAAAAATTTACAGTTTTCGTTTACTTATTGATTCAGTAACATTTTCCACTGATTCGTTAGCCATTTTATTCTCTGTTTTTCAGTGATTTTTTCTAACTGATGGATAAGTTAAACAACGGTGTATCAAATGAAATAACAACGTGTAAAGTAATAAAACCCATAAAATGCATATTTTGTAAAAGTGAGTTTCGTCTTTTATAATGTTTAGTTTTTCATTTCGTTTCTACGTTTTTCATTTTGTTTTCATGTAATCATAACAGCGCTTGGTTTGAAGCTTTAAACTTCATTAAATGTGGTGAAATGAGTGCATTCATAACTACCATTTCTTTGAACAGTCCCTATGTTATCAGTTACACTAAAAACGAAAAGAAACGACATGCAGTTTAAAGATTTTTTTTTTCCGATAAAGTATTAAATACTCCATGTACCACAAGCGCCACCCGATTTTTGCGAAAAGAATTTAACGGAATCTATATTATAATATAGTAATTACAAACCTGCAGTTTACCTTCCGTTATTGGTCACGTGCCTTCGTCGAAGACAGTGCGGTGTTTGAATGGGCCAATGAAAATCCGGGACTGAACGTCTGTGATTCGCGGGCAGACAATTAAGGCACGCAGCAGTTGAAACCATATAATCGCTGAAGTGGTTTTGAGCGCAAGTGTATTGAATTACAACATGACAGGAAATATATATATATATATTTTTTTGCAATCCATCTCCACACGTTTTCAGTTGGTGAAAAAATATCACTTGGGAAAATATTTATAGATATAGCTCGTTCACAAATAATTGATCGGTTTTGAAATCAACCTTTGGATAATGTCATTGCCCCTAACTGTGTATATATATTTACGGGCACATTTATTGTATGCAGCCTGTAAAGTTGGTCACGATGGAGGGAGAACAGTTCCCTAATTAAACGTTCAATTAAAAGTATTAGGTATACATTTGTGTATACTGTAATATTTTGCTTTCGGTTTTGTTAATGCAGTTAAGTGTAAGAAATAACAGATTTCTAAGATATTTACTGTTCTAATAATTTCATATTTTCACCTGACTGACGCATGAATTAAGTGATCAGGCCCATGGCAATGTTAATTTAAAAAATGGTTGAATAATACACAATGTGCATAAAAGTAGATCTAAAGCAGGGCTTTTAAAAGAACCCGGTTTACCGTGAACAGCCTGTATGAAAATTTCGTAAGCTTAATAAACCGATTATCATAACACAGAATTTTCCGTAGGTAAACGTATGTACATACGTAATGGTTCGTTATGTGACTTGCAGGTAAATAATCCGCGGGGAAAAGTAACATTAATTTAAATTTATTTAACTCGGAAAAATTTTAGACTATTCAATCAGTATTTCAAATATGTACAAATATTTATAGTGTATAAATTTTATTCACATATATTACAGCACAATGATTAGAATAATTCTGTTAATGTTCCAGAAGTTAATACAGCCAATATCATTGATTTTAATTAAATAAAATATTTTAATACTCAGTATAAATATTGGTTTGCCAAAACGTAGTACAGTGTCCTAACTAAATATTTATAATCTTTTCATTCAAATTGATTATTTTTAATGAAATCTTACGCTCCTCATTGTAATCATTGTCGCTGTCATGTTTACTACACAGCTTTGGCAAATTGATATATAAAATAAGTGGTGCGCATATTTTTAGAAGATTATGATTTAATTTGAAGACAATTAAATAAGGTGCTAATTGTAATAAAGAGTGTGATAGTAGTTTTAACTATAATGCGTGTTGTTCTACATCGTTTTCCTTTCAATAATAAATTGTTCGAAAATGTTTTAATTTTAAATATATTAATTATTTAAATTAATTGGTCACTTTACTAAAGAGTATTATGCTGTTAGTTAATTTTCTTCTGAGCATTTTCTACCCGGGATACATCAAAGAGGGGAAACTGAATTTCTTTACAAGCACAGAATGCAAGCAGATGTGACTGGGTTATCAAAAACATCGGAAACATCTCCAGAAGTACACCGCCACAAGTAGCGGAACAACTTCAAATATTCGTAAGTGGAAATGACTCCGGCATATTTTTTGAAGTGTAAAAGACAGGAAAAGTTGTCATTTGTGGACATTGGAAAGAGAATCCGAGATAGAGGCAGAGAGATGGAGAGAGAGAGAGAGACAGAGAGATGGGGGAGAGAGAGATAAAAAACTTGAGGAAGAAGAAAAACTGCAGACACAGCACGTGAAGGATTCGTGAAACAAATATCAGCTCCTCAGTAACTCACATCTAAAATTGGTTTCCACGCCCACGCTGTTCTTAAAATAAAATCCTAAACGAATTCGTTTCTGTAAATCTCTTGAAACCGAATCTACTACTGCGATTAAATATTTACAAGGAGACAGAAAGTAAACTGATCACAGAGGGAAAGAAATGGAACTAGCTACGGACTTCTTTTCTGGAGTAAGTACTTAAAACAGCATAAAATACTTTTTTCCTGCCTTGACCACAACATAAGAGTCAATCAGCGATAGCAACTTATTAAGCTCATCTTCCTCTTTCTCAGCGTCTTGGGGCCGTGTTGGCTGGGCGGTTAGCCTGCTCACCACCCAACATGGTCCAATCCCCGGCTGGGTCACTTTCGGATTTTCGCAAGTGGGAATCGTGCTGGACGATAACGCTGGTCAGCGGGTTTCCTCGGGGACCTCCCGCATCTCCCACCCTTGCATTCCGCAGCTGCTCCATTTCCACCTTATTTCACACTCATCGGCTCTCAAGACATCGTTGTTAAGAGCCGCCCAAATCTCTCAACTCAACTTATCGTCTTCTTCGTAGTAACAAAATACAACATTCACATGCTAGTTCTAAATTCATGTACCGACAAATTTTAGGGCCCAATCCACAACAGGCCATTTTTTATACCATCTTTTAGTGAACCCGGTTCTCTATGCTATAGTTTTCCAATCACTCTCTTTAGTAACACATTTATTAAAATACTAGACTGTCACTCACTTATATTGATGGTACACGTTTTATAAATCAGTGTATTATCTGGAAAGAATTGCTCATTTCTACCTTGGTGAAACCGAAGCTTGAATTACTGTTCTATGTGTTTGTCAATTCACTCCTAATTTCGAAAAGCGCTGTTTCAACCTTTCCCTCGGACACCCAGTAACTGTGGAAATAGTGTATTAAATATCGTATCTTTTTCTGTTTGACGTAAGAAACGAGTACACATAATTTCTTCATTTCTTTGGTTTTGCTCCACCTTCGTCTAGCAATAAATGCAACGATAAAATTGATACGTTAAGACTCCCGCCTACGTGACTTTTAAACACCGTTGCATATTTTATTAATGTTTTTTTTTTTCCGGACAACCAAAAGCTGGTCATGCATTTTACTTATCACACCCGTACCTGTGCCCTTTCTGGGTATAGGATGTTAGTTTTTTTTTTTTTATTATTTGATACTTTATTTTCCCATTACAGCCGTTATGGATTACATTTTAATATAATATTACATCTATCTACACCAAGTTGCCTGGAAGGTGAGAATGGCGCAGTTTTCCTGCATTCCACCCTGACTCCCCTAGCAGCTCAAGGGTCAGTTTCTCGACATTCTATTATATTGTTGATTATATTATGCCTATATTGCGGCACTAAACCACTACTACTAAGATTATATATATTTCAATTCCAACCATCAGTTTTGGAACTGCCAGCGGAGAGGGAGGGGGGAGGGGTGACCGTAGACTCCTTTTTCTACCCCCCCCCCCCCCCCCCCCCCCTTCTCAAATGAGACATGTCTTTCAGCCTGGAAACCTGTCATACCATTACATTGTCCTTATAAATTGCTCAAGTCTTCAGCATCCTGATTCGTTTCCTGTTAACTTGCCTTAGTCATTGCTATTTCGGTTTTTTCATGTCCTTTGTTCGTTGCTTTGATCTTCATGATATCTTTAAGGATTCTTCCAAGTTGGGGGGGGGGGGGGGAAGACGAGGCCCCTCAACTCATCAGTCGCCTTATGATGTTTCCTTTATAAGTTCTAGTCTACGTTCATTGGGAACACCCAAGCTGTGTTGTGAGGCCGCTCCCACCACAATGTTGTTTATATCGGATTTACAGTGTTTCTTCCAGTATAACTATTTTTTTTTCTTTAATCGGGTAATGGACACCTTTATCTATCTATTGAGAAGTATCATTCATGAACTCTTGTGGATTTTCTCGATTCCACTCTTTGAATTCTTCCAGACGTACGCTTATCTTTCTTGCAAACTATTCCATTGTCTTGGCAATTTTTATCTATTTGCCACGATATTTCTAAAATCTATTTTATTTTCTTCTATGTCAAGCTTCCTACAAAGTTTAATTCTTATATTTTCTATTCTTGGACATTCTCTAGGTACATATTCGGCAGTATTTTCTACCCGACAGATTCTATAGGAGGGAGAGTCAACTGAATTAAATCCATCTAAATTTGCATTATAGTTTCCGTGTCCAGTTAGTAACTGTGAGAGAGGACAATTTGTAACAGTCCAGTTCTGGCTATATCTTTCCATTATATCTGGAAATATTCTATAAGTGACTCTGCCCTTCTCCGAACTGTCGTTGCAGGGAGTTTGAAATACACGTTTTCCCAAGAAACTATTAAGCAGGCGTCCAATGTGTTGTTCTGTGAAAATAACACACACTTCAGTCGAGGGCAGTTGAGTACTTTCAAAATGTCGCGCACGTTAGAGGTGAGAGATTTGGGCTGCTCTTAAAAACGAGCTCTTCAGAGCCGATGAGGGTGAAACGAGGGGAGAATGGAACAGCGCCGGAATGAAAAAGCGGGGGTCAAACAGGAGATCCCTAGTAATCTCGCCAACAAGCGGCCTCGTCCGGCACGATTCCCACTTGTGAAAACCCGGAGTGACCCTGCCGGGGATTGAACCTGGTTCGTCGTGGTGGGAGGCGAGCAGTCTAACCGCTCAGCCACCGAGGCCGCACTCACGTTAGAAACGCCATTTCAGAGTACTCCAAAACGAATGAAACGGCATACTCAAAGTGTTGTATCTCAAAATATACGCATCAAATACATACAAAACTACTCAAGGGTCCTACATTCTTTCCATCGAGAAAATAACACGGTCACCGTTGAAAGTTCCATAGATACACGCAGTTCGACTAGAACACTGCACGATAATCCAGAGCCTTGCGCTTATTAACGATGACTTCTTGGCCTTAAACGCAGAAAAAAAACTCCAGGCAGGCGGGACCCTTATGATACGATCATGAGAATCCCGGTTCTGTGTAGTACGTGAGCACAGATGAGGTAAGCAGACAGAAGTACACTCGCGAGGCTGTTACGTCGTTACCAATCACTGATTGGCTGCGAGAGTCTTTGGAATGGGCCTGGTGTCTGATGGGCTACCGCGTGATGCGAAGGATCGGCTACTGGTTGAGGTACTGCCTGGCAAGTAAGTTAACATCAGGCTCTGATTGGAGAAAGGCATTCCGATATGTTGCTCGTCCGGGACGCCATTTTTGCTGGCACGTGCGGCGATAGTTCGCGGTATGAGTGTCTGTTCTGCCTATGTATATTCTTAAGTGTACTGTGGTGTTAATTGTAGAGGACGATAATGATAACCCATTCAGACCGGTGTACACATTTGTGTACATTACGCATGTGTAGGTAATTTTTGGTGTGTACTGCAAACTGGGAAGCTTAATGATCAATGATCTTACCCGTGGGTAAATTACTCGCAAACAGCCTTACTGGTCTATGTTATAATTGGTTCATATAACTATAGCCGAACATATAGTCTAGAGCTAGTTGGATGTGGCATCTGAACAAGTGTAGTGTCGATTTAAGTACAGTACGCATCATAAAATGTATTGTTTGCAACATCTGAAGCAGTAAATTAAAGTGGCTCTGGAAGGGTTAATAAATAGAAAAAAAAAAAAAATAATAATGTAATTGAAAAAATCCTTCGATACCACGTTGCCAAAATAAATTTTCAACGACAACCAAAGTTTTATTTTAATAATTGCAAAGCATATATTTTTGATACAAAACAAAACTTTATTGCAGAGAAGTGGTAAGAAAATTAACTGTATTGTGTTTTCGAAACAAATTTGATAAATAAATAAAACAGAAGTGTAAATTCTTTTTAAAATTATATTCATAGAACAAGTACGTTATTTGAGAACACCGATATTCGAACCTTCACCACTTTCTGCACTAGTGCCGCTGGTCGGCGGGTTTATTCTCGGAAATCGCCCCTGCATTCCAGCGTTTCTCCATGATCATCTCCCTTCACCCTCATCGGCTCTCAAGATCCCGCTGTTACGAGCAGCGCAAATCACTTCCCTCCACTCTCCACTCCACCAACTGACGATGTTTACGAGGGAGGTGAAACTTGGGTGGCTTTAAATGGCGACGTTGTATGAGAAACCAGAATAAAACAGTGACGGAATGCAAGGACTGGAGGGCATGAGGATACGGGCACAGAACACTTAAGAATACAGAAGTGGAACAGCCGCTTATACAGCCAGATATAGCTGCACACTTAAGCAAAATTGGCGCCACGGTCCAGCAACATGTCTAAACACTGCTCGTTAGTGAGAGCCTGGTAACTTAACTCTTTATGCCGCCGTGTTCACGATCGGGGACACGGGCATGACGGATATTCATGTTTGGCAGTGGACGCAACAAAGAATCAGTTGCCGATGTTTTGAAAGTTTTGCTTGCGAGAGATCTGATTAGTTGACGTTTCTGTGTCTCTAATATACGTATGAATGGTTGATGCAGACACCAGTGAACACGCAGTACGACGTTTTTCCTGGTTGTCAAAAGCGAGCTACGCACGAGTACAGCGCACTTCAAAAATATTAACTATTGTAACACTACCTGCTCGTAAGCGAACACAGGACTGAACGGGTAAAACAAGCGTCCAATGTGATCATAAACGAAAATAATACACACATCAAACAAGGGCTGTTGAGTGCTTTCAATATGTCATGTACACGCCATTTCACAGCACTAGAAAAGGCTAAAACCGTTTTTTTTTTTTTTTTTTAGCTTTGTATCTCAAAAATACGCGTCAGATGCAAACAAAACTACTCAAGGGTCCTGCGTAGAACCTTTACATTGATTACATTGATAATTTTGAAGTGATGGTGCGCTAATCAAGTCACAAGTTTTTGTATAGAAGTTTAGAATTTATGTTTATTATAGAGCGTAACGTGTATTTCCGACATAAATGTCCCTAAACCACAGAAAAAGTCTAGAATGCAGTAATTCAACATGTAGTGTGAGACTGTGTTGTCTAAACCGGGTAGTCGGCATCCCAATCAATAGGGAATCTTCCGCAACACGCAGGGGACCAATGAGATAACCATCCCACTTCTAGAACGTCGCGCAGTCGATCAGCGAATGGGTGCTCCCGCACGTCCAAGTAACTGCCACGGCATTTCACTTCCTTGTACGTATACCAAGTCTGTGATCAGGTTTGAGAGCCTAGCCAGGAGGCCTCCGTGGCTGAGCGGTTAGCCTGCTCGGTTTCATTACCCGGCCGTTTCACTCCCGGATTTCCACAAGTGGGAATCGTGCCAGACGATGCCACTGGTCGGCGGGTTTTATCGAGGATTTCACGATACCCCTGCCCTTGCATTCCGGTGCTGCCCCATTCTCACCTCATTTCACCCTCACCGGCTCTCGAGGCCTCGCTGTTAAGAGCCGCTCAAATCTCTCAACTCAACCCCAGCCCAGGATTCGAGGGAGTGGAGAGATTTCGACGGTTCTTAACATCGAGGTCTTGAGAGCCAATGAGTGTGATTGAGGTGAGTATCGAGCAGCGCCGGAATGAAAGGGCGGGTGAAACGGGAGATCTCCGAGAAAACCCACCGGCCAACGGCATCGTCCTGCACGATTCCCACACCTGAAAACCAGGAGTAACTCGGCCGGGAATTGAACCAGGATCCCCTTGGTAGGTGGAGAGCGAGCTAACCGCTCAGCCACAACGGCCCCGGTGCTCAGTGGAGTTACAGAATGAAAAAAAAAAAAAAGAAAAAGAAGTCGGCGGGCGTTGCGGAGGCAAGATACAGGCGACTCGCACCCAGCTTGTCTTGCGCCGGTAAATGTACTCCGAGCTCAAAGTGTTAAAAACTAATTATGCGAAGTTTCCTACCCCGCCGGCCGGCCGGCGCTTTTGAGCGTGCAAATCGTGTCGTGGCCTGGTGCTCTTCAGATCTGGATTCGTGCGGCTCTCTCCGGTGAAGATTTTCATGCAGCGGGGTGGGTAGGAGGCAGACAAAGATAGAGAGAGAGAGATAGATAGATAGATAGAGCGAGAGAGATAGGCTTTTGTAACAACTTCAAGGTAGCGGGTAGCGCAACCATCCGTGCATCAAGGGAGATCGCGTGGCGCAAGAGAGTCCCCGGCTTTGTGCTTGCAATTACGCCAAGCTTCAAGCAATTTTCTTCTCCGGCTGGAGTTTGTCGGGGTCAGTCCCGTGGTATTTAAAATATTCAGGTGGCGGTCGACGCGAAACCTCTCTTCGGCGGGGTGAACGAAGTGCAGAAGAACTTTTATAAACTTCCCGACGCACGAAAAGGTTACTGACAACAACAGCTCCGCGATCATAGCCGGCGTCAGTTCGCCGCGTTCCACAGGATGGAAACGGCGATGTGACATTTGCAGGGCGACCCATTCCGACACTATCGCGCCTAACTTCCTGGTCGCATTCTAAATTAGAATCAGTGAGAAACCACTGATTCGCAGTGAAATTCAACTACCCGAAACAGTGAAAATGGCTCCACTTAGAATCAGCGGAAAACCACTGATTGTTACAGTGAAAAAATTTCACTGATTCAATTAGTGACGAGAAACAATTTCACTGATAAAATAAGTGACGGCCGACTGCAGTAGCAAACTGGATATTGTTTTAATTGAATGTAGCCTAGTAATTACGTAAAATAAACATATTTACGATAGTTCACTATTTATATTACGCAATTTACCGTAATTTAAAAAAGGAAATAATCTTCGGAGGTTGCCGGGATAGAACTCACACAACGTTTCCATTTAAATTCTTGGGAGTTACCTTACCATCTTTTTTGTCGTTGTTATTGTACTTGTGTTGATGTGACGTTGTCGAGCTCAAGTTAGACCGACTTGCTGACAAATTCCCTGTGCGACAAGCTAACTGAAAATCTGCAGCGGAAGGGCCGGGGCGAGAAACCACGACCCCTCGACTACAAGTCGGCCAACCTACCATTGAGGTATTGGGGGGGGGGGGGATAGAGCAATCATCTGAGCTACGAAGAGAAGTTGAAAAAGCTTTAAATTTTGTTGTATGCCCTTACATTTAGTTTTTTTTTTGTTTAATTGTTACCGTTCGGATTATTTAAAATAATAGTATATATGAGAGCACTCTCTTCATCAAAGTATATGCAGTTTAAACCTTCAAACAGAGCTCTGTGGTGATTATATGGAAACGAAATGAAAGACGTAAAAACTAAATGAAAGGCTGATTCCTAATATATTACCTCGTGATATGGTGTTTTGAAAGATTAAACATATTTTAGAAAGTAGCGCCGTTCTGTATTGGTATCAGTTTATTCGTTGCTATTTCACTTGATACACGTTGTCTAACGGCCAATTTTAAACTTTGTTTCGCGGCCATTTTTACACGCTGTTTAACTGATCCTTCAGTCAGAAATAAACCACTGAAAAACAGTGAGTGGTAAACTCACGGAATCAATAAGTGAAGGAAACATGGCATTTTTTCACTTACTCATCAGTTATATTTAGAGGCCTGAAAAGTTCACGAGTTCAATGCCTTCAGTTTAGACTCTACAGACTTATGTACAAATCTGCCGATATCAACTGCACATTGGTGGTCTGCTGTCACACTGGAAGGCGACAATTGAACACCGTTCTCTAGGAGGTGTCAAACACCGCGTGGACAAATGGCTGAAGTTATATAAACGCGCGTGTTTTGAATTCTAACTTGTCCCAAAATGAATCCGCGAATTCTTCAGTTCTCAAGTTATATTCACTGAAGTGCTGTTGAATCTCTCAGTTACTGCTGACTGATTGAAACAGTGAAACGCTCACTGATTCAGATTTAGAGTGTAATAACACGATTAAAACAAACATTATGTCGTTCGATCAGATATGCGACTGCGTCGCGAGCATGGGAAGTAGTTGGTGGTGAGCATGCGTGAGGCGAGGATGGGGGGTGGGGGGGGACCAGCGCCAATTTCTAATGATTGATAATGTTACTTATTCACACGATAAGATACAGGATATGAAGACGACAGTACAGTAGGTGAAAGTACAGAGAAATCCTGCCACAAATGAAAAGGAGTAGTATAGAAATGCCGATTCGGGCACAAACGCAAAAAAGTGGCTTTAAAAGTTGCGTTTGGGAGCAGTTGCAAAAAGTGATTCAAAATGTTGCGTTTGAGTACAACCGCAAAAAAGTGACTAAAAAAAGCGTTTGGTAAGATCGTAGTCTTTAGAAAAAAAGTTGCGTTAAACTTTGCATTTGAGTGCATCTGCAAAAATATGTGTAAAAAGTTGCGGTTGAGTACAACAGCAAAAAAGTGGCTCAAAAAATTGGAATACGCATGAAATAAAATACTGTATATAATAAATGAGCACGAATAAAAATCAAATGATGTCTCATATGATGACGACCACGGCAATGAAAAAGGATAACACAACTGGTAATGTTTGGAAAGAATATAATTTTAAGAAAGATATTTTTGTGAATAGAAAGAAGAAGAAACCTCAAGAGAAGTATGTCAAGTGTGAAACTTGTACAAATCATTTCTCGTAAGAAGTCATCTTAAAAGTGGATTGCACAAAGGTCTTGCACCAATACATAATAAATCACATGAACCAACAAATGCATGGGAAATTTTTAAAATATCACAACATTTAATATCAAAACAGAATTTCCCATGAGAGAAACAAGTGAAATGTAAAACTTTTAATCACTTTTACAAACCATCTCTCATAAGAAGTCACTTGAGAAGTAAGTACACACTCAGATTCAGTGTAGAAGAAATCGAAACAGCATTTCAAAGTGGGATCAAGACTTATGCTGTAAAGAATGTGAATGCATACAAATACCCAACACATTTCCTAAACTATTATAAGAAACTGTCAAGGGACTAATTAACAAACATTTAAAATCACTCAAAGTGAACATGAAACTCTTCACTGAATACAAAAAGGGAATTGGAGAATATTAAATATGTTGAAAGCTCCTTTAAAACAAAGAACGAAATTGTACTGAAATCGACTAATCTGGAAGAATATTATGCCAACAGCATATCGAAAATCATAGCTGAGATGGGGGTTTTCGAAGCAAAGAGATCTCAGTGGGTACTGAACAGAATATTTAAACTAGAAGTGCGAATAAATAAATATGTACCATTCAAGGGCAGTTCTTATGTTTATCTCCCAGAAAAAATCAAATCTAAGCAGACTGTAATTAATGTTAAGAATAATGATCAAAAATGTTTTTTTTGTGTGTCTGTTCTATCTGCATTGCATCAAGTACAAAGAAACCCCAAAGAGTGAATAAATACATAGCTGACGAACATGAGTTTCATGATGCACTTAAGGGTTTGGAATTTCCAATGAAATTGGATAGCACACCAACCTTTGATATAAGAAATGGAATATCTATTAATGTATATGTATACAAAGAAAAAGGTGGTGATACAAAATATATAATCTCCTCATTAAAAACAATAAAAATAAGATGGATAAGCACATTAACATACTCTATATCAAAGACGAAAAGAACTACCACTACTGCTGGATAAAAAGTCTTTCGAGACCTATCACATCACAAGTAACAAATAATGGTCACAAAACATATATATGCGATAGATGTTTGCAATATTTCTACTCTGTAAGTAAGCTAAAAGATCATGAAAAAGACTGCCGAGATCACAATGGTGTTAGAGTTGAACTACCATATAAAGGAAAAAATGACATATTAAGATTTAAAAACAAAAATCTTTCTTTGAGAGTTCTGTTTGTGATATATGCTGATTTTGAATGTTTGTTGACTAAAATTAAAACTTGCCAACCAAACCCCGATGAATCCTACACGAACCCATACCAAAAACACGAGCCTATTAGCTTCTGTATAAACCACCAGTAACTTATGAAGGATCTGATGCATCTACTGTTTTCGTTAAAATGCTAATGGAAGAAGCAAAGTCTATTGGTGATATATACACAAATGAAAAACCAATGCTTCCACTAACTCAGAAAGAACAAATTGTTTATAATACCGCTACCCATTGTCATACATGTGAAAAGTCTTTGAATGGTAATTCTGTGAGAGATCATGATCATCTTACGGGGAAATTTAGAGGAGCTGCACATATAGATTGTAACTTATCATATAGAAATCCATGTTTTGTCCCAGTGTCTATACACAATCTATCTGGTTATGACACACATTTATTCATAAGAGATCTTGGCATCGATGAAAATAAAATTGATCTAATTCCCAACAACAAAGAAAAATTTATTTATTTTATGTAACATGTATGTGAAAGTGAAAATATTAGATTTATTGACTCATTTAAATTTATGGCTAGTAGTATCGATAAACGCTCTAGCAACCTTTCCAGAATCCAATTCCGAGAAATGTGTAAGAATTTTTCCAATGAACTTTTTGACTTTGTTATAAGAAAAAGTGTTTATCCATATGACTACATGTATAGTGCTGAAAAATTTTCTGAGACATCACTTTCATCCAAAGATGCATTTTACAACAAACTCAATAAATGTGACCTTTTATATGAAGTTCACGAATTTGCGAGAAAGGTGTGGGAAAAATTCAACATAAAATCTCTTAGAGATTACACAGAACTCTATAACAAATCTGATGTATTGGTATTGTCTGATATAATGGAAAATTTTAGAGATGTATGTATCAAAACATATAAACTAGATCCAGCATGGTATTTCACAGCCCCAGGGTTAGCATGGGATGCTATGCTCAAACATACTAAAATAGAACTAGAATTATGAACAGATTATGCCATGATTTTGATGATAGAAAAAGATGATAAAAGGTTTATTCTTAAAGATGGTATTAATACACAACCATGGGGAACTAGAAAATTGAAAAAGAGTGATACTAGTAAATATTATATAACAGTAAAAGTTTTTAATGGAAAGCCATCCATTAAAAACTAATAACCATACATATTTGCGCACTATTGGACTTCGGTGATTCTTTCACATTTAACATCATAAAATAGAGTTATTTGGCTTACTAGTACCACATTACAAATAGCTGTGGTCAATATTGGTTAATTAAAATCAACTGTAAGTTTCAGATTAGTTCGATCTTTTCCAATAGCAGTTTTTCTGTAGGAACAATCAATAACATACAATGGCATTCTCCCAATAAATGACCCAGAGTTGAAGCGCAGTTCATTATTACGATAAGAGGTATCTAGTTTGGTCTTTGAATTTCTAAAATCATTGTAAGTAATATGCATCTTATCGAAAATTTTATCATCAATGTTTAAATTCCAATTCTCTTTGGAAAACACTTCATTCCATCCATTATTAATAGAAATATTCTTGACAAAACAAGAGTCAAACAATGAACCATGTGTGATAGTCCAGGATCTTCTTTTCTGTTTTGCTGAAAACCAACCATGGCAAAGTCTGGCATATTGAATTGGATTGAATTGAACTGATCTTTTGTATCAAACTGAAATTAGCTTGCATTAGTAGGTACTGGTTTTTCAAGACATTGCCAATAATTAAAACCACTCATAATTTTGGGATGTTTGTATAATTTTGCTTTAATTTCGTCTCCATAAATATGATCGTATTCAACAATTGGCCACTTAATTTCCATTTTCTCAATAAAAATTTTACCAGAATCTGGTATATTATCTTTATCATCATATCCATCTGCTCTCTTTAGGGGTCATCTGTAAAAAGAAACATCATCATTAAAATTTCGAAAGAATGTGATCTTGTACCCAACTTTCCAGAATATTTCATCACAATCTCTCATAAACCCAAACAAATATCTTAATGGATAGGTAATTTCGTTATGCTTATCTTTCCTAACATATTTACCTAGTTCTATCCCTGACATTTGGAAGTATGCTGATTCTGAGTCCGAACCTAGCAATGTATGCAATCATTATTGAAGTGATGCCAGGGTTGTAAATACTTTCGATTATACAACCATGTTTCGAGATTTCTTTTCTTGAGAACTGGAACGGGAAGAAATTCTGACAAAGTGGAAGGTTTTTCGAAATCTGCATTTGTATCTCTTTTAGTTCGCTTATACTGTTGGTATACATAAGCTTCATTTGGATGTGAAAATGCTCCACTAATGGGAATATCTAACTCAATGTGCTTGTTGTATTCATTCAAATTATTATTTTTTGGTCGTTTGGCAGAAACAACTGACGATCATGGCTTTCAATTTTTTGCTGACCCATTAATTATTATATAAAAAATCTTAAACAACTACACTTTTCTTATCAACCCAAAAATTATGACTTTATGACTTCTGTCAAAACCTAACCATTTAATGAGCATTTTATTTTCTTTTCTTCTTAAAACTTTTTAACTTTTTCCACTAAGTAGTCATCATCATATTTGGTCTTTAGCAACTATGGTTCATAAAAAATACCTTTAATAAGTTAATTTTTTAGATCTTTCATTCTGTATGTCGTGGGGTTTGTGTGCAATACTTCACACACCTCAAATACTTCAGTGGACCAATTTGGTGAATACCCTTTTTCAACAAAATTTTTACTTTTACTTATGCGAACTTTATCTCCTATTGCAAACATTGGTTTAGCTATTTTTCTTTCTTCACCATACATGTTAATTAGAATAGAACATTCATTTTTTGCATTTACATTGGTGGGTTTCATTCTGATAGTACTGTGAACAGTGTTATTGTATTCAATTATTCATTTAGGTAATATAGCCACCCATTTATAGCTTCCCTGCACAGTAAATATCTTCCACATTTTCTCTTTCAATGTTCTATTAAATCTTTCTACAACACTATCTTTCTTTTCACTGTATGTTGAATAGTGTGTTATGTTGTTATTGGCCATAAATGCCTCAAATGATTAATTGAAAATTCTTTCCCTTCGTCTGTTTGTAAATGCATGGGATTGTGATCATTCAAAATAGTTATAAAGGCTAACGTAACATTTTCACCAGTTTTATCTTTAATTGGCATTGCCCATGCATATTTTGAAAAAAACATCTATCATGGTTAACATATATTTAAAACCTTTGTTAATTCTGTGTATACCTTTTAAAGATACAGAATTGTTCTCAACTAAATCAGCTTGCCGAAGATCATCGATGCCAAAAGATAGAACAGTTCTTCTGGGGAAGTTTTTTCGCATTGGTTTATGAATTTCATTTACAATATCGTTTTTATACACCCACCAGTGAATATTGTGTTATTGGTAACACAACATCTACAAACACATTAAATTCTTACTTTGTTATTATTTGTAAGTTCATATGAATTTAGTGTATTTTTCATACATTTGAGACAGTATACTTTTAAGTTATTGTTGTTCATTTTATTTATTTATATAATAAATGAGACAACTAAACATTGTAAACAATATAGAGAGAAGAAGACAGCTAATTGAAAATTTTAAAACTTATAGAATATTTTGCCAAGATGAATATGATAAAAATAAAAAAACACAATCAACCATTGATAGATGCAATAGAAGATTTGGTACAAACAATGGGATACGTAACAAATGAGAATAAGAACTTAATAAAAGAACTTTTTCCATTTGCTGTTAATAATTTAGAATACCCACAGACACTAACAGAAACCTCTTTTGAAAGAAAACTGTTTGGTAAAACAGACACCAATGAACACATTGATGATGACGATGAATGTTATGACGATGAATGCTATGACGATGGCATTAAACACAATGACGATGACGATGAATGCTATGAAGATGATGATGAACACTATGACGAAGCGTTGGGGCGTTTGAAAATTGATATCTCAGAGTTAACTAACTAAAAAACAAGATTAATTGATAAGAAAGTGGCCTATTTCTTAATTGACTGTAGAGTCAATGACAACAACAAATACTATTTTGACAAGTACACAGAACTCTATAACAAATATGATGTATTGGTATTGTCTGACATAATGGAAAATTTTAGAGATGTATGTATCAAAACATATAAACTAGATCCAGCATGGTATTTCACAGCCCCAGGATTAGCATGGGATGCTACGCTCAAACATACTAAAATAGAACTAGAATTATTAACAGATTATGCCATGATTTTGATGATAGAAAAAGATGATCAAGTTAATGAAATAATAGTTGAAATTAAGGATGAAAAAATCAAGTTAATTAACTTTGATTTGTCCGAAAGAATGGTGGTATTAGATATGAGATCATAGATATTTTTTGGGTTGAAATAGTCATATTCTATATATAATAACTTTAATAGTTTGTAAACTATTAAAGTTTCATATGGTAAAGATGAATAATATTTCTATAGAAAGTGCAATGAAATATTAAAAAAAAAAGAATTCAATGTTTCGGCTACTTTAATATATTGAATTTTGAGATGTGTATCTAAATTTTTAATTAGAATATGTTGTAGCAGATTGCCGAAGTCAGCGCGATAATTATGTTTAAATGATTGGGAAACCATTAAAATCTTATAGAGATATGAGCACAAATAAAAATCAACTGATGTCTAATTATACGACGACGATCATTTACTCTCTAAAAAACTGAATAGAATGCATTTGGTTAACACCACATTCCACCATTCCATCATATGCAAAACTTATACCTCCACGATTAACATCATTTAGAACTTTTTCACTGAAAATCTGAACATATCTGTTCGGTTAGGTTACTTTAATATTTCCAGAAGTAATTACCACTTTGTATCCATATCGTGTATCGTTAATTTCAGCATGATTTATGGGATAGGACTGTCCAATTGTAAGTTTGGAAAGTTTCTTAAATTGTTTGGTTTCATTTAATACATTTAGCAATTGATCCTTTATTATATACCATTTTTTTTTTCCTTTTCAATTTTTTAAGCCAATTTTTTACAGTTGTGCTCAACCGCAAACTTTTAACGCGTATCTTTACAGATGCACTCAAACGCAAAGTTTCATACAACTTTTTTTCTAAAGACTACTATCTGACCAAACGCAACTTTTTGAGTCATTCTTTTCCAACTGCTCCCAAACGCAACTTTTTGAGCCACTTTTTTTGCGGTTGTGCTCGAATCGTCATTTGATGTTTTGGATCAGAAAATAAAGAGTAATTTTTTAAAATGGTTTTCTGATGGCTTGAGCATTTAATTCACCGTTGTTTTTCTGATAACTGGGGGCTGCTCTCGAATCGGCGTTTCTATACTACTAAAAGGCCTTCTGTCGTTGGTGAGAAGGCAAAATCTGGAGACATTAAGGGAACAACTCGACCAGTAATTGTAACAAAAACGTAGTAATTACACGAGGAAAATAACTACAGCCTTTAAAAAATTACGATACATTAGATATAAACTAAAAAAAACACCCCTAAACGTAATAAACAAAACAGGAACTAATGCCGACAAGGAAAAGATAGAAATGTGATTGGTGGCAACACAATGACAAGGTGTGCACGGAAAAAAAGAGTACATAGGGAGACTAGTAGGGGGACTAGAAACAGGAATGCTACAAACGCACCAACTGACATGTGTGCAGTCACAATGAACGAGGTATAGAATTATCATGTGCCAGCGTGCTGATTTCGGTGCCAAACGAAAGTTCTCGTCTAGATCTGTCGATTTGAGCTATAAAAAATCATTACATAGATTTCTTTAATTTCATTTCATTCCCGTATAACCAAGCAAATATAACCTTCTAATGCAGACGTAATATCCACGGTAGTTCCTGCGACAAAGCAACAACCCCGATTTTCTTTCAAACAAGTTAAGCTTATGTATTGGCAATATCGCATCTTCAACTGCGTAGACATTTTCATGTGTTATTTTTTTAATTAATTTTTTTTGCAGTTATGATCTCTGTGCTGGAACATTCAGAATTGAATAAGTGAAATCACTCTGTAAGTTGTTAGCCACTGAGTGAGTGATTGAGTGAAGAGATTTGGGCTTCACCATACAAGGGCGTATAGGAAATCAAAGGTTAAATTCGGACAAAGATCTCTCAGTCATTTTTGTGATAGTATTTTCAACTAATGTTTTTTGTTAAAAATCGAACGCATATATATCATTTGTAAAACATACCAATTTTAATTTTAAAATTTTGAATACACTTTTTACATATTTATAAAAAGTCACAGATTTTTAAATAATCAGAACGTACATTTGATATCATAAAATTAAATTTGGAAGGTTTACAAATCTAAATAAATTCAACCTCTAACAAAAAATTTTTAGTTGAAAATACTACCACAAAAAAAAGCCGACTGAGATATCTTTGTCCTATACGCCCTTGCATGGTGAAGCCTGGCCCTAACATTGAACCCGGTTCGCATAGGTGGGAGGCGAGTAGTCTAACCACTAATCCACCGCGGCCCCTCTGAATACTCGAGCCTGAGGTATTCGTTCATTAGTTGCAGCCTTGGTGAGTATCAGCACAGGCCAGGCAGTGCGTGATTCGGTAAGTAATTATGCTCGTCACAGAATAATGCATTATTTTATATATGTGCGAAATGTTCGACCTGTAGACATTATTTAAAAGTACTATTCCCTCGCACAAAAATAATTAGATGGTATTATTATGTTTTTTTTTACACAATGGCCTGTTATAATTATAAGTATTACCAAATAATAACAACTAGCTCACTCGCCAAAATTAGATCATTCACACTGTACTTCAAGGAATATTTAAAATCACGGTACGAAACGTTTTTGCATTTTTCGAAAATTGCTTAAAATTTGGAAAATGTTCCATATTCTTTATTTGCAGCAGACTCGGTTTTTCGTTAATATGTTTTACTAATCATGCATTAAATTGAATCATTAAGACAAGGCCTTTCAGTCACCCTTGATAAATTTTCTGTAAATTATTTCGTATATTTTATTTCTACGTCCCAAAAACCTTAAAATAGTGATTTTGGCAAGCCATGATGGAAAGGCTACGGGATGTAAAATTTTAATGCGAGGAAGGAGTTCTTGTAAGTAATGTCTACAAAGTTGAACGCTGTTTCGTGCGAGTACAAAATATTGCTTTTTTTGGTAGAGAGCATCATCCTTATGGTGCTTAAGCCCTTAACCCGTTCAGCCATTGTGTCCACGATCGTAGATATGTCGCATACGAAGTATATTTATGTCCAGTACTGTACAGAGCGAGTAATCAGTACTAGGTGTCTTGAGAGTCATCTAACGGGTTACGTGATTTGTGAAAGTTACCACGCCACTTGTTTATGAATGGATGATGGTAACGTCTATATTAACGCAGCATGTTGTTCATTGGGTGTAAAATGGACAGTAGACACAAGTACAGTGCACACCAACATATTATACGATTGCAACAATTCTGCAAACAAATAAATGCTTGAACAAACGGGTTATGGCCGTGTCTTACAAACTGTGAACCCATTGCAAAACTGACTTACGCGTACTACATATGTCTGAAGTGAAGATTGCTACGAAATGTATTGGCGAAATTGTCCGGCCCCTGTGGAAGAAGAAATGCTGCCAACAGGTGAATCATTGGTTGGGACTATTTGACTACACTGCAAATAAAGTACAAACTACAGTTGAATCAAAATTTTCTTTTGTTTAAATTATCTGCTTGTTTACAGGCACTCCAGATGGCCTAAATAAGGGATAAGTTTCAAATTCCCGAAACGTCGTTACAGTTTCTCCATAGAAAACAGGCTACACATCATTCTTCTGTGTGATATTTCTTTTGTCGTAAAGTCATTTGCATGAATATTCTGTCTTCGATCGTTTTTTAAATTATTTCTGTAGGCTTTTGTCTCATTAAATTTGTAATTACTTTATGTTTCTTTTTCAGTGGAATACTCTGTGTATTGTTTACAAATATTTTGTCTACCAACGATGGCCTGTTTACGGCGTGGGACCACGGTGGCTTAGCGGTTAGCCTGCTCGTCTCCCACCAAGGCGAACTGGGTTCCATCCCCAGCCGGGTCACTCCCGGATTTTCGCAAGTGGGATTAGTAACGGTCGATGCCGCTGGTGGGAGGGTTTGCTCAGGGATCTCCCGTTCCCCCGCCCTTTCATTCCGGCACTGCTCCATTCTCACCTCACTTCAACCTTATCGTCTCTCGCTGTTAATCCCACCCACATCTCTGGAATTTATTACAAATTCACGTAGCTCTGCAATGATGTCTAAGCGTAGTAACAGCTTTGTTTATGATAAGTACCCACTCAGAGAGGTGGAGGCAATGATAGAGCACTGCATTTGCGCTCGGTAGACACGGATTTGAAAAGTGATCTGGCTATTCTCATTTGCGCTTTCCGTGGTTTTCCTAGACAACTTCAAGCGTACGCTGAGCTGGTACCTTACTAACATGCCATGCCATGGCTTACTACTTACCCATGAGTGCTTCTCTAAGCTGCTTGCCCCGTCCCCAAAGTCCTAGCTGTCAAAGAGTCCGTAAGCTCCATTCACGTACCGCCTACTTGCCCTCATCTTATCAATATTTCATACAACTCTCCAGCATTGTGGCTTTCCTCTTTGTGCAGTCATGCGTTAGTAGCTGCTTCAGACGGGGTCATTCACTATCGACTTTAGAGTCCAGATTAGGGCTAACATAATCAGGGTACATGTGGATGCCCGTTAAGTGAAAAATTCTGAAAGAACATCCAAGTTTCATTGTTCAGTTTCTTTTTTCCATCGCGTATACAAAAAAAAAAACACTTCCGTGGAACTATCCGAGCTGAAAATCTATTAAAAACGCAAATACGTTATTGCTTCACCAAATATTATTCCGACGTGTTTAAAATAAGAGAAAATGATCAGTGACCAACAATTTGACTATTTCAATGCGTAGTTAATTTATGGTTTCGGATGTTGTAAACAATAAAATTTGTTCGCGTGCTATACTGTAAAAACGCTTTATTTGCTGGTAGGAACACGCCATTTGTAACCACGAAAAAAAAGTTGTTTAAACATGAGCCACTGCAAAGTAGGCTTGCCACAAACACAAGATTTCTTTGTCCAATGCAATAATATCCTTGCACTGTCGTTACAATATTCCAGCAGACATCTTTGTGGTAATGTCAGTTATACTATACGGAAAATTTCTGCTATTGAAAATAACCGTAGTTAGAAAATATAATGGAACTGCCAAATATTTCAAAATTATGTTCACAAAAACTGGGATGGCTGCGAGACTCGAACCCACGCACTCCCGAGTTATTAATTTAATTTCCCTACATCATGCTACCACTAATTTTGCTTTCTTATGAATACTTCTAATATAGAGCATTCTCGGTAAAGTGAGCGTTTTGAAAGCCCTCTCATTTAGAATAATAGTCAATATATGTATTCTATTTTAGCCCTAGACCTTAATTTCAGATGGCAGTGGAATATACACACTGTGTTTATTACTAGCATAGCAATAGTTATTTAAAAAGGTGGTTACAGAATAAAAAAATTCTATGAAAGAAAAATGTAACTAGGGCCTCAAAAGTACTCACTTCACCGCCAACAGCCTATACATAGGTTATGTCAAGTGGTGGCATGGGCCAGAATATGCCACCTCTTGGAAATAACCGTAGTTAGTTGAATTGAGAGATACGGGTGGCTCTTAACAACAAGGGCTTGAGAGCCAATGAGGGTGAAACGAAATTAGAATGGAGCAGCGCCGGAATAAAAGGACGGGGTAAACGGGAGATCCCCAAAAAAAACCGCCAACCAGCGGCATCGTCCGGCACGATTCCCACATGTGGGAGTCACCCCGCCGAGGATCGAACCCAGTTCGCCTAAGTGGGAAGCGAGTAGTCTAACCACTACATCATTGCGGCCCGCCATGTATTTTCGTTTCTGTGCACTTATCTACTCTGTGATTGGGCACTGGGCCTCTCAGTGTACAGCACCGGCGGAAAATAACCTTCCTGTGCGTTGTGTGCACAATTGTGTACAATGGTTCTGAATGAGTTACAGAGATGTAGAGGCTTTCGCCTGCAATGTTTTCGGAGTTCCATGAAAAATTTTGCATCACTTTGAGGGACGGGAATCGAAACCAAATACACACAGCCAATAGGGAACCGTTCTCAGTGCGCTGAAGCCAATCTGGCACAAGGCCCGCTCCCAGATATATACGAGGATAGGGCGATAATTAGAGACGTGAAGAATTCTCGGATTCATTTTGGGACAAGCTAGAATTCGAAACGCGGGAGTTTTTTATATAACTTGGGCCATTGGTCCACACGGTGTTGGACACCTCCTGGAGAACGGTGTGCAATTGCCGCCTTCCTCTGTGACTGCAGACAACTAATGAGCAGTTGATATCGGCATATTTGTACACAATACTGCATATTCTAGACTGGAGGTCATTGCACTCGCAAAATTTTTCAGGTCTCCACCCATAACCTAAGATAAATTTGTAATACTAGTCAAGCGCATGGAAACAATAAGATAGACGTAAGGGCAAATATGTGTCCTTACTATTATTTCTTAGATAAATACACATGTGCATTTCTTTAATTTAATACTTGTAGGTAGATTTGTGTTATATATATTTCAGTTTTAATACCTCATTAGTAGTATGATTTGGGAGGTGTGGTCATAAGGGCATCGGGCATCGGAGCCGGAGCCGGGGGAGCAGCCATGTTATTATGTCACCCCACCGCCATCTTGGATATAATTGACCTTTCGCCCCTGACCCATGCGACATTTGACCTTGAAATTCGGATATTTTTTTTATTAAAGAGTATTAAAAATGATAAAAAAAACCAATAAAACATATTAAAAAGATCCTTAGAAATGGCCTGTTTTTCCAGAAATGCTGAAAGGGATGAGCGACCCAGGGTTAGACCCAGGTGACCAGGAGACAGGTACCTGTACCTATGACCTTTGACCTTTGACCTTTAAAATGCAGAAATTTTTAAAAAGAATTACATAAACATAAAAAAAAATTAATGTATAAAAAATTGTTATCAAAAAACTTAATTTAAAAACTCTATAAAATTTTTTTAAAAATTGTTTCAAAAATGAAAAAAAATCGTTTAAAAATATAATTTTTTATGAAATGATATTTAAACATTTCTTAATTAAAAAGTCTTTAACCCCCAAGCCATTTTTCACTTTTTTATTTCGAAATTTCCCTTTTACACTAAAAAAATGTTCCTTAAAAAATTTATAAAATTTTACAAAAAAACTTACATTTCCCAGCACCGCCATTAGTCACCTTCGTTCCATTCCCCGCAGATGACTGACTCCCTCGCACCCACTCCCCTCACCTATATTCATTCCGCCATCTTGATATTTTTGTCCGTAATTTGTTTATACATTACTGGAGACCGTACATATTTGTTTATATTTTAGTGGATGCTGCCATATTAGTTTATTTCGTTTATCATTTGTTTATACATTATTGGAGGCCACCACCTTGGTAGACAACCACCATCTTGGTAGGTATCACCCATCCGGCATATTGGAAACCAATGACCTTGACTCCGTGACCTTGAAAACGAAAACTCGAGAAAAATACATAAAAGTCAACGAGCATAATACTTTAAAGACTTCCACCGCCATATTAGATGTAGACTACCTCGACCTTGACCCACTGACCTTGAATGACATTAAAAACAAAAACTCGAGGAAAAATACTTAACAGACAGCAATAATAATTCATTAAAGACTAGCACCGCCATATTAAATACGGACTACCTCGACCTTTGAACCTATGACCTTGAAAGAACTTGAAAATCAACTCGAGAAAAAATTGTAAAATTCAGCAAGCATAAAAAATGAAGACTACCATGCCTTATTAAATGCATACTACCACTACCTTGACACCATGACCAAGAATGACCTTGAAAATAAAAATTCGAGAATAAATACGCAAAAGTCAGCAACCATAATACATTAAAGACTAACACCACTATATTAAATGTAGACGACCTCAACATTAACCCCATGACCTTGAATGACCTAAAAAACCAAAAACTCGAGAAAAATATATATAATATGGCAGAAGCTAGTCGAGACGAACCACCTTCGGCGCAGCTGCTGTCACGCTAAACCTCTCAGCTTACCTCCCTACTGCTTACAAAATACAAATGTGCAAACCCTATGGCTAGAGACACCCGAATTTCGCGAAAAGATTTCACGATCAGTTGTATTTCATAACGCTTTAGCTTAGATCTACTTTCGTGATTGGATGGTTTCCGCGTTACGCGTCTTTAGGTTTCTGGCCGCGAATCAAAGACGCACAGTATTGAAGTTACCTAATCCTGATTGGCCAATTAAGTAGGAGAAAATATTTTCACAAATACACACCGCCGATAAGCAAAAGAAAACTGTTGGTATTCCGGTAGGATCTAGCATGTGCGGAAATCTATTCTCGAAATTCGGGTGCCCCTACCTATGGCATCATATTGACTTTTAACCAATTATACTGCACAATTGATATATTGTAGAGACATTGACCAGTCAATCACCAACTTGGAGCTGACCAATCACATGCAGGCATTGAGGCATCACACGCACACAGGCAGGTAGGCAGGCTTTAGATGATAGTTCCTTGATCACATTACCATGCAGTTATATCTTCAACAGTTTCTTCCAGACGAGTTTTCTTCTCTTACCTATAAATCATAGTTACACTTAAAGTAGACAACTGACTTCTGTTGCCAGACCGACCCCCTCACAAACTGAACCAAAAACCCATTTACCCATTGACACCATCGACCCCATGACCCATTGACCCATTTACCCATTGACACTATCGACCTCATGACCCATTGACCCATGACCCATTGACCACATGACCCATTGACCACATGACCCATTGACCACATGACCCATTGACCACATGACATATTAACTTTATCGACCCCATTGACCCCATCGAACCAACTGACCCCATCGACCCAACTGACCCCATCGACCAAACTGACCCCATCGACCCAACTGACCCCATCGACCCAACTGACCCCATCGACCCAACTGACCCCATCGACCCAACTGACCCCATCGACCCAACTGACCCCATCGACCCAACTGACCCCATCGACCCAACTGACCCCATCGACCCAACTGACCCCATCGACCCAACTGGTCCATCGACCCCATCGACCCCATTGACTCCATTGACCCCATATACCCCATATACCCCATAGACCCCATAGACCACATTGACCCATTGCCCCCAATCGACCCCATAATGACCCATGACCCGTTGACCCATAATGACACCTGATGACGGTGGCGGTGGTGATGATTGCTAAAAATTGAGATTAGGATTGGGATTGGTGTACATGTGTTGCATCTTTATGGATTGTGATGTTGATGGAAAGATTGCGATTGTGACTGATGACAACACTGACTACAGCAGACTAAACGCATGCCAGCATGCATTTCTTGAACATAGGTGAAAACTCGATCGTAGAATATTAACTAGCAACAACCAGTTAGCGGTGATGCAGGTCGAGGCTCCGTGATCGTCGAGGTCAAAAGATGGCACTTCATATTCGCAATTCATCTTCGTGGTATTTAAGCACGCTGAGAAAACCCAATTACTCGTTCGATCCATAAGAAAACACTCAGGTACTATATAAATATATATAGATTCGATAATAATATAACAGGTTTATAATTATATAAATATGTAAATATAGAATTCTTTTCAATTTGTTTTATACATAATTATTTATAGGTATATGTAAGTAACTATGCACATGTATAGGCATATAAGTATGTAAATATATAACTTATTTTCAATATAATTTATATATATTTATGTACATATAATTATGTAAACATAAAATTATTTTCATTTTAATTTATGTGCAAATATATATGCAAGTACATACAAGTATGGAAATATAGATTTATTTCGATTTAATTTATCATAGTTATGAACCTATAACTAAGTTAATATAAAATTAATTTAAAAATTACATAATTTGTATACATATAGGTAAATATGTATAAATATATAAAATTATTTCCAATTTATTGTATACATAACTATGTACATATAAATATGGAGATATAAAATTTATTTAAATGTCTATATATAGGCATTTACATATAAATATGCCAATATAAAATTGTTTTTAATCACTATATATTAAGCATGTACATATAATTATGGAATTAAGACATTAATTTAAATGTATATGTACGTATGTACATATAAATACGGAAATATAAAATATTTTTAATGTCTATATATAAGTATCTATGTATATATGCCTATGAGCATATGTAAATAACATATTGTTATGATAGTACCTGCATGTTTTCTAGGACGAACCACAAACCACCACCGCCAACACCACCACCACCGCCAACACCACCACCACCTTCTCCTCCTCCTCCTCCTCCTCCTCCTCATCCTCCTCCTCCACTGATCTTAGAGACTAACTCATGGACGTGATGTCTCAGTGCTTGTACGTGATTGGCCAGCTGCAATTACGTGAGGTGTAGCAGGTGTTAGGACTACACTATACATAATTATGTATTTATATAAGATATGAATCTAAATATTTATGTATGATATAATAATTGTTATATAAATATGTAAATATATGTTTATATATGTGTTTGTAAATAACTATGTATATATACATATAGGCATATCAATATTAAATTATTTTCAATTTAATTTATATACATATTTATGTACAAATAATTACGTAAGTATAAAATTTAATTTTATATCCACATATAAGTACATACATAAAATATGGATGTATAAAATTATTTTATATATCTATACTTAGGTATGTACATATAAATATGAAATTTTAATTTTAATTAAAATGCCTGGTGTGATAGTACTTGCGTGTTTTCTTCCGGGGCGAACCATTATTTGAGTTTTCTCAGAATGCTCCAATATCACGAAGAAGAATTGCGAATGTGAAGTGACGTCCTTTGACCTCGACGATCACGGAGCTTCGACCTGCATCACCGCTAACTGGGTGTTGCTAGTTAATATTATGCGATCAGGTCTCCAACTATGATCAAAAAATGCATGCTGGCATGAGAGAACGGTTTGTACAAAGAGTCTTTTTCGTGCGTTTAGTCTGCTGGAATCAGTATTGCCATAAGTCGCAATCGTAATCTTCCATCAACCTCGCAACCCATAAATATGCAACACACGCACACCAATTCCAATCCTAACCTCAATCTTTAGCAATCATCACCAACGCCACCGCCACAAATATGTGTCATGGGTCAATGGGTCATGGGTCATTATGGGGACGATGGGGTCAATGGGGTCGATGGGGTCGATGGGCTCAATGGGGTCGATGGGGTCGTTGGGGTCGATGAGGTCAATGGGTAATGGTGTCGACGGTGTCAATGAGTAATTGGGTTAACGGGTCAGTTTGTGAGGAGGTCGGTCCGACAACAGGAGTCAGTTGTCTACTTTAAGTGTAACCATGATTTATAGGTGAGAGAATAAAACTCGTCTGGAAGAAACTGTGTGTGTGTATATATATATATATATATATATATATATATATAATATATATATATATATATATATATATATATAAAACTGCATGGTAATGTGATCAAGGAACTAGCATCTGAAGCCTGCTTACCTGCCTGTGTGTGTGTGTGTGTGATGTCTCAATGCCTGCATGTGATTGGTCAGCTGCAATCATGAAGTAACTTGGTGATTGGCTGGTCGGTATCTGTACAGTGTATAAATGGTGCAGTACAATTGGTTCAAAGTCAATATGATGCCATAGGACTTCCACACTTGTATATTGTAAGCAGTAAGGAGGTAAGCTGATAGGTTTAGTGTGACAGCAGCTGCACCGAAAGTGGATCGCCTCGACTAGCTTCTGCCTCTTCATAGATTTTTTCTCGGGTTTTTTGTTTTTTAGGTCATTCAGCGTCATGGAGTTAAGGTCATGGTAGTGTGTGTCTAATAAGATGGCGGTAGACTGTAATGTATTATGGTTGTTGACTTTTATGCATTTTTCTAAGTTTTTTATTTACATGGCCATTCAAAGTCACGGTGTCAAGGTCGTGGTAGTCTGCATTTAATATTGTGGTGGTTGTTTTTAATGTATTATGCTTGCTGACTTTTATGTATTTTCTCTCTAGTTTTAATTTTCAAGGTCATTCAAGGTCATTGTGTCAATGTCGTGGAAGTCTGCATTTAATATGGCGATGGTAGTGTGTAATATATCATGCTTGCTGACTTTTATGTATTTTTTCTCTAGTTTTGGTTTACGAGGTTGTTCGAGGTCATGGGGTCAAGGTTGAGGTAGCCTGCATTTAATATGATGCTGGTAGTCTTTAATGTATTATGCTTGTTGACTTTTATGTATTTTTCTCGTGTTTTTGTTATCAAGGTCATGGGGTCAAGGTCATTGGTTTCCAATATGGCGAATGGGTGATGTCTACCAAGATGGTGGTTGCCTACCAAGATGGTGACCTCCAATAATGTATAAACAATTGACAAACGAAAAGAAACACATATGGCAACCTACAGTTACATATAAACGAATATGTGCGGTCTCCAGTAATGTGTAAACAAATGACAGACGAAAAAGTCAAGATGGCGGAATGAGTATAGGTGAGGGGATTCGTTTTCGGGGGATGTAACGAACGTGAATAATGGCGGCGCTGGGAAATGTAAATTTTTGTAATTAATTATTTGTACATTTTTTAAAAGAAATTTTTCAGGGAAAAAGGGAAATTTCTAGGTAAAAAAGGGAAAAATGGCCGACGGGGTTGGAAACTTTTTTATTAAGAAATGTTTTAAATAAAATTTTATGAACATATATTTTTTAAACTTTTTTTTTTTTTTTTTTAGTTTTTAAAACGATTTTCAAATTTTAAATTTTTGCATTTTCAATGTCAAAGGTTAAAAGTCAATGTCAAAGGTCATTGGTACAGATCCCTGTCTCCTGGTCAAGTGGGTCTGACCCTGGGTCGCTTATCCCTGTCAGTATTTCTGGAAAAAATGGTTCATTTCGGAGGATCGTTTTTATAATTTTTAATTAATTTCTTTTATATTTTTTAACAATTTCAATAATAAATTTTTCTGAATTTTTTAGAAATAATTTTAGAGGATTTCTTCGAATTTTTTAAAGGTTATTTTAGTGGTTTGTGCGATCAAAAGTCCTCGTAGCAATGTCAAGAACAAGGTCAAAGATCACATGGGTCGGGGGTGAAAGGTCAATGATATTAAAGATGGCGGTGGGATGACGTAACAACATGGCGGCTCCTCCGGCTCCGATGCCCGATGCCCTTATGGCGAAACCTACCAAATCATATTACTCTTATTATTTAAAAATGAATTCAAACTATATTTTTTAATATTCACATTATTCAAATAGTTTTTACTGTAGTATGAAAAATAATGATTTTAATTTTTAAAACAAAAATTAAACCATTTAGTCTTGTAACCACGCACGCATACGCCGACAGGAGTGCGAGAAAGACATACCTGTCATAAAAGGCGAAGAGTATAGGCGACATATGTAGGGCACCGTGCTGGAAAAGGGGCCAATGTCATTTTCAAAACAATCAGACATCTAGGAATCGATGAGTTTATAAATTATTAGAAATATTTTATTTTAATGTTTTTTATCTATCGTTTGTAAAATGCCCAAATATTAAAACATGCATTAACATTTGTTGTGAACATATTTTAATGCAAATTCTGTTTAAAAAATTTAAATTATGTAAATTTTACATTTCCCAATGACAGCTGGTAGCATTTTAAAAAATAAAAATTCTCATGGATGTACAGTGATTCGAACCCTTGATCTCTCCAACAGGAGGCGGACATGATAACCACTGGTCTACTTCTATCAGTCGAAATTTATTGTATTTACTTATTTTAAAAAATCTAAAGGCAAATGTAGTATTAAAAACCTTTCAATACGTTCAGTCTAGGTCTGAATCATGTGTGCCTATGGACACATGGACTGTTTTTATATATTCTTTTTAAATAATTGTGTAGCCGACCACGTCTATTCGTAAGTGAGCTAGTAAGAATGCGAATATTTACATGGATATGCGAATATAATTTGCGAACTCTTAGGAGGCAGACTCGTGAAATTCAGTTTGCAAGTATCATCTTTAGCTCTAGAAATGTATGTTTAAGGCCTTTATAACCATCGTGATTAGCCTATGTATTTGCCTCATAGCGATATTTTTAATGAAGAAATTTTATAACCGACTGGTTACAATATCGGGTTAATAAAAGAAATAATAAATTTTTATGCTTAAAATTTATTACAATATATGACTACAGGAACACTCAAACGATGAACCCAACTACTTATATACTTGCTGAACTACTTATATACTTGCTGATGTTGACGCTGTCCCCTGAATTCATTTCTGGTAATCATATTACTTTTTACAGGGGTAAGGTATGTCAAATAAAAAACCTGTATTTATTAAATTATTTGAAAATTTATTTAATGAATTTTTTAAAGTTGTTCTTAAATTGTACTTACAGTATTGCGAAATAATGCAAAAGTATATTATTAACTTACTACATTTCTGGTCTCCTATTTTCAAAACTAACTACTACGCAAAGTAAGAATCTGTAAATTATTCACTGCCTCGACTGTTTTATAGGCATAATTATCCTAAACGGATTTTTTTGTATGTATGTATATGTGACAAAACTAAGCACCATCATATTCCCTATATCAAGGAAGTAGACAGAATACAACACCAGCAAGAAATTAAAGTCTATTTTATGGAAATTATATATATATATATATATATATATATATATATATATATATATAATATATACACACACACACTTCAGACACTACAAACATAAAAAGAGAATCATTAATTTTTCCACACCATTCACGTAGTGTCTGTCTTTACAGCAGAATACACAATTTTGACACAATATATATAATCTGCTTAAACGTAGCCCAATACAGCCTATGCTAACAAGGGTCCAACAAATACTCTTATCCTTATAATCATCTTCTTCCCGACAAAGTTTCAGACTGCCACTGACAAACTAATCTTTCTAACTGGAAACCGGCTACTTATACACTCGTACATGGGTATCATATCAGCCACTGTAAATAATGCATGCCATCTGCTCTACCAACCAACGCCAGACGAAATATACTAATCGTTCATCCATCTTACTAACGGCTGTTCACAATAAAGTGAGCACTTTTGAAATCAACCTTAGAAAGAAGTCACTCCTCTTACTGCAAATATATTAACGGCACAATGAGTGGCATGTGCCCAGTACAGTTGGTACTGATGGATGGGAAAGTGGTTCCATGTATTAAATTTAAATAAAACGTGTTAAGTAACCATTTGTGATAACTTAAATTATTTCTCTCGGTTTCTGCTTTTTTAATACACCGAAGCGTAAAAATTAGCAAATTTGTACAATATATACTTTTCTAATAATTTTATAATTTCACTTGACCGATGCATGAATAAAGTGATTGGTCCATAGCAATGTTAATTTTACATAAGGCGGAAGAACACACAATGCTTATAAAAGTAGATCTTAAGCAGGCCTTTCAAAAGTGCTCATTTTACCACGAACAGTCTATATACCTCAAGCATCCCTCAACCATTCAGTCCACACCGACCTTACCAAAAATTTACTTACTGCTCATACTTTCTCATCTAGTGGTCGAACCAGCCAAATATATATTGGTCACTATACCACCATACCAAACAACCACCCATTACTACCCAAGTCATACCAAATCACCCAGCACCACATCTCCTATAACAAAAGAAAAATTCAGTCATACTAATCACCCACACTACCCAATACACCAAGTAAAATATTGATCATAACTGAAATTTACAAAGCAACTATACAGCTGGGTCTAGCCCATGTTCTAACACCCCTTCTACTTATCCTACCAACCAACACCACTTATTCCTACCAACTATGCCACCCACTATATCTCTAGCATACCTTAACCATTCGTCCACACAGACCATACAAACTGAACATACAGCCCATACCAGTGACACAATCAACTTCTTCTCATACCATTCACCATGCCGAATGACACAATTCATAATACACTGTACACCTGTACCAAACACACTAATTCAACCATACCTTAGGATTACAGGATTCACCGACACACACATACTGTCCACACCATTCGACATGCACCAGCATTCGATAGACAGATATTTAGGAAAAAGTATCACCCAACATATCTACCATAGAATCCATTTTATCCCAAGTGTACCAAGAAAATTTATAGTCCAGATCAACCAGCAATACAAACATTCATACCATCGGTCAAAATAACATAACTTAAGCTATTAAAGCCCCCAAAAAACTAACTTACCTTAACCTACCAAAGGCCAGAAAAAACCCTAATATAATCTAACCTACCATAGTCCAGATACAAATTATACTTATCCTAAGCAGACATATGTCCTACATGTCTAGCATTATTTCAGCCACTTAATAATATTTGGCATGTCCAGACATCAGAATCGCACCTCAAACAGACAGCGGCCATTCAGTACTTTGAATAACATTCACCTTACACTTACAAATGAACAGTCGGATCAAGCAGAATGAGATTTAAAATCCAATATAGCCAAATAGAAAGTCAAATACCATTATGTGTACTCAAGCAACCATACATTCAAGGCCAGCCAACATCACAATAATCCTTACCATATGTCAATATAACGTAATTGGATGATACCAGCCACTATGTAATGGTGTAATCAAACTGCCATGTTGGACCCTGGTGACCTTGGAATTTGACCTTGACCTATTGACCTTTGTCCTTGAACCCCAAAAATACAAAAAAAACTTTTATAGAATTTAAAAAAATCCAAAAAATATTAACAAATTAAAAAAATAATTAAAAACATGTTTTCAAACAGACCTCCACAATCAGCACCACCACCACCACCACCACCGCTATCAGCTTAACCACCACCACAATCACTATCACCACAATCAGCACCACCTTCACCTCATTCAGCACCACACACACCACATTCAGCACCACATGCACCACTGTCAACACCACACACCATAATCAGCACCACATGCAACCAAATCAGCATCACATGCATCGCAATCAATGCCACACACCACATTTAGCACAACATGCACCACAATCACTCCACATGGCCCACAATCACTCCAGATGGTCCACAATCACTCCACATGCTCCACAATCCCTCCACATTCCACTCCATAATCGCTCCACATGCTCCACCTGCTTCACATGCTCCACCTGCTCCACAATCGCTGTACTAATTGTCTCCTGAATTACTCCTAAATGACTCTTAAAGACCCATAATGACTCCTAAATGACTCCTAAAGACACATAACGACTCCTAAATGACTCATAATGACACCCAATGATTCATAAATTAATTCTAAATGTGTCATATGACTCTTAATGACTCCTAAATGACTCGAAATTATTTCTAATGACTGCTAAATGGCTCCTACTAACTTCTAAATTACTCCTGAATGTCTCATAATGACTCCTAAATTACACTTAATGACTCATTATGTCTCCTAAATGACACATAATTAATCTAAGGATATGTGGAAAACAATTATATATATATATATGTTTTTCAATTTGTTAATATTTTTTGGATTTTTTGTATTTCATATAGTTCTTAGAATTTGTTGGGGGTTCAAGGTCAAAAGTCACTGGATCAAGGTCAAAGGTCAAGGTCACCTAGACCCAACATTATGGTTGGGTGACACTATATCATGGTGGCTGGTGTCAGTCGATTATGTTACGTTAATAGATGGTAAGGAATATTTTGATATGGGTTGTCTTAAATGTAGTATTGCTAGGGTAGACTTATTGGTGTCTGAGTTTATATTTTGCTATATTGGATTTTAAATATCATTCTGCCTGATACGACTGTTCATTTGTAAGTGTAAGGTGAATGTTACTTGAAGTGTTGATTGGCCGCAGTCTATTTGAAGTGTGTTTCTGATGTCTGGACCCGCTAAATAATGCTAGACATATAGGACATATGTGTGCTTAGGATAAGTATAATTATTTATCAGGACTATGGTAGGTTATGTTAGGTTATTTATAATTTTTTCTGGCCTTTGGTAGGTTAAGGTAGGTAAGGTTTTTTCAGTCTTTAGTAGGTTAAGTTATGTTAGTTTGACATATGGTAAGCATGTTTGTGTTGCAGGTTGGTCTGAACTATCAATTTTATTGGTACACTTGGATTAACATAAATGTTATGGGTGGTATGTTGGGTGATATTTTTCCAGTATATCTGTCCTATAATGCTAAGGCATGCTAGAGTAAAAGTGTTTGGTATGGGTGGTCAGTGTATTTGGACTAGTGTCAGTCGGCATGATGTATGGTATGAGATAAGGTTGATTGTGTCACTGGTATAGGCTGTATGTTTCCTTTATATGGTCTGTGTGGACAAATGGTTGAGTTATGCAAGAGTTATAGTGGGTGGTGTGGTTTGTAAGTATAAGTGTGGTTGGTTGATAGGACAATTAGAATGGGTGTTAGATTATAGGCTGGCCTCAGCTGGTTAGTTGCTTGGTACATTTGAAATATTATTAATCTTGTGCTTGTTGTATTGAGTGGTGGAGTTTATCAGTATGACTGAACTTTCATTGGTTACAGGAAATGGGGTGTTGGCTGGTCTGGTATGTCTTGGGTTATAATGGATTGTTGATTGGTATAGTGGTATACTGACTATACTTGGCTGGTGTCGACCAGTAGAGTAGAAAGTTTGAGCAGTAAGTAAATTTTTGGCAAGGTCAGTGTGGACTGACTGGTTGGGGTATGCTTGAGTTATAGTAACAGGTATGAACAATGAATATATTTCGTCTGCTGTTGTTTGGTAGAGCATATGGCATGCATGAGTTACAGTGGCTGGTATGGTACCTGTGTTCGGGTATACTGTATAAGGAGCCAGGTTCAAGTCACGAAGCTTAATTTGACAGTGGCAGTCATGATAATTTGTCGTGAAGAAGAATATGTATGGCCAAGTGTTCTGGTTGGACAATTGCTAGAGTAGACTGTTTTGAGCTGCGTATGAGCAGATTTAATTAATCATGAGAAATGTAAGTATGCTGCTGTAAATACACTACGTGATGGTAAGGAAAATGTAATGATTCTGTTTTATGTTTGTAATCTGAAGTATATATATATAATTTCAATGAAAAGTCTTTAATTTCTCACTGGTGATGTATCCTGCTTAATTCCCTGATACAGGGCATATGATGGTGCTTGGTTTATTCACATATACATACATTTAATAAAATCCGAGAAGGATAGTTATCTCTAAAAAACAGTCTCAGCAGGGAATCATTTACAGATTCTGACATTGTGTAGTATTTAGTATTGAAGGTAGGAGACCGGAAATATAGTATTCAATCATAGTATTTTTGCATTCTTCCACAATATTCTAAGTACAATATAAATACGACCTAAAAAATGAATTTAATTCATTTTTGCATCGAATAATAAATACAGATTTATTATTTGGCATACCCTACGCCCATAAAAAGTAATATGGTTACCTGAAACAAATACAGGCGGCAGCATCATAAATAGCAGGCCTATAAGTAGTTTGGTTCATTGTATGAGTGTCGTGATAGTAATATATTTTAATAAATTTTAAACATAAAAATGTGTAATTTTTCTCGTATTAAACCAGTCGGTTATAAAATGATTTTATTAAAAATATCCCTATGAAGCAAATATATAGGCTAATCACTATGGTTATAAAGGGATGAAAACATACATTTCTGGAGTTATAAATGATATTTGCAAACTGAATTTCACGAGCCTGCCTCCTAAGCGATCACAAATTTTATTCGCATATGCATGTGCATATTCGCATGCTTACAAGCCGACTTGCGAATAAATGTGGTCGGCTACATAATTATTCAAAACGAATATATGAAAACAATCAATGGAGACCCAGACTGAAAGTAATAAAATGTTTTAAATGCAACATTCGCCAATAAAATGTTTTAAAAATTATAAATACAATGCATTTAAACTAAAAAGAAAATCCAATAGATGTACTCATGAGCCATATGTACAATGATAGAAAAAATATATAACAAATTTTTATTTCGCACTTTCCCATGACAGTTGGTCACATTTGCAAAAATAAAAAAATTCTCACGGATATACAGAGTCTCGAATCCATGACCTGTCAAATAGGAGTCGGACATAACAAACGTTTAATGCATTCATAATTTTGTACAAGGGAATACAAGCCTCTTCGTTTGGTGGCTATTCTACCAGCGTAAATAAAGCCTTACTATTGTTGGATAATTTCCTAAATTTTTAAACCAATTTTGCATTAAAAATACATTTTCGAGATATTATACTGTATTTTTTAAAGGTTTGTGTATTTTTGAAATAATTGAATAAATTGAATTTAAATAAAATTATTCTAAATATTTATAAATGCATTGGTTCCCAGATGTTTGATTTTTTCAACAAGACCATTGCCCCCCCCCCCTTTTTTCACCGTAATGCCCTACCGATGTCGCCTGCACTCTTCGCCTGTTATGATAGGTGTGTCTGTCTCGCGTACCTGTCGGCGGGTGCATGCTTGATTACACGGCTAGATGGTTTAAGTTTAGTTTTTGAAATTAAATTTTTTTTTTTTAGCTCAATGTTAAAAACAAATAGAAAAAGTGCATATTAAAAACATATCGATTGAATTGATTTAAAAAAATAAAATATTAAAATAAAAATATTTTTTACAAGGTCGTACCTGGAATGCACTATCGCATTAATTGTTAGGTGTGTGATTGCAGGGTGATGGCGGGGGGAATTGGGGGAGGGGGGGTTTTGGCTTGCCATACATTAAATTTCGTGAACAATTATTTATATCAGAAGAATTCCAAAGTACTTAAATACCTTCTCGTAAATGAAAAATTACTTATTTAAATTCGTAAATGAATATACACACTGGCGATTCGTACATTCTAATAAGTTACGTGCGATTGGGGTTTCTCTGCAAAATAAGGTTTCTTTCTAGGAAAATAAAAAAAATCAAAGGTATCGAAACACATTTATTTGAGTTTTTACAATTTTTTAATACTTTTTTAAAATAAATTTTTCGATTTTTTTTTTGAAGTGGAGATATTTTTTAATGGAAGGGGAAATTTATTGTAAAATAATAGATTTCTGAAGTGGTTTTTGGTGTAAAACAAGCGATTTTGAGGGGGAAACGGGAAAACTTCAAAGTTGCGAAGAAGGCGAGAAGAGAGAAAGCGTGGGAACAACACGGAATGATATACTACAAGTTTCAAGCAATCCCTACAAACCTTAAGAATAGCTCGTTTCTGCAACAAAAAAAACAGGGGGGGGGGGGATGCTCACTACTCACTACTGCATATTCTGGCATATGCTTTTTTGAGGGCAAAATAGGAAATTTTTCGAAAAAAGAAAATGAAAATTTTAAGGGAGCAAGGGAAATGTCGAGTGTTTTGAAGGGGAAAATTGCCGATTTTATGGGGAGAAACGGGACATTTTTAGGGTAAATAGAAAATTCCAATATGGTGGCCCACCAACCGGAATGGCATATCATGATGTCGGCCGGCAGGTGCCTCGACGTATCTCCCGAATGACTTTGTCCTGGAATCCAAGATGGCGGACCACACCACTCGCCTCATCCCAATCCTGTTTGCGCTGAAGTCTACCCAATACTACTACTGAAGTATGAAGCTAATTGATTGTGGTAAAGAAACTGGTATTGTGTTGGCTTAGTTATAATACAAATCCGTACAGTATTATCTGAAACACGCGAAACCATAAATCAGTGACGGCCTGGAATATTTAAGTGTTGTCACGATACGATCTCGAAGGGAAAATAATCGTCAAACGAAATACTACACAAACACCAGAAAAATATAGCTGCTATCATTTATTTTATTTCATTTGAGAGAAATGAACATCCGCGTGCCGCATCTGTTACCTACGCAAGCAAGATATTTTGGAAAACATTTCTAGTTAAATTCTAATTCAAAGGTTTCTATGAATATTAATGAGGCTGCCAGATTACAATTACGCCCGCAGGCCATTTGACAATCGGAAATTTCCTAGGGGTGTGTTTGTTTGGGTATTTGTGAAATGGGGTAGAGGAGGGGAAGGAGAATAGGCACATGGCGAGTCAATTGGAAATGAAGCGCAAACGCGAGGACACTACGCATTTCAATATTAAACAATTTTCTTACCACGATCTTTATTAACAAGTGTATTACATATACTGGGTTTCTAAATATTTACATTCGTACTTTTTTAAATCATGAACTTAGTTTTTTAATTTGGCATATTTTTAAGTATTACTGATAGAAAATCATTTTAACCCTTTCAAGCCCATGTTAATTTACGATTTCAGGCGTTCCAAGCAAAAAAATAATAATATGAGTCTCACTTAACTTAAGTGGACACAAAACTTGTTTCGTTGTTACGGCCAGTGAGCTGTAGGCTCTATGTTTGGCTACAGTTATGAGAAACAATTATTATGACATTGACCAGTAAGATGGTTTACGAATCGTTTATTTACCAGGGGACAGCCCGCGAAATCCGCGGGCTAAGCCACCATCAGTGAGGCAGGTAATTGTACGAAATTGTACTTATAGTACAGTGTTGTTTGGGAACTCAGGAACGTGCTAACTTGCGCCTATCAGCGCTCGCTCGTGCATCAAGACCTGCAGTTGCAATGGGAATACTCTTGAAATTATGGTATATTTCATACCATATGTATATTAAACCATGGTATATTAAACCGACATGAACCTACGATAGCTTATTGGAAAGTTTGGAAGGTGCATATGCTATTATGGTATGAATTTCTAAATTACCGTACAAAATAACGATACACCGTATCATAATTATGGTAGATGAGAAATGGGTCCGAGTGATTTTGTACCATATTTATGGGGCACATTTTGGTACCCACTTATGGTAGGGGAAGTTACCCAAAGGGCCTGACCTATTTTAGCGGATAGAGGGCTTGAAAAGAAAGGAAAATACAGAATTCCAACAAAATAGCCATATAGCACCGACAGAAGGCAAAAATTGTGGGGGGATGGGGAAATTTTGAGGGGGTGTGAGGGTTCGAAGGGCCTAACTTCCCATTGAGGAGGGTGGGGTATAGAAACGCAACCCTCCTACAAATCGCACGAAAATCGGTCGAAAAATGCACCTCCCAGGCCGAAAAGAAGGTATAAAATGTGGGTCGCTAAAAACCCTCCACCCCGGTAGGAAAAGTTATCCAAAGGGCCCAACCTGTTTGACGGGGGATATAGGGTTAAAAAAGAAAGAAAAATACCAAATTTCAACAAAATTTTATTTAAAAAAATAACCATATAGCACTTTCCGGAGTTGCAGGGTAGGGGGAGAAATTTTTAAGGGGAAGGGGGTAGGTCCGAAGGGCCTAACTTTCCACTGTGGGAGGGCGGGGTATAGAAAGACAACACTCCCTCAAATCCCCCACAAAAATCCGCCGGAAAAAAGCGCCTTCTATGCCAGAAAAAAAGGCAAAACACGACCCCCCACCCCGGTAAATTCATTTTATCCCAGGTGGACGGTTTGGGAAGGGGGGGGGGGGGGAGTGTTCGACATAGGAAGGTCCAAAGATGTACAGCAGAAATTTTGTTCCAGCTCTCCACACGAATATTATGGTACATCCCAACTTGTATGGTGTACACGAACCTGAAGCATGGGGCAAAAAAAACCCTTACCCCCAATGATGGGGGGGGGGAGGGGGGAGTGGCTTGGCAACCATATCTCACTCCCTTCCCCAAGGGGCACTAACGATCCCCCCTAGGCCCGTTCTCCCCCTCCTCATATTTTGGGCGTAGTGTGTTTCACGCTGAACACTTTTGTTCTTGATTATAGTATAGAGACCCACGGGTAAGGAAATTGGTCACTGAGCTCCGCACTGTGCATTACAAACCAAAAATTACCTACACGTGCGTAATGTACACAATTGTGTGCACTGGTTGTCTGCATGAGTTAAAAACGGCCACCCCCAAATTAACGTATATCAGCAAAATAATTTAACCGTTGATGTGTCATTCTGTTCCTATGAGTATGCATAAGTTGATTTACTACAAACAATTTCCTGCATTATATACAACAAAGCCATGCGATGCAGACTACTCTGACTTTCTAGTGCGTCATAGGTTTGTCTTTCGCATGCGTAACGAAATCGAACTACATGCCGCAAAATTTCATGCTCCACCTTCAATTGATTACTCTTGAGGGATGTCCGCTGAGACAGCAAGCGCGTCACAAAGATACCATCGTCAGATGTGTCGCGAGAGAATTCACTTTCAATAAGTACTTTATCTTGGGCCGTCAGCAACCTAGTACTTTTTTTTTTGTATACTGTAGTTCTGATGATGCAACTAAGCATTTTTATCGAAGTTAAAAACATCCATGTAGACTACTGAGATCAGAAACACTGCTAAGTTATTTGAGAAACAAGCAATGCTAAACAACACAATTACACACGCTTCCGTCTAAACACGTCTTTCCTGCCACCCACTCCTTTGCCATAACGTATTTAGTGGCTACGAAATGTTCGAAATGACGGGTCAAGATATATATCAATAGGAATGCACTACTCTGGAAAAAACATTTGCACACAAAGTTCGTCGAATTCGCTACCTTCTTGGAATTTCTATATTGGCTTACAAAAAATCTGCGGACTTCAATTAACGTTTCTAGTTCCGATTTATGTCGCACGGTATCCTAATATAAGTGATTTAGGGAAGTGCAGCATAAAGTAACGCGGCCCGTAAAGTCAATAAGAACTTCCTCACAACGTGAGTCATGGGCATTCCAAGAATGAAGCTATTGTGTTGGACGGAATTCTCACTTGAGAATTGAGTCCAAATATCTCATCAGTCTTAAGAGCTGCGAAAGAATTCAGTGATATGGAACCTCGTTTCCAATAAATAAAGTCCGATGCCACGAAACCGGTGTGGCGGAAATAATCTGCCCTCTACGTCTCTCCCGGATATAAGCCTTCTCCCCTCGCCATGTCTGGGATCTAGCATTCTCGAGCTAGGGCTGAGCGGTATGGCGATATATCTATTACGAAACGATACTTCTGAAATAAAGCGATATCAAAGAGTACACGAGCGTACAGAGGTGAAACATCCGCTTGTATCGCGAACTCCAGCCGCACACGCCACCAAAATGGCGTCACTGACCAGAGATGCATCGGAACGCAGCTTACTGGTCATTACCTGGAATCCTATTTGCCAGGAGGCAGCCCAGACAATAACGAGACTTTAGCAGTACGCTGTAGCCAATCAGACACAAGGTACGTTCCCAGATCCTCGCGCAGCAAATCAGAGAATGGGTACGCCCACATCAAAGGAACCGCCACATATATTTCTTCTCTGTGTACTTATCTACTTTGTGGTGATATGGTATAGCTGTGTAGAGCAATACACCGCATATCGCGATATTAGATATATGAGTAGAGACCTGAAAAATTCGCGGATTTATTTTGAGACAAGCTAGAATTCAAAATACGTGTATTTATATAATTTTAGCCATTGGTCCACGCTGTTTTTGACATCTCCTGAAGAACGTTGACCCAATCGTCGCCTTTCACTCTGCCAACAGACAACCGTGTGCAGTCGTTATCGGCATATTTGTACATAAGACAGTAGAGTATAGCCTGCAGGTCATTGAACTCGCGAATATTTCAGGTCTCTAGAAATTAGGTATATGTGATGTTGGGCGATATGCAATATTTGCGGTATCAGTATGACTAATATTTTCCATATTTTTGGGACATATCACCGTCGATTTTCAGTATTCTTCAGCATAGGTATATCGCACTAATACATGTTTCAAAACAATACTGAAAGGTAGATATCGCACAGCCATATCCTGTGCTCGTTGCTACCATCTCCTTGTTCGTACCCTCGCGCCAACCCATTGCACTAGTGAAACTGAGGATCTGCGCAGTCAGGGTTAGCAAAAAAAAAAAAAAAAGCAACACTCGAGAATTCCCATCAACCGCTGGCTGATGATCATGTACAGTGAAGTAAAAACTCGCGCGCACTCCAGTTTCAAATATAAAATAAGTAAATGCGTGAATGCACAGTTCCTTTTACTACCAGTTATCAATTACATAACAGATTTAAAAAATGTTTCCAGAACACAACTTTTCTGAATGGCACACACAGAACATATAAATTAAAACATTGGTTTTTGTCTGTGGCCGTGACACGGTCATTGATTTTACGTAAATATGTCTTGTGTTAGCGTGGGATATTTCCTTTGGGATACGGGACTGAAATGAAAGTAACGAAAAGGATTCTTGTCTTTTATGCCTTTAAGTAGAGACCTAAAAAATTCATGAGTTCAATGACCGGTAGCCAAGACTCTACAGTCTTATGTACACACATGCCGATATGAACCGCACATTGGTTGTCAACTGTCACATATGGAAGGCGACAATTGGATACAGTTCTCCAGGAGGTGTCAAACACCTTGTGGACCAATGACTAAAGTTTAATAAATGCACGTGTTTTGAATTCCAGCTTGTCCCGTAATCAATCCGCGAATTCTTCAGGTCTCTACATTTAAGTCGACAGATCTAGGTGACATCATTCCGTTGGCTGAAAAAATGGACGCGTTAGTACATCGGAGCCGTGAGATAAACAGCCCGGAAATTTTCACACACGCCCAAAATTCCCGCCAGTCGCCGCAGGCCCCCGCCCGTATCTCGCACACGCGCGTCGCCAACGCGAGGATGCTTACATCGCCGTCGTATAGGCCTACCTAGGGACACAGGGATTCCGCGAAAAGATTTCCGCACATGCTATATTTCAATACCCTACTGGCATACCAGCCTGTTTTCTTTTGCTTATTGGTGGCCTGTCTCTCTGAGAAGATATTTTCTTACTTAACTGGCCAGTCAGAAATATGTAACTCCGATACTGCACATCTGTGATTCGCGGGCAGACACCTAAGACGGGTATCACCTATATCATCCAATCAGAAACGTAGATCTGAACTCTAGTGTTACGAAATACATCCGGTCGCGAATTTTTTTTTTTTTTCGCGAAAATCGGGTGTCGCTACGTATACCTAATCGAACGACACTGTATTAATTTTGACCGTGTCATTAGTCACAAAGTTACCGCGTTTAAAATGGTAACACTGCAAACGTTACATTGCCATTTCAATCTTGGTACCCTGTACATATTCACATTAAAAAAAAAAAAAAAAGAATCTTTACACAACTACGCTGTATGTTTACAACTCAAGTAGGATTTATAACGACTGATTTATCATCGATTGTCTCGTCACGAATCATCCATAGGCCTGTATCGCAGAACTCGATTTCATTATGGTATTGAATATTTATTAGTTTAACGGTTCTTTAGTGCTGCAAATATATTTAGAGTAAATAATTTTATTTTGTGATTTTAAATGTTTATGTTTATAATGGAAGACATTTTAAGAAATGTTACAAATGCACGTGAACGTCGTTCAACGCACAAAAATAGTCGTAAGCATGGCACCACTGTGCGTGGTGCGCTGTTGCCAAGTCTTCGCTGTCGACAGCATATAAGTGAATAACGGTTTCGGAGTTGAGGCCGTTGATGGGGCGCTGGGATAGGGCTCCCACGGGCGGAAACATCGATTTCCTGCGCTCACAAAGGATGTTGAAAGAGCGGCATCTTACCCCGACAGCGAGTTTAGAAACCCCGTCTGTAAACACACGTCGCCATTCGCCACCCTTCCGGATACGCACGACCCAAGCATGATTCCCCTCCCCCCCCCCCCCCAACACTTTGTACAACGGTGTAAAAACTTGGGAGGGTGACATTTAGTGAGGATCGCGAGAATGAGAATAAATGTCTGCCAAATTTAGTTTTTGTTCATCAAGCTGCGTTAATACGAGTGCATTTTATGGTCCATTCAATTGTATAAAGCCCTGCTAATGTTCTACTTCCAGGATATTCCTCCGCCTTGTGCAATCAAACCTTAGCCAAGTCTATAAAATTCCACGGGACTACGCACCATATTGGTGAGCATTCAGAGTAATAATATTTTGCCTAAGAACTATTTCTTACTAGTCAAAACCAACACACCTATTCTCTCACTATTTTTATTAATGTTGGATATGAATGAAATACTATTTCTAAAATATACATACAATTTTAATTTAACCAAAAAAATTATATATAATTACAAAAGTATAAAACGCTTGTGAAACATGGGATATTTAGGAAACGACCAAACACGTCATATATGGGGTGGTTTTTCAAATTTTTGATTCACAAAATGTGAAAAAATCGCGAATAGACTATAACTAGAGACCTGAAAAATTCGCGAGTTTAACGACCAGCAGGTTAGACTCTGCAGTCTTATGTACAAATGTGCCGACATCAACTGCACTTTAGTTGTCTGCGGTCACCGTGGAAGGCGACAATTGGACACCGTTCTTCAGGAGGGGTCAAACACTGCGTGGATTAATGGCTACAGTTATATAAACACACTTGTTTTGAATTCTAGCTTGTTCTAAATTGAATCCGCAAATATAACAAATGATTAATTTTTGGTTATAATCCTTTTTTCTGCCCCTTATATACGTCTTCGCTTGTGCGTAATCGATTTATACATTTTATGCCGTATGTTTTATTTTATTTTGATCGTACCAATATGAAATTTGTAACAGGAACTAACAATTTTTAAAAGACGCCTAAAGAAGTGCCCTTTCCTAAACTTGAGACATATTTTCGCCACTGCAATTGCCAAACACTTTTCGCACGTATTTTGCCCATTGGTGGATGGAAAACTGTTACGAAGTATGCTGATGCTTGCTCACAACCAACGGAATAGGTAAAGGTGGACTTACAACCATCCGTCCCATCCGTCAGTCGCCCGTCCGTCTGGCGGTCACGTGATATGCAACCACTCGTAGGGCAACTTTTTTTTTTCGATCCGTCAATCCGTCAAATATTTCTCAAACTTTAATTTTCTACGAGCGAATGGGCCACCGCCTTCAGACGACATTCCGTAGACGCGAATACGCATTTTGAAATAAAATGCATGGCTGTGGATATGTATTTATTTATCTTTGGTGGTAAATTTGGGACTTAAAAATGTAAATAATAATTCAGAATAAATTCGTATCACATAAAAAATTATTCCCCAAAAAACTTCTCTCTTGGAAACGTATTTGCAACCAAAATATACATCCAACTAGGGAAAGATCACGAAGTTAAGTTATCAATATGCAATTTTGCCATACGGAAGGATCGAAAGACAACGGTTGTTGTGAATCGCTTTCAACAGACGGATGAAAACACTGACGGATGACTGACGGACGGGCGGGCGACTGACTGGTGAGACGGATGGTTGTGAGTCCAGCCCAAGTATAGAGACGCGGGATGTAGTGGATGGTCACATTGAGGTAGGAGTAACCCACTCGCCAATTGGCTGCGCGAGGAACTGTAACGTGCCTCGCGCGTCTGAGTGGCTGGTGTGTGCTATGGAAGATTCTCTATTGGTTGAGGGAACTGCTCGCTTGTATGTGCAGTAACTTACCACGTGCTGATTGACGAACGGCTCCCCGAAGTGTTGCTGGCGTGTTCGGTTGTAGCTCGCCGTATAAGCGGCTGTATGCTCGTATGTTCTGTGGTATCTCGCCTGGCGGGAGTGTCTGTGAGTCTCTAGGGTGCCATCGCCAGACGTTGGATACAGGAGCACAGGCCTATAGGGTGTGTAAGGTGTCTACATCCTCCCACATTGGGCCGGGACACCCTGTCTGGACTCTGATCTCCTTATGCGGTTGGAGTTCCCTCTCTTGTTGAAGGTACTGGAAGGGTGCAGGTGCGGGGTCATCCGTGCTGGATCCTGGAAGGTCTTGGTCTTGGCAGAGAAACCGGCTTTTAATGGGCGTAAGGCTGTGCATGATAAGCCAGGAGGCGTCATGGTACTATGCCCGGTGATTCAGTCTCGACAAGTGACAGGTGGAATGACTGAGTCTTCATGGATGGCATGGATACTGGATAGTTCAGCGCAAACCGGCGTTTAAAGCTCATAAGGCGGGCTTAATGGACCAGGACCCTTGCCCCGGTGGGAATGCCCGAGACTAATGGGATAGGGCTTCCCTACGCTAAAGTTGCACAGTAATCCACCCCTAGAGAGAGCATATGGACAATGAAATGTCGGGGCTACTCTCAAGTCCTAGTATTGGAGCCCATGTGCAACATAGCTGCGACAATAGTCAGTCAAGCGCAAGCCCATAGCCTATGCTGACTTTGGGACCCACACCTCCTCGTGGTACCGCTGGGCGACTCTATTGAGAGCCGGCAAACGTGGGCTACCCATGGTGTTCCCTATACCAAGCTTTACTGCTGAAAGGGGTAGCTGCCTCTCAGAAAGGTGTAGTCACGACAGATAGTGACGATCCTGAATAGAGATGGGCCGGTCGACTCCTTTACGATCAGACCGTTGGGGCCCAAAAGTGTGGGTCTTTTGAAGGTCCCATAGACTTAGTGGTAATGGACAAGAGTCTTGGTGAGGTGGAGAGGATGTGGGCTGATCTTACAGCCGGGGTTTGGCGTGCAACTTTCCCGGTAAGATGGTCTCGGGAAAACCCATAAGTGTCATGAAAAGGAAGGAGTAGCATGGGGTGACCTCCGAGCCGTGTCAAAGGTTTTCCTTGGCCACTGGTCACGGTTGGAAAGGACTCATGTGGGCGATGGTTGGAAAATCGCACCGGCGTGTCGTCGTCTTTGACAAGAGACAATAAACGTCAGTGAGAAAATCATAATATCTGACCAACCCCTTGGGGGTATTCAGAGCCGGCTGATAGGCAGATAGTGGGCCACCACCTCGCAAGACTCCGTGAAGCCCAAAGCAAATCTTCAGACATTATTTCAATTCACATCACATACTTCAGTGCTGGCTACGGGCTTGGGACTGGAGCTATAATAAACCTATGTTATGTTATATTATTTGGTATCTCGCCATTCACTTGTTGAGAGAAATGGAGAAGGTATTTTCGTTTTATAGTAGAAATATAAAACTTTATAATTACTTAAGCGATTTGGCCCAAAATTTTATAAAACTATATACCAATATTTATCAATTAAACAAATGCCCAGACGAATCGCCGCCTTCCTGATCCGGGACTCCCCAGATTCCTAAGCCCCTATATATATATATATATATATATATATATATATATATATATATATATATACACACACACACACACACACACCTGTACAATTGTAAACCTTCTCTTCACAGTAGTAAATTTTCAATTGTCACGGTTTCTAGATTTTCTTCCTGTTATTTTTTATTGTAATCAATAACCACATTAACTCATTTCAATATACAGGGTAGATAGAGTGGGTGTAGTAAATTTTTGTAGTAATAAATTCGAAAAAAATTAATAAATACACCCTCTTGGACCCTTGATCAACAATACTTCACACACCACAGTAAATAATAGCATAATTACGGGTATTGATCTCGTCTGAACCATGGGAAGACATCAATATCCTAGATAATTATACGCAACCAAACATAAAAACTATAAATAAAAACACTAAGATAGTAACAACACTTACACAAACCACATTACACTAATATTAAAACAACACAACAGAAACATAAAACGTACGACGGACACCTCACAAAAAACATCAGCCGTCGGCCCTTTGCCTCCGACAGGGATGACGGGGTGAGGGTTTAAGGGTGGGGACAGAATAATTTAAATATTTTGACTCCTAAATTTTATTTAAAAAATTATAAATAATAGCGTAAATTAATTTTTTTTGTATAAAACAAAACGATTTTAATCCTCTGTATTTTATAATAAAACCATTCGTTTAAATTTATAACGGGACAGTTTTATAGTTCGACAAATTTTCTAAATTATTTTAAATTGATATAACTAATACCAGTAATGGATTTCAGCCGGGGACTACTGCCATTTTAACGTGTTCTGTTCTGTGACCTTACAATAGGGGAGTTGGTGATAAAATCTCAGCCATACGCCCAGTGGGGAGGAAGCGGACAGAAACCGCGATGAGCGCGGGTACGGGAAAATGGCCGGTCACGACCTCCGCATCCAGGGGGGCTTGCACTCATGGAAGCTCCACGAGGCTGGTTGACCTAGTAGTAGTTCAATAATGTAAAGTTAAACTGCATTCAATCATACCAATGACCCCGAAGTACAGTTCATAGCCCATAGCATAACGTCGCGACTCCAGCGATGGCTTTTGCTGTGTGCAGCAACAGGCGTGCTAGCTTGATTGCGAGAGCGCAAACATACGCTGAGGAAGTAGAACGAAGCCTCGATAGCTTAAGAGGAGTGTGAACCTGTGAAGTCCTAGGCCAAAAAGCGAGGGGGCGATACGGGCGACACGAACACGCACGCCTAGTGCATCATCGTTCCTACGCGCAAGGCGTGCAGCGTTTCCGTCGTGGCCCTGTGCTGTGCACATCTGTGATTCGCGATACAGATGAAACGATCTGTAACAGTAGAATTTTGTACATGCAATGAAAGCCCACAGATTAAACTACGTCCGCATGTTTGGATTTTTCTCTTGCCGCTTAAGGAAACTGCATAGGCAAGCTTCAAAAATGCGATATTTGACCATTTTCACGCATTTTTTTCTCCATGAATTAAGGTACTTAATATGTTAAAAGTAAAATCATAGAGTCATAGATAATCGTTTTTTTTTTTACCTTTTCTAGCACAAGGTCGTGTTTACAGAACATATATTAACCGAGATATGCGAATACGCGCAAACAACGATTTTGCAAAAAAAATGTATCACTTCACACTCCTCTTGAAAACTAACTCTTCCAGGCAGGGCCGGTTGTTACTAAACACGGGTCAATATTATGGCTGGAAAGATGGCGAACGAGGTCCTTGCCTCAGAGACACTGCACCAGGAAGACGTCCAGAGAGCCGTGCGCCGACATACATCTAGTCGTCAGCCTACGGCGTCATGAGCAATGTGACGACGTTCCTTAGAAACTACTTAGAGTGGCTTTAATGCAATTAAGTAATTAAATAATATATTGTAATAATCTTGTAATGTAACCAAGTGAACATAGTAAGAGCTACTCCGAGTTAAGGACTAACTGGAAGGTTTGCAAACGAGATGTAATTTATATGATTTTAATACATGACGATAGAGAGGTAAATAGTGCTCACCTTTGAGTAACGCGTAACCACAAACTCGAACGTCTGACATAAACTATAAAATACTACACCCATTTATGAAAAACGTGACACTTGGCAGCTGGGGACTGGAGCAATACAAGCCTTGTTGTTGTTGTTGTTGTGACCTTACACTCCTGGTGCACGCTGCAGGAACTGGGTACCGACTCGGTGCTGCGGTTTACAATGAACGTTCGGCGGCCGCTCACAAGCAAGTTATCACGCACCTGTTACACACATTTTGTTACATCTGATGCAGGATTAGGGGTTTTACTTCCTGACGTGCAATCTGTTATAACAACCGCGTACGGCAAAGGGCGAACACGTCAGCGTGCCTTGCAACCGTTCACAATCAGCCTGTAGCTTCGCCCTACATCGCAGGTGCAAAATATTTAAGGGCATTTGAAACATAAAATTATTTTACTTCATGTACGAAAAACAAACAATTCAACGTTTATACATTACCAGTGGGTGATTACTCTTCCCTCGTAAAAATAAAATCCAGCACACATATGTTAAGATCACTATTTCACTGTAATATAAATGTGCAAATATTGAAAAATATCTTACGTACATGAATTATATAATTCGCAGTGGAAGAAAAGTCCAAGAAATACTTCAAAACGTCCATTAAATCGTATTTTTGATTTTTGGCTGCCTCGGATTTTTTTCTAAAATAACTTTTGCTAAGCATACCTTAAAATTACTTAAGACAAGATCTTTAATTTGCTCTTGTAAAATTTTCTGCAGATAGTTTGGTTTATTTTATTTTTAAAATACAAAAATTGTAAAATATTGTCTTTGGCGTGTAATTTTGCAAAACTCACGCGACCTATAGGCTGTTCACGGTAAAATTAGCACTTTTGAAAGCCCTGTTTAAGCTCTCTTGTGTACACGTTGTGTATTCCTCCGTCTTATGTAAAACTAACATTGCTATGACCCTCATCACTTTATTCATACATCGGTCAAATAATACCGTGAAAATTATTGAGGAAGTAAATACTTTACAAATCTGCTCATTTTTACACGTCGATGCATTAAAAACCAGAAAGTGAAAGAATGAATTTTATGTTATCACAAATGGTTACCTAAGACTTTTTATGTGACGTTAAGATATGGAACTACTTCCCATCCATCGTTACTAACTTTACTGGGCGAATGTCACTCAGTGCGCCCATTAAGATTTATGCAGAAAGGGACAGTGACTTTTTCCTAAGGTTAATTTCTAAAGTGCTCACTATCGTGAAAAGCCTTTAAAAACTTTTATCTGAGGAAAATGTAGTCAACGAAAATGTCTACACGTTGGACAATGCGTAATGCCAATATAAAATTAATATATTCGTGGCCAACACCATCAATGGTGCCGTCTGGCTGGAGGTATTTTGCGTGTCTGAGGTCCAGAGGCATGGAAGCACTGAGAGGGGACCGCAGTGGTATAGAGGCTAGACTACACGCCCCCCACCTAGGGGAACCAGGTTCGACTCCCGGCGGGTTTACCCGCATTTACACGTCGGGAAACACGACGGACCTTGCCGGTGGGTTTTCTCGGGGCACTCCAAATTTGTCCCGTCCTTACACTCCTTCGGTGCTCCATTCTCACCACCACCCGAGGTGGCGCAGCAGTAAACATTCGGACTCGGATTCAGGAGGACACGGGTTTGGCTCCCGGCCCTGTCATCTTGATTCCCCCCTCCCCTAGGTTTCCCGAAATCGCTCCAGGTGAATGCCAGGATGGTTCCTTACTATAATCCATTCATGGTTACTTCAGACTTTTCTGAAACCCCGCTGAAGTTCATCTTTCCGGATATCCCTCCAGCTCGTTCAAACTTAGCTTAACTAAGTCTGGAAAATTACACCAAGGGACAACGCACTTAATTCGTGCGCACTCAACGTAAGGGTATTATTTATAAGAACTATTTCCTACTAGGCGCTACCAACACACATGTTTTCTCTCTGTTTTTATTCGAATTATTTACAGACGAAGAATTATAATTTTTAAATGAAATGTGAATAACATTTTAATGTAACAGAAAAAAAGTGACTTCTATGAACACATGTATAAAACGCTTGTGATGCATGGCATATGTTGGAAATAACTAAACATGTCTTAAATGGGAAGATTTTTCAAAGGTTTTATTCAAAAGGGTAAATAAACCTTGGATAGACTATACTAGAGGCTGTAGTCGATCCCTTCCCTGTTCCTGCATCTGAGGAACGTGCTGCGTCTATTAATGACCTCGCTGTAGACGATACGTTCAGTGGACTGCACCTGGAGGTTTAACTGCGTTACAGAGTGTTTTAAAAAAACACGTTTCCCCTATAAACTATTAAACGTGCGCCCAGCGGGTTGAGCTACGAAAAGAAAATACACCTGGGACGAGATAAAGAGACTACGTTCAAGAAACCACACACAGAACAAACGCTATTTCTAAGCTCTCCAACATGGCTAAGAATTGGTTTTTGCGCACTTCCTTATTGCAAAATGTGCTGCTCGGAAACGTTCAGAACTAGAACAGGGAAATGAACTGGACTTTGCTACCTTTGATACAGAATTTACACTAATAGAATATAGGGTTGCCTCTTAAAGTGCCATAGTTTCAGCGGTGCAACGGGAGCACTGCAAGCTATTTCAGAAATTCGGGTATAGGTGCGCCGGTGCGATAGATACGCGGGTCGACTTCGCCCTTATTGCTCCTTCGCTTAGAGCGTTCTGGTTCCTTCGATGTGTTCGCGCCCGCTCGTTGATTGGCCAACGCTAGGCTCTGGAGAGAGGCTTCGTATTCGTCAACCACTGACCGGCCAACGTGCGTGGGCTTGGAATTTTGCGACACACCCAGCCGTTTCGCTTCCACGTACTTGTCCATTCTGCTTCACGGGACAGCACAAGAGCTCGCCTTCCGCGACAGCCCAATCGGCAGGCGCGCGAAAGAGAACCACTAAATTCGCGGTCGTAAAAGGCGGGGGGCGATTCCCGAGTCCGGTCACGACGCTTGAGTTTACGCCCCGTGGAGTTCGTGATATCGCGCCCTTCCTTTCCTCGCGGGGGCATCGTGTATTTATCACCAGCGTCCTTCAAGCGCGACTTGCACGCGTCCTCAGGAGCGCCAAGATGGCGGCAGTTGAGAGCGCGGTTGCCGATCGTCTCCCCTAGGCGCGTCCCGCGCAGACGTCGCCTCATTGCTCGCTAGTCTGAAAGTGAGAAGGAAACTGCAGCAGAATTTCTCGTGAAGGCATATTCCTTCCGCGCGCCACGGCGACGGGACGGAGTCTACGGCTGATAACAAGTTTCTACAGGCATTCTCGATGCAACGTCGTGAAACTCCTCTCCTCCCCATCAGCCCTCGAGGGCAATCCCTGTGCAACCTTCCCAATCATAAACGTGGAAAGGAGCAAAAAGGACTACTAGAGATAGAGTCTACGAGAGGTATAGGTACGACTACGCCGCCGGATACACGAGGCAGATCTTCAATACCGGCTGCAATCTCCCCATCACATCGTTCGTCGCTGATCAGTGTTCTTTATTTATTTTTATTTATTAATCCGGACTCTGGAGCCGATCTTTTGGTTAGGAGGGGGGGGGGGGTGGGGCGGACTGCTCGAAAGAAGGACCGACGTCCTTGAAATCGATATTGCCCCTTTTGTCCGCCTGGCACAGTCCCTAAAAATAACTTTCGGGTGGTTTCGCAGATCCCCGGCTAGTGTCGATGTCCTTCCCCTGCATAACACGGTCCCTGCATCTCACATTTATAAATTTTAACTTTGCTGATATTTGTGAATTCCAGTTCATTGAGTTCATTATAAAAAATTTTCTTCAGAATTCTCTACATTTTGATTAGCTAATACAATTTCAAAAATGTGCAATTTCGTCGATATTTATGTGTACGGAAATAGTGAGAGGAATCAGAGCCACAAATATAATACATTTGTGGCTGTTATGCCTCAGTACTACAATAAACGTTTGTAAAATGGAGATTGTAACTAAAAGAGATTATTAACAAAAGCTAATCAATTATATAATTTCGAACACTTAGGTCTTTTACTTCCGGCAGTATAATGAGAAAATAAGTTATTTGGTTAACAATGATTGCTTGTTTAAATAAGCAAATGCGAAACAAGTTGTTATGTGCGGTTGACAAATGTGTTGTCGATTAAAGAAATCGTAATTGAAAAGAGAAATTAATGTATTCTTCCAACAATGCTTAGCACTTAATCCAATGATTCTTTCGCCGGAACAGAAATATTTATATTCAGTGAAAATTTAGTAAAAACGATAGGTTACAGTTGATGGGACACACTAAACAAATATTGCATCGGATGAACCATACCTCTTTGAATGTATGCCACAGAGTTCACAGTTCTCTCCTGTATACGCATGCCTAGGTAAGGTTAAAATTGGACAGAACTGTATTACCGAATCAATTCTAAGTTTACTTAAGTTAGTTACATAAATATTTTTTTATTTTAATTTCTTGTAGTCCGAAAACACGCCAGTCTTATGCCCCTTACTGCAAGTAAGTTGAATGGATAAAAGTTCCAACATTATAATTTTATTGAAAGCCAAAATGTTGTAATTCATTACGAGCTCTGCAATTTCAGAAGTGCGTTGCTTGCAAGGGATTTTATAAAGTTGCCATCCCAGTACACTGTTTAGAAGTTACATTTAAATCTTGACTGATGTTCTAGCACTTCGCCTAGAGTCCTCGTTAAATGGGGTTTACGTGATGTAAAAGATGTAAAATATTTGCAAATTTTTATCACAGTATTTTCCAAGTGGTACTGCGAGAAACAAGTGTAATATAATTGCTTTGGCAATTATATTACACTTGATGTACTGCATCAAGTGACCCTCAAGCTTCTTTTGTACGGCTCTTAGAAGTTTGCTCTATTTACTCTTGAAAATTTATCGTGGAAAATCAGAAAGACTTTGTAACAAAGGTGCTTCGAATACAACCACTCCCTGTTGCACGTACTACAGAAAGCAATTAAAATATTTACCTTTTATTATAACCTTCTCGGAACTACAGTGGACGGTAGTATGTAATCTCATGATGGAGATTTCACCTCGAAACATAAGATGTACGAATCGTTTCGCAAAACTCGAAATATAAATTTTTTAAAGCAGTATCAGAAAATGCTTTTTAGTTAGGCAGGTTTTCTTTTCTACTTTTGCTTCATTACTTTAATTTTCTAGGAAGATTAAAGTTTATCAGAAAGCATACGTTAAAATCAAGAATCAAGGGAAATTCAAGATGTCTAATGATAAAAGGAACACATACTATTGTGGTCGATGAGGCAGTTGATAGTAGGTACGATGAACTGAGGGCTGAAGAAATACTGTTAATTATTTCTACGGCTTTCTTAAGTTCTCCGAAATAGTGTCTGTGTAATGCAATTATTCAGATAAATATCGTAAGTTCTTTTTGGTAAACTTTCCTTGAGAAAGGAAAGTTTATGAGCTTGCATTCTTTTTTCAGATTCAATCAGAGACAGCTTGGTTCTCCTTGAAGATGTTTGAATGACGCTCCTAGCAAATTTTTTTATATTCCTCAAAAAAAGGAAATCTTAGCTAAAAAATTGTTGATAAACACAGTTACTTTACTTAAGTTATTAATCACATTATTCCTTCTCACCATGTCAATAATTCCATGTTTTAATTTTCTGCAAAGCTTGCTTGAAACTCTTTTCGATTATGCACACCACTGAACCGATCTGAAGTGATTGAATGTTTCATACATTTCAGAGCACCGTGATAAATAAATTTACGGTAAATTATTGTGGTAGGGGAAAGCAAGCTATTTACGAAATAATAGCTTGGCCTACTTATGTGTCATGTTACGAGCCTTCTCAGTTGGTTACGTTGAGCGTTGACTCTTTCGTGGAGTACTGTACCATTGGCTGAGTTAGGGCATTGATCTGCAGATGTGTTAAAATAGAGACCGGGAGCAATATAACAACTTTTAAAAAATATTTATATCTAAGTATGTTTTGTTTATGTTATCAAAGTGTGACAATTACGATTTACAAACTCGAGGAAGTTGTTATACATAAACGCAGAATTCAGTCCCCTTACACTTCACTGCTGTCACTTTTTGCGAGCGTGAGTTTGTGTGTGTGTGTGTGTGTGTGTGAGAGAGAGAGAGAGAGAGAGAGAGAGAGAGAGAGAGAGAGAGAGAGAGAGAGAGAGAGAGAGAGAGAGAGTCACTGGACTAGAAGCCGCTTTACCCGTTCGGTTGCACGTTCATTTATAATTTCAAATGCCGCACTCATATACCTAGTATTGTGGTGTTGTCCTGTACTTATGTTGATCGCGCTTCTTGCAAGCAGTGTGCTTGCTATGGTATTTCAACTTTTAAAACGTATACTCTACGTAGGGACATGAAGAATTCGCGGATTCGTTTTTGGACAAGCAAGAATTCAAACCACGAGTGTTTATATAACTTAAGGCATTGGTCCACCCTGTGTTTGAAACCTCCTGGAGAACGGTGTACAATTGTCACCTTCCACTGTGGCAGCAGAGACAACCAATGTGCAGTTAAAATCGGCATATTTGTACATGAGACTATAGAGTCTAGCCTGCAGGTAATTGAGTTCGCGAATTTTTCAGGTCTCTAACTTTACGTTAGCTACTGGAAAGTCGCGGTCAGCGAATTTGGGTGTTTTAACACATTTCACACAGAGAGAAAATCGAAAAAAAAATTGTTTTTATAGGGCCAGAAATATTTAGTTGCCCTAGCGAAATATATTGTTGAGTAAACAAAATTCGAAAAACAACTTAATTACTTTTGCTCCTCTAAAAAAAATATGTGTTTGTGAATCAACAAAATCTCTGTTCTGGGCCACAAAAATAGACTGTCAACTAAATATTTTATTGAATCAACTGTATATATTTGTTTGGCCACTCATTTGACAGCCCTCGTTCGAAAATACAGCTCGAGAATTTGTTTGTATATTTTCTGACAGGATTATAACCGTGTTAGTTAGAGCATGCTTAACAACCGTATAAACACATTAACAAAATAATTAATCAAGAAACTGACAATTAAAGCTGTAAATCTTGAAATATTTAATTACACACGTTGTCCAATACTTCAATACCTGTAGTGTTTGTGTGTGCTTATATATATATATATATATATATATATATATATATATATATATATATATATATATATATATATATATATATATATAAGCTTTTCGACGTCACCGGTTGCCACATTAGCTGAGATTACTCAGGACATAGCGTTCGGACGGACGTGAGATGGATTCGATGCTAGGTCGAACTTGTACAGTTTTTTATATCGGCACAAACTGTTGACAACCAAATGAAAAGAGCAAAATACAACAAAATATTTTGTTTCTCCTATACAAACAAATAATTATGTTGCACCAAACAAATCTTGTTTGATTCAACAAAGCTTTTTTCTCAGTGCAGCAGGTGCAGATGTACATTATATATATATATATATATATATATATATATATATATATATATATATATATAAGCTTTACTGAGAAAAAGGTTTTGTTGAATAAAATACAATTTGTTTGACACGACGAAATAAATTGTATACAGAAAATTAAAATTTTCATTGCTTAAACCAATTTACATGTCTGTCCTAGTTTGGTTCAACCCAAATCTGCAAGATTTCTTTGGTTCAATTAAATATTTGTAAGGCTATTGGTGTATTTAATGATTATGTTTCTGTCAAAAATGTTTAAACCAGAACTGAAATTATAATTCAAACACTAGCGCCCAAACGCCCCTTCATAGCGTCGCCACCTTCTGTGACGGTATCTGAAGATGCCATATATATTTTATTTTCATATATGTAGTATCGAATGTACAACATTTACGTAAAAAACTTTTACAAATTTTTTAGTTATAAGTACTTTTATGTTTTCTGTTTAAATAGTTTCATTTGGATAGTTTGTGTCATTATTCAGCGTCAATAAAGACACTAAAAAAACTCACTGTCCGAAGTGTAACATAAATTATAAAAAAACTTTCAAATTGTTAATTCGAACGAAGAAAGCGAAATGACCCAATTACCATACAGCCAACTAAATAAATGCCGGTACTGGACGAAGCTGATTTTGTTGGCGCTGTGAATTCTGTAATACTATACGAATCAGACTGTTCCATCTAACCAGGTTCTCGTTCACTTCAAACTAAATATAAGTTTGTCTTTAACGTAATATTAGTTTGTTTACAGCAGCTACACAGATTAATTAAACATACTTACGAAATGGTCGTGTGTACGAATGCACGTAGATAATTCTGGCTCTACAAATTATTTCTAAATGCTTGATTTGTTGCAAGGGAACGAACGTAGATGTTTCGAGGAAGGATTGTTTAGTTGAATGAACAAAATATTGTTCAGGTTAACAAATACTTTTTCAAATAAATATGTTTGGTATCCTAAACCAAATATTTTCTCTCCTCTCTCTCTCTCTCTCTCTCTCTCTCTCTCTCTCTCTCTCTCTCTCTCTCAGTGTAGAAGTGCGTTACCAACATCCGCCACTGCAAGAACACCCGTCCTGTTCTCCGCGCTTCACTAATAACGGCCGCGTTTGCCCGCCATGCACCGGACACGCTGAACGTGCAGTAACCGCGTTCATTATTGACCAGCTCTCAGCCAACGCACTGAAGGGCTGACCGGATCCCAATCAGGGATCCTTTCATGCGTAACGAGATATACAATCCGTTGGGTTCATTTGACTAATTACTGGAGGACCTGCATTTCGTGCTACATAATGCCATCAGGGTAAATTCCCGAGTCTTCGACATACCTGGGTGAGAGTTATTATTACGCTGGCTGCTCCCTCAGTCATAACTAATTTCGTATTATAATCAGCCATTTTTTGACTAAGCCACTCGAATGCTAATATTTACTTGAGACAGTTCACAAATAACTGAGCACATTCTATAGCCCTCCCTAAGACCTACTTCCCTACTGGTTTTGTAACCTTACATCATATGTGAAATTTTCATTGTCATTAACCCACTCAATTGACTCACGCGTAAATCAAGTGAAACTGTGGAATCTGTGAAATTGTTGAGAATGTAAATATGTTAGCAATAGAGTATGCCTTTCCTTACTCTTGTCTGCGTATCTTTAATAAATTCTGCGGCCACAAATTTAGAAGCGACATTTCGAAAAGACTTTCTCGCGGAAAGATTCCAGGACAAACTATGTCCCAAAACACTTTAGTTCAGAACCGCCTACGTGATTGGACCATTTGAAACGTTACGTGCCTTATCCGCATGCCTACCAATCGCGAACGGTCAGGATCGGAGAAACTGAATTCCGATTGGCTCACTCGCGTAACGAACTGTCTTCAGAAAAAGACAGGCGGCCAATAGCCAAAGAAAAGCTGCAAGTGTACATGCATGATTCAGAAGTCTAGACTCCGCGTAAATCTTTTCGCAAAAAAACAGGTGGAACTACTAGTTATAATTATCACTGGTTGCACAATATTTCATTATTTTGTAACTTTCATTATCGGTATGTACCATACAAAAGCAGTGAAGTTGGACAGTTATTTAAATACTATAATGCTGACGGTGAGTTAGACCATGATAAAAAGAAAAAAATACCTTATTTTCACTAAGCTATTCTTTTAAATATGTGTTTTTGTGGTAAAGAAAAATTAAACTCTAAGAAAGTTGAGTTGAGACAACGAGGTATTGAGAGCTGATGAGGGTGAAATTATATGAGAATGGAGCAGTGCCGGAATGCATAGACGGGGGAAACGGGAGATCCCCGTTAAAACCTGCCGACCAGCGGCATCGTCCTGCGCGATTGAAACTCTATCGAATTAAGAAATTATTTCAAAGAGAGAAAAATTTTCACCCTAGCGTTAGGCGAGTTTCACATCCGCAGAAATATTTCGCCAAGATTTTGGGGACTAGGCCCGAGCAACAGACAGAATAGGTAAAGTAGCGTGCTACGAACCTTCCTTTTATACCCACTCATTTGCTTCACAAATGAGTCTAGCAAAAAAAAAAAAAAAACGCAGTTGTAAATTATAGCGAAAAGTTTACCATCTCCTGATATAAATTGGAGTATTAAATACTTTACTCCAAAAATGTGAGAAGTGATAAAATAACAGTTAGGTTTCTTTTCTTTTATTTATGTGGGCTTATATTTCTTTTTATATAAACTGCCCATAAATTCAAAAGTACAAAATTTAAAAAATTTAAAAAACACAAAAAAAATATCCCAAATACAGGCTTAAAAGTTTGCAAGACTAACACTGTAGATAATATAGTCCAAATATTTACATTTAAAAAATTAAAATAAACTTAGTTTTAGCACCTTAATTAAAGTTTGTCCAGTAATTAAAATCCATTTTAAACATTGCAGGATATGCCTCCTGCCAGTTTATTCTCTCGTGCTGAGGTCCCAATCCTTTCTGCTTTTCCAAGATGAATTTCAACTCGTTTTATAGTCCATAAACACGCAGTCAAGCGTAGAGGAACGTCGTAGGTGGTTTTCCAGAAGTGGTTAAGTCCAGTAAATTCAAATTCTTTATGACGTTGAACTCGGCGTCAGACTGTTGCTAGATGCCAGCCACACACGTTGGAAGGAATGAGGCATCGAGAAATGCGAGGAAGGGGGGATGGCGCCAGCCTTACACATGCAGTTACCGCTCGTTTGTCTAGCTGAGCACCCGCGTCGGCGATGCGGTTGATTATTCTATTATTATTGTTATTACTATTATTATTCCGCAGTTTATTATTCTCGAGAAACAGGTCAAGTGTCCTATTTACTGAATGATTCTGCAAATTGTTTCGTACCAGTAACAGACAAACGTGTCCAAGGGTTGCCGAAGAACAACACTTGTTCGGGAGTTGCAAATAGAAATAACGAACCGCAAGTCCTTTGTTTTGTAAATAATGCATTGCAAAAAAGGGTTATTTGAATATTTGAAATCTACGTTGTCTAGGGAACCACTCCTTAAAAGTTATTTTGTATTGTAAAAATAACTCGTCTACTATACGGAAAACCCAATGAGTGTAACGTTAACTTCGCCAAAATATCTATACGCATGTGCACTTCCGTAAGAACGTCCGTAAATTTACGGAAACTTTTAACAGTGCAGCCGGCAACCCATTCAGTAGGAATTCTTTTCAGCACGTATGGGCCAATCTGAAACAAGACCTGCTTCAGAGCCAACCGCGTCAAAGGAACTGAAACGGCTTTCTATTTCTATATATGTACTCATTCTGTGCATGAGCAGAGCTCGACCGATGGGGGTATAGAATTTCCTCTGCACTCGTCTGCAAATCTCGCAGGGCTGAAGTTACACTGTTTCCGTAGCTTTATCAGGCTCGTGCAAGAACACCACAGCACATATTTGCGCGAGTAAAAAATTCCTCTGTTTGAGTAGTGAAATGGTAGTGATGGATGTGTAGCGGACAGGAGAGAAACACGAGGCATAATTTTAAGGCCGGCGGAGAAAAGAGCGAGGTGTTACCTCACCGAGACGCCGCTGGGGCAAGATGGGACAACGACGAGACTTCAGACCGCCGTAGCAGCAATGAAAAGTCAGCCTTCGGCAACATTATTATGTTGACGACGTTTCACTCAGTTCCACAGTTCAATATAGACTTTGTACAGATTCGCACGTGGCTCACTTAACTAAACTAGAAATACTTAACTATTGCAACTATCATATATAGGGACGTGAAGAATTCGCGGATTCATTTTGGGACAAGCTAGAATTCAAAACACGTGGGTTTATATGACTGTAGCCTTAGGTCTAATCGCTGTTTGACATATCTTGGAGAACGGTGTCCAATTGTCGCCTTCCGCTGTGACAGCAGAAAACCAATGTGCAGTTGATATCGGCATATTTTTACATAAGACTGTAGAGTCTAGCCTGCAGGTCATTGAACTCGCGAATTTTTCAGGTGTCTAATCATATAATATATATTGATCTCCCCCGCGAGTAACGTATTAATGGAATTTAAATTGTATTGTAAAACATCATGTAGATTGTGTAAGTTTAACATATTTTAATACAGCTTGACACATTGTTCCTCCTCTGAGTTACCTTCCCCCACGTAACTTGAACAGTCCCCATTTGGAACTGTTACATATTGTATACAGGATTATTCAGCTAAGATGGTCACCTCAAATATCTTCCGCACCGCTGAAGGCATTGAAAATAGTTATAAAGAATTCGACAACTGTTTTGAGGACTTACAATACTCCATCTATGTCTGTTCCGAAATGCAATTAGTTACTGAGAAATTGATATTAATTTTTTTAATCGTAATATACTCATTCCTTCCAATCGCATAACATGTTATTAAGAGGCGAGTTCAGTGATGTGATTATTTTGAAAATCCGACGAGCACTTTTAGAGATATAAGGGTGTGTTCGTAGGTGTATGCATTTAACTGTGGTTATGTTGTGGTAGGTTGCGTCATCCGCTGGGAGATGTCCAGCAGAATTTTCCTACACAGGGGACGCACGCGCTAGTGATACATTAACACAGGTATCGAACGCATGCGAAATGTTGTTTGTTGGTTTTGTTGTTGAGGCTACAGACAAGTAAAAATTGTGTTTTTAATTTGATGCCCATAGCTTGATTAAAATTGATCCACCGAGCAATCGTGTCTGTTTCACAGTCAACACCAACCTTACACCGCTACAGCTACAGTCAAATTCATACATATATGAAAATCCACATATATCTCAAAAAAGTGCTCGTTGGATTTTCACATCAATCACGCCACTGTACTCGCCGCTTAATAAAATGTTATGCTATTGGGAGATATAAGTACATTCCCTTTTAAAATACCAAAGTGGATGTCGTAACCTCAGTAATTAATAATGCCTCGGAACAGAGGCCGCGTCTTATAATCTTCATAGCGCCATTTACAAACTCTAAATAAAAATTTTGATACCTTGAGAGGTTCGAAAGATTACTCTGGTAAACATCTTAGTTGAAAAATCCAGTATATGCTGTTAAATAAGAAATACCATCTCATTGGGATGTAGTCAACTCGTAACTGTATTGGCCGATAGCCAGGCATCAATAAACTTTGCAGGGTGCAGTTAGCGTATCCAGTTTATACACCGTGGACTAGTAGGACTGTGACGAGTGCAAATAGGGATCTGAACAGAACTGGTGATGCTGCAGTACTAGAAGTATGCGAATCACATATAGCTTGTCTTAAAAGTCTTGTGAATTATTTAAAAACGTCAGAACCTACCGCGCCGATACACGCAGCAGGAACCAATCACCTCCATGTAGCCGGCTCTCGTACTGAAACCAGTCACACGTGAGCGTCGAGGCGCCCGTTACACTCGCACATAGCGCCGCTGATTTTACGTGAATAAATCGGAACACACAGTATACTTCAATGCTACACATACACCTCGGCTGTTGTCATACGCACGTTGGCTGCTGGTGTCGCTTCCGCATCTGACCGAGCCACTCAGGATTCCGCAACTCCGACACTGCACTTCAGCGATTCGTGCGCAAACTTGTTTCAGCCAATCGGCAAAGCTGGACGACCCCACAGTACCTTGAACTGTTGCTTGTCGTGAAATACTTACGCGAAATACCACTGCCCCTACTCGTACATTAAAGATGAGGCAGACCGATCTCTCTGGCTGCGCATTACCATTCTCCGTGTCCCAAACATTGAACTGCTACACTGCCAACACGTCTAGCGAAAACGGCATGGTTTGGATTTTAGGTTAGAAAACTGATTTGTAAACAAATGCTTTGAGAAGCACGTAAACTTTCTTCTAACCAATTTTTAATGCTGTTTGACTAAATATACATTGTTAAAAGTATTTTTTTAAATATAATAGTGCATGTCATTTGAAAATTAATACATATACAAACAATATTCATCACTGTTGACCATGTAACTTTGACAGATGTGTAAGATTAGGGTATGTCAATGTTGGGTACATGTGCAGAAGAAGAATAAGAAGTCTACCTCATCTTTAGTCTATGGTTACACTCGGCTTGAGAGCTGACGGATAAACTAGGGAACGAGCAGATGCAATGAAGCTCCACCAAGCGTGCGAATTCGCCTGCAAAGATCCCGTAACTTGCTCCGTCCATTTCAAAAGTTCGTGGCAGTCGAGTGGTTTAGCAGCGGTGGTAAGGTGGTCAGACAACTCGCCTCTCACCCAGGCGAACGAGCGGGATCGCTCCTGTATTTTCACATGTGGGAATCGTGCCGGGAGACGCCGGCCGGTGGGTTTTCTCGGCGATCTCCCGTTTCCCCCTGCCCTTGCATCCCAGCGCTGCTTCAACCTCAGCGGCCCTCAATACCACGATATTAAAACCCCTGTCAGGCTATCAAATTTTCCGCCTCTCAGCCAATCAGAATCGTGCACGACGAAAATTGAAATCAAGAAACTTAAAAATAATAAATAATTGCTGGAGACTAAATAGGTTCTGGAGATAATTAATTTATGTAGAAACAGCCTGGGCATGAATGATATTTTAAGTGAATTCTCACATCATATTATAAACTCAGACGCACCAAATTTCATTGTGCAGGAAAAATCTCCGATAAAAGAATTTTACTTTAGTATACAAGCGAAAATAAATTACAACATTCCTTTCCATTCTTCCTGTGATTAACTGCATGGAAAAAGAAACACAGGGTCTGATTATGAAAATAATTTATAAATATTTATTCATATAAAATTCTACCAGTAAAAAAATTCGATAGCGTAACACATTTTCAACACATTCAAGAGTATGTGATAACAATTGTTAGAAGGAAAAATTTTATGGCCATATTTTGTCTTCAAATTTTATTGTCAAATATAGTTGGAGGCGAAAATTTGAGAGTGTCACAGGGGCTTAAGAGCCGCCCAAATCTCTTCAGGCACTCACACATTGGTTCGAGTGCATTCCTTTATTCAACTGTTTATTACACCGATCGCTTCTTCCCATCGTTTTGTCACCACTGTTGTTCGTCCACAAGCCAAGGCAACATTAAAAAACTAACTTAAATAATAGATTTTTTTTTGGCATGTACGTTAGCACTTGTTCGAAAATACACTCACTTCGTCCCGAAGAGCAAGAAAGTATGGGCACTAAAGGGATCAAGGGCGAGTGAACGAGAGTACGTCGCAGCGAATTCCAACACAGCTCCAGTGTCCCTTCATCAGGGATCACGACCGCTCGGTTTATTTCTCTCGCGAGCGACTAAATTGACTTTGAATACATAGATATACGTAGTTTAAAATATCGATGCAACGTACCAGCCACCGTTGGTAGACTAAAAGGGTGTTGCCAAGCAGTAAAATTTCCCCGTTTTCGAGGTGTTAACGCGGCCTGAGTGAACGCAGAAAATGCCTCGTGTCCTGCACGCGCGAGACTCTCAACTGGAGTGCACACTTCACGTCGCAAAATGTGTCCATGTCTGTGTCTGAGTTCACCGCCTTGCGCCTCTATCCACTTCCCCTTGCGCCCTGCGCGAGATATAAGCCCTCGTCTCCTTCGCGAAGAAGTGCGAATCTCCGAATTCGGACGCCCTCGTTCGTATGTGTCTCGATTACCGACCAAACGACGCGCGAGTGTCTGCTGTTCACACCGGACGCCAACGTGGAAGTTCCGCGTGTTTGTTTACGTTTTCATTCCCACGTGGTTTCATCCGCCAACCCTTCGACAAATAAAATGAAAATATGAGATGTAACCGGTTAAATGGCCAGAAAACATCAAACCGTTAAATACCTAATTGACGGTTTCTTACAAATGCTTGAAGTGAAGGGATTTGGACCGCTTTTAACATCGAGGTCTTGAGAGCTAATGCGGGTGATTGAGGTGAGTATGTAGCAGCTCCGGAACTAGAGGTCGGGGGAAACTGGAGATCCAAGATAAAAACCCGCCGACCAACGGCATCGTTCGGCACGATTCCCACGTGCGAAAATCCGGGAGTGACCCGACCGGGGTCACCTTGGTGGGAGGCGAGCAGGCTAACCGCTCAGCCACCGTTACCCCCGTTCTTACAAATTTTTCGTTTCTCCGAAGACATTTTTAAGGGGCGAAGGCAAACAGAGAACAAACAGCAACGAACAGAAGATAATTTAAAAGCGATCTAGGGCATGAAACAAGTGCCCTTGGCTGAAGATGATATTCTAGTGTGTATTCGTGCCCTAGACATGAATTCGGACAGCGACTAGACGTCGCGCCCTAGATGCACTTTTATAGGGCATGAAGCCGGTTACGGGTCCTTGGCACGTGAATTTTAGACACGGCGCATGTGAAATTCAGCGGAGACTTTTATACTAGGCCGTGACAATCAAAATGTAGTTGTGCCACAGAACATTAAAGAAAACGGAAATCAAACAGCGTTTATATAGCTAAGTCCACATCAACACGTTGAAACGCCGTTCACCTATCATCGCCTGGTACCTTACTTGCCAGTCTCGGGTCCGGCCAATAGGGCACCTTCCGCAGCACGCAGTAGCCAATCAGAAACAAGGTTGCTTCCCAGTGCCTCGCGATACTAATCCCAGTTTACACCGAGAAAAAAGTTTTGTTAAATCAAACAAGATTTATTTGGTGCGACCAAATTATTTGTTTGTATAGGGGCAATGAGATATTTTGTTGCTGAAACAAAATTATTTTGTTGTTCTCGTTTAGTTGTCCCAAACTGTAAGATTTGGTTGGACAACTTAAGATTTGTTTGGCTACACGTACATTAAACAGTTTGGGCCGATATAAAACCATTTTAAAAGTTGGACCGAGTTTTAACCCACATCACCTGCGCCCGAGCGCTATTGCTGTAGTAATCTCAGCTAATGTGACAACCAATGATGTCGGAAAGCTTTTCAATATGTGTATATATAAATATACTGCAAGTATTGGAAAACGTGTGTAGTTAAATATTTCAAGTTCCACAGCTTAACTTGTCAGTTTCTTGTTGCATTGTTTTATTAATGTGTTTATATTATTGTTAAGTATCAATATATGCACTAGACACGGTTACTATCATAATTGTCACAAAAAACATACAAACTCTTGAACTGTATTTTCGTACGAAGGAAATCAAACGAGTGGCCAAACAAATATGTACAGTTGATTAAACAATATATTTAGTTAACAGTCTAATTTTTTTTTTGCCCCACACAGATATTTTGTTTATTCAAACATATGTGTTGTTAGACGAACAAAAGTAATTGTTGATTTTCAACTTTTGTTTGCCCGACAATACAGTTTGTTAGGGTAGCTAAATATGCATTTTGCCCTATACAAAGAAATATTTTGTTCGATTTTCTCTCAATGTAGATACGCGCACATCAAAAGAAACGCCTCGTCATGTCGCTTCTGTATACTTACCTGTTTAGGCGTACGTCTTGAGTGAGACGCCGACGAGTGTAACGTGAGATGAAGTTGTAGCAGTATGTATATGCAATGGCGTGGGAAAGTAGGAATACCCGGAGAAAACCCACTGACCAAGGGCTGTGAGCGCAGCGTTTTCCAAATGTGGAAATACGTGAGTGGCACTGTAAGAATAGGATCCGGTTTGCCATGGTGGAACGACTGACTACTGTTACTTTTTCTGCGAATTAAAAATTCTGTATTGGTGCTTCTATACATAAAGACGACTGCGTATAATTTAAGTAGGTTTTAACAACTTACTTGAAAAGTAAATAAATAAATAATAAACACATTATATAGGCTGTCACGGTGAACTAAGCATTTTTTGAAGCCTTGCTTAAGATCTTCTTGTTTAAACACATTGCGTATCATTCTGCCTTATGTAAAATTAACATTGTCACGAGCCTCATCACTTTATTCATGAGTCGGTCAAGGGAAATGGTGTAATTATGGAAAAGTAAATATTTTACAAATCTGCTCATTTTTACACTTCATTGCATTAAAAAAACAGTAAGCGAAAGAAATATCTTTAGTTATCACAAATGGCCACCTAACACTTTTTATTCAACGTTAAGGTATGGAACTACTTTCCCTCCATCGTTACCAACATTACTGGGCGTATGTCACTCAGTGCGCTCGTTAAAATATATGCAGGTAGTAGCAGTGACTTTATAAGGTTGAGTTCAAAAGTGCTCACTTTATCGTGAACGGCCTTTAAACGGAAACCCTTTTCGGGGATGAGTATTTTTTTTAAAAACGATTGTTGCAAGCTGGCGTCATTCATAAATATCGAACTGTCATTTAATAATTTTCTTTCTAAATCTTCTTCCACAGTTGGCTAGCCTGCGAAGGCGGCGGCTTCAGAGCCAGCGCGAGGCCGTGGTGGCTGAGCGGTTAGCCTGCTCGCCTACCACCAGGGCGAACCGGGTCAATCCCCGGCCGGGCCACTCCCGGATTTTCGCATGTGGGAATCGTGCCGGACGATGCCGCTTGTCGGTGGGTTTCCTCGGGGATCTTCCGTTTACCCCGCCCCTTCATTCCGGCGCTGCTCCGTGCTCACCATCAATTACCCACATCGGCTCTCAAGACCTCGATGTTAAGGGGCCCGCCTGACTGGCGCTCCGAGTGCGTTGAAAAGTGTTTGAAAGCCACGTTCTTCCACGAAACTATTAATCGCGCGTCCATTGTTCTGGTCTACGAAAAGAACGCACACTGCAGACTATGCGTGTAGATTACTTTTAAGACGTCACACATATTGTAAACACCTTTTCAGAGCACTCCAAATATGTTCCAAACGGCATATTCAAAGTTCTGTATCTCAAAACATACGCGTTGTATACACACAAAAGTAATCTACGGACATGCACTGAACCTTCCTACAGACTTTTCACATATAAAATTGTAGGGTCACGGCTTAGAGTCCCGGAGTCCCGTAGGTACACGCAGCACGCAAGTTCAGAGTCTTGCGCGTAGAGGCGATGGCACACTTGTAGCGCGTGGCAGTGTAGCCCTTACAGCTCTTGTGTTTCTCGGCGTCAAAAGAGGGGGGGAAAAGCTCCAAATAGGCAGGCGGGCCCCTTAAGAGCCGCTAAAATCTCTTCACACACTCAGAGCCAGCGCACGGGAAACGGGATGCGCCGTAATCTCTGCCTGGTATATCGTAAACACCGTTCAGTCTCCGGGCGAGGGTGCAGCTGTATTTATGCCGTCGATCGCCGGCCTGGCTGGGACTCAGCAGGGCGGAGGTCATAAAAGCGAATGAGGATTTTATGCTGGTGCGAATGTCCTTCCTTATCTCGAACTGGTCCCCCTTACGTAGACGTGCGCTTTGAAGGGAACGTTCGAGTGGGACGCGCCGTTAAGAGGAACGACCGAGGCGTGAACTTCGTTTGTCCCCTTTTCTGCGCGCAATTAACGTTGTCGATTCTTCACGAATTTACGTGCGACGATGAGTAAAGAATCCTTTGAAAAAAAAAAAAAACACGAAAAAATTATTTAATTCCGAATAACCCTTGCTCATTATTAATTAACTCTTTCAGACCCACTTTAATTTACGGTTTCAGGCGTTGCAGACAAAAATGTTATCATGCGCGCTGTAATTGAGTTTAAACAACACTTGTTTCGTTGTCACAGCCAATGATATACAGGCTATAAGTTCGGCTACAGCTATATGAACCTCAGTGTAAAAAAAAAATTTGAGCTAAAATTCCCTTACATGTAAGGTTAAATTATCTGTCAAATGTGAAGCAAATTTACATAACAATTAAGGTACTATTCCCTAAACGTACGGAAAAAGTACCTGACATAAGTGGGGAGAAATCCCATACAAGCAAGGTAATATTAATTACAGTGTATAATAAATTTATATTAAAAATTGCACGGGGTATCTGTACTAATATTTATTTTAATGTATATATCATCTGACGTATAGTAACCGAAACCTCAATTCAAAAATCCTCGGCATATATTGTGAATGGGCGCGAACAACGGACCTCTATCACGATGTGCCGATGCGCTATCCATTACACTACGACGACAACATGTCAGCAGGAGTGAATATTATCGTGTTGAACACATGTTTCTTGCGTCCGTTCTCCCACTTAGCTGTTGAGACAGTGCTGAAGAGATGCACATGTTATGTAATTTTCTCACCTATTTCTGGGATTTCCCACCGCTATGTACGTCGATTTTACTCTAGAGGGCGGAAAATTATGTTACCCACATAAGTTTGCGAATATTACAGAACACTTGTCAGGTAGTTTTATCATTATTTTTTACAGTGCAATTATGACCTTGACCTGCAAACAGTTTGTGAATCAATTACCTATAGGTCCATGATAATGTTGAATCTACTTACGATGGAAGAGAAAATAGTGTGCGTACGAACAGATCTTGAGCATGGCTTTCAAAAGTGTTCCGTTTATTACGAACAGTTTTTAAATACCTGACATTATGTCTATACAGCCTTGATTTTTACCTGCGGAGAAATAATACAAAATGGACGTGGAAAAGCAAATATGCGCGTTTTACTGCGTACACCAACGGGTGCCAAAACTACTTCCTACCTACGATACAATGTAATCACACTTCCTACTTTGACAGCAATCATCGTAGGAGATGTGCATGTGTACTGCTTTAATAAGTACCTACCATTCATGTTAAAGTAAAAGTTTTTTTTTTTAATAGTCTCTTTTCCTCTGATCAGTTGTGCCGAGTATATTTACACTGCTATCCTGTTTATTGTCACTAATTATTGCGCATGGTCTCCTGTGGCAACAATTAATACGAACTATATAATAATACATTTTCAAACAGTTACGGATAGCAAATCGTCGTATATTGAATACAGAATATTATTTTTTACGTAATGGGTTGACATTAATATAATTAAACTCTCCAGATAACTACCTAAGATAAAATAGAAATGTTTGTGTTATTTCGAATATAATAGTAATCATCGTCAAATAATTCCTAAGTATTTAATCGAAAAAGGCACATAGTTCTATCTGCACTTGCTTTTATGTGGTTCTGCTTTTATTCTGTTCCGCTTAAGTAAACAGGCGAAAGAGCTTCTTCTTGCACGCCAAACTTAAAAAGGCGAAATTACACTAAACGAACATTCAATGAATAATTCACTGTTGCCAGTTGCATTCACATGATGTAATTGGACAGCGAAATCTGCTGCGGACCAATATACTTTGGCATGCCAAATGTCATTGGACGTGAAAGTAGGCCCAAGAATCGGTGGCGCCACCGTACCGATACGTCTTGGACGCGCTCAGGCCTGTATCAGTTGTGATCTAACATCGCGCGAGCGAGTGTGTGCTGGTCACGGCATTGCAATGAGGCCATTCGGGAACTTCGTGTACCCCCACAATGATGGGATGTTCCAGCAGGATAATTCGCACCGTGTCATCCGGCCCAGGTTTCCAACAACTAGTTCACACTGAGATAAAGTTTTGTCGAATCAAACAATATTTGTTGAGTGCCACCAAATTATTTGTTTGTGTAAGGGCGATGGAATATTTTGTTGCCGAAACCAAATTATTTTGTCGTTCTCATTTTTTGCCCCAAACTGTAAGATCTGGTTGGTGCAACTCGAGATTTGTTTGGCTACACGTATATTAAACAGTTTGGGCCGACATAAAGAAGTTGTACCAGATCGGCAGAGTTTCGAACGTAGATCACCTGCGTTCGAGCGCTACGCCTTAGTAATCTCGGCTAACGTGGCAAATGACGACAACGGAAAGCTTTTAAATATATACACTGGAAATATTGAGCAACGTGTGCAAACAAATATTTCAAGTTTTACAGCTTTACTACTCAGTTCCTTGTTGCATTGCTTTAATAATATATTTATACGATTGTTAAGCATCAAGAGATGCAATAGCAAACACGGTTACTATCTTGATTGTCACAAAAATACAACTAAACTCTCGAGCAGCATTTTCGAACGACGGCAGTGAAATGAGTGGCCAAACAAATATATACAGTTTATTAAAAAAAAAAAAACTATTTAGTTGAGAGTCTGATTTTTTTGGCCCAACACAGAGATTTTGTTTATTCGAACATATATTTTGCTAGACTAAAGGAAGTAATTTTGAGGTTTTCAAATTTTTCGCTCAACGATATACTTTGTTAGGGCAACTAAATATATATTTGGACCTATACAAACACATATTTTGTTCGATTTTCTCTCAGTGAAGGAGCATTATGGAAAGTTTCAACGGATGTAGCCTTACAAGTCATTCGCCGGGAGTGAACCCATCGCGCACTTATGAGACGTGGTGGGGAAGCCCATTCGCACCATAGGTCCTGAAATCACAGACAGCAGGGAGCTGTAGGAAACTGTCGAGATAGCATGGGTCAACATCTCTCCACAGGAGTTTCGTCCACTTGTGGAATCGATACCACGACGAGATTCTGCACTCTGATGGACTAGCTGAGGGCCTACATGACGCTAGATCGGTATCCCATGACATTCGGCATGGCGGTGAAAATTACCGGCAAATTAACGTACACTGAGAAAAAGGTTTTAATGAAAAAGCGAAGTTTCTACAGCGCAAAAAAAAAATGTAATATGTATATGGAAAATTTATTATTTTTCTTTTGAAACCAATTTATTTGACATTTCGCATATGTTTGTCACAAAAATGGTTAAATATGCAATATTCTAACATAGAACATGCATGTGGGTAAACGATTTTAAATTTTAATACATTATTTTTTGTTACCTCTTGAACTTATTCCAATGAGATTGTTGTTAAAATATTTATTAGGCATCAATAAATACACTGACAGACGCCATTACTAGCGTAATTGTCACGAAAATTACAAATAGCCTCTCGACCTGTATTTTCGAATGAAGGCAATCAAATGTCCCGATTGCCCTATATCCAACGTTATAGATGCCAGTACTGGATCAAGCTGATTTTGTTGCTGCTACATATTCTGTGATGATAGGCATCAGATTGTTGTTATAGGTAACCAAATGCTTACTCATTTCAAAGGAAATATTGATTTGTCTCCACCGTATCATTTACAACGTTTACGTCAACCAAACCGATTAATTGAGCGTATTTGTAAAATAGTTGTATGTTCTAAGCTTATAGATGATGTTGGCACAAACAAACAAATTATTTGGCTCAACAAAACATTCTAAATGTTATATTTTTGTCAAAGGAATGAATGAAGTTATTTGGAGCAACGGCAGATTATTTGAGTGAACGAGTACTTTTCAAGTAAATTTATTTGGTATCTCCGAAGATATTTTTCTCTCGACGTAGTTCTATCACTAGAATGGTCAATGATATTCCGGTTGTTCCATTGCGGAGCTAAGGTACACTGTAAAAAATGTCTCGTAAAATTCTTAACATATACAGAATATGGAAATAATACTATATGTCGGGCTGAAAATATGGGGATGTTTTATTGCCACTTTACAAAGTTGGGATCTTCCCTACGCATTTGAATCTTCCAGAGCAATTGTAAGAACGTTGCAATGCATGTGTTACCATACATGCATAATTTATCATTCGTGCATTGTCACTGGACTATGCACTGATTTGGTAAAATTACAAATAATTTATTAGAGTGTAACTTGCTCGGGCTCTGGACCAGGAGTCTTGCAGCGCGACGGTGGCGAAATGTTGGCTATCCCCCGCGGGGTGAAGTTCACATTCGTCGTGAGCGGAGTTCCCTCTTCATGACTCAAAGTTCGAAATTCGGGAAGTTCGCTCAAGCTCGCCACTATTTTTTTTTCTATCTCGCTGGGCGTGCTTCCCCGCCTGTCAGCTCGCGCGTGTTTTGGCCATCTCCTCTAACGTCTCATTACCGAGGCGTTTTCGTGTTTATCTCGCCGCTAGTTCCGCGCTTACAATTTCTCAACTGTCTGGAACCAACGCAAACAAAGGTCTAGGTTCTCACACTCACTTAAGCCACGTGTTTTAACAATTTTTATAGATGCTACAAAACAATAACTTGACTAGTGGAATCGTCTCTGCATGCTTTGTGGTGAAAGTGCATATAGTTTCCAAAAGTTGCTCCTTTCGGAAAGTTTATTTTGGCACAGATTTAAATTACTTAAATACAAATAAAATATTTAACACTAAATTTTCTCACATGCCTGAATCTATCATAGTTTCTACGCGTTCGCATTGTATGTTAGTTTTATTTAGATATAAACTTTTTTTATGGATATGTATGTACATGGTGTAATGAAACACTATTTTTGCCTCGCATACTGACAGAACAAAATCAATTTTACAGATCAACATGTCACTGCTGTGATGTCTTGATACCCAGGATATCTTGAAAGTTAATCAAAACTGGACGAAAATCTTTCTCAATAACACTCTTTTTCTCCAAATCGTACCGCAAAACTGGAACTCTGTATGCAGTAACACGGAGGTCAAATTCATAAATAAACCTCTCCAATCCTATTAGCGCTTCATTTTATCGCGCTTGGAGTTTGTCACAGAAAGTAACAACAAAACTTTTATGTTTTCATTCTTATTGCCTTCTGTGTGAATTGATGCTCAACAGTTTCCTGTTTTATGACCACTTCCAGCTGCAGTCATATTTTCGTTCTGGTTATATTAAAGAGATGCGACCAATCTTCGCAGAAGTGTTACACCTTTTATACCATGTATATGTCAAGATTATTTTTGTACTTTTGTGACTTTCTGTTGTATGTTCATGTAAATATTCCAAGTATTCATAGTACCACCAATAATTAGTATATGAATAGGAAAATAAGGTATTTTCTTACGTGATTCCATCGCACATTTACAACTGCGATTCCCGACTGTATGTAAAAACTACACTTCCTTGTTATCCGTATATGTTTGTTGAGGAGTTGTGGGGGGGGGGGGGTGTTCGTTAAAGCTCGTGCAAACAAAATCATATTATTACATTACTTTATTGATAGAAAGCAAACGTTTGATATCACTTAATTTTTTTCCTTCTCAGTCCTTCAAACAGTACTTTCAACACTTGCTCTCAGCGACAGTTCAGATGACACAAGAAAACCGAACTGAGAAATCATTTCAGGAGAGTTCTGTAATCGGTCTGCATTGCAGCAACAACTAAACTTTACCACTATCGTCAGAATGTTATGTAAGTTTATTACTCTCTAAGACGAAACAGATTTTTAAGTATTTTGTATTGGTTTTATTAGTTTATTCGTTAATTGTTATTTCACTTGATGCGCGTCGTTTAAGGGTAATTTCTAAATGTTGTTTGACGGCCACTTTTGCACGCTGTTTCGTTCATCCATCAGTCGAAAAACAAACCACCGAAAAAAAAAGTGAAAAAAAAATTACCGATAAATCAGTGTCAAATGTCACTGAATCAATGAGTGAACGAAATCTGGCTATTTTTTTTTTTTCACTGATTAGTCGCTTAAATTCACTTAAGTGACTGTTGAATCCGTAAGATACAGTTGACAGATTGAAACAGGGAAATTCTCACTGATGCAAGTTTGCAGTGTATAGTTTTCTTTATTGCAGGCATGAAATAGCTGTCTTCCTATTAAAGGTAAAGTGGTGCTCTAATCTAAACGCAGCATCTATACTTACTGATACAAACACTGAAATAATCGCAAAAAATAGTTATGTTTGTGTTACTATAAACGTTTGGCTATATTTAGACAGCACCGTCAACTCAACTGATTGTCGTCTCTCAAGTTAGAAAATTGCAAGATTACATGTACATGCAGCATACTTATTTCGGATATATTACGACCGTAGGGTTATACTAAGAGAATTATTTTAGGGCGTCGCTGTAGATATGCGCAAGTTTCCGAACTGACATGTCGGCTTTCTGTCGTGTAAAACTTAAAGCGTCGAAGTTATAATTTCGTTGGAGGAAAATTTAAAGCAATGTTCAATACAGTGCCTTAAAGTAGTTCGCAGGTATTGGCCCAGAATATTTTAAGCTATAACCGTCTGAAATATCTTCTTTAGCCATGTTGAAGACCTTCAAAATTGTTTGCAATAAGCGCGATAGGTTAGAAGTTTTATTCCGTCCTCGTCTTAAGTGTTCTTTCTTTTCGTGTGGTAAACATGTTGTATATAGGTAAAATATTTTGTTTTACAAACACGTGTTGCACATACACTGCAATGCGCTTCGCACTAAAGGTTGACGGGCGTCTTAATAAATGCCGGTGAACGGAGTAAATCTACAAAAATGTTCTAACTCAGCATGAATATTTCCGACATTTATGTTCTAAAATGGTTTTAGTTCCCAAGAAGTAAGCGTCGCCACCTTTTAGAAACACAAAAAATGCCAACATTTAATTTTTACATCCCACAGTTACGCTGTTAAAAATATCCTTACATTGGCGTAAATTTGTTATTTGGTAAAGTGCAGTTAATAAACGGAAATACGATCCGAAATTGCGAAATACGTTACTGAACTCCATAAATACACAATACGGAATGTCTCCGAATTTTTTACAATTTCGGGTTTCGGGAGCGAACGAAGGCGAGTGTACACGAATCTTTATTCGCCACTGAGGAAATTTTTTTTTTTTTACTAAGTTACGGCCTGTATTACCACCGTCTGATATAAGTGCTGAATAACTATCAGCTGACAACGCTCTCAGTAGTGTATTGCCAGTTCTTGTGTATTGCGACCACCTGGTAGCACGCGAATAGCTATCAGCGAGTTATCAGGAAGTTCAGACGATACCAAGTTTTTTTTTCTGTTTGTTGGCAATATAAATCACCATTAAGACTCGAAATATAGAAACAGTTGGGTTACTTGCGTAGGCGGCATTGACTCTGTTTTAGTTTTCTATGGATAAGAGTTGTTTGCTTTTTTTTTCTATTAGATGTTTTTTTTTTTGTTAAAAACTTATTGAGAGGTTACTAGGCAAGACACGTTGTAAAAGACCGATTCCCAGCAAAAACGAGTGAGGTCTGTGTATTACAGCGTTGAAGATTCTTTAAAACTACAGTTAACTTATTTCGGTCACAAAAGAAAATAGTTGAAAATAAAAATACCAATGCAGTTATTTGGAGGGAAAAGTTAGATATTTTAAATATGTGTCGCCTTTTTTATTTTCACAGCTCTCAATTACAATTCATCTCCCCCATGTGACGCCATTGCTCATGCACACAATTTGACATCCTGATATAGGTTGTTCACGGTAAAATGAGCACTTTTGAAAGCCTTGCTTAAGATCTAGTTGCATTCACGTTGTGTATTATTTCACCTTATGTAAAATTAATATTGCCATGTGTGCATCACTTCATTCATACGCCGGTCAAGTGAAATTGTGAAATTATTAGAAAAGTACATACTTTACAAATATGCTTATATTTACACTCCGATGCACTAAAAAAACCTACAGCTAAACAAATAAATTAATTTATCGCAAATGGTTACTGAACACGTTTTATTTGACGTTAATTATATGGAAATACATTCCATCCATCGTTACGAACTTTAATGGGCGCATGTCACTCAGTGAGCCCGTTAAAATGTATGCATATAGGAGCAGTGACATTTTCTAAGGTTGATTTCAAAAGTGCTCACTTTATGGTGAACAGTCTCTACATAGCTATCGGCTGGTCGAAGTACCTGATAGCTTCATCAGCTGATAGCCTGCCGAACAGGCAGTATCAGCGAGTCGTAATATGCATTTCATTGGCTATCCAGCTGATAAGTTATATTCACAACTTTATCAGACGGTAGTAAAACAGGCCCTTCCGATATCCACGTCACTTTGACCTATTCTCTTATAGGTTACATCAAAAAATAACCGCAGGCACCTGTAACATTTGGCAACGCTCAAACTTTACTTGAAACTGTAAAAGTGATATATGTCACATTTCCAGAAATACCATACTTATAACATTGTCATTAATGGGAATTTCGTAGCTGAGTGGTAAATGATGTGGGCTAAGAAACTTTTGATTAGTTTTTATATCTTGCTCCAGAAGAAAGTATCTTAACTTACTTAAAATTGTTTTTTTTTAACGCACAGGAGAACATTCGCATAAATAAAACCAAAGATCATTAATTTTATTTTTTATTTATAAGTATAGACATAGTAAGAAACTAACGGAGAGATTCCATTAATTCGCGGAAATAATATACGGAAAGTCCGGCATTGAAAAAGCAATGTGTCCGTATTATTACGTACAGTTCTGGAGAATGCTTTTATGGCAAATTTCCATAACATTACGGAAAAATATTTTAACATTTTACGCCAAGAGATGAAAACAGCGGGACTTGTTGAAAGTAGCTGTCTTAAACTACTCGAGTACCGATTGTATAGACTACTATAAATTTTATAAGAATGAGTGGTGTTGAGTTCGGGGGTTGTGGAATCAAAATTTCGAAACTATCACACTATAATATATGATTTTTTAAAATTTATTTCACGGTTAATATTGAATTTCTCACAGGATTAAACATTACATTTTAGAAGGTTTTAAAGTGTCAACTGAAAATATTAGGATATTTCTGAACGACTTGCAAATTGCTTGTTTGAGAGAAGCTCCTAAATATACCACGTGTTTGTACATAAAATGTAAGCAAATAATAGTAATTTTTATCCAAGTTTGTTGCGTTTTCGTAATAGTTAATAAACAACAAGTATAAAATATTAGTGAGTGAATGAAGAGATTTGGGAGTCTTTTAACATCCAAGTCTTGAGAGCCAAGTAAAATGTGAGTGATTAATATGTTTATAGGTTATTCACGGTAAAGCGAGCACTTTTGAAAGCCGTCTCATTTGGACTAATAGTCCATAAATATTTTGTGTGTATTCCTTAGACGGTAACTTCCGAATGCGGTGGGATATACTGTACGCACTGTATTTATTACTTACATGTCAATATTTATAGATTGTTCACGGTAAAATGAGCACATTTGAACGCCCTTCTTAAGATCTACTAGTATAGACCTTGTGTATTCCTTCGCCTTATGTAAAATTAATATTGCTATGGACCTCATCACTTTATTCATGCAACGGCCAAATAAATCTGTGGATTTATTAAGAAAGTAAATACTTTAGCAATATGCTCATTTTTTCCCTTCACTGCGTTAAAAAAAAGGAAGTGAAAGAATTGATTTTAAGTTATCACAAATGGGTACCTAACACTTTCATTCAACGTTAAGATATGGAACTATTTTTCATCTATCTTTGCTAACTTTACTGGGCCAATGTCACTCAGTGCGCCCATTAAAATATATGCATGCCGGGGCAGTGACTTTTTCTAAGGTTCATTTCTAAAGTGCTCACTTTATCGTGAACAGCCTTTATTTGAAAAAGTGGTTAAAGGAAAAAAGATGGCTGAAATAAAAAAGTTACTATGGCATCAAAAGTGCTCACTTTATCGTGAAAAGACTATTAATGGTTGTATTTAGAGTTGTCATTAATTTTATTTATACTATCATTAGACAATATTGTCTCTTTATGGCATACCATTGTGTAGAGGCTACACTACTGTATTTGCAAAGATGTGGCTGGTGTCTTCTTTGTCACAGCACATGCTTGTGGGTAACTCACGTTAACGGTTTACCTCACACAGCCTCCACGATATGTGAAAGCACTGACATATCATGTGTTAGCACACCAGCAAGGAAATGACACCGGGATATGCGTCGCCTTGCAGACCAGGACACGTCTTAACATTCTGTGAAACTACACTGGCTTATGCCAGGGGTACGACAGCACATTTTCGGTGTGTGTGTGTGTGAGTGTGTGTAAAATCCCTTCCCAAACAAAGATATACTTGTCCCGTCAGCCATTTACGCTCGCTACACTGATAAGTAAACTACATTTATAATGAGACTCGCTTGTCATTATGTGTTCTACGAGATGTGTTGCCACATTGGCCGCGGTACAGACGCAAGTCCACTGGCCACATAATTGTTCCTGCTAATATAAAACCACTCTGGTCAGATCATGAGCGCCAAGTCTAGTTTAACATCGGTGGGAGCAGTTCCGCGCCCCCTGGCATGTTCCTAAAGTCTACGAAAATGGCTCGCAATGGTACGGAATTCTGCAGGCCAAGGTCACAAGTCACAGTATGTATGATACTTCCTTATGCTGCCAAAGGAAAAGAATCCAGCTGATATGAGTGTCCTCTCAGCGCATACGAGTACTTCACAGTCACTCTCAAAAATAGAACTGCCAGATATTCCACTTAAAAATCCAACTTGTTAGTACATGTCTCCCAGTTATTATGATGCTCAACCTACCCGGACCATGTCTCATAAGGATATGACTATCACCTAACACTGATTAAAGAACACTTTCTGGTGCACAGCTTCCAGTTGCCTCACTTAAGTGCTCAACAGTGTACTGGCATAGACGTTACTGAAACTGCCAAGTCTTTTTGTTCTCAGAAATGGTATTTCTAGGAACACTGAGGCAATGCCACATTTGTCACGCACAAGCCTATTCGTAGGCATGCTCTAGGACATAGATGCCATTTGAGTTACTAAGCTGAATAGCATTTAAGGTAATACTACATTTATAAAAAAACATTTGTTGAATGAACTGAAATATTGCAAGCAGCAAATTAATTTTCTACCAACGTGACTCTGAACGTATGAGAAACATATCCTAGAGGTCACAGATCCAATTTGCACAGCAAACTGTCCCAACATTACCTGAAGATCTTGCCAGAAGCTAAAATATCATTAAGAGGGTGTTATTCTCATCGTGAGGCAATTTTCAATTGTGGAATTATCGCTTGGAATACACACGCCAGGAAACAGCCCCAGTTTGTCATCAAATACCTAACAGTTTACTGTCAATGAAATTACTACATTTCACTGTAAGTTTCTCTCTACTTGCCAAGTATGCATCACGAAACTACGCAACATTCCACTTGCGATGATAACTTGGATGTGTCGATGTGTCAAATCACGTATCGCCGGCCAACAACACATTTCCAACTGAAGTATCTCTATACATATTATGAATACATTCGAATTAGCGTCCAAAGTACAGCTCACTTGTGTCATGCAGCTTCCAACCAGTTTCATTACAATGATGACTAGAGACCTGAGAAATTCCCGAGTTCAGTAACCTGTAGAGATGACTTCACAGTCTTATATACTCTCATGGAGATACCAACTGTTTATAGGTTTATTGTTGTGGTAGTAAAAGGCGGGGGTTGGGCGCAATATTTATTGCATGTTTGTTATTGGCTCATTTAGCTCCAGGAGGTGTCAAACAACACGTCGCCCAATTGCAAAAGTAACATGAATGTACATGTGTGGGAATTCCAACTTGTCTAGAAATGAGCCTGCGAAATTCGCGGGCCCCTAATGATGACACATAAAATCGCATAAATCTGTAGTGCATACAAGCAATGTTTTGGAGAGATATATTTATGCTATTAACGCTATTCTCCAATATTCGGATACACTCCTGCAAAATATCTCCAAATATGCTAAACCATATATAGGTTTTCTATTCACAAAAAATTTACCATTTATACGTTCTTTATTTCTGTATGTGCAGTACTCATTTCCTGACTTTTTATTATTTACAAATCATCATTAGTAATTTGTATATACGATTCCTATATACACTTCAGTTATTCAATACATTTGACAGTTAAATTTATATACAATATTTACAGTAAAATTTATACATTCTTATTCTCATTATGTACAATCTTTACAATGAAATGTATACATTCTTATTCATTGCCATTTATGTCTTCACCTTCATCCATGGCTGTTCCATTGTTAAATGAAAGACCATTTCAGTGCTCACGCATAGCTGAACATTGTAAACCTGGCTTCCGACAGCCACAGAAATTGCCACAAGTAGATTTGCAAGAACATGAGACTAAATACAACAGTCCATTAGGTGCAAATGGCTTTGAAGTGGTAACTGGTTTAAGTGTGTTTCTCTCTCCTCCAGCTTCTCTTATTGACTTCAGCTCCCATCCCTACTCCATAGCTGTGAACATTCCTTTCTTCGATAAGAACTCTAGCTCGCTCTCTGTTAGTTTCGAGTTGATGTTTATCACTTGTTGAACGTATAAATGTGCAGACTTCGAATAAGGCAAGTGTCCAGCAGCATGGAAGAACGGGAGCATTTTTACTGTCGTGTCCAAGTGCATGTCCCAATCTCATGTTCTTTCTGCATAGATGAATTGCAAAATAAGGTATATGCACTTTAAAAGATTTATCCAAAGTTTTGAAGTCCTACTTGATGATTCTAACGTTTTCATACAGTTGTCTATTTTACCGCAAGCTTCAGTAACTCCTGATTCATTTATTACAGCTTCTGGATTTATAGGTTGGTTAATAAGTTGCTTGTGAAACTTCTTCAAGGAGGCGATACTAGCTCTCAGTTCTTCGCAATGTTCTTTCATCACGTCAACGATTGCACAGGCTGTGAGTGTGTATGCTCGGATACATCTTGTATAGGTAAGACCACTGAACATGTTTTGTACTGTATTTTTAGCATATACACTAGCTCATAGAATTTCAAGTTCACTCTCTTCCATTATTTGTCCCATGGAGCCCATAAATGACATTGAGAGGTGAAAACCACCAAGCCTTACTGCTATATTTGCAATTTCACTGCCCCTTTCAGCGGAAGATACGATTTCTGAAGCCTTCAAGGACAAGGGTTGGTCAAAAGTCACTATGCAGGACTGATTTTGTTTTCCTCTCTGTTCTGCAGCAAATCATAATTCTGCGAAAATTGTGTAAGTACTGGTAATACCCATGTTAATGAAGGGAACAGCCATGACATATGTTGAGTCATATTTGTCCTTTTTGCTGCTAATGATATTCATAAAGCCATTCCACCCTGGTTGGGCATTGATTCCAGAAAGTCAAATGGAATTCAGGGGAAATATTGTTATTAATGTGAAATCTGAACTATTTATCGCATCTTTTAATGCATTGTAGTCTTTAACAACAATGCTTCTTAATCATCTGCGAGAAATTTTCTTTGGGAACGATCTTATCCTAATACATTCTGGATTAAATGTTCCAGAATACTTCCATTCGACCTTCACTTGGGTTTTATTGCTAGTAGCTGGTGTAATACATTGTATTCCCCAATCGTATAAAACGTGTTCAAGTCGTCCAGTGTACGAGCATTAACATCAGCATTATCAAAAACATGTCGTATGAAAGCTTCTTCATTTATGAAAGCGTTAATGTACACAGATTTTTCTTAATAGGACGTATAGACACCCATGGAAGATTACATATTGATGAGATGCTTAGAACCAGACAAACGATGAAGTGTAAAAGTTAAGCCAATCAGAAGCGGTGACAAAAACGATCTAGTTCTCACAGCTGGTATTATAGCATGATTTATGCCTACACATTTTCTCTTCAACTTTTCTAATTCTGATGAATTCTTCTTCTCTGTGACTTTCTGGGTAAATTATGCTAATGTATTTGGAATTAAATTTTCTCCTTCAGACTTCGTATCATTTGTACCTGGGTATGCATTGTGACCGTACGCCATTATTTGAATATCTTCTTTAATAATGTCAGCTGCTGCTAATACGATCCTAAGTTTTTCTGTTTCCAAGTTGGTGTCTCTATCTTTGTACTAACTGCCAATGATTTTGTGGACGGTGTCAGACAAACACATAACATTCTTTCTACCAAAAACATTACATACCATCATGCATTCTTTAAAATGCTCTAAAAGATGATTTTTTAGATATTTGTCAGAATAAGTTTTTTTTTTCTCCCCTGAAATACCTGAAATAATATCTTGCAACTCTTGAATTGAGTACTGGCATTCGTCACTTTGTTCAATATAATTGCACATATTTTAAAAAGACTCTATATCCTCCATCGGTTCGCCTACAGATCTTACACTTTGGTTTGTCTTTGAAAAAGTGGCATGACTTTTTTTATGGTATAGGGCTTCTGGTGCAACAAGGTCACCCACACTTAAAAGGCAGGCCTTTACTTCCCAGCTCCCCCATACATCATTCCGTTCTTCACATTTTTGCAAAAAATTTCCCTTCATGTCTAATGTTTCTATCGCGTGAATTTTCTTCCTACGGGGCAAAGAAGTCTTAGAACCGATTACTGCCGTGTTTCCACAAATAAAGCAATTTGATTTATAGTCAAATTTTTCAACTAAACTCCGCAGAGAAGTTGATGTTAAAGGAAGAGATACGTCACATATTTGCGATGATGTAGTTGCAGCTTTAATACTTGATGGTCTCGTATAATTTTGTCTGAACAGTTTGTGCACTCAAACACTTGTTTTGCCTTCCAATCTCTAGCAGCCCATCATTTCTTATTTTGTGTGCTTCAGTAATAGTTTCCAATCCTTTCGTAACAAAAACAGTATCTCCTTCCAGGTTTTTACCGCATAGAAGACAATAAATCCGACTCGTCCATTTTGAAGTATGTAAAAAATTGGGGTCATGCCAGAGTAAATTCTTAGTCTGAAATATATGGCTATGGAACTACTGATCATGGAAACAGAACATTTTTAAAATCTAATTGCCGTACAGTACTGACGAATAAATATAAATTGCAATAATAATACAAATTTAAAAAAAAATGCAATTTTACATATCTTATTAATTAATAAAAAATGGAGGAATAGCCTAAATTTCAACATTTAAGTCTTATTTAAAAGTACGTACAAACAAGATAGCAAAAGTACTACATATGTTGAGTGATTACTTACCAAAAATAGTCCTCATGAGCACAAAAGATGTGAAAATAAATTAGCACAACCCTGGTAATAATGACAAAAACCATACGAAACCCTCCGTTATGTCGACACATTGGACTTCACACGACAACTGGTTTGTGTTCCAGGGTAGACGGGAAGGACTTCAATGAGCAGATGGAGCGGTAGCCCGGCGCCAGTAGCGGCTCTGATAAGGGAGGGGTCGCGCTTCTTCTTTAAACATGTTCCCATTGGAAAGCTAAACAAGGGTTCTACAACTTTCATACAAAGTGTCATTAAATTATTATAAATAAAAATGTTAAAGTGAAAAAACTATAAAAAATCATTGCATAAAAAATTAAAATTTTAAATTTTGCAGCAAATTTCTATTAAAGTATTAACCTTAGCGAAAAAAGTTTAGACACTCCGTGAAGTGATATTATTTTACACAGGATTAAAATACTTCATGTTGTAACTGTTTACTTGTCAAGAATACTGCATAGAACACACTTTTTGGTATATAAATCCGACGTCATAAACTCAAAAAGCACAACTCTTTGCTCTCAGGAACATTTCTACACTCGCCATGTTGAGTGTTGCCCAATGTAGTATTATTTAAATGGCCAGAAACATGTTTCCCATTGTAAATTTTCTCCGTATCTCATGGATACTGCTTACAATAGCTAAGTTACATCACACAACTTGGTATCATTTTATTTATTAATGATACCACACTTTACAGAATCGATAGTTGGCTACGAATATATATAAAATAAAATTTACTCTCCACTTTACATAAATATATTTTCTCTTACTAAAAGCACCCGAATTTTGCGAAAAGATTTTACGACCAGTTTTACTTCGTAACACTTTAGATCAGATCCACTTTTCTGATTGGGTGATCTAGATGTTACGCGTTTTAAGTGTCTGCCAACGTATCAGAGATGTACTGTATCAGTGTAACTTAATTCTTATTGGCCAGTCAACTAAGAAAATATCTTATCACAGGCACAAGCCCCCAGTAATCAAAAGTAAACTGCTTGTACGCTCGTAGGGTATTGAAATCGAGCATGTGGGGAAATCTTTTCGCGAAATTCGGGTGTCCCTCTCTATTGCACTTTACAGGGATAAACTTATATTTCTTGTATAAATCTGAAACATCTCCGACTGGAGGGACTTGCGATTTCTAACAAGTGAAAAAACGTCCATCACTGTGCTGGTTTTATTAATATAAACCATACCAAATTACTCCCACTGGTAATTATTGCACTCACCAGGATGGTTCACTTAAACATCAGGGATCTCATATTGTTGTGATTCTTCAAATAGTGGCAATGGCCATTAACACTCTCTCAAAGAAACTACACCTAGATGTGTCAGTGAAATGTCCGTGGATTTACTATCAGAGACATTACTACACAGGACAGAATTTTTTACACAGTGAAGTTACATTCGGTTGGCCAGTTGGGCTTCTAATATTGATACGATTATTCTCATATGAAGAACACTGCTTATAAACCACTCTCCTGGACAGATCTAGCAGGTAAGTCACAACACTATATATCAATTAACTCATTAATATTCACCACACTCACAAGGATGTTTCTCTAAGTCAAGTTAAAATTTCTCTGGGTAGGAAGAACACTTCTAGTTCGTTGTTTCTAAATTTGGCAAGAACACTGCAACGAATACTTCTCGGAAGCACATATTTCATTTGTGTTGTTTCACTGGAAAATAATGTATCACAATAATTCCTCTGTAATCGCCACTGTATTTTTTCTACATCAAGCATAATTTTGTTGTCAAGTACTCGTCTGCGATTAAGAAACTCTTTCAGGCCCATCTCTTAAAAATGTATTTAAAATGCCATCCTTTTTAGTCCGGACGATATGCATAAGATTATGAATTTACCCCTTAAAAGCATGAAAATTGTTAGAGATCGTTTTATTATTGAGATCATAACTTTTAGTTTTGTAGGCAGTTAGGAGCATATTACGCAACCGAGAGTGATTGGTCGTGCGTCCAACTTCCAAATGGGGACTTGATCCGGGCCGGAGATGTTTTTTACAAAAGTTTTTTTATCAAGTTCACACTACGCGAATGCTGGGGTAAATGCTGCATACACACCCTCCCAATTTCCTTCTCTGTACTGTCTTGTAAAAAGGCCCAGAGCTGTTGGCGTGCACATAATAATAAATAAATACTTCATAATATACCGCCATGTTAGGAATGGCAACTTAAGTTGTTTTTGCTCTTAACTCGCAATAGGACTAACCAGATTTAATGTTTTTACATTAACTTAGTGACATTTTGCTATAAATATTATATGTAATGAAATAAAGTGCAAATCCACTGTAAATTTGCAGATAAATCTTTGTACATGAGATTCGCTGGCTTTGCTAATATACAATTCTTTAAATAACTACAAATTTAGGAAAATACCATTAATCGTGAATTGTACTTATTAAGTCTATTATCCTCGTGCAAAATGTGTAGTGAGTGAAAATATTTAGGCAAATAATACGTAATGTTTGCACCTTTACCGTACAAATTAATTGTATAGGACAATGACCATTATCTTATGATTGGTACTATAACCATTTGAACTTTGAAATACGACTTATGTATTGAGCTAAAATTATATCGATAATAAAATGCATATTGATTACAGTTTGTTACAGGTTTCACCAATATGCAGACTCCAAGACAAGTTCAAGAGGCAGCAAATCATTATCACGTGTACCTTGGGTTATTAATACAATAATTGAATACTGACAGAATTATTTCGATATAAAGAGGAGTATCAAATGTTGTGCCAGCATATATTAATTGCCAGCTAAATATAGTGAACTGAAAGCATATTTTGCAAAAAAAAAATCTGAGAAACTAACAATCCCAGCTGAAAATCAGAATAGGAATTCTGAAGCAGGATATAAAACTAGAGAAAATTAAATTCTTTTCCTTCGTGCTATAAATAGTTAATGCTAATAAATAGGGTTTTTACGTATGTTACATTAGGGAAACGGAATCAGAGCCACATTTCTTTAGATTAAAGCTAAATTTCACCAAAAAACGCAAATTATGCTACAGTCAAAAGGAAGTAAACCGCGTTACAGAGCATTGGAGGAATAATAGTTTTAGAGTGTATCTTTCAGCAACAACAATTAAACTTGTATCAGAAAAAGAATGTAGTGATTTTCTGCTAGTAGTTGTAAGATGATAAAAATTATTCCAAGCGGGAAAAGTAAGAGAAAAATTATTATTTTAGAAGACTGAAGACCTGGAAATGTGGAATAAGTCTTTATCCTCTGCATCAGCTTTTTAAGTGGTCATCCGTGTGAGGCAATGTGTTACGAAGCTTAAAGACGAAATGCTAATTGCCATGTTAAGTGAAATGGTTATAATTTCTAGAGATGCAGTAAGATATAAATTGCAGGATTCCTCGCATGCCTCTACCACAACAACAGCAAACAACAGAGATACGAAAACGGAAAGGATAGTGTTCAGCGTTTGATGTTCAAGAATGCATTTGGATAACTTGTGGGATTCATTGAATCGTATCTAGAATGTAAAGAAAATACACAAATATTCAAACCCAGTGAACCAAAACTGCTCTACTGAAAAATAATTGAGCACTTCGGAGGAAATTTGGCTATCATTCATTCTACAAGACTAAAACAACAAATTCCAGCTAGTTTCCCTCAACTCGAGACATATATAGGAGGCGGGGATATGTTAATAGTTATAAACAGAGAAGTTGGATTCTCTCTTAAGATATCATGAACATTGATGATTAATCAGACGCAGTGACCTTGGCACGACCAGCAGCTGAAACCAGCCGAGATGTTCTACAACATAATGTACTGCCTTTCGCTGGATCGTTCAAGAAAGATTGTCAAGAATATTCTACTCCTTCAATATTTGTTACTTTTGTATCAATGGTAATGTATGGTTCAATTCCAAAAGGTGAGGAAACTGATACGTCACAACCCTGTTATTCGTATCCAATAATCTTAAGCAACAGTGACAGACAACTTAAATCATAAAGCACATCCAAATCTGAGAAATTCCCATTACGCTATTTCTAGGCTCTTAGATCAACTCCTGCATCACAAGCAAGGATCTTTTGAATATGATATTTACTGAGACCGTGTTAGTAACATACGACCATGTTTTAAGCTTATCTAAAGAAAATTGGACGTTAGCTATTGCTCACTTTCATAACATATGTGCTGTAATATGTGCTGTAGTCCCTCCAAACTTAAAAATAGGAATCATTACAACCCATGTGCAACAAGCACTAATGGATAATTTCATGAAACCTGAATCTTTCTTGTTCAGCATCCTGGTATGGAAAATGATAATGCAAATCAAGCAATTGGACGCTTTAAAAATTCTCCAAGAAGATTATAGAATTAAATGTAATTTACAAAGTAGTAACTCTTGTTGTTACAGATCTCTCCTCCCAAAACTCCCTGATATGTGGTATATTTAAGAAAATTTTCCGGATGAAACAATTGTCGATGAAAATAAATTTATTCAAGTCCAACGGATTTCTTCTCAGTTAGGAATAAATATAAACCATGTATACTACATAATTAAATTCACTTCTTCCTTTATTTAATGATAAATCCAAATCAGTTACTATGCTGCATAATTATATTTTATGTTATTAGAAATTTAACAGGTGTTTTCAATCAAGGACAAATGCCTCTAATATTGTGCCCCCTTTCCAAACTTGTGAAATAAATATAATGGACTTCGCCTGAAATTTATAGTAAGGATCAATATGTAGTCATGCTCGGGGGTTTCCACATAAAACTGGCATTATTGAAGAGCTCAGGAAACTTGTTACCTAACAGGGGTTAAACTGTAGTTCTTGAGGAAGCACAAATTGATTTTTAACAGACTCGAGTCTCTTTCATAAAAGCTTCTCATGTGACGAAGACTTTGGAAGCGTAACATATAACAGTATTTTTATTTTACAAGCTTAGGCAAGGATTCCTGTGCTGGAAATGGAAGCCGAACTGAGATCATGTCTGAAGAATACTGGTGAAAGGCACATGATAAAAAGTACCATCAGTTTCAGTTTTGGGAAATTATACGCAACACATAACTCGAAATATGTTTTTCCATGGGACAGAGCTGTTCAAGAGAGATATTTTGATCTTTACACAGAGTCTTTGTCTAGACTTCAATAGTTGTTCTGCGCACTTAATTACCACAACCACGCTTGATATGTTGCAGTTCACCTGAGGGACCTGACAAACCTTCGCAAATTGCACCGAAGCGTTTTACAAGAGTTTACGAAATGCAATCTCACTGTAAACAAAACAGATTGATGATTTCCTAACATGAATCTCATTGAAGCCCACGAACAGAATAATTCTCTAGCAAAAGGCATGGGAGGTTCCATAGGCCTAACAGAAAATACTGATACCCTCACAAGACAGATGGTGTGCAGGACAGAGGCTGCCAGGCTTGTTGGTGAGTTTCTGAGGGTAAATAAAATTGCCCAAATCGAGCACTTATATCACTATGATGAGACTCCTCACAAGCAAGAAAAGATTTTTTTGAAAGTTCTTAGTCTTACAGCCGTCATCAAAGAAGTGAGTAATCCGTTCTCAGATACAAGCGACATTTTGTGGATTTTTGATACTAGGGAAAGAATGGAAGACATTAGTATTAATTCCACGGGGTCAATAAAGGTGTCTAAGAAAAGTCACAGTATATTTTTTTCAGTGAGAGACTTATAATGTGAGCAAACTTTATAAATACGTATTACAGAAAACAAATCCCCTCCTCTTTTAAGTTGCATCGATACCAGGTCTGTTTTCAGGAGCAGTAAAATCGTTAGAAATCAACGGAACTGTGTTCCTAAACTTGTACATAGCTTGCCAGATCTATGATAGAGATATAGAAGACTTTTCTATTGTAATGAAAACAATATATATCCACCATTTTTGTCAGACCAGGGTTCCCCAAACTGAAAAGGAAAGTCTGACCTACTAAAGTGTCATGGCACTTTCTTTCTGGAAGATGATGAAAGCATTGAAAATCTTTGTGAACCAGACCCCGATATGATGATTTAAAATGGACCTATCACTGTCTATATTATTAGACACGAAAGCATATGTATATTTGGATTAATACATAAAATTCATTATGTAGCTACATACGAAATCAGTTCAGCAGACCCTTCCTGTATCAAATAGGTATCACATTTGATGTAAGGACCTATATAAATCAGTTAACCTTAAGTCTTCTGTTCGGGGGAAGAGAAGCAAAAGGATAAGCTGAATTGGCAAAGCGAGTACCTAACAACAGGAAAGAATTCCTGCGAGGTGATCGAAAAAGCAACAACTGTTTGATTTACTGTTACCCAAATAGTATCAGCGAGGTACAATGCTAAAGTTGTAGTTACACAAAGGAAAAGGGTTAGATATTCTTACCCAAAAACTGCATCTACCTCAGAGTGCCTGAAACCCCACAACCACAAGGAAGCTGACACAAGAATGTTTCTTCATGTTGCTGATGGTGTTGTTGAAGGTAGTAAGTGAATTCTCATACGAAGTGCATATACAGATTTTTCAGTATTGTTTTTAACACTTTGCTGTGAAGCTAAACTGCGAGAAACTTTAGGCTGTGATAGCTGCAGGAAAATGATTTAGATTTCTAGACATTACTCGCATGGCTGAGGTCTTAGGAATTGACTGGTGTAAACCACTACCAGCTATTAATGCACTAACAGGATGTGACACGATACCGAAAACTTCAGGAAGAGGCAAAATAAATTGCTAGAAAACATGGAACAATTACCCAGCAGTAACACAAGCTTTCTCTTTCTTTTCAATCTTGCCGACTTTAGAATAAATGGTAGCAGTTATGACTACTATTGAAATATTTTTCATCCTACTGTATGACCACTGCAATCAAGAAAGAAGGGGAAATGAAGCCAGGCTTGACTAAATTGCACAGAAAAAGAAAGATCTTAGAAAACCTTCCACCAACAAACCAAGGCGCCCTCCGAAAGCACATTCTTAGACCAACCTACCAGGCAGGGCATGTTTGGGGCCAGGTCCTTAAAAATTCGCCATGGTTCCTGGACTTATATGTGTTTGGTTAGACCAAATACACACAGTCTTTATTGTAGTAACAAAGTTGGTTAACTCAACCACATGCAGGCGTCGAGTGAAAAGAACTGATTGCATACAATTATAAAGTTATTCTCTTTCATTATATAAATATGCAAAGGCTGATTTACCCTGCAGTGCTCTTTGTTTGTGTAGTAACTGTGAACATGTCGATTTTTAATTATATTTACATTTTTATGTATACACTATTTATAGGTATACAATTAATTTTGTGTGTGTGTATATATATATATATATCCCTATTTCACCATTTTTTACTTTCATAATTTATGAACTAATGGACTCAGTTTTATGTACTCACATTTCACTATAAAACGACCTATATGGTCTATACATGTAATAAAGGATTATTTGTAAAACATCCCTTCATTTTTATGTTATTTTAAATTTAATACCTAAATGACTGCTACGAAAACTCTTTTCCTATATTTTTGTAGAGAGTATACAGTTGACATCATTAAAAAAAAAAAAAAAAAAACTATTTTGACTAATGCATTCACGAGTTTTCAGCAAATAACATATTCAGACACAATTTTTCAATATGGTGGTTTGTTCTGTGTTACGAAAATGCCTACATTGTTCTTGTGTGTGTGTGTGTGTCTATATATATATATATATATATATATATATATATATATATATATATATATATATATATATATATTATATATATATATATATATATATATATATATATATATATATATATATTCAGATATGTTTCATGCTTTTAAATATACATAATTCCATAAAGTCATTGGATACATCTTCCAGACTATTTACTGTGATATAATTACTTTTGTCAGTGATTTTTTGCCAGTCAAGGGGTATAACAATGGTCAGGAAGTCGTCTCTAGTTGATGTGATTCCCCAATTCTCATAAACACTTTAAGGAAGTACCTTACACTCGACACGAGGTGCTCATACATGTGGCATGGCCATGAACATGTTTCCCATTTTGGCGAGTCTCCCTTTGTCAGGAATACTGCACCAAAAACACTCTACAGAACTTGTCACTCACATGCACCACAAAACTACTACTTATCACGTTACTCACATTGATGGCATCGCCAAACTTGTTTCACTCAATCAAGTTGCATTTTTCTGGTCATTATAACATTTCGCATTGAACTGTTTCTCAGTTTTCAGGAACAATATTACGAAAATAACATTCAGGAAAAGCGTTTCTATTACCCTGCGTTACCCATCACTTCACTCTCTTATGACATCACTACAATACATACTGCTTCTCATGAGACCTTCTTATGCTATCAATGAATATCCCAGTGACATGTCTCATTTCATATCAGAAAAACTTCCTTTATTTACTCTGTATGACACAACCGCATTTTGCATCTCTAAAAACCTTCAATTTAATCATACTTATGACATCATTCCGCAGGCATTGTCACTCAGACAAGTTGTATTAAGCAAGATAATAACTCGTATACTAAGAGGCCTTAATTAAGACTTTTCAGGAAACATTCTTCAAATTCAAAACCCCACAACACAACCCTCATTTGTGAATTTAAATTTCACAACAGTGTTATGCTGGAAAAGAACTCATAGTGAGGTGAGTTACCACTTTTCAGAAAACAGTCTTCAAATTGACTCCCCACTACAAATCTCCCATTTGGGTATTTAAACTGCACACTGCTTTATTGCATATATATCGCTACACTGGCCAGAAGGTAACACTCAGTTATGTTAGTACCAACTGGATAGGAACATGTCTCCTAGTGATGTGACTCCCTTATTGTCAAGTACACTGCTCCTAGTAAAAATGCAAAACCCAACTCCTAGCTGTTAGTAAAATTATGAAATAGCACTATACACCATAATATGAAGCGAATCTATTCTCCGTGATAAAGTTCTCGATTCTGCCATATAACTAAACATGTCTTTACTTGCTAAAACTCTTCCACTCGCCAAGACATGTCGCTTAGTCAAGTTTCATCTCATTGGCCAAGAACACATCTCCTATTTAGGGGATAGAGTAATCCTCAATAAAATCTGCTATGAATGCACTCTCCAAGACAAATCTTCCAGTTCAATCAACTGTGGTCGTACCCTTCACACATATTATACTACAAGTTGGGTCAAGTGATGTTTTGGGGGTGTTCCTGGTATAGGAGCTGCAGCTCACAGAATGATGGGTAGCATGACGTCTTATCACTTTAATGTGCTACTTTTTTTTACACTGATGTCACGACATGACCAGGAAGATTTGCTAGGTCAGTTGTAATTGTGTTTTGAGAAATGTGCCACCAAGAAAAGGTATTTCTTAATTCTTCAAAATACCTATTTCCAAAACACTTCAATGTGTAACTGGCATTTGCAAGGGTATGCTACTTCTCAATTTTATTCACAGTGAAGATACAACACTCGCGACGACATATTATTCAGCCAGGAATGTTCCCTTTACTCATTAATGTGTCTTGTAATGAAGTAACTTTCCACTTGTTATGGTCACTAGACTAAACACTCTCTCCATGACAAAGCTACCAGTTGTATCTAGAAATTGACCCAGACTATTATCTTCATATCACTACATTTGGAAGAATGTTTCACTAACGTATGCCACAACCTGGACAGAAATGCTTCTTCCTGTTGTTGTGACTATCCAAATAACAAAAAACCCTGGGTACAATACATTCTTGTTCACTCTTCTGGCCACTACTCCCAAGTATGAAACAAAGCTTTAAATTACTTTACTACCAACTAAACTGCACTCACGATGTATCGCTCAATTAAGTTAAAGTTCGCTGTTGAGTACCACAATTACTAATAAGATGTATATACACATTTAACTAGCTCTTCACTAAATGCACTGAATATGGCATATCTTCCATTTATATCACTGCATACAACAACAACATTTTTCACTTTTATTTCACTACATTTGCTAGGGTGTTTAATAATATAAGTAGTATGCAATTTATTGTTAAAAATTTATTTTTATTTGAAGTGGTTCTTTACTGGTCAATCATTACATTCATAAGACTTACATAACACGTCACCCAGTTGTATCACATAACTGCTCATTAGTTGACTCTCACCATTAAAACTGCGCTAGAGCAGCTGTGTGTCGCATTTAAGCGAAATTCCGCTGGCTAGTAATATACAGACTTATGTTCAGGGTAAACGCTGTAGGCCACAGCTTTAAGTTATACTACTCATCCTTTGAATCGCAAAGATATTTACACAAAATGAAGTTTTCTTCAATCTACTGAACCTCCCATGTTCGTTAAAATGTCTCCCAACGACCTGGTTTGCTGTTGGCAGGAAAAGTTGTACTGGTGAGGGTACAATGCTACACAGTTGTTTACACAATGTTCAATCATAACTGTTTATTTAACATGCCCATTTATGAAGCAATACAAGAATTATTTCTCATTACACAACTTGCAATTTAATATATAACTTGCAGTTCATAAAAGTATTGAATTAATAAAAAATAGGGCTTGGCTGTGTTGGGGACACAGCTGTTTGTTTTACATAAATACGTTTACTTTGATGCTCTCGGAGCCTTGATGTATTCTACGTTCCCAGCACCTTTTCACTCGATCATATGTTAAAATCTTAATCACTGACAATTTGATTACAGTGGCGTGCCCTCGTGAAAGACTCTAGAATTATGAAGCCCCAGTCGATGGCGAGGATAGCGCTATAAGAGCCCGCTCCAAGTAGGCTGTAGAGGTGACGTTCAGAAGATGGAGGTACGAATACGAAAGACATTCAGTATTAAAAATTGGAGCGCACATAAATAGGGGAGGCACGGTAGTGGCAATGGCAGGAGAAAGGAAGGGGGAGCCAAGCCTTCAGCGAGGCCGGAGAACAGTGCTGCACGCTGCGATGGCAAAGAACACTAAACTGTAAGTGGAATGTATAAAATACTGCCGCGAAGAGGTAAAAATACACTCTATGCAACAACAACACTTGAAATGCTAAACTGCATATCCTATAATTTTACCCAAAGGGGCATCACTGCATTTTCCAAGATATATTGCTAAGTGAAATGACATTCTGCAGGTCAGGAATGCATCTCCTGGTAAAGACCCTTTTTTATTAGAAACAACAGTAGAAGGATATAACAATTTTTGGCACAACGGATTCCGGATTCGGAGCGCAGTAACTGTTCTACTCTGTCATTCTGGTCTTCTGTCGGTCATATTGGAAGCCAGTTACCTTGACCTCGACCGTTGACCTAGTATCTGGTAACCTTTAATGTTGAAATTAAATAATTAATAAAACGAAAAAAAATCCGAAAAATTCCAAAAAATTCAAAAAAAATATTGTAATAATTTTATGTTTTGAAATTATTAAAAAATTATTTTTAAAATATTTGAAAATCATTTAAATATTTTAGTCCCCTGTTGGCAATTTTCCCCTAACAATTTCCCTTTTTTCCTTTAAAATATCCCTTTTTTTCCTCAAATTTTCCCTGTTCCCCCAAAAATTTCCCTTTTTCCTTAAAAAATTCTTAAAAGATTCCAAAAAATTTACAAAAATGTATAAATATTTATTATTAAAAATTATAAAAATATTAATTCAAAATATATTTTTAAAACTTAAACTTCCAGAGGTTACCCCTCACAAATACTCATTCCACCAACTTGGTAGGTGCAGCCATTCGCCATCTTGGTAGGTGTTGTGGCCACTGGTGGCCATGTTGTTCGGCGCAGTCCACCAACTTGGTAAGCATCACAGCCACCATTTTGGCAGGTGCAGTTTACCATATTCGATTGTAATTAATTTATACATCACTGGAGTTTGTCTCTCTTCTTCGTTCAACTGCCATGTTGGATTTCATATGTTTTTATCACTTAGATGGTGCTAGTGTATTAATTCATCCATCAGGTGGCAACCATAATGGTTTATGTTTTTAAAGTATAGGTGGTTCTTCTGGTGCCTTCCATATTGGATTATATTTGCAACACATAGGTGGTGTTAATTTTTTCGATTATGCCATCTGCTATCGGCCTATACAGAATGGAGAAATTTGCCATTCCTGCAAAGTATGTAAACTGTCATATTTATTTATGATTTGTATTTTACTCTTAGAAGTAGGTATTATTTTTTAACATAACTTTTAATCAAACAGAGGATTTTTGTGAAATAAATATAACTCAATATATTTTTTACATATAAATAGGGATAGGAACTTTTTGCGAGTTCATTTCAGGACAAGATAGACGTCACACACTTGTAACCTGAAGTTGACTTTTCAATTGGATCGCAGTGTATTAGACACCCCTGGACGACTCTGAGCTAATAACACACTCGCAAGGAAACAAGTACTGAGTGTCATACTGACAATTGTGAAGTAAGGCTAGCTACTCTTTGGGGCAGCAGCCAATGAACAAACATCTGAGGGTCGAGTGTACACATGACCGCGGAGTCTAGCCTACAGGTCATTGAACTTGCGACTTTATCATATCCCTACATATAAGTAATTGTACACATAATAAAATATACACAATCAGTTAAAAAATCAATAACTTTTATATTTCTTCTTCAGTGTTCATCGTTCGATGTTCACCTCCAGCGACACAGGAATTGAAGCGGGCAGGGGAACACCACACTACATGACATACGCCCTTCCATTACATTGTTGCAGCATCTTCTCTATCAAATACACATCTGGAAACTTTGTAGGCTTGATCTCCTCTGTGTAGAAACCACCATGAATGGGGATATTATTATGATCCTCGAGAAAATAGGTCTTCGGAGCATAATTGCTTATACTTCGCACAAGAAAGATTTCTGGGCTCCAATTTGCAGTGAACCCTTTCTCGAAGTTGCCTTTCTGTTTGGAGATGCACACAAGGTCTTCAACCTTAGCTTCAGGCTTGTGTGGGTCCTTCCTTTTCACATTAGTATACATGGTTCGAACCACGAAGTCGTTCTTCATGTCTTCGGGCTTCATGCGAGAGGTAGAATGAATGGTAGAATTGTACTTGTGTATGAGTTCTGGGAGTAGTGTAAGCCTCTTGCAGTTTCTGTTTGCAGTGAAATTCATCAACATTTTTCTTTCAGAGTCCTGTTAAACATCACGACGATAGAAGCTTTGAGATTGCTGTACATGGGATATTGATGTAGGTTATGTTTCTTCATTAGGGTCTTGAACTTTTCATTGTAGAATTCCTTGACCTGGTCGGTTTGTAGATTAGTCAGGATTTGTCCTTCGCACAATACTCTCACCATGTCTTCTGTGATATCATGTGCATTCTTTGACTTGAACGTATCTTGTAATAGCCAACTTGGATGATTCCACCTGGTAGAAACTATATTTCATCAGCACCAAGTAATAATTTATCATTTTGCCTGTATACACCATACATCATACCATTATTGTGAGATGTGTACGATCGTAGGTATCGTCGAACAAGAGAATTAGATTCCAGGGCTCTCTTCCATACGTTTTTTTTGTTTGGCAAATCCACATTCGATCCAAGGTCCCAACCTGACTGTACATCGTCATGTTTTCGCTTCTTCAAATGCTCAGCGGTATCATGGATTTCGGTCGTCACAACAACAGGTGCTCCATCACTCTTCCTGAGTACATTAAGACACGGAGTAATGGGCTCAAGCATTTCTTCATTTATAAGCTCGCATGATGTTTTAGCTCTCTTGGCAATCAAATACTGCATGCGAACAGACTGAATAGGCCGATCTAAGTCACTGGCAATGTCCGAGATCGAAATGAATAAAAGATTTTTTTGTCGCCATCTTTTAAAGGTTTAGTTTTGGGTCCCTGCCAAAATACATTCGATCTTGCCCAGGTGTTTGCTGCAGACATTCAATATGTCCCTATTGTAATTTTTAACATCAATTTTCGTGGCGAGGTGGGAAATCGAGGTAGTGAATGTCTGTGAGATATATCCTTATAGGTGTTTCAAATTCTATTCACTTTGTGCAGGTGCCACAATCATTCTGTCAATAATTTGCCTTTGAACACTCATCATTTGCTTGTCCATGGCCACTATATCGCAAACGATCTCCATCTTCACACACTCCAACTTTGCTCCGAGCTCGGACAAGTAGTTCTGAAAGAATATGATTTGTTCAGTCAACCTACTGCGCAGTTTCGAAATGATGATATTACCAGTTTCGAATTTTTAGTAGCACAATTCTCAGATAGTTCGGATTCGCCAACATTTAGTATTATTATTCTACCAGCATTTCAAGTTCCATTATTTCTTGGTACGAGGCAACCTCCATCTTCGGCTTTGTGTAGATGCAGCAAAAGACTACTTTGCCCGAATTTCGACATGCTGTAACACAATCTCGACGGTCGGTGATGAACTGTTTGAACCCATGTCTGTACCTCCTATTATATAAGTGCCAGTCCTTAATGATTGCCAAAAATCAGTGTTTCTCTTCCCAGCATAAGACACAGATGCTTGAAATCTGATAGCGCCATGTTAATATTCACATGATCGTCATAAACACGCCGCAAATTCATATTGTCGATGCGAAACTGCACCAACATGTTTGCATTGTCGCACAAAGCACATGTTTGGGTATGCACAAATAAGTTTGGCCAAGGTACATGCAGTCCACATTTGTATGTCGTCCCATGCTAAATTATTCTTGAATGCAAGTTTGTTTTTCGCAGGCAATGTCATCGAAGACAAATATTGAGTTTCGCAGTGCTTTGCTCGGGGGTAAAATTGCTTTGTTATCACTACAGGGGAAATAACCCATGCCTTCTATGGCCTGCAGTATTCATGCCAATCGCTTGTATTTCATTTTCTGGAGCGATTTTTAATATAGGTACCCGTTCTCGAACCTGATCACTGTTCTTTTCTTCCATGAGGCTCAGTAGGATACATGCTTTCCTGCAATTTGATGGTCTCGCGATGATGCTCCTCACTGTATTCGGAAATAATCCTCCATGTTGTGATACGTGGGAAGTATCTTCATCTTCATCATGAATGTGTATGGGTAGAGTAACATCTTGCTTAATGATCTGTTTGTTACCACTACAATCTTATGGAGCAGGTGGAGCATGTGGATCAGGTGGAGTAGGTAGAGCATGTTGAGCAGGTGGAACAGGTGGAGCATTCGGAGATTGCATAGAATCAGTGCTGCACATTTTAGAATATCCTTTTAAAGCATCACTCTGAGAAAACTGCCTCTGGCAGAATTTGCATTCAAAAGTCACACTCAGACTTTTCATTCTGCATGTAGTTATTTCATGGCATTGTAATTTCCGCAAGCTGTAATTGATTTACCGCAGAAGCGACAAAGCAGATGCACCATTGACATTTCATATATGCACTGTTCTAAGTCTAGAATGATACTGAAACAAAAATGTATAAAAGGAGCCTATTTATACTTTTCTCACTCATTTTACCACAATGTTTGGAAGAGGTAAGACTGTAATTGGAAGTGGGATCGTCGATATGCTGATCAACGATCTACTATTCGAGCTGCACATTCCAGGAAACAGGTGCTACGGGCCAGGAACCAAGCAATCTAAAAGGCTAGCATGCAACGAGACAGGCATAAATACCCGGGACGAGGCGAGCAAGCAGCACGACATCGTCTATTCCCAGCACAAGGATCTGCAAGCCAGACACCAGGCAGACAAGATATTTGCACAGAAGGCCAGTGAAATAAGAAAATTATCAGACACTAGTCTTGAAGAAAAAATAGCAGAGTATGTCATTTCCAAATTGATGAATGCCAAGTTGTAGATCGGCATGGGAGTAAGCAGAAGGCACAAGATAACTAAAAGTGGTGAAAAAAGTAATAAAAGCATGCAAGACCAAGAAAACATCTAAAGGCGGATTTTCCATTGCTTTTGTCTGCACTCGGGGCACTCGGGCACCTAATCGTCCGAGCTGTCAACACAACATAGAAGAAATGGAAGTAGTCGGAAGCATAGAGACAAAATACAAATATGGAAGCTATGGCCTTGGGTAAATAAACGGCTAAGGCCTCTACCAAGGCCATGCCCAGTAGGAGGTGTAAGTGTGCAAAAGCGACACAGCAGAAAGAGGTGATAACGAAATCTCTACTGAAATGAGCACTCACTAATGTGGATTTGAAACTGTTTTTGCCCAAATTGAAAATACCTTAATTTAGGGGAGTATTTATGCTATAGGATTTTCCCCCTAAACCCAAGAGATAAGAATGTGCCTTAATATATCTGGACATGACAGCTGGGCTCAGTACACACTGGGTGAGTTACCTAAAACAAGGTGAACATGCAGACTATTATGATAGTTATGGGAATTTGCATCCTCCACCCAAACTGCACGAATATTTAAAATATACCAAACTTACATACAATTACGAAATGGAGCAGCTGCATAACATGTGGAACTGTGAACATTTGTGTTTTCACTTCTTGGTTCGCTCATACAAGTAATTGTATAGAATGGCTATACACCATGAGGACACCATCAGTATGTCGATAATGCTTAACTTGACGGGTCGTAGGTCCGAGCTCCGTGCAGTAAATTTTCTGCTACTCAACCTGGAGGAGGATTGGAGCATAGGCCTTGTCGATTTTCACACCTACAAGCTGTAACTCGTAAAAAGTGGCACTGTTTCCCATGAGGTGTTGCTGGTCATAGGCTCTAAAAAAAAGATGACATTGTAAGGTACATTGAAGTTTTGCTCTCCCCTGACATAAAATTCATTCTATATGGGAATCCAAATGATCTGAATAGTGTTATCAGATGCAGCGAAGATACAAACTTCACGAAACCGGATGCTATGGGATCGATGCTGGGGTTCGAGCCTTGCATATACAAAGCTGGAAAATCGCATGTGTCGTCGTGGCCCGTAAATATATTGCTGGTCAATGTGATACGAATAAACTGCAATTTAGCGAGCGGCACATACCTTAATGGCAGGCCGAGAAATTCACAGCACGAATTTTCGCCTGTGGTCTCTCCAGGTTTTAAACTGTTAGTAGCACTGCCAAGCATCATTTATGTTCCGATCATCCCGAAGAGAGCACAAGAGGTAGCCATGATAGTCGTTGACCAGCACATAGAGTTGGTGAACTTTCGAAACGAAGAAAAATCCCTAAGTCTGTATTTTAAGAATGAGGGAATAAGACTTATGCCGAGCAGAAGCTATAAAATTAAGTGTCGTACATAACCTGTAATCAGTACTTCACAGGTCTCCAAGGAGAAAATGCATGCTAGCGAGATTATCCACTGCAGTCTTGGCTACTAGATTACCTAAACATCGAAGTGCCAGCCATTTTGGAAGACAGCATAACGAAGTTGGAACTTCATGCATACCAGCCGGTCCTGTTCGGACCACCCACATTAACATCGGAAGTTCGGATAGAGGTCCAAAACCAAGATATCTGCACTCTTCCTTGCCAGTATTTTCTGCGAATTAGGGGGATTCTAACAAAAGAAGATTTGTCCAACCCGGCATCGACGATAATAATGAGCAAAGGAATTCTTCCCCTGATAGATCACATCGCATACTTTCTCAATGGTGTGCAGGTGAACCAGTCGTGAGATTCGGTCATAAAGTCAACGATCAATAATTGCATTTCACTCACACCTAATGAGCAGTCTGCAGCTAAGACTGCAGGCTAGGGACTCAAAGATGACTACAGTGTTTCTATATACCCTGGAGGCCAGTTCGAAGTGTACGTTACGCCGAAGACTACAAACTAATTATCTCCAATTCAAAGCATAAACTGGTTTTTCTCCTAGCCTTCCAATATGGCCGCCGGGTGACCGGAATGACATAGCAGAACAGCTCTGGCACTCCAAATCCGGAATCCGTTGCGCCAAATTCAGGTATATATTACTACTAACAAAGAGTTACTATACAATGTCCAGGTATATGAGCACATTTGTATCAATTAACTGTCAACCACATTTTTTTTACAAATTTACGACTGTGCTCGTTATGAGATGTTGCACGGAAAAGTGCCTAAAGTTGACAGTGTATCCTATGAGAAACATAGTTTTTCTGTTTTTTTTTTTATTTTTTTTACTTTACAAGTTGCTTTGGCAGTGTATATCTTTAGATACTCTTCATCAGTGCCTTCTAAACAGTCACAGATAAATATTGCATGTGAAACCCTCTACAGAGGGGATTGTGTACAGTAGTGTTAACATGGCGGCAATAAACAATGGCATAGGTGTGTTCAAGGTAGGAATAAACTGAAAATTCTTAGTTTTCAAATGTTTTTGTGTTATTGTTACATTATTTACACATGGTGTAGGTTTTGCTGGATTGTTATATTTCAATTGTTTATTCAATAGAAAAAATAAAAAATGGAAACAAAAAATTGTGTATCTTATAAGATACATTGCAAGAAGGCCATTATTTTAGTTGTTACTTTTATTGTATCTCTATAGATATTGCAGTTTTTTAACTACTTTGAGCTTATTTTCTTAAAGAAAGTAAAGCAAATAATCCATGTAATTATTGAGTATTATTAAAATATATTAAAATTGGATCATAACCTATATTTTAAACTTTTCATATTTATGTTTTAAATATCAACAATCTTAAAATTCGGGGTTTTTTTATGCTGCAGACTAGTATGCCAAGAAGTAGGACACAGGTTATTACGAGTCTTTCCAGATAACAGATTGAAGAAAATAAGTATGGAAACGAAAACTAAGGTGTTCTTATCCCAAAGCAAAATGCAGACACCGATGTGGAAAGTGACAAAGATGACATTGAAGAGGTAATGTGTAACAAACAGTGTCCAAGTACAGTTTCTTCTTCTAATAATATTGATATTTCATTTCAAGAGCATTTGAATGATAATAATTATGTGCCCAGCTTTGCTGAAGCTACAGAGACAGTGGAAAATATTACAGATGAAATCGCGGAGATTGAAATTCCTCTGTTTGGTAAAATATAATTTGAAACCAATCAGACACCTGACGATGAAAGCATATGTGATGTCAGAGGTCAAAATCAAGAAAGACCTGAATCCCTGTACAAATTCCGAAAAAAAATTATCCGAAACACAAAGCCATGAAGCCAAAAGTTAACTTTAGTTGGAAAGAAGGAAAATTCACTTTCCCGTTGACATATGTGGTGGCAATTTCCAGTGTTCAGATGAAATATCAAGTCCATTAGAATATTTCAAAAGATTATTTGATGATGATTTAGTTGATATTATTGTTCAGAATACAAACATCTACTCGACTCAAATGACAGGCAGGTGTATACAGACAAGAAGAGATGAAATTTACGACTTTCTAGCAATATAATTGCTAATGGCAACTATCCAAATGCTTTTGTTTTCAGACTATTGGTCTCAGAAGTTTCATTTTGAAAAAAAAATTGCCTCTGTCATGTCACTGATTCACTACCAGGCCTTCAGATGGTACCTTCAGTTTGTTGAAAATTAAAATGCTACAGACGACAGATATGCCAAGATAAGGCGAGTTTTAGAAAGAGTGAAGGCAAAGTTCTATAGCTTTGGAGCAAGAAAACAATCAGTGGACGAAATGATGATACCTTACACAGGTACATGGGCAGGTTCATGGAGACAGTACATAAACACAAATCCAAAAAAATTGGGCTTCAGAATGTTTGTGCACTGTGGGTGTCAGGAATTGTGAATGATTTTCTCCTGTATGGCGGAGAAGACACATTTGCTGTGTTTCAGTTTACTGAACGCATGGAAATCCACCGACTAAGTGGTAAAGTTGTTATTGCTTTATGTCAGAGCCTTCCAAATCCGCCAGGTTGTGCTGTGTATATTGATAATTTTTTCTGCTCACCGAGCCTTGTTAAATATTTGAGGAATGAGAGGAAGGAATCCTCTCAATAGAAACAGTGAGGCAAAATTGCATAGGGATGTGTCCACTGAAAAGTGACAAACAATTAGCAAAAGAAGGAAGGGGTTAATTTCACCAGATGGTTGATAATACTTCCAAGGTAGCTGTAGTCATGTGGAGTGACAATAAGGCAGTTCACTTGAGCAGTTCTTATGTTGATGTGTACCCAGTTTCTACAATAAGGCGTTACCAAAATTGTTCAATTAAGCATGCCAGCACAGGAGATGGAACACAAGGTGATCAAGATGGAAAAAAAGATGTACAATGCTCACAGATCGTCAAACATTATGATGCCCAAATGGGGGAGTAGACCTAGCCGACATACTTGTGGCATTGTATAGGACTGGACTTAAGTGTCACAGATGGTACATAAGTATTTTTTTCGCAAATTATCGATACATGTGTTAATAATGCATGGCTGTTGTACAGAAGAGATATGGAGCTTCTTGGAGAAAAGAAACCTGAAAAATTTAAGGTGTTCAGGCTTGGAATAGTCGAATGCCGTCTGTTCAAGAGTATAAAAATGGGAAGACCGTCTTCTGAAGAAGACAGAGGACCAGAGAAGAGAATCAAAACCCCGGTGGTTCCTAGACCACACGATGAAGTGAGGTATGACAGTGTTGGGGATTTTCCAATTTTTGTAACCAAAGGACGATGTAGAAACTGCCCCTCTGGACAAACATCAGTTACGTGTAAAAAGTGCAGCACTCGCTTGTGTTTACAGAATAAAGGAACTGTTTTATGAACTTTCATAATGCCTAAGTTTCAGTCTTGCTTAAAGATGTTATGTCTGCAAAACACTTGCCGTTAGTCTGTGCTAACCCTTATTACACAAATTTTTTTTAGTAAAAGTATTTGTATTTTCTGACATATTATTTTCAGTGGTTATTAAGTATTATACCTGAATAAATATGCAAAAATACTAATTGTAATATAATATTGGCAATTTGATAATAAAACATTCATTCATGAAATAATCACCTGACAATAATGTATAATGTGGAACACACATTCAAATCTCAGGGAGCTGTACGAAGCTAGTGATGTATATCATCAGATACACGACAACTTTTCCTCTATTTTTTGCCAAGCAGGCAGTGTATCTTGAGGGATACATGCCTATAACTTTTGAAAAAATGTACAAATATTATAGCAATAATTTATTTTACAACACAAAATGCTTATTATATGCTAAACATTTCAAGAATATTTTTTTTACATATGTAAAAATCTCTTTGCCATTTTAAGAGTTAAGATGGTGGTTATTGTTTCTTTGTGAGATAACCTTCCATTTGACTGAACTATCGTTTTCGATGTAAGTTATTCAGTGTTTTGTTGTATGACTCAGAAAACCAAGAAGTCGACAGACCACAAATATAATTAACATAAAAAATAATACTTACCGAGGTCATCTGTTCAAAAAAAAAATGCAAATAACACAGTATTATAGAGGAGGGATTAAGTCGCTTATCAAAAGGGAAATGTTCTGGTGCTTCGTCTCATTAGCCCTTATGATAAGTAACTTAATTATTTCCTGGGAATATTATATTTATTATTTGCCTATCTTCTGACTGCAACTAAGTTTTTAAGTTTAAGTGGGCCGGATATTTATTATTTTGTGGTATTCACAAGACATATAACAATTTTATGCAGTAGCATAATTACAAGGGAATACATCATTCAGTCACAGCCGAAAAGTTTCATAAATGCTAGATGTGTATGCAATACAAGAACTCATTTGCAAAGAAGACTTAATTCTACTTGCCAGGAATACTGCTTTGGTTAGCACTTTTAAAACCGCAGCTCCCCTTTTGTTACAACACTACCCTTTTTTAATAGCAAATGCATTAATGTGCACACCAAGAGTGTTTCAGCATGTCAAGTGACATGCCATTTGTAATGGACCGGATTGCCAATGATGTGTCTCCCCACATTTCAGGTAAAATGGTTCGAGTACGCTCTCCAGGACACAATTCCTGATTGCCTCACTTAATTTCCCAACACTTTATCCTCAGGTTCTTCCTTGTGACGCTACACATACATAAAAATTAATGCTTCTGGTTCACTATCCAGAGTACAACTCTTAATTGTGTCACTAAATTACCCAACAAAATACACACAATTACATCACACTCTCAAATAACAGTATCGTTTCCAGAATAGTGTTTCCTTTAGAAGTGACTATTCACATGTAAGAAAATTTGCTTCGAAGACATTTCCCAGGACAGAGCTGCTGTTAAACTCCCTTTTAACTACACTGCTACATTCGGCAGTCTTAACCACTTGTTCAAGTGGCATTTCACTGGATAGGAACACGTTTCGTAGTGAGGTGATTATCCACGTGTTGTCCAACGCTCTGCTTTCAATAAAATATCTACCCTGGCCAGAATGAGTTTTACACAAATAAGCCTGTTTATGCTTGCTTGCAAGGTAAGGCTCCTAATTATTTTATCTCAAAACTTATCGAAAACACCACTTTGAACACAGTGCCCATGACATACCTCCTAGTTGTATCTCTGAATTTCACGTCTCTTTATTGAAATTATTTTTCATTATTCATACATGAAATTGCACATTCAAATTACATTGTGCCGCCTAAGAGCGCATCTTTTAATAAGGCTCTTCTCCAATGCTATACGCATTCAAGGTAACTTATTAAAACAATTCCCACAGTGCAGTTGTCATTTGTATCATTTAAATTTCCATCTTTACTTACAAAGTGGCAGTTACTCCTACCAAGAAAATTAACTCAGTCATGAGACATTCAGTTTTGAGGAACAATTCTCGTAGTGGCGCGTCTTTCTGTAGGACGGAAACACTGCTCCTCTAAGTTCAGAAGGGCTCGTTTCTAATTAGTCACTAAACTGTTCACAGCTTTAATATCAATGATATCGTTATGCTTTAAGGCGTTTATCTCAGACACGTTATATTATACAGGATAAATGTGTTTCCCAGTGAATGATCTTTACTTCAATAACAGTCTTCGTTATGGCTTGCATGTGTTACTCAGCTGGCTATAACCATGCTAATGACATCGTATGACGTATTTTCATTTCGCGTGTGCCGAGTTACAGTACAGTGGCTGTGTTTTCCGCGCTCATAGCGTATTATTGAATTCTGGGTCATTTTTATGGCACATGCCCTTGCCTACATAATTATACAGTGTAAAGTAAAAAGCTTTCACAGGACATTAGTAAAAAACGTTCTGTCATAATAGTATTTCAAAATTGTAAAAGTTACTGGGCAATGAAATAGGTCTTTGTTTTTTTTATATCAGAGAAAAAAATTCGTTGTATTTTTTTAATACACATGTTTCTCACTTTTTCACATAGTACATCGAGTTACGTACGAATACTGGCAGTTAGTAGGAATGACGTGTATTTTTACATTTAGAGTAAGTTACATAACGTAAATAAGAGAGAAAACAATAAATTATTTCAAAAGTATTCGATAAACCATGAGCCTCCAGTGAATGAATTTATTATATCCTCATAAGCATTTTAACTGAGCATTCTGTGACTTGGCGTGATCTGCTCCATTGATGGGTTCACAGTTTAAAAAGGTACATGGTAAACAGTAAACTGATAGTAAACAGACGCGTTATTATTATCATCATCTCGACTTTAACTGCTGCCAATCCCGTACCAGTAGGTTGGCAAGTTGCTACACGCGAGATATCGATAAGTTAAGGCCCAGTAAATCAAGAGATTCTTGTCTACAACTGCGAATTCAGAGCCGAGTAGATAGGTACGTATTTATAACGGATATCGCTAAGTTTATTTTTCTCCCTTCAGACACAGAACGTCGACTGGTGAGTACGACCATCTGGCTATCCGAATTTAATTTTTCCAAAAACGTTCTCCAGCGTTTTCGTCCAAATAACAAAACAGATATTAACATCGTAAATCGGGCAGTAACATACTAAACGCTGTTCACAGTAAAGTGAGCACTTTTTAAAGTCCTCCCAAAATACATTAACCTCTTAAAAGTATATTTTATTGCAGTCTCAGACGTTAACTTTTGAGAGTGATGAAATGTATACACTGTGTTTATTAATTATATTGGAATGTTTACATTTAAAAGTGTCGGAGAGGTAGAAATTAATTGAAAGGAAAAAAAGTGCTGACCTTACCGTGAATAACTTCTAAAAACTTGTAATAAGGTATTTGTCTTAATCTGTTGTTTCTAAATCATCTGACAAACTCGTTTTGATTAAAAAATAAATAACACATTTTTGAACAGTGGTTGAACAAGGAATAAATAAAATGGGTGTCTATAACTTCACACACAAATTAAGAAAAGTACAGGCATTTGATATGAATGTGGCTAAAATGCGAACTTTAAAGCGGGGAAAGCGAACTTTAAAGAGTAGTCAATCGGAATCGAACCTAGGTCCTCTCGAATTCGCATTCATGTATTGCTATCACATGAAAAAGCACGCTCGGTGATTGGTCAATATAGCTTGACTGGTATTACTAATTTATCCATTCCCTAGAAGACTACTATAATTTTTGTAATTTAATCATTTACCGGAATGGTTGTGGCAAAAAACACACACACACACACACACACACACTCTCTCTCTCTCTCTCTCTCTCTCTCTCTCTCCTCTCTCTCTCTCTCTCTCTCTCTCTCTCTCTCGCTCTCTCTGAACTTTATTATTTGTCAGTTTCCGTCGTCTGTTCGTTCCTTTTTTTACCATTTTTTTCTCGTTTGTGATATTTGTTTACACGGTCTGTCTCATCTATTTGCTATAATCTGTGTCCATTACAGGGATCTATTGCGTGGTTTCCCTGTATTTGTTAGTTTTAATTCTTTTCTTTTATCGTATTTCACTAGAAGAACTGGGGGGAAATTGGGGTGGGGGGGGGGGGGAGACTCGAATAAGGAAAAAGGTTAAACTTTTTTTTTTTTTCATCTTGTAGTTGGAGGTTTCCTCACTCGCTAGACAGGAGCGCTGGTGATGGTTATGTGTTTGTTTTTATTTTTCTTACGTTTCGTAAGTTGTTCAAAAATACGCGCGGGAATATTATTATAAGAATGCAAATGGCAAACGGTTTTCTGATGATAGTGTAACATGATTTGATTTGCGGAGTCAAAGATGTCTGCCCCATATTTATGCAGAAAAAAAGTGCTGCGGTAAGCTGTAATTCGCTGTCACCACAATACAGGTATTATCGTTTCCCGCAAGGCGCAAGGTAAAGCACCATATGAACAAGCAAGGTTAGTAGCCGGCTGCAAATTTAATTGCTACTCTGAACTACATTTCAGAGTAGCCTATTTCTTTACGGTATTCGCGCCTTGTTATTAATGCCACAAATGTTAGTTGCAGATGATACCACCTTTCTTAATGCTCATGGCATATTAAATGAAGATAAAACACAAACTTTGATATTTTCATTCAAAAGCAGAGCATATACAAATATGAATTCCTTTGTCACCCTATATGATGCGTAATGATTGTGTACCAATGTCCAATAACGGATTGAGAAATGTTTATTATTGTGGATTGCCCTCTGTTGTTACAGGTATAGGCGGTTCACGGTAAAATGAGCACTTTTAAAGTCCTGTTTAAGATCTGCTTGTATACACGTTGTGTTTTCTTCCGCTTTATGTAAGATTAACATTGCCATGCGCCTCATCAGTTTGTTCATGCGACGGTCAGGTGGAAATGTGGAACTAAAAGAAAAGGAAACATGTTAGAAATCTGGCCATTTTTTTCATTTAGATGTATTAAAAAACAGAAAGCGAAACAAATAATTTAAGTTATTACAAAGGGTAACATAGCGCTATTTATTCGACGGTAAGCTATGGAACTACTTTTCCTCCATCGTTACCAACTTTTATGGGCGCATCTCACTCGTTAAAACATATGCAGGTAGGAGCAGTGACTTTTTTCTTAGGTCGATTTCAAAAGTGCTCACTTTATCGTGAACAGCCCATCACAAAGGGATTGAATTTACCCAGAAACCTATGCTCCCGGGTTCGAGAAAAACAGATCTCTACTTGTGCAAATTACACTCCTCCGAGGGGACCAGTATCGAGATCCCGATGAATATTTACTCACATATGGAGCTGTGCCTACCCTTAAAGCGGAAGATGAATTTCGTGTCGGTAATAGCTCACCTTCAGGAAATAACATTTGTTTGAACTTTCTGTGGCGTCACTATTGTTTATTAGATGTCGCACACCTTAGAGGTGAAGTTCTAAGAGCTTTGTGCATCATTGCACGACCATGGTGGTGCACAAGAAGAAACCGCAACTTGTCAAATGCTTCAAAAGTGAAATCCGATTTGCGGAAGCTGAAGATACTTCAGCACCAGTGAATGTGACATTAAAAGGTATTTTTAGTGACACAGGGTGGCTGATATTTAGAAACCCGGAGAAGTCAACAATTTAATTTTGTGCATAGAAACACTGCTTGCGATATGTGAATTTTTCTATGCTCGGCAACCAAATGATCAAGATATACGAAAGCAGGCTGATATGTTTTATGTGCCACCAATGCACATAGTTAATGTGTGGCTTCTAAGTAATGTGTAATATGTATAAAACTTTGTTTTTAACAGTCAAGCAGCTTAGAGTTGCATTTATTTTGAAATTTTTAATTTTCTCTATCAACCCAGTATGTGCTACTTATAATGAATATTCTTTTGCGCTGCAGTTTGTTACGTATGGTCTTGTGAAATACTTTGGTGCATCATTTTTAACATTTAATTGTGTATATAGACATCATCACTGTAGTGTATTATTTGTTGGTGTAGCTTCATGACAGTAGGCCTATATAGATCTAGCAAAACATAATGGTAGGCAAGATTATAAGGCTTCAGTTTTAGTAGTACATAAGTTTAGACTGTTAATATGCTTTCATATCTTAGTATCAACTAAAAAAAAACAACCTTGAATGTTATGAGAATGCCATTTCTAGGCTTTTTAGTGTACTGGGGAAATTTATTAAAACGTCTATATGAACAGAAAAGCGTAGACCTGTCTCTTATAATTCTGATTTGCTAGTGAAAAAGTGCATGTTCCAGAAGTTTTTGATATCGTGTCTCTATGACAGAAACTTTGTCAAATTATTCATTAATAACTTGTATGAAAGGTGAAGCGTACAGTACAGTATATTTAATATTTTGAGCAAGTTATGTACTGTAACGTACATATTGTATTTATTCTGCAATGGTAGTAATCATTTTCTATTTATTTTTTAATATGAATTTTGTTGTGGTGATATTATTTAGAAATTTAAGGATTGCGGGTTTGCTAGAGCCAACAATGTGGCAGGCACAGTGGTGAAACACAGGATACAAATGAAGGACACTGTTTTCGCTTCCCGTCCGGCCATCCTGATGGTTTTCAATGGTTCTCCTAAATGAGTCCAGGCAAATGCTAGGAAGTTTCCTTTTATAAAGGCCGCTCCTTCCTTAATGCGTTGGGAATTTTTTCATTGCCGTTACTGCAGATATAAATGATAAGACCGGCACAGGTGTGTTGTTAGATTTATCCAAGTTATGTACATGTAGGCCTAAACGGCTTAGCGAATTGTGTATTTTTTCTGGAACATATAAGGACACTGTTGTTATTTTTGTTGTGTGATACACCTATTATAAGAACAGTTTTAAAGTTTAGGAGTACCAGACGGCGCTGGAATATTGTCAGTCTGCCCTCCCCGCTACAAATATTCCACATTCACTTTGTACATTAGTACGTTATTTATACTTCATTGCAATGCGTCTGATGTGATTTAGCATTCAAAATTACATTGCAGCAATTTGTAGATAAGGTTGGAAAACCACCTAAAGCTCATACAGATCATGCTTTATTGTGCAGAACAAAATATTATGGTAAGCAATACGTTAGTACCCTAAAGTATGCCAGCTTGGAACATGAGGGGTACAGGATACTTGAAATTAACTTAACTGTCATGTTGACTTAAATATAAAACAAAGTAGCTATTCGCTTTCGAAGAAAAATCAAGTACAAAACAGGAGTGTATATTTTTGTTTATTTTACCAGCGTAGCAAAATCCAGTGTCTGTTCGAATGCTTCAACCAATTTATGGCATTAGTACACCTCCAACAGCAACAAATAGTAATTTTACTAACTCACGACTTGAAGTAATGTTCAAATGGGATCTCTTTTCATTAACCCAACAGTACATTCAAAGGCAAATCATTTACCTCTTTCAATAGTTCATTCTGTCTCGCATGCCACACTTATGTGCAAAAATCGTAAGTGCAAAGAATTACACAGTTTCACGTTTATGCCATAACATGTAAATGCCCATCGTGTTTACTGTAAACGAAAATAAATAAGAGCTGTACTGTAACTACTGTCTTTTGTTTGTTCACCCACTCCATGAACAGTGTTACACTAGTACATTCAGCCGACACGATTCAGTACTACACAAATGCAGAACCACACTGGCTGTAATAACATGATTTATGACTGCCACAATTTTATCATATATTAGGCTGGCACATGCATTGAGACAACTGTTTCACATGGTTATCAATACCAGATTTTTTCCATGTAATAATGGAAACGTTTTGCATGCTGTAAAAGCTAACCTTCGCACTTCAATTTGTAAGACTATACAGTGGATACATGTTATAATGCAAAGACTTTAAATGGTACTGGTTAGATGTATTTCTTTCATGTACAGTTTCATCTTTTATCACAAGAAACATTCCGCTCAAGGCCGAAGTGTCATTGATATGTTTTAAAAAAACTGCCTAGATTATATCTAATCTATTGTTTTTTTTTGTTGCATGGTTAACCTCAGTCCTCGACCATAAAATATGTTACAATTAATTCTCAATAGTTGACATTAACTTGCCCTTTGCGTAATATAATATTAGAACTTCAATTTTACTTTATGTAACTGAGTAATTCATTATTACGCTAACATAAAACAAAGTACAAGCACAGACAGCTGAAAAAACAAACGAATATGAACAGCAGGTCTTTGCGCATGCGCTAATCATGTTTTTAATTTTCGTGCTTCGCTGTATTGGAGCCCTTGTGCAGTCTATCCGGACCAAGAAAATTACAAAATGGCGAATGTTGTAACAGTTTTATAGCATTGAGTTCCCTCTCTTTCCTTATAGGTTTATATGCTCGTGGTTAAGTGTGTCTATTAGCGAGGTTATTTCCCGCGTGTTTGTACGTAACACCCCAGACCAATATATCACATTATAGTTCGAATAATAAATCAAAGCCACAGTTGTTATCTCAATTATCTGAGAATCAGTCGGTCAGAAGTAGGCAACGATCTCTATAACGCACAGTCAAGTACCTGAGAAGTAAAATATTAATATAATAGAAGAGTGTTTCAGACATGTATATTGTCCGGTGATACGTGCTTTTGTGGCTGTCATTTATTGCTAGAATGGAACTATTAATGGTGCTTGTTTACGTGAGCGGTTCGAAATTTAATTTCTGCCCAAACGTTGGCGAATTGGCCCACCATAATGTGACATATGATCGGGTAGTCATTAAATTTAACGAAGGAGACGCCAGCGTCCAGAGCAGGGTTAATTGCCACGGCGCCGTATAAGAACTCGAGTTTCATTGTACCCTCCGGCAAAATAGAAACTCTCCTTCTGTAAACTCTAAACACAGGGCCAAATCACTGACAACCAGCTAACATGTAGGCACTTGAAATTAGTTCAGAAGTAGTTATTATTGCGCTTGGTGGCGTTCTAAAATAGCGGCTGCACTTTAAACTTCACAAAACGATTTAAAAGCAGAATACGCGTTTATTATCGAGCTACGAAACATGTTACGTGGCGGAACGATTACTGTTCGCGTGGCATCTTATCTTCTTACGCAGCGCACAGAGTAATGGGTAGAGGGATGGCTAGAGACATGAAAAATTCGCGAGTTCAATGACCTGCAGGCTAGACTCCACAGTCTCGTGTGCAAATATGCCGATATCAACTGCACATTGGTTGTCTGCTGTGACAGTGGAAGGCGACAATTGGACACCGTTCTCCAGGAGGTGCCAAACACCGTGTGTGGACCAATGGCCAAAGTTAAATAAACGCTCGTGTTTTGAATTCTAGCTTGTCCCAAAATGAATCCGCGAATTCTTCACGTCTCTAGTGATAGCTTTCCGAAAGTGTGATGTAGGTATAGACTTTTCATGGTAAAGTGTGCACTTTTGAGGCCCTAGTTACTTTTTCCTTTCAGCTATTTCTTATCCTTTAAACATCTTTTCTTAAAAAAAAATATTCCCATGTAAGAAATAAACACAGTGTATATATTCCACCGCACAAGGACATTAACGTCTAAGGCTAAAATAAATTACATTTACTGGCTATTATTCCAAACGTGAGGGCTTTCAAAAGTGCTCACTTTACCGTGAACAGCCTATACTGAAGGTTTTGGGGTGTGGTACGACCCCACTCAACTGCAGAATCATTTACGGACTGTAAAATGAATATATCTGTGTTTATATTGCCATAAATTCTTTTCGTGTTATTTATTGTTTACGAAATATCAAATTCTCCATCTCAAGCGTTAGTGAACGAGAAAAAAAATAAAAGCACGTCTTACGTCGTATCCCCAGACATGACAGTGAATTCCACGACGTGACACTGATTCTCTGTCCATTCGACTGATTGGTGAGAGTGCAACATCCGTAGAGTGAATATGTTGTAGAGTGATCACGCTAGCTGCGCAGGACCGCTTTCAGTGTCCTCAAATTGGATTGCTTTTCTCCCAATACGAATATTATATACGTGGATATGATTTGAGTTTAGAAAACCTCTGACGTAAACAACTGCTTTGAGAAGTTTGCATACTCCATCTAACCAATTTTGATGCATTTTGATGATATTCAAATTAGCAAAAGGATTTTGTGCATCTAAGAGGTTTTGTATTCTGAAAAGTAAAATATTAAAGAACACGTCTATCACTGTTGACCATATGTCTTTGACACACACTTAAATCGAAAGAGTTAAAGTTACTCCAAATCGGAAATTTGACTTAAGGTCTAATGAAATAACTCCACTTGGCTCAGTGATATTGTACTGATAGTTTAGTTGAAGGTATTCACTGATTAAACAGTGATTTCTACTGAATTCTAGTGAATTTCACTGACCTGAAAAACAAAATTTCAGTGCATTCCACTGATAACCTAACTGCAACAGATGATTGAGTAAAATAATTAAACTGATTGAAATCTCTGGTTCAGATTTAGCGTGCGGTTGTTTTGGTGTAGGGCAGGTCACTGCTGGGTACATGCGAAGAAAACGAAAAATCTCCCTACCTCATCTTCACCCGATGGTCTGTAACAACCTCTCGATTGACCTTCAGTGACTAGTATTTCGCTGACTGAAGTCACCGACTCGGGTTTATAGCGTACAAGGCCAGACGCACAGCCGGTGCTTTCGCAAGACATGAGCCGCGGTGTGTACTTCGCCGTTGTTCGCTGTGATTGAGATGGCACAGCGGGAAGTGGCGTCATGAACAGGCTACGATCGGACATCCTGCACTTAAAAGAAAAAAAACTTTACAGAAAAGTGCTGGTAAAACAAATATTTGCAGAACCCTTTATGGAACTGTTGCTTCCAAAATCCGCACATTTCAAGGAACTTTTGTGAATGTATGAAACCTCCTCATAAATTTGCTGCATATGTTTTCTCTACGTCTAGTTTAAAAAAAATAACATATCTTTTTTTTATCCTGGAGCGATATTTAAAAACAAATCAAATGCTTCGCTACCCATGACTCTTACACCTTACCTATGTCCTTCTTGAGTCAATGTAGTGTATATAGAAGTTATTTATAGAAATGAGGCAAACGTAATGTTTCCCGTTTCTAGAAATGTTTGAGTGTTTTAAGAGTTTACAACTGTCACATATGCCTAACGATATTTTCTGATGAGTCATGTACTGAAAATGAGACAGGCTGATTTTTCATATTCGGCGTAGGTATCCAACATTGGCCTACTCCACACTGATACAGCTGTCGAAGTCACGTGGTAAAATGTAAAGAACGTGTTTGTTTACGCCATAAATTTCAAAATACAAGTCATTTTAAATAAAAATCAATTTGTACTAAAGAGTACTTGAAAGAAATGTGCAAACATCGCAAAGCACTTGTTTATTAATGCTGTCCACGGTAAACTGAGCACTTTGGAAGCCCTGCTTAAGATCTACATGTATGCACGTTGTCTATTCTTCCGCATTATCTAAAATTAACATTGGATTGATCCTCATGACTTTATTCATGCATCAGTCAAGGGAAACTGTGAAATTATTATTATTTTTTATACTTTACAAATCTGCTATTTTTTTTTCTTTGCTGTGGTAAAACAAACATATATCTAAATTCCATCGATCGTTACCAACTTTACTGGACGGATGTCACTCAGCGAGTGCGTAAAAATATATCGAGGTAGGGGTAGTGACTTCTTTCTTATGTTGGTTTCAGAAGTGCTCACTTTATCGTGAACAACCTTTATAAGCAGTGTTCTAATTTCACATTATATCCACGCCACGTTGTTTATGAAGATCGTGTTGGCAGGAAAGCAGTTCAATGTTGGGACGCGAAGACTGGTTTAGCGCAGCTAGCGTGATCTTTCTAGCACATGTTCACTCTACGGAAGGAATACGTCCAAGTGATACGTATATGTTAACTGGCGCACAAACTAGATATTTTTTTGTTTGCGGTGGCAAAGAAAGACTCGGCGTCGCTCACTACTAGCACACGAAGTTATTAGACTTACGGAGAAGTTTTTTTTTTTTTTTTTTTTTTTTTTTTTCGGAGCTCAGCTCTGTCTTTTGTCATTACAGATCAAGTTCCCGTTTGTTAGCTAGCTGCACATTTCCGTAAAAGTTACGTGAACGTACATTTATTTGCAAGACTCTCCTAAGTTGGAGTAGAAAATGCGTCGGTTACAAGTAAGTCTGCATTACTCAGCGTGCACCGAGTGTAGTCGAAATTTTTTATTTGCGTACACATTTATTAATTTCCAGGCATCATTCTATTTGGCACTGTCTCGCCGATATGAGAGTGAGCTCCGCTCGGCGAAATCCCGAACACGAGAAGGCGCGTGTTGTTGTGCCTAAGCAGGAAGTGCAAAAACAAACAACAACACTGCCTCTCCAGTGCTCTCCTCTAGGCTAATTAAACGCGCCCGGAATGGGCCGCCCTAATGACTTGTAAACTTCTGCATAATGAAGTGCTACCATAGGTTCGCCGGCTCGCCACGCAAAGCTAATTCTGCTGCACTAAACTAATTCAATTAATTCCAAGTAATTTAATGACATTGCGACCATAAGCGCAGTATCTTCCAGGTGATTTGTACCGCGCTGAAGACTAAAGTTGAGAATGAACTTGTTCACAAGCAGGAAGTTCAGTTCAAGGGCAGTAGCGACACATATTGACTTCGCTACTGAATTCCTAGTCAAGTATTTTGTGTTTTCTCACGAGATCATTATTTTTTTTACGAGTAGACTTTATCTAAGATACGCATTTCGCTTTTAATCGAGTTACTTACACGGTCTCAGCTCCTTGCCTTGAAGCCAAGTGATTCATGCGTTAGTCCAAAAGTCTAATACTAAGAACGTGGAAGTCTACGTGGCTGAGAGGCCGTGGTGGCCGAGCTGTTAGCCCGCTCGCCTCCCACCAAAGCGAACTGGGCTCGATCCCTGGCCGGGCCACCGAATTGTTGCATGTGGGAATCGTGCTGGACGATGCCGTTGGTCGGCAGGTTCTCTCGGGGATCTCCCGCTTCCTCCATCCCCTCATTCCGGCGCCGCTCCATACTCACCCCAATCACCCTCATCGGCTCTCAAGACCTCGCTGTTAAGAGCCGCCTATATCTCTTCACTCACTCACTGTACATGGCTGAGTCTTTTGGCTTTTTGTTAAATTTTCTAAAGAATACGGCGTTTTAATAAGGCAGCATTTCCTACATAAAAATTGGGATATGTTTAATATGTTTTCTGCATGCTAAAACATACAGGTGTTAATTTTGTTATATTTTTAAAACTATCATAGGCGTTAACAAATTTGCAAAAGACTAGTATTACATTTTCATTAATATTTAAACCAAGCAAACACTATAAAAATCTTCTTAGCCTTTACTTACGAACAGAAGCTTAGATAACGTTTGGAGAGTTATTTAACATCAATGAATTATTATTATTTTTTTTTAATTTGCTTGTGATTGCTCTTTTTTTTATGCCGGTAGGCCAATATTGGGCCTGCTCATATAATTTCGTACCTCAATCACACGCGCTGTAACGTTCTTTTGTGACGTCTAATAGGTGGATGAATATAGTTAAATGATCGGGAAGAAAACCGCCCTCATTCGTTGTCTTTTTCTTTTGTAATGCACACAGTAACCAGTAGAAGTGCAATATGTTAAAGTCTGTTCACGATAAAATGAGCACTTTTTGAAATCAACCTTGGAAAAAAGTCACTGCCTCTGGCTGCATATATTTTAATAGGTGCACTAAGTGACATGCTCCCTATGAAGTTGGTAATGATAGATGGGAAATAGTTTCATACCTTCACGTCAAATAAATACTGTTAGGTAGCCATTTATGCCAACTGAAATTATGTCTTTTCCTCTCTGTTTTTTTTAATGCGTCGTAGTATAAGAATGAGCAGATTTGTGACATATTTGCTTTTCTAATAATTCCACAGTCTCACTTGAACGACGCATGAATAAAGTGATGAGGGCCAGGCAATGTTCATTTTACATAACGCGAAGGAATACACAACGTGCGTACGAGTAGATCTTACGGAGGGCTTTCAAACGTGTTCATTTTACAGTGAACAGCCTATAACATTATACTGCACAAGCCAAAGCCACGCTATACATTTTTCTCTCCCCACGCGAGTCCTATAATAACTTTCCTGGCCACGTTGCGTAAGTCTGCTGATAAGCCGAGATTACACCACCGCACCTTGTGGCCTAAAGGCCATTTTACACGTAACTGTACACAGAGTGCGGCCGCTTTATCAGCCACACCTCGATGTGCACACGGAATGTTCGTTCCACTACGTTGCACTTTACTCGGCGTAAAACCTGAGAACACATCTTATATTTTGTTCACAGAGAACTCTGCGCCTGACGTGAGGCTTTCGCTTGGATCCACGAGGTTGCGACTCAAATCCCGGCCAGATCATAAATAGGCCGGCGTTCGGAGGTATACATTTGGGCTGGATAAGTTTTCTTTTTCACTTCTCCAAAAATTAGCATTTATACTAAAAATTAGGCACATTTTTCCTTTAAAGAATAAGTGGCTGTATATAGGATATATACGAACTCAAGAGTGTGTATATATATATATATATATATATATATATATATATATATATATATTATATATATATATTGAGGTGACAGGAAATAAGAAAGGAAATAGGAAATATTATACGATTTATGAGGTAAAATAATTTTAATAAATGTATTTCCCTATAAAAACCTATAATTTAAAACGATTTTTTAAAAGTAATATAAATTACTTTATATGAAGTAACAAATACCTGAATATTGTTTAAAAGAATTGTTATCTCAAGTCTATTGTGAGTGTAATGGGTTCATTCGTTATTAAAATAGGGGAAGCTGTTTCATTATTATGGTAAATTATGCAACCCTGTGCTTGTATCGAATGTTTACTCATTGACGTGAATTATCATATTCAAATGGCTCTCGAGGAAACAGCTGCATACTTATGAAAGTACCTGCCAAAAAATTCAACTTGTAGAGAAGGTTTTTATTTCCGTAGTGGATTTGGGTGATAATGCCCACCTAATTTTCACAGACGTCAACTCTCAGCTTCTAGAGAACGCGGCCTTTTTCAGGAATTTGTTCATGAGCGGAAGAAGTTTCTATTTATTTTGAATAATAATATTTTGAAATTCGAGATTTTCGAAGATGAGTTCCTCACTTGCTAATCACTTTAGTTCTTTGAATGATACTCGCAATGGGAGTTCAGTTATTGATTGAAACAATACTTCTGATACACACCATTCACCATTGCAGATTAAGTTCGTACGTTTGCGAAACTCCCTACTGGTTCACCAAGAGAACGATGTTCTCTCTCTCTCTCTCTGTTGTGACGTCAGGTTTAGAGCTTACGTATTTGTCTTCGCCTCAGTTTTCGTCTGCGATGTTTTCGTTGGGCCGCGTAGAGATTCGTGCGTTTATTTCTACGTTGTCTTTGCTGCGTGTTATTTTGTTGCTCATCTCGTGTTGTTTTTGCTTGGTTTGCTAGAACTCGTAATCTGAATTCATTGTGAAATCAATTGTGCGTTGGGAATATATCTGTTGGCAACAGCTAGTCTCGACTTATTTTCGGGCATGTTTTAATGTCATCGCCTGTTATTTTTCCTGTGGTGACAGCTTTACAGTGAGGCATGTCTGAAGTAATTTTTCAATTAATCAATCACTGCAGGTCATACATTGTATGTTTTCTACCTAATCTTAGCCACCGGATAACCTCGCGCAGTTCTTCCACATAAATAAATTCGATCTCGTGTGTTTCACTCATGTAATGATTCTCAAGGAATGTTTTGCAGTTCTACTTTGGTCTGTACATTCGCGTTAGTATTGTATTTGAGCTGCCTCCCAGCGTAAATAATATGTACAATGAAGTGCAAATGTCAGAATTTTACTGGAACTAAAAAGGCACATACTCCCAATTTCTGAAGATTCAAACAGTGACGATTCAAGCGAATTATTGCAAATCTATTTAGATTTAAAATACCGGCATTAAAGTAACATAGGAATACACTTCGTCTAAAAGTCACGTTGGGTATGGTATATATTTTACTTTATAAATTATAATGACGTTGTAATAACCGGACAGAATATTGGGAGGTTATAGCAGAAGTTTTTCTGCTGCTACAGCGAAGTATGAAAACCGGGTTATTCTGTTTGTCACTTCTCTGTTGATTTTTTTTTTCATCGCGCTGTATGACTGAAGCAGTGAATGCCACGAGTGAAATACTGTTCACTAAAACATCTTTTAATAATCTGCTAAAGGCTGTTTGCGTAAAAATGAACACTTTAGATATCAACTTTCGAAAAAAGTCACTACTCCTACTTGCATATAGTTTAACGGGTGCACTGAGTGACATGCGCCCAGTAAAGTTGGTAACTATGGAGGGAAAATAGTTTAATATCTTAATGTCAAAAAAAATTGATAGGTAAGCATTTGTGTTAACTGAAATTATTTCTTTCGCTTTGTTTTTTTTTAATGCATCTAAGCGTAAAAATTAGCAGATTTGTAAAATATTTACTTTTCTAATAACTTCACACAGTTTCGCTTGACCGACGCTTGACTAAAGTGATGGGGTCCACGGAAATATTAATTTTGCACGAGGCGGAAGAATACACAACGTGCATACAAGTAGATCTTAAGCAGGACTTTCAAAAGTGCTCATTTTACCGTGAACCGCCTATATACCAAGGTGTGAACAAATGTGATGCACTGGGCATCAGTAAAACCCTAGCTTAATCAGCTCGAAATCTCTATCCACTGCTACGAATTCAACTGTCACTATCTGGTACAATTATAGAGTTCTACTGCTGCATTAACAAAGAAATGTTCACTTCAAGGTGTTCGTGCAGTCTTCCCATAATTATCGGCTGGCGTGTTGTGTTATTGTAACTCATTGACTAATTATGTTGTTTCTGCTATCATTATCTGCACATTTCCTATAAGTTATACACGTTATCAATCAGTCGACCAATCTTCCCATAACTATGGGTTTGAAGATTCGGCTACATGGCAGCGGCGGACTTGTGCGGCATAGTTCGGAGACGGAACACTAACGTGCATCCATACTGTGCAATACGTTTGCGGAAAATTCTTCAATATCGCAGAATTGCGGACGAGTGAAGAATAATATGAATTTATACCGTTTGTCTACTATTTTTTTTAGCAAAACACGAACGGAAAAAAGGATCTTAATTAAAACGGTGCGAAAATGGCTACCGAGATGAAAATAAGATTCGCATATGAATTTAACGAATATAAGGAAATCTCGAGTATTGGTAAAACCATTTTAGAATGGACCAAACTGCATGTAACGAGTTAATACATACGATTATTGACACCTGTGACATAACGAAAAAAAAAAAAAATTAATGCGATGCAATGTTTCCTCATTTCTGCTTGAGTTGTAATTTAATATATTTAGCTACTGGAAGGTCATACAGATATATTAAATTTATGGCTGTAATTGCTCATCATTCTTTGGCTGTTATTATTACGGATTCATGTCAATTCATCTAACAAATTCGAAGGTATGTTATATTTATTTTATTGTAATGTTTCAAGTATAAATGTAGTATGGTAATAATAGATAATAATATAACATATTACAGCGTTATTGGAAAGGTTTGTAAGCTTTGTTACAGCCGTATAAGTTGTTTTCTATACAATCATTTAAATTTATGTACTGAAAGGCATTATCGTTGCTCATAGTAATTGTATGACGTGACGTAACAAGATATAACATTTCTCATGAAAATTTTTTTCCGCTGTGTAAAGATATATTATTTGTATGGACAATAATAGCTCAAAACTATTGCAAGAAGACATATTTAAAGATAACTTTCCAATGTTATCGTTATATAGGTATAACAATTTCTAAAAAGATTTTCTCATCCAGCTTCAAAAATTGCGAAATGAATTTTTTTTTTTTTTAGTAAATGCATAAAAAATTTGGCAAATTTCAGAATTTGCGAGCCACGTTTCAGCCAAAAGCGTCATGATATTCTTAAGCCCTTGCTTCACTCTGGTGTTTCCCAACAAGGAGTTATTACGCAGTCTATGTCTCCCTCCGTCTTATTATTAAGTCGTCTGGATGGTATTTATGTGCTTGAGTTGCTTAGAGTATAAGGCAACATTTCCAGCTGAGATGGAAGAACTGCTCGTAAAACAGTGTAATGGCGGGCGACAATCTACACGAGTGTTAAATCGTTACCGACGTAATGTCATTTTTACGTACTCGAGTCACAGGAGGAATGAAAGCACACAGCAGTGAAACATTTTAAAGGCAAAATTAGCTTCTCTGCTTCGGCGCCTTGCGTAGTAAAAATGTAAAAATAAGACCACCACAGTTTAGTAGTTGAAAATTTTACAGGCATAAAGGCTTTCGTAGCATGGTTATGGTGGCAGTGGTCAATGCACACTGCGGGTTCATTATACACGTGAATTTAGTGAAAATGGGCGAATATATAATGAAAGGGTTACTGAACAAACAACAAGCTATAATATATTGGGAAATATTAATGTGTCCCTGGTCTGCAGCACATAAACTACTCAGATAAATACTTAAAAGGGTTTCATAGGCGATGAAGCATATACATAAACACATAATTTTCAAATGGAGTGTGCCAAGGGAGTGTAAAATGTGAAATATTCGCCTGTTAACAGCTTGTCGTTTTGTAGATAACGAATTTGGTATATTAGTACCAGATTTACAAGTGTTCATACCAGCATTTATTTGGACCTCGCATATACTGACATTGATATGACGTGCCGTGTGCTCGATAACATTTTAAGAAGAAAATATTCTATCTCTACACACCAGCTGAAAGCTTTGATTTTCTAGATAGTCTACAAGGCACACTGTAATTTGGTTTTCTAACAAATTACTACAGTATAATATAAAAAAAAAGGGCACTGCAAAGATATTTCAAGTAATTGGCAATATACTATAAGATACATTTTTATTAGTTCAAAAACTGAAACATTTTCCCCTAGCAGAAGAGAATTTGTAATAAAACAAATACAAAAATATCAAGTTAAAATGTAAATTTAAAATTTATCAAACTCCATGTGCAGTTGTGTGTAAGTAACTTCACATAATATGTATGTAGACATATATATTCACGCTTATGAAAAAAAAATTTCCATTGCAATGTACAGTGTTTCCTCGGAATCTGATTATAGTGTTCTGAGTAGGAAGTCAAGTCGTCAAAAATACTAGTGTTGGTACGAGAAATACACCTGAGTTGGTGCATGATTATGTTTTCTTTTTGCAAATACCTACCCAATGTGTTGAATATTGTTGTTACTAACTCTCTATCTGCGTATTGTATTCTTTCCATTAACTAGTAAACATGTGCAATAAACACAGAATGTAGAAAATTTAATGACCTGCAGTTACAATAATTATTCTCAGTTGAAAACTCCGAAGCAAAAATCAAAACAAACGATTTTAACTCCTTTGTTTTTTTCTGTCATTTTTATTACGATACGCTTTTTTATTTCAGTTGGCATAGTTCTTCAGCTTTATCTTCCAAAGGCACTGCAGCAGTTTTTGCAGCTGAGTAATTAAATATGTAACGAAAACTGTCTCTTTTCGCCAGTGACGACACGGATTGAACCCCCGTCCACACATACACGTTTTACCGTGCAAAACCAAATCTCCGACACAGCAACGTTTAAGCATTCCGCACGCAAGGTTTTGAAAGAGCTACCGTCTCGCCATCCAAGCGTGATCCCCGATACAAACTGGCTACTGCACTGCAAGAAAGCGCGTGGTAAATAAAACCTGCACGTGTGGCCAACCTCTTACGGCAGGAAAATGGTGGAGATTGTCTTGAGGATGCTGACCCGACTCTTGTGCTGTGGCCCATGGATATGAACACTCGCAGCTTCACAACTCAGATGCGGTGCTGTAAAGCAAACAATTCAATAGCTGTGCAGGTAAGGCGTGGCGTTTCGTCTACAGCGATGTTTTTATAGAAGGGGAAAGTTTCTCAGGGAAGCAGTAGTCCAGGAATCGAACATTGCCTGTAGTAGGTAACCATACCTGCGTTCGCCTCAAGTAATTTTGGGAAAGTGTAAATCAGCATGGGCGGATCAGGATACGAACTTACAATGTCAAAAAAAATTTCCTTCGTTTTAAGGAAAAGTGCTGGAAAAATTTTATCCAGAGGTGTCCATAAAATCTCCGTAAAATTACGGGCACTCTGATTTTCAAAAACCCACTTTCCGTAAAATTCACGGAACATCTTCGTTAATTCCCTATTAGTTTCCTGTACTTCTAGTTTAAATAATTGTTAGTACCTATTTTATTTTTATTTTCATTATGTGGGTGTTCTACTGTGTACAAAAATATATTTAAAAAATTTAAAGTTGTTTGTACTTGAGCAAGATTTGAACCCGAGTCAAAAACTTCCATCTTTACGACCCTAACCACTTATCTACAATACTCACGTAATGAATTTTGTATACATTTTGAATTTTTATGTTAGTCATTTAAGCAACTTTTTTTAGTTTCTATTAAAGTTACTGCATTTTAAGTGTTGGTACAGAATTAGCTTCACTTATGCGGAAAATAATTACAAAAATTCTTAACATAGTGCACTATTTTAATACTTTTCCCCGAAGTAATTTTATGTTTCAAACAAGGAAAAATTATCTGATAATGAGTTTGGCTATCTCGATAATTTTTTTTTTTCCTCTTCGCAGAAACTTGCTTCTTTGTAGCGAAATTAATACGAAAATGAAAAGTTAAATTGGTTCCGACATATTTGACGGGTGTCGTTAGCTTGAAAAGTTTTGAAATTCTTGCGAAACCAAGCACAAAGAGAAAATGGAAGGACTATCACAGTCACAAGCAGACTTTCGATTGTCGCTCTCATCCATGAAGATGGAGGTTTTAATTTTTTAATTTTTTTTTTTTCGTTTCCCGTAAATTACTGAATATTTCTTTTTTACATGATGTTTAAGCTAAGAGTTGTAACTAAATGATATAATAAATTTATATTATTCGATATTCGTTAATTTCATAGCGAAGGAAATCACAAACGTTACCCAGTTCCGTCCTTTGTGGCGTAATTAAAAAATATACGAGATGAGTTTCCATAATTGCGCTGCATTGAAGCTGAAGCTACAGACAAACTTCGTGGTTTGGTTTGCATAGGAGATAACTCTGGACAGACCGCAAGGTTCACTGCTCGAATTCTCGTTCAGAACGTTGCAATGAACGTCCTTTCATGGTGCAGTTTCAGGTAAATTTACCGCGTAAAGCCTACTATAGGATATTAACCGTAAAGTGAGCACTTTTGAGAGCCCTGCTCAAGATCTACTTGTATGCACGTAGTGTATTCTTCCGCCTTCATCACTTTACTCGTGCGTCGGTCGCAGGTGAATCTATGGAAATATTAGAAAAGTGAATATGTTACAAATCTGGTCATCTTTACACTTCGATGCATAAAAAAAAAACCGAAAGCGAAAGAAATAACTTGAGTTATTACAAATGGTTACCTAACACTTTTTATTCGACGTTAAGATATGGAACTACTTTTCATCCATTATTACCAAATTTACTGGGCAAATGTCACTCAGTGCGCCCGTTAAAATAGATGCAGGAAGAAGCAGTGTATTTATTCTAAGGTAGCTTTCGAAAGTGCTCACTTTATCGTGACTAGCCTTTACGCTCTTCTTCTGCACCTCTTGTAAGTCTTTCAGTCGCTAATAAATACAACTATTTTGCGTTGCTATGAACTGATTTGTTCATGATTCAGGGCTTGTGTAACAAACCAAGACCAGCCAACACAATGTGTTTCCTGCTTGATATAACTGGAAGCAGTTATTTGTCTGCGTCTGGAATAGGTTCTAAACCGAACCTACATTCCGGTTTGTAAAAATATCCTTCCTATTGGTCATAGTTTTCCTACTGTATAAATTAAATATCATTAGAAGTACGTGAATTTTTCAAATCCTCTCAGTTGTAGGCAAGCGAGTAATTATGTATTGCTCCTTTTGCCTGAGTATATTTATTTTGGCGCGGCCACGAAATGTTTCGTTGGTATTCGCCATGTCACACTATTTTGGGGCGAACACGGCATTTTTATAAGGCACGACAAAATAGCGGTCACATAAGTTAAGCCAGGACAACAAAGAAATTAAAATTTTCGCGAACCGATTTTCATTTTAGTTGTTTCAGCAGACGTAATCATTTGTGTGACAGATACTTACAAACACCTAACAGTAACTAACACTTCGGAATCAATTACAAGTATTTCTATCCAGCCATTGCACAAGCATTAACCAAATTACGTATACAGTTTTGGCACATCAACTGCGAACAATAGTATTACCCACAAAGATTGGTTGGTCGTGTTTATACGAGTTCCTTGCAGTGTCCAGCACTATAGTCTATACGCGGTTTATTCATACTTTTAAATTAAACGTTAAAAAAATTACCCCATGTATGATGTGCTTTGTTGTTTCCTAAATTTCCTGTTCGCAAGTGTTTTATACTTGTGTTAACATAAAATGCATGATTGTTTATTAAATTGTACTTTTAATGATATTTTATTTATAAACTATAATGGTTTACATTTATAATTAATATAACTAACAACAGGGAAAAAATTGGTTAGTTTTAATACATAGCAAGAAATAGTTCTTATGCAAAAAATTATTGCACTGAGTGCGCACGAATACGGGGCATTGTACCTTCGGTGTAATTTTCTATACTCGGTTAAACTTAGCTTGCATGAGGCGGAGCAATATACTGGAAGCAGAACTTTAGCAGGGCTTTAGAAAAGTTGTAACTACGAAAGAACTATAACCTTAATTTTACTCATTCAACAGCATGCGATGCGTAACGAGTACAGGGCATAGTCCGAGGACGGCCAGCATTACCTCATGTGTCTCTGCGACATGGGAAGCGTAAGTCTAGTTTTTTTTGCTGTGGACTACGTAGGCGTTGTATAAGGCATCCGGCAAAAATACGTTTTCGAAGCCCAATTTTCATACTCTCATATCTCCATTAATACTTCGTTTGTGTGTATGGTGTGCGAGATATTTTTGACTTTATGTTTCATAAGAAATCACATCACGCCTCAGTTTGGGCGTTTAATTTCCGAACATTCTGTATATGCGGAACAAAATGTTAAGTGGTTGCGCAACATAATGTTAAGTGGTTAATCTCCCGTAACTTTAAACTAAGGCAACATCTGCAATTACTCCATGAAAATTATTCATCGTAATGATACTGATGCGTAGACGATGCATTTGTTAAAGATATAGCATTTTTCAAACTATATCTTTTTTTAATTATATCTTAACGCCAATAGGAACAGATTACAAACTATACTAAAAGTTAGTTCTTAAAGCAGCACACACTGCAATGACCAGCCCAAAATTTGATCACCAAACTTCGGGTACCAAAGGCGCATTGCCAAAGGCTGTACGGAAGTTGATAAAAAAAATGGAGTATTTGCCATGGCAGTACGTACAAATTTTTACACTGATTTCGCCTCAAAATATTCACTTGGTGTTGAGTTTCCTTGTAGATATAAAGAAAACGATTTTCTGAAAAGAATGCTTGATAAAAGTCCAGAAAAAGATATTGGAAAATAGGCATTTTTGACAGTACACGAGTCAACCTAACAGGTCTACTGCCATGGTAATGTAAATATTAAAGATTTTCTCCCAGTACGAGAGATTTCTGACCATTTCGCTTCAGGTCGAGGATAAACGTTTGTTTGTCACTTAATTACACTTTCGGACTCTGTGTCAGCTGCTAGCTACAGGTGTTTCCCTTCAAACAGACTATCGGCAAATTGACGCGCTAATATTGACAGTGCCAATAAGATGAGAAGTGACGGCCAGTGTTCACCAGCCACGAGGAAGTTAGTTAGCAGATGTGCTACTAACAGCCCTCGGTGCACAAGGAATGAAGAGCCGTTTACCGATCGGACGAAGCCCCAGGCCAGTCCGATTTCACCTCGCCACTTCCCTCGCAGTAGTCGAAGCACACATTCTCGCAGTTAAAGTTCGGAGACAACGGAACTGGTGCAGCGCGTCAAAGGCACACACAAGCAAGGGAGCGATACAGACGTGGTGTTTAAGACGCGTGACTGGCGCTCCATCGCTCCCACACGAGGTGTGTGCAGTATTCCCGTCGTTAGGCAATTTAGATATGTAACTGATAGGTAATAATTGCACGCGATGATAGTCCAGAGGTTAAACTACTGACGTTTAGTTTTACCTCTCTCATACTTCTTAAGGGCATCGCCTACCAACTGGCTGCTGCGAAATTTAAATAGAAAATTCCATGTTAAGGAAATTTCGCCCAGCCTATGTGCAAGGAATTTTTAAAATTTATGTTTTACGAAAAAAGCACATACTGCCTATCGTTATTTAAAATATACGCTCGTAGGGAACTTGTCCAAAAAATTTGTGAAGAATACATTTTATTTGAAACGTCTATTTAAAAAATTAACGCACTAAGGTAAAGTTTACTTAGCATGGGGTTTCCTATTCAAAATTCGCAGCCCCTAGCAGGTAAGCAAAATGCGCTAGCAAGTTCTGTAAATGTAATTTCGTATTGTTTTCTCGTTTTTTTTTTCCTTAAATACACTTCGTATGATGAAAGAAAAACTATGCGGTCTTAGCTAATTGGTTTTTGCAGTTTATGGCTAAACAAGTCTTATTCTCAGAACTATTTTTCACTGTAACACGAGCATAAGCGCAAAAGACGATTTCACAGAAAAAATTTTAATGCATGGGACCCTTAATCGTGTATATCATAACTTGCTCTCATAAAGATTAAGTGTGCGTGTTCTCAGCACTGTTCTTACCTTACCACATAGTTTACTTTCAGTTTATTTAATTTTGCTCTGGCTTCTTTCTTTGGGTGTCATGCCCACAAGCAGTGCCGTCTCCTCTAGATACTTTGCTGTACCGACTCTGCCTACACTTGTTTGAAATTGTCTGCAAAAGAGTTAAAATCTTCTTTCCCTGAAACATGTTCAAGTCTTCGCTTATAAACATGAACATTAGTAATTTACTGCGTGCAAGGGAACTGTTAATCTCAGATGCGGCTGACGGTGGAATGGTGGGGGACTGAGGCTTTCTAGAAAATTACACCATACTCATCACTAGCCAAGAATAGAAATTAAATTGATAAATACATATTTCAATCGAAAAATATTGCTTGACCGGAAACTTGGGTTTTCACCAGCATTAAGTAACTGTTCTGCCCGATGTGATAAAAATTAAAAAATGTCTTTCTGTTACCCAGCAGGGAGCTTCTGGACAATGGCGAGGACTATCGTGACTTATTTTTAAGTGGACGTTTTGTTGTTTCCCAGCCAGCCACCACACTTTTTTACTTGAAGAAAACGAAACTGGTACACGGGAAGCTGATTTGCGTTACAATAACATTTGGGGTTCAAATGTCTATCATCCAAATATCGTGAGAGTATCGTGGTTTTTGGTCCTCCTAAAATGTCAGACCCCTTTGATGGTAGCCATATTTCAGTTTTCACAAACAGGCACATCTGCGAAACCATCTAAATCTCTCCCCCCCCCCCCCCCCCCGCATTTCCTCTTGGTATTGCGACGGAAACAGTAATGCCTTGAGATAAACTGGCTCAGTGGTTTTGGTTCGCGGCCATTAAAAGACTTGTGCTTGAGTCTGCTTGAAAGTGTAAGTGAGACTATCACGTCTGGCATTGGATTGGACTAGATTACATTGGTAGCAAGTAAAAAGTAATTTGTTTTAAGCCGTTTTAATACTGGCGAGGTAAGTGGTATCGAATTAGGATTATCACCAATTGAGACTAGTAGCCTGTGTGTTGATATTATGGCCTGTGGCATACATTGACCGAATAAGAGGGAGAAAAATCGAAAAACACGTTAATATTTGGCAACAGTCCGTGACAAATAGCTTTCATGTAGAACAGTATCTTATATCCAATTATGGCTGGGTTTTTTTTTTTTTTTGGTGAATTGTGTGCTGGTTGTTTTATGTTTACTTGTGTTGGCAAAATTTAATGAGGCTGTGAAGGACTATGGTGTTGATATATAACTATTCCAAGGGTTGTGATAATATAATATACAGGATGTTTTTAACAATAAATTGGAATTCAAACAACAGCATCGATGGACTAATATAAACAAAAAATCCAAATAGCAAAATGTTTGAAATATTAATCATGTATTTTTTTTATAATTTTATTTGACGTTAGACATAGCATTGCCGCTAGTTTCATACCACAAAGGTGAACGGAATCATATAAGCTACGGTTGAAACGTATTCTCGCATGTAAATATCATGCCAATTCCACTCGCCTTCGTGGTATGCAAATTGTTGTGCACCCACGTACGTAAAGCTGCGGACACCCGTCGTAGTTATGTCTAACTTCAGATTAAATAAAAAACCCTTGATAAGTTTTCCGAATAATTTTCTACCAGGATGTTTTGTTTATATTAGTCCATAGATGCGGTTGGTTGGATTTCGACATGTTATTCAAAAACATCTTGTGTAAACATAAGAGAGATGTGAGTCCAATGATAGTCGAATTTAACTCTACATCACGTCAGGTTAGTACTCAGCCACTGTTCAGAGAATGTTGAGATACTTCTGGAAAGGGGCGAATTGCTGCAATATCTACGCAAGAAGGCAAAAAATGAGGGGATTAACGTAAATGCGATGTCAGAAAAGCGAAGCTGGCCCACCACTGATAAGAAACTGTAACCGTGTGTTTGTGTGATGTCTGTGTGTGATCCTGAACGCTATCTTTTGGGGTTAATACTTTGGGAAGCACGCAAACACATGCGTCTCTAACAAGTATGAGTGAATTTTGCTTAGATATCATTCTCATAAAATGAAGTGAACGGAATGGAGACTGTTACGAAGCTAAACGGCAAACAAAGCAAGCTCAAGTGATCACCGACTGATCTTGTACGAAGTCACCTTGGAATCTGAGAATGTATATGTTGAAAGTGAGGTTAAACCAAGGGTTGGCCATATGACTTGATGGAATATGGAAACAAAATGTGTGATGCAGAAATATGCACTACTAACTTTACTGAAATAATCACGAAACATATGACAAGATTTGTAACAAAACACAAGAAAGTTTCCATAAATATCTTCCGAGATGAAGAAATTGTTCAACATAAGAAATAAGTGAGTTAACTCGTTTGGCAGCTAAAAATCCTCGAGTGCATTCAACAAAACGGAATGTCGTCATATAATAGAGTATGAAAAATAAATAACACTTCAGTTAGGTTCTTACTAAAAACGTGGAGTCTTTGAGGATAAAGAATACAATGAAACAGCGATTGGCATTACAGGGTGTATATACATATAAGATTGATCATATGTTAACCAATATTCAATATAGATAAGTGCCAGGAGATGAACAGAAGTCGGAAAAGCAAGGTACTGAAGGCTGAAGGAAGCACTATTTAAGTTGACAAGCCAAACTAAATAATAAAAGTAATATCCCAAAGTTGTGAAGGGAAAAAAGGCAAAATACTGGTATAATACAAAGAAGGAAACCTACAATTACCGACAAACTATGGCTAACTATCAGTGTTAGTCGTGATAGATAATACATAAATGAAAATATAAATTTAAGGCATATCTCGTTTTCGAAGCATAAGGAGGGGAACATCCGAACCAATATTGCTTTCATCCGATAAGGTGAAAGTACGTGACAGTATTGGATTAACTAACTGAAAATATTAAATTACACACGTATACATTGCAAGTGTTTATAGGTATCTCGAGTGCATTGGGTAATTTCTGGAAACCTGGCATCGTACAAATATTGACGCAGTTCAGTCACCAGAGAAAGTTCTATAATAGTACAGATACTTATTTAGAAATAAAGTTTATGCCTAAGATATGAAGAAAAACACATTCGAAATTATTACTGAGATGATGTTACACACAATGCGCATGTGTGAGCCCAGTTTTTTTTTTGGAAAATATATCTTATATAGACTGTTCGCGGTGAAGTGAGTACTTCTGTATGTACTGCTTCAGATCTACTTTTCTTTTATTCTGTATTATTTTGCCATATGTAAAATTTACATTGTCATGCGCCTAATTACTTTATTCACGTGTCAGTCAGTTGGAAATGTGAAATTGTTATGAACACAATCGTGTTACTAATACGTAAATTCGTACGCTGATTTCCACAAAGCAAAAAAAAAAAAAACCACGAACTTGATTTGTCATAATCAGTGATGGCATATAACGAATTACAAGTAATCACGTTACAGGTAACGATTACTTTCTGAGTGATTTTTACTTGTTATAAGTTACATGTCGGGAAAAAATAATTTTCATTTGTAATCTACTTGTGGCGGAAAATGTGTAACCGTTACTTATCAGTAATGTATTTCTCTTGATTTGCAGATGTTATAATAATTTTAGTTACATTCAAAGATTATTAACTTACTTCGTAGGCGAATAACAAACACACTGGTAACAGTATAGAAGGTAATCGATATACTTTAAATTATGCGTTTGCTACAGTGGCCATGTTAGTGTTTGAAACCTGGCTCTTAGATCATCTGTTGTGGAGTGATTCGGCGGAGTTTAGTCTAAAGGTACAGATTAGTTAAAAATAATAATTCGTTTGGATCGCCATGAATTTATATTTCACTACTGTTTATACCTAGTAATTTATTTCGCATGTCTCATGTTCTAAAAATAATTACTAACTAAGCTGGACTAATTTCTATGTTCAACATTCGTACAGCTATGTATTAACTTGTTGCACTATTTGCTAGTCTATATGAAGCAGTGTGTATTTATTAATAGGTAAGTGTTGCTTGCCATAACCTACCACATCTATTTCAGAGTGTGTCTCAATTTAAATAATGTAATCAGCTATCTATTCTAATGATGCTCAAAACGAGTTCATACTACAGCATTATCTTCCATGGCTGTCAATGACATATTTTGTGACTTGGATTCTAGAAGATGATTGATTATATTTGATTGCGTTTATTCAAAACCACCAGTAATGAGAGTAACAATAGTTTTTCATGTAACTCAAGCTAAATAATTTAAATATCAACAACACGTTTTTCCCATTTGAATTCTTGTAAAATTATTTTGAGCACGCAAGCATGCAATCTAAAGAAAAGAATTTTCATAACATTACAGCTGTCTATTAGACATAAGCTTCAAAGTGCAGCATGTTTCGCACAATAAAATTTAAGAAAACAATTTCATTACTGAGAAGTGTCCTTTTGGTACAGAATTTAAGAGCAGAGAGTGACAGGACCTTCGTTGTTAGTATTTTCTACAAACGTGGATGTTTGTACTAACATCAGTATCAACGCATTATTTACTTTAGGGACTTTCTAAAATTTAAAAAAAAATCCCAAAAGCGTAATTTCTGGGCTCTTCTGAACTTACTGATTTCTTCCTGCAACTGCGGATTTATGAATTCTTCCTGCATAATTCGCAGCTCCATGAAGTAGAGTCTGGCCGATTTGCCTGTAATCAGATGTCTGGAGCTTGTGGTTGATGTTGTAATGGTATTCTATAGACTTCTTAAGTTTTACCCAGCAATTTCCTGTATATGTATAGCTTTTCCCATTAGGCCGTAACTCGGGAAGTAAGCCGAATATAACAAATTCACCAATGTGGAAAACTTTAAAATAGTTTCTCAAATTATGAAATAAATACAGATCAATTCCCAATTTACAGATTTCTCTCATCTGAAGTAAATTTTGCTTATAAATAGTTATAATTTTCCCCCAAGTAATTGTTCTTGAGCTCGATTGCATTTTTTTTTGTACTTTTACCAACGCTGGCCGTAATTCTAAACAATACTTATGTGTATTTTACCCAGGCTAGGAACAAAACGTAATTTCGTATGGGATATTTTGGCAATGGGAAAATTTACATCTCTTGGTGCGCAGTGTTTCAAAAGGTAACTTTTAATTAAAATTTTAAGCTACGTAATTTATAAATTTTATATATAATTTATGATTATTACTAACTAAGCTGTTCTAATTTCACTGTTCAACATTCGTTCAGCAATTTATAAACTCGCTAAAATATTTGACTATGATTAATTATAATGGATTTCTGGAGAATGTCACGCAGAATTCCAAGAAAAGAAAAAGTCATTAATACCGAAATAATAAGGCTAATGGAAATGGAAGAAAAAGTGTATGAAATTAAAGAAAGAAGAAGGTTGGAATGTTATGGCCATGTAAGGAGAATAGAAGATACTAGAATACCAAAACTTATACAAGAATGGGAAGTTGTAGGAAGGAGCAGAAGAGGACGACCCATGACTACCTCGCTCCAAAATGTACCGACAACAATGAGAATATTTTGCGCAGAACAGAAAGATACACAAGACCGAAATATCTGGAGAAATCTTTTGAGACGATAATGTCGAGTTCTGTATGAAACAACTTTATTGTATGTTGGAGGAAAACCTCTTTATTGAGGAAAATCTCTCTTAATAATAATACAATATTTGCCAGTACAGGTGAAGCAGTTTATATTTATTATATGGGGATTGCTGCTTGCCATAACCTACCAGTAGTTATTGGATAGCCTGTAAAAATTGGTGCAGGAAGTTAAGTTTAATGTCAGTTTTATGAGCCACTAATATTTGTCACATTTGACATGTGTAGCGGATTTATTTAATTCTTGGACTTTAGCAATACATATGCGTTTAATTTTATAACTTAACAAAACAGTTCTATGCACGCGGCTATCATAATCTTGTGTCACTTTACTTCTAGCTAGTGATGTCCTTTGCCTTTCACCTTCCCCCTTTTTCGCCTCACACAGTTCAACAAACTGTTTCAAGTCGGTGAGAAAAAGGACAACGTCAAAAGTCACGGATACTTTGTATCCTGCAATTGTCCTTTTTTTTTTTTAACGTAGAAAATAGAGCAAGTCTGGTACATTGCCGATACTAGCGCTTACCTGGTGGCGGAAATTTTTGGTTATCATTTGCTTGAGAGTCCTTTCCATGAGCATGGCATTAGTTCTCAGTTTCCTTTCTAATTCTCATTCGTTCTACGAGGTATCAAAGGAATTCTCTCAGTGAAATGACGTTAGTTCAAATGGTAGGTGACTGTTGTAGCCCCTTTACCAAACACCATTCATGTTATTGTCGTTACAGCGACGTGAAAAATAATAACGATTGTGCAGAAGTTATGTCATGCCCGGATATTTGTCACGAGTTTCAGTTTAAATAAAATAATGTACCTAACCCAAAGCTTGCTACTGGAAAAACTACTTTATTGTACGCCTAATCAAAAGTACTAATCATAATCGGTCATGAGCAGACTTCGACGTCGAAAATGTGAAATCGTAAGTTTTAATCAGAAGTTTTAATAATTACAAACCAACTTTAAAGCAATGCTCAATAAGTGAAAAGGGATCAGCGCTCACAAATAATGATAGTTGACCTTGAAATTCAACACAGTCAAGTGAAATAGACAGAATACAGTGCCTTCGCTTTGGTTTGCTCGTGTTAAAAGACTGAAGTTATTTATTAACTACCTCAATCCTGTGATATGAAGCAATAGAAATTTTTTTCACATGCACAGTTCTAATGTTTCAGAACTTCTCACGAGCATTCGATGAATAAATGGGTTATTTTATCTGTCTTATTACATAATTATCTTTCTGGCTCAACCACTAGTATAACCTGATGTAGCTTCAGGTTTGAAGGTCCTTGACAGGTACTACGAAGGCGCAGGTTGTGTGTACAGAGATAGGGATGGAATCTTGAACATACTTTAATTAATACCTTAATGAATTAAACTAAGCAATTTACTTGATTCAATTCATTTATAAGTAATTCTTATTTAGCATAAAATAAGGTAGTTTTTCCAGTGGCAGACATTAGATTATGCAGTAAATTATTATTTTTACACTCGAACTGATGACAAATATCCGGACAATATTTAAATTCTGCAAAACTGTCATTATTTTCAATGTCGCTGTATGACAATGTCATGATTGGTGTTTCGTTAAGTGGCTACACAGGTCACCCACCGTTTGTACAAACATCACTTCACTGGAACAGTTAATTTTGTCACTATTATGACATTCTTAGTGAGGCGTAGAGAAGGTCTGGAGTAATCGGGAAAAAATTTGTAAATTTCAAAAGCTCCAGAATCGGACGTTTTTGTTGGTCTTGAGCTTCTCTATCATCTGCGTCAGTTTCGACGCCTTTGTTTGGAACATACTGTATAACAAATACAGATGGGTCCACCATGGTGAAGAAGTGTTCGCTTCGCAGCAGTGGTCCATCTGGAAATGTGAAAACTACAGCTAACCAAACTGAATCCGATTATCTTACAAAAACTGAGAGTTGCTGCATAAACATCACAGAGTGGGTGGCTAAAAATGCCTCCGAAATTTATAGATGATTTCAGGAAATCTTTACATGCAATATCATTATTGCACCAAAGTGCATCAAGATGTTTATAGCACTCAATGTGCTACCTTGCTGTTTCCAAAGGAATTGAGACTGTCCTAAGAAGAGCACAAAAGTAATTTCTTGGTGCAAAATTCAATTAACATTTATTAAATAGTAAGTTGGATACATTGAAATGCAAGGAAATAGAAAATTCGCTGCATGATTGAAGAAGGGAGCAACAATTTCTACCCAAAAAAGAGTGCAACTGAATAAGTACGTGCAAAAATATTTTGCTGTGAAAAAAATGTTTATAACATTGTTAATATCTGAAGGAATAATGCTGTGAGTAATGCTTTAGATACTGCTTACAAGGCGAGCAGAATCCTCCTTTTTAACGCAATGGTGTAAGAGCCTGTTGATGAGAGGTTGAACTTCAGCCTAAATAACCATTGATGAAATGACAGAAAACATACTGGAATAGATTATACAAATGACAGGAAACATACTGGAATAGATTACACAAATGACAAGGAACATACTGGAATAGATTACACAAATGACAGGAAACATACTGGAATACATTATACAAATGACAGGAAACATACTGGAATATATTATACAAATGCGTGGATGTACGTTATTTCCCTGGGAGCCAAATGACCAGAATGATGAGTAAAGAGTCCGAATAAAGTATACGAGTTAATTAAAGTTAGTGCTTCTGGTATACCCCTAAGTGTACAGGAATAGTTAGGAAAGACGGTTATACTTTCCCGTCATTCGGCCGGAAAATTTTCCTTTTCCCTGCCATTTCATGAATCGACTAGGCGGAACAGGTATTTGTTTTAAGGTCAGCATCTTTTACATGCCTCCTCCATAACAAGCTTCCATCTTGTAAGTAAGGAAGTTTGGAGACCGATATAATCAATAAGTTGTTGTCTGTAGCCTTTTTTGTGCGTGACAGTGCACGGAAAGCCAAAACTTTAAGTTTTCTTTTCTACTACATCATCTCGCCCTCGATTCTCTCAACACTCTCCCGACGAGAAAATTGCGGTAAAATCCTCTTTTTCGGAAAATGGGGAACATAATGTGAGAAATACGATACCGCTTGTTACTAGATTCTCCTGCCCGAAGAAGAGCGTGGAGTTTTATTTTTGTTTTTGCATTTTAACTCTCTAAACGTGTCGGACAGGTACGGCAGGAAGAGTTCATAAAACACGCGCTCACATTACCCCACCATAAAAATAATGGAATCTTTAACGTCTTAAAGTAGTACAGTTATGGATTATGTAATTTTTGAATGAACAGTGCAATGGGGGCGAATGCCAAGATGGAAATTTTTGGACATTCGCCATTGCGATGCAGATGTCTGTCATGGAAAAAAAACAGGTCTGAGCACCAAAAAATACTTTAAAAAGACAAGGAACCTATGGACGAGAAAATCAATATATGTTCACAACACTGGAAAATTCCAAAACAGAATACAGTTGTGTGTTGTATACATATATTTATTTTCTCGTCCATAGGTTGCTTGACTTTTTAAAGTATTGTTTCGTGCTTGTATTCGGTAGTGTCTGGTTAAACTGCTGTTTTTTAGTGCGTTTCTTTGTTGTGTTGTCCTATTTTGTTCTTACTTACGTTGTCAATGTTGTCCTAACATTGTCAACAGATTTCTTGCCTGTATTGGTTTCTATGTGTTATCTGTGGGTCATGTATGTATACATATATTTTTCGTAATTAGTTGCTGTTCTGTTTTTTACTCTATTCCCTCTGGGAATTTTCCAGTGTTGTATACATATATTTATTTTCTCGTCCATAGGTTGCTTGTCTTTTTTAAGTATTTTTTCGTGCTCAGTCCTGTTTTTTTCCATGACAGACATCTGCATTGCAATGGCGAATGCCCAAAAATCCCTAACTTGTCATGGATTATGTACTCCGCAAAATGAGCCAGTCAATTGCAAAGATCAGAACAAAATAAACAACCATTCGTAGTGCATCAGATAATTGCGTTTCAAACACTTACATTCCAGGCACATCGACCCCACATCCCTGAGACAGATTTTTCTAGAGATGACGAAGACTGTGAAATAGTATAATGTCAGAAATAAATATTAAAATATATTTATTTTAAATATGTTATAAAATGAAGACATCCATTACAGTTCCTCAAATATCGAGGATTCCTTGCTAGATATTTATTTTGTAGCCTTGAAAAACGTCATCAGGTTTGTAACAGTGGTATGACCACATATTTTGTCCGACAAAGATTTATTTCACTAGGTCTGTAAGAAGCCAGTATGTAGGAGATACGGGGTTTCTATTTATTTTAAAATAATTTCTGGAAAAAAAAAAAAAAGCAAACTTTCCGAGAAAATCTAGAGGCACTCAAAATGGCTTTAGTGAGCGGTCCTACGCCGAAGGCCATGAAACAGCCCCACACCATCACTCCACCACCACCGAATTTCCTAGTTGGCACTATACACTCCGGCAGAAGCCGTTCCCCGGGTAGACGCCACACCCATACACGTTCGTCGGACCGGAATAAAGTAAAACTCGACTCATCATTCCACAGAACCAATATCCACTGCTCCAGTGCCCAGTTGCGACGGTTCAAACACCACCTGAGTCGCCAAGCTTTATTGCTTGTCGTGATATGGGGCTTATGTGCAGCTGCTCTTCCGAAATATCCAAGTCGGTGGGCCTCTGAACGCAATGTTCAAATGGAAACCGACACTCCTGTTGCTGCATGAAACTCCTGTCGGATGGTAGCCATGGGTTTGTGCCCTGTTTTTGACAATTTCACGATTCAAAGTTCTGCCATTTCTGTCGGTTCAGGATTGAAGGTCGCCCAGAACGTGCAGCATTGCCACGATGCCCATCGACCTTCCACTTACGCAGGACGAATGCGACCGTTAATTTAGGCCTGTTTACCTCCCGTGCAATCGCCCGGCTAGACAGCCCACCGAGATGGCAGCCCACAATCACGCCCTTATCGAAGTCCGATATCTCTGTACCTCGTGCCATCTCCTTGTCAACTGGTTCTACACCGGCCTGGAGCGTACGGCGGCCACACAAGTCAACTGACGTACTGAACTACCTATCTTCACGGGTGCCCAACTACTTTTCGGTCGATAGTGCATATAAAGCAAACGAAAACGTGATTTTCTACTAACTTAAACTTTACACTCGTAATACGTCATTGCGTGTAACAAATTAGAGTAACTTAATTCACATTCATCTTAACTAGAAGCATGAATTTCATTGTGTACGGTAGCATATATGCATTTTTTTTTTCAAAGTTTGGTTTGAAGAATGTCTACTTTATTGTATACAGACTGTATCATCATGAACAGCGTAATATTTGAAAAAAGTTTCCCATATTGAACAATGAAAATAGGTTAATATTATTATTAGCATTAAGAAGCAAGAAGTGAGGGGGTTAGTCTATATTTGCTTCCTCACTCCCTTATCCTACGCATCTCCAGCGCTGACAGAAATATTTTTTATGCGCTCAGATTTAATGTTTAACGAACTGGCAAGGAGCGTAAAAAAGATGTTCTCCGGCATTTGCGTGGAGTGGGGATGGTAAACCGTTTTGGCGAAACACTCCCAATTTAGCAGGCCGCCATCGAAACACACTATGATTAGACTCATCGCCTCCCACCTAGGCGAACCGGGTTCGATTCCCGGAGGGTTCGCCCCCCGAATCTTCGCACGTGGGAATCGTGGCGGATGATGCCGCTGGTCGGCGGCATTTCTCGGAGATATTCCGTTTCCCCCGCCCGTACATTCCAGCTCTGAGACCTCGATTTAAAGGAGGTTGAATACCTTTAAAAAAAAAAAAAAAAAAAAAATGTAATTTCATAGTTTTACCAAACATTTTTTTACTTTTACGCATTGTACTTTATGCCATTTTCTTAAAATAAAACATTTACGCTTTATATGTTTTTTAGAATAATTTCGTGTCAGATATAACTTTTCCTTGTTTTTCTGCAGTCATGATAGCAAATACTAACTATGTTGTACGGTTGAAAAAAATTACAAAGTAAACTAGTGGCGTGGGCTACCTCGTGCCACATAAGTAAGCTCCAAATATATACATATGTATAATGTACTATTTTTATATTTTTTTCATATACATATGGCTTGTTATTTCGTGATAACATATATCTCAAGCGCAGTCGACGGTATTAGCATATGTATAACTTAGTATTAATTTTTATAGTTGCAGAAAAAAAAGAATACTTTTGGATTTGACATCAAATTATTCAAAAATATGAATGTTTTCAATTTTCTTTATTCGAGAAAAATGTAATCAGATACAAGCGTACAAGTTCAGCGATGTTTGGTACAAACAAAAAATTGCTATTTTAAAAATTGGTATCCAACACCCTTATGAGCCGCCCGAATCTCTCCACTGCACTCCATTCCGCGACCGTTGCCCATACTTCCTCGTGTAAGCGCCGATTCGGAGGTGGGGAATAAACGACGGATGCGAGGCGATGTTGGAAGCGACTCCGCTCCTGGAGAATCCAGCGATACGGCGGAGCAGAGCCAGAGCAGCTGGGCGAACCGAAATCAAAACGTACAGCAATCGCGTGGTGAAACTCGGCGTGAAGGAGAGCAAGGCGCTGCTAACAAGCACGGGGAACGACCACACGTAGCAAATAACGACGAAGAGGAGGAGGAGAGAGAGAGAGAGAGAGAGAGAGAGAGAGAGAGAGAGAGGAACTCAGTCGCGCAGAGAGATTTGTATACGCGCGCCGAAAAAAAAGGAAGACCACGGGGGGGGGGGGGGGGGCAGCGGAAACGCTAGCGTCATCGATCGAAAGCGACGAAAAGGAGAAGCGTTTAAGGCGGCCGCCTGGGTAGGCCGCCGAACGGTGTGTAGTACTCCAATAGAATACTACGTATGATTCAAAAACCGTCCAATGTACCTGAGCAATGTCTGCTTACGTATAGCATTTATGAAACGTTACGTGTCTGGGTACGTTTTCCAGTTCCTCCGGTTATCTTTAAAGCAATGTTTTCGTGGTATAGGCTGTTCACGGCAAAGTGAGCACTTTTGAAAGCCCTCTCATTTGGAACAATGTATAATAAAATATATTTTATTTTATCCTTAGGCGTTAACTTTCGAGCGCGTTGGAAAATACACACTCTGTTTATTACTTGCATAGCAGTTATATTTTTAAAAGGTGGTTAAAGGGTAAGACATGGCTGAAAGGAAAATGTAACTAGGTCGTCAAAAGTGCTCACTTTATCGTGAACAATCTAGAGTAGAAATGACTTAAACGGGTGTTTTCGCGGTCATTTTTTAAGTATGAACATTCCTGTACAAAACGTTAAAATACCAATAAGGACGTGCATCAAACCTTTATTTTTTATTATTACGTCATAAAACGGTAGGGTCTCCGCTGAATGTCTCATAGACGCGCGTTATCGACGGCAAGACTGCACGCCAGTTCAGTGCTTCGCGCGCAGAGGCGGCGAGAGAGTTGATGCGCGTGTCTCGGTCGCCCCTAGCGCTCCCACGCTTTTAGCTCTCAGACGTGCAAAATTCCTTCGACCAGACGGCCACCTTAATAAAAACCGCGAGAATCTCGGGGCTCCCGATCAACACATAACAATTTATTGATAAAACGCATCGCTTCTCGGCGAGGACTAATGGCCGCTGAGGTGCGGAGTCATCGAAAGAAAGCGGCTGTGCGGACGAAGAGGTTTCCCACCGCGAGTAGGGAAAGAACCGGAAAAGGGGGGGGGGGGGAGGGGGGTAAATTAGGAATCGAGAAGGTTAGAGAGAAGCCGAAGGAGGAGAGGGTTAAGAAAAGAGAGCAGGCTTAAATGTTGTGGCTGCGGCAAGAGTGTGCCAAGAAAAATGCACGGGCTGAAGATGGAAGGGAAACGACCGTTGGAGAGGCCAGCGAGCCGATAGCTCATGGGGGTTGAGAGCAGTGAATTGGCGGGCAGCGGTGAGGGAAAGAATGGCCACTAAAGGCGATTCGCTCAAGGAGCACGGGAATCAGTATAAACTCGTTTGTGTCTAGTAACTGAACAATAACGATACCATGCCATATCGAAATTTCATCATTTTATTTTAGAATGGTTTTTCTCGTGAGTAACCATTGCTTCGCACGCTTCCTAAACAAAACGTTTAAGGGTGTTAGATACCGGAAAATTAATAATTTTACATTCGTACCAAAATTGTTTAATTTGTACGCTTTGTATGTGATGACATTTTCCTCGAATAAAATCATTCTACGCAGCCCTTTTTTTTTTTTTTTTTTTTATAATTTGATTTAAAATAAAACTTTCTCGGTTTTCTGAAGCCATAATAATAAATACGAAATAATATGTAGTAACGAAAACATTTTCAATTTAAACCAATGCTGTGGGCTACCGCTTGCCATATATGTTATCACCAAATAACAGTTTACACGTTTTTAAACATTGTTAAATATACGCAGAAAGTTTATATGTACGGCTTGTTATTTCGTGATTACATATGTCACACGGTAGCCCATGGCATTCGTTAACACTGCAATTTTTTTTTCTTTTTGTACTACTAAGTTAGTATTTATTATTATTGCTGCAGAAAACTATTAAAAAAATATTCTATTTGACATCAAATTATAAAAAAAAATATTAAGTAAAACATTTTTACTCTAGGAAAATGGTATTTCATACAAGGCGTACAAGTTGAATATTGTTTGATACAAATATAAAATAACTGATTTTTTTTTGTATCCAGCGTCCTTAATACACTATAAAGCACGAGTGAATTTTTCTCTCATAAATTTTGTAAATATCCAGTACGGCCTTAAAGAAATTAATTAAATGTGTTTTTCAATAAAACGGTGTTTAGAATTTTGTTACAAATATATTACTTTATGCACATGAGTTTTGTAGGATACCTTGCATTGCAGAAGATAGTCCGTTCTTAGTGTATCACTTCTACACATAAAAACGAGATGGTTACAGTTTTTTCGGCATCATTATTTTTTTTTTTTCTGGGTTTCGGAGCTCCAGTCTTTGTGTAAATGTTTTATTCTAATCACGGGGGCCACGGTGGCTGAGCTATTAGCACGCCTCTCACCAAAATGTACAGGGATCAATCCCCGGCCGGGCCACCGGATTTTCGCAAGTGGGAATCGTGACCGACAATGCCGTTGGTCGTCGGGCTTTCTCGGGGATCATCCGCTTCCCCCCCCCCTTCATTCCGGCGCCGCTCCATACTCATTTAAATCACTTTCATCGGCTCTCAAGACTTCGCTGTTAAGAGCCGCCCAAATCTCTTCACTCGCTCACTTATTCTAATCACAAAACTATCAGCAATATTTTCATCCAATTGCAATTGGTTTATAACTAACACAATGTAACTTTCAACGCACCTATACAACCTTGCGAAAATATTGCGTTACATATGATGAAAAAAAAAAAAAAAAATACTATGGGATCTGAAGTAAAAATTTTTGTTGTAATAAGTTGCACGGTAAACAGCCTCGTCTGTTTTATGTTAATTTGTGTACACGGGAACTGCATTATTCTGCGTACAAGTCCGACAGATTGCAGGTTCAGTTTTACAGATAGTAGCGCTGTGTTGCAAACAGTAGGTAAGATCAAAATTTCAAGATAATTCTTGACTGAAATACGAGCGAGCTTCATCTGTTACTGTCAGACCACTTTATAAACTTGTTGTCTTGACATATTTAAAAAAAAAACTGCTCTTGTGCCTCAAGGTAAACAAATTTCCCGCGAAAGGAAATAAACAAAGTTTCTTATTACATTACGAGAATTTACGTAATTGGATTCGTTTTATTCAGAAACTTGTTAGGTTGAGAAATCCCAAGTAATACAATGATGACTCTTTATTTTTAATAATGAAGAATTAAGAAATAAGAGGTTTTGTAAAGACGAAATTGTGCATGACAGCGGTTATTCAAAGATCAACGTGGCTGTAATTACTTTAAAAATGTAATTAATGGCAAAAACAAAAAAAAAAATATTACCATGTATTTAAGAGACAGGCATGATGAATTTATACTGAATATAATATAACTGGAGGAGCAAGCCGAGTCGGTCTTGAGATTTCATTTAAGTATTTATATATATATTTTTTTTAATGCTTCTGTCTGTACAAGATACGAAGTAACAAGCTGGCTATTATAGTATATATTGTGTTTACTGAACTTTAAACATGTTAGACTGTGAGACTACTCCAGACATATTGCGCAACGAACTGAAATCATTTAATACCAGCCATTTACAAACAATTCCCTTTTAAAATATAAAACTGGATTCACTTACTAGGCTTACGCCCTATCAACATCGTGTTGCATCAAATATATTGAATAGCTGAAACTATAGTACCACAATGGAGCCTTCCATGTTTGGACTACAGATAGAAAAAAGATATAAACGCGTGCGATTACCATGATGTTTTATTGTGGATTGATTTAGTGCAACAAAATGTGCGTATATAAATGAAAATCTCACTTTAAGATGAAAAAACGAAATGTATAAGAAATGAAAGTAGGTATTCAAGGAATATACAAAGTAATTCCCGTTTAACAGAAAAACCCTATATAAACCACAGAGTAAAACTTGCAACGAGCTTAGGCGTGGTTATGTCTGTAAAAATACTTAGATGTAAAATTTTAGATATGTTAAAGAGTAATGGAATTGATGATGTTTCAAGATAACACGAGTATGAATATTGTTTCTTCTGCATACTGCCACGTTCTGCACAACACGAGTTGTTAACTTTTTATTGTTTCCAGGGCACAGTGTCAACCAGGCGATTAACTACGTGACTCGTGGGTCTATTTTTAAACATTGCCACTAAATTATTCAGTAGAGTTCAGATATTTTGTGAAAAGTAACTATAAATTGTAGTCACAATATCAGGTATTGCTGAAACTCTGTGCATGGTGTTTTATTAGGCACGCTGGTTTATTGACAGTTATTTTTCTAAAGTTTTTTTTTTTCCCCGGGAAGCTACGACGACCCATCCTGTAAACCATGGCGACCTATATTTTGATCACCACCTAGATAGTCCCACAACGGTTACTTCCTACTTTTCTGAAAGTCAGCTAAGTTCTATTTCCGATATATTCATCCACGTTATCCAAAAAAAAAAAAAAAAAAAAGCTTTACCAAGTCTAGAAAATTACACCAGAGTGACAACGCGCCGTATTACTGCACACGAAGTCTAATAATATTTTGCGTAATACCAGGCACTACCGAAACACCTATTTTCTCTCAATTCACATTCGTTTAGAATATAAATGAAATATTATAATGTATAGTTAAAGTGTAAATAAAAGTTCAATTTTACCGATAATAAGGTAGGTAATTTTATGTTAACACAAGTATAGAACTCTTGTGATACGTAACATATGTAATGAAACAACCAAAATTGTCATAGCTGGGGGAATTTTTAAAAATTTGCGAATATACAGCTAATAGTCTAGAGTTAAGAATGTGGACTTAACCATAATATGCATGTAAATATTAGAATGCATTTCAATTATGGCTTGCAAACAAAGATGTCTAAAATACGCATATCAAGCTCTCGATAGTCGAAGGTAGAGGAAGGCAGATCCCGAAGAAAGAAGGATTGATAGTTTGCCTACCACAAGTTGTGCTGCGGAAAAATAAGTAAGGATTTGTCAAAAGTCCTTCAGTGGTTTTTATGGGCTATCAGAGAAGCGAGTCATGTGTTTGAAGAAGCTTCTAATGGAAGGCAAATCTCCACCAGATAAGTGTGGCAGGTAACCAGACCCGAAAACAGCAGGCCTATATGTAACTGAGGTAAATAAAATGCATTGTTCTATTACGTCATATTCATTGAAAGAAAGTAATTATTCAGAACATTTGTAGTAGTGATTTAACGCTCGACTAACAATAATTATGTAGGACACGTTCAAAAAATTCCAGTGGAAGTAATGTAGAATAATATTATTATAGGCACTAGTTTAGCGAAATCTTTGAACTACAGTATATCCATAATCAAATCCGTATATCAAATAGAAATATCAAATTTTTGGTTGAATTGAAATTTTACTTTTATTGAATCTATAAATTATATTTCATTTGTAATTAGTATGAATAAAAACGGAGAGAAATGTATTCGTTCTCGTAATGCCTAGTAACAAATAGTTATCATGCAAATTATTACTAAACAGAGTGCGCACAAATGCAGTGCGTCGCCTCTTTGTTGTGATTTTCTAGACCTTCAACGTACTTATGACCTAAGCGAAAGTAATGAGTTATTACATATGATTAAGAAATTCCGAGAGTCGTGAAGTAAAAAATAATATATGTCTGAGGCGGAAGAATAATTTGACAAAATAACTTGAGCAGGGCTTCAGAAAAGTTAGAAGTAACATTTGCTTGTATAGCGCATCTTAAAGACTCTGATCAGAAATGCCAGCAAAGCTGTACCAATACTGGTTCCTGTATATAAAAATTCTGTAAAATCCTGGAATCACTGGGTCAATTCCTGTAAAATCATTGGAATTAAAAAAAAATTGTAAAGTACAGAAAAAAAGTCGACGTGAAAGACGTTTACATATTTATTGTAGTTGTTTTGGTTTGGAATGGTAATTATTTTCTCCACTCGCACTTATACTTTCGTTTGCACAACTACTGTATCGGCGATCATTTTCGTTTCCTCCCCATTAATATTAATGCCAAGCGTGAAACGCTGTCACCAAATTCGGATTGCATGTGTGAGAACGGCAATTCGCGGCAAAGGTTTTTTTCCGATAATGGCCTTGGCCTTTACACGTGGTCATACAGCAAGGAGCGGAAATGTGTAGATAACTGTATACCCGCGCCAGTGAATAATGAAGCAAAATATGTTGGACATACACTATTGAAGCAATGGTGTGTGTCCAACATATTTCGCTTAGCAATTCACCTCCGCTGTAAGAATCTTTCAAACAAATGCATCAGTGAAACTGACACACATCGCTGTGAGATTTTCTAGACTTCTGGTTTGGATTTTTCTACAGAGTTAAAAATCCGTAAAAACGGATAAAATCCGTTGAAATTGCAGGCATGGATTAGTGCAATATCGTCCTCTGCCACGTGCTCCTGTACAGACAATATTGTACTTACGCCGACACTTGGTCAATGTGTTTTGCATGTATGGCGTTAAGCCCCTCTCAAACTGTCAAATTTTTCCGTAAAACTGCTTCCGATATGTTTGGTCAAATAAAATTGGACAGTTATTACGTTATTGAAACGTTATAAACGCCGCCATACTTGTCTGAGAAAGTTGATCGTTTTCAGTTTCCATCAAACATTTGAAGATTGGACCGGTTATAAAATTTCTTTGGTGTTTGACGGTCTCAGCCAATCAGATTCGTGCACGACAAAAATGGGAGTCGAGAAATTCTAAAATAACCAACAATTGCTTTAAATGAAGTAAGTTATGAAGATAATTCATTTATGTAGAAGCTCTCTGGGCATGAATGCTATTTTAAGTGAATATGGTACATAATATCACGAACTCGCAAGCATTAAATTTCATTGTGCATGAAACATCTCTGATAAATAAAATTTGAAAATAATACAGAAACAAAAATAAATTACAACATTCCTTTACATTTCTTCCTGTAATGGACTGTATGGAAAAAAAAAAATCAAAAACAATATCTCACTATGAAAATAATTTTAAAATAATAATTCAAACTAGATGCTCGCAGTAAAAAAAAATGGACAGTGTGATACATTTTCAAACACGTTCAAAATTATTTTATAAAATTTGTTGGAAGGAAAAATTTAATGGCAGTTTTTCGTCTTCAAATTTTACTGTCAAATATAGTTGACGGCGAAAACTTGACAGTGTGACAGGAGCTTTTGATAGAAGCAAGGCCACTTATTGTGCACAATAAACGTACTCCAAAAAAAAAAAAAAAGGAGTTGCTGAAGTTCGTTATTCCCATGAGGGAGTAAAATATTAAAAACATACCCTCTGAGGTAAAAGAAGTTTACGTATATTTCAGTGAAATGGTTCAAACATACTCTCCTGCTTCACTATGTCGTCACATAACATCAAGTCTAGACGAGCTTGTCGCGAGAGCAGCGGTAAAAGAAGGTGGAAACATATATACGACGTATGGTATAATGCAAATCCTACTAGTAGTACACATATTTAAAGATCCATCTGAAACCCTTGTTTATTGGAGAAAAAGATTTTAAAGGTGTAACGCTTGGCGTTTGTACAATGTGTAACTCGACAAATATATACAAACACCACAATACCTTTCGCCGTAATGAAAATATTTCACGTAAATAACCTTTACCTTTAAACTAACAAAAAAGGTCTTCTTGTGTGAATAATCTCAGCCTTATGGTATTGGAGTAGTTCGCGTTTTGATTGAAAGGCAGATACAACTTGGAAGGTGCACAACACCCGATAACACACAGTTGCGGCTATATCAAAGGGAGGGAAAGATTCCAGAGAGATGTGCATACCAGAGTTGAGCATGTTGACACATGCCAGTTACTGGCAGTGTTATTTTGAAATTGAAACACGAATTCTTCAGAAAAAGGTGATATTGAGGGTATTTACACAAGTCGACCGTTTTGATTGAAAGGCAAATACAACTTGGAAGGTGAGCAACAAGCAACAACACCAAATAACACACAGTTGCGGCTATATCAAAAGGAGGGAAAGATTCCAGAGAGATGTGCATACCAGTGTTGAGCATGTTGACACATGCCAGTTACTGGCAGTGTTATTTTGAAATTGAAACACGAATTCTTCAGAAAAAGGTGAGGCTGAGGGTATTTACACAAGTCGACCTTTTTCCGTTAATTGGGACATGCGGATTAATTATTCATTATTTTAATCCGAGAAATGCAACAGCGTCACGGCGATTAGTTCAAGATAAAGCTGGTGACCCGATTAATTACATGAACTATTTTGATGACAGCCGCAGATATTATGGGTGTTGGCCAGATCTTGGTCCAGTTTCACATTACGCAGACTCTCAGTGCCCCCATCTTACATTTTTTTTCTCCAATGTTTGTAGTAAACTTGTGCATTAGGTCCTACTTCAATCATATTTACCGCTCTTAGAATTCATTTTTGACCATGCGTTGTTTATATGTTTTCGACTTACTTTTTTCGGGATTAACCTGCATCCGAAGTTTGACGGTTGACTTTAAATACATCATGTATAATTGCTATTAATGTTCTTGTATTTAAATGCATTGCTAAGTTGTTTATCTAATTTTTTTTAGTGTGCTCTCGAAAACCAGTATATTCGTGAAATTTTTGATAAAAATTTAATATACGTATTAAATTTGCGAAAAATTCGCAACCCCATAAGTTTGAAGCTGAGTCCTTTTGAGCCCGGATCACATGACCTTAAACATTTCACCATCTCGTCTTACAGTATTCACAGCTATAGTAATAATAATACCACGTCTATTAACTTGTAAAAATGTCTTCAATTGTTACTTTTTCTTTAGCTACACGTTTATAGGTGAATTAAACATTTACACATTCGTCCTATGAAACGATGCGTAGGGATGACATTTCCTGGTATAACACATCCATATAAGCTTACTTCAGGCTGTTATGTTAAATAAATAATATCAGGAGATGGGTAATATACAGACATAACTGCACAAACATATTAAATTTTCACTCCTGGGAAATAAAATCTCTTACACTAAAAAAAGTTACATTGAAATGACACATATTCCACTTAGTGAATGTTCATTATTCAACTTTATGCTTTTATAATGCACACACACATATCCACATGTATTAAGTCGAATATTTTACATATAATATGATAATTCGTACATCCACTTCCCGAATAAAAGAGATTACTGTTGACCACGAAACTTTCTTGAGTTTTACTACAAAGGTATTAATGGATTTTATTTCTTGCAATTTATGTTCCCTACACTGTTAGAAATTTCTGTTAGATTTACAAAAACGTTTGTGGAAATACAGAGTTAATTTACGGAAAGGCACTGAGTAATGACGAATAAAAGGTATGAACTCCGTAAATATAATACACGGAAGCTCTTCGCATTCTTATAGCTTCGATTTTGAGACACGATCAATGCAGATTATAACTGAAGCATATAAAATCCCATCTTCACAATACTACATCTTGAAAAATAATAGTAGACGAGTGGCGATCCGGTTATGGCGTGCCAATTGATTGCTTTTTGTTCAAATTCCGCCACAGGATAAAACTTTCTGCATACACAGTGAAACCCACACATAACGAAAATTAAATAATTTTTTCATAACCTCGTTTTATAAACAGCAAATGTAGCAAGCGCTCTAACACGACTTGAATCTAAGACAGGCGCTTTCGTCACTTCATGTTAAATCAATTTTTACGAAATACTTAGTGTAAAGGTGTGGTAGATGAATGGTTCTAGTAATTGATAGTTAGATTTTTTTATTCGTGTTTAAATTACACTACAGGACCAAGTATTAGAAGTTTTTTTTTTTTAATTTCTCTGTTATACACAGTGAAATACATTACGAAAATGAAAATCTTTATCTTACCCTTGTTTGTAGACCAGAAAAAAAATCGCAAACGCCCTAACATGACTAGAAACTAAGAGGTGCATGCATGATTTTATATTAATTCCATATTCACAACACTGATTGCTTTAATAGGGTGGTAGGCGAGTGAATAACGTGTTGCCCTATCAAAAAATTATTTGGAATTCAAGTCCCGTTACCGGACAATTTTTTTATTCTATATAGTCGTTTTTATACACCGTGAATCACCCACATAACAAAAGCGGAACGATTTTTTTCCGTTAGAATTTTATATACACCAAATTAAAAAATAAACCTGCCAGTTTGTGAACACGTTCCTTTAATTTACGGAGATTTAAGTGGAATTTACAGAGAGGGAGAGAGAGAGAGAGAGAGAAAGAGAGAGAGCGCGTAAAACGAAGAGGCCGTAATTTAACGCAGATGTATGGATAATTTATAACAAGAATTGTCCGTAATTTTACCGATATTTTTCTCCTAACAGCGTACTCACTCGACGCTTCCATTGTTCGCATCTCTTTCTTCTCTTCCCAGCACGAGTTTCCCCGGCTGCGGTGTCTCTTTCTCCGCGCGGGATAAGCTCGCGACATCGCACTCGTGCGAGTCTCCCTCGCGGACGGAGAGATCGTGCGTGGGACGTCCCTGCCCGCGGAGAGCGTTGATTCCACGGCTCTTCCGCTCCCCGCAGAAGTTTGTCGCCGCTGTTCGAGGCCGCACGGCTCCGCGGTCAGTTGTGGCCGCCTTTGTTTGCCGCCGCTGCGAAGCGAAGACGTCTGCTGTGCTCCGTTGCCCTCGGCCGTCGCGCCATATATAGGCTATCCACGGTCAAGTGAGCACTTTTGGTGCCCTTGTCACTTTTCCTTCCAGCAATCTGCTATCGGTTAACCACTATTTTAAATAAGTATTTCCCTGTAAGCAATAAACACAGTGTTTATGTTCCACCTAACTCCGAGGTCAACGTCTGAGACTAAACTAAAATATATTTATCGACTGTTATTCCAAAAAGAGAGGGCTTTCAAAAGTGCTCCCATTACCGTGAATGGCCGGATGTCAGGTGATTCGCAGATACGTACTGCACCACACGAATCTGTGTTCAAAACTAAGAAGGAAATATTATTTTGTAAAAATGCGTAAGGCCCCTAGTTTACGACAATGGCAGGCATTAAAGTAGATAGAATTACTTTAATACAGCATCAACACACAGACGTTGAAACGTCATGGCAGGTGTTCGAAGTTTTCCTCCGCCCATAACAACACACTTTTCCGCATGTTGGATGCATGCAGCATGCAAGGAGTTTGGCTGCCGGATGCGCCCGTGGCCGTTGTCGTGTACTAGTACTCACTGTATTTTGAACTCCATGGCCACTTTTTCACTACTGAGCTTGGCTCGTTCCATTCCGTATGTCTCATGACCAACAGATTAATTTCAACAGTGCCACATCACCTCACTTAACTGAGTGGAAAAGCACATGTTTGGTACAAAGATTTTTGGAAATTTCATGTCGGTGTTCTAGTAAACGAAGAGACATTCATTTTTACCAAACAGTATTTTCTACTTAGTTTTGATCACAGATTCGTGTGGTGCAGTCCGTATCAGCGAATTACCTGACACTGATATATATATATATTTATTTATTTATTTATATTTATATTTATTTACTTATTTATACTAGCAGCCCACCATCGCTTCACTCAGGTTTTACGGAATTATTAAAATACATACCTATATATATATATGGTTTGTAAGATTTTTCTTTATTATAGTAAATAGTTTTATTGTCGCGTTTGTGTTGGTTTTTTTAGTAAGATGTATTTTTTTTATGTTTTTCCACAACTAATTTACCTTTTTCTATTGTGTATAAAAAGTCAGTGTTTATCTAAAAACCTATTGTTGTTTCGACAATTTACGACTACTTGCGACTACCTGCGACTACCTGTGAATACCTACTACTGCCCGTGAATACTTGACTTGGGACTACACGTGACTACCTACGACTAAAGTCTGTTCACGATAAAGTGAGCACTATAGAAATGAACCTTAAAAGTCACCGCCCCTGTATGCATATATTTTAATGGGTGCACTGAGTGACATTCGCCCAGTAAAGTTTGTAACGAAGGATGGAAAGTAGTTCCATATCTTAACGTCGAATAAAAAGTGTTATGTTACCATTTGTAATAACTTAAGATTATTTCTTTCACTTTTTTTTTTTATTGCATCGAAGTGTCAAAAGAGAGCACATTTGTAAAGTATTTACTTTCTTAATAATTTCACAGTTTCATTTGACCCACGCGTGAATAGTGATGAGGCGCATGGCAATGTAAACTTTACATAAGGCGGAAGAACACGCAACGTGTATACAAGTAGATCTTAGCAGGGATTTCCGAAGTGCTCATTTTACCGTGAACAGCCTATACCCGTGACTACCTGCGACTACTTGCGAATTTTTTTAAATTAAGATACACAATTTCTTCTAACATTGTTCCAATTTATCTTTAATAATAGTTTTGTTAGCGCATACTTAGAAAGCAGCCAAGTAGCTCTTTTTTTTTTTTCGACTTGGTTTACAAATTTTGAAATTTCTCAAGGAATTTTTTTAAAAATTAAACATGGCCAATGTCCATCTGGAAAATTGTAGCTTCCTAACAGTGAAACAGTTATAGTAATCGGCCCTGTAGTTTCCGACATCAGCCGTTACAGATAAACAAACTCACATTACCTCTTTATAGTAATTGATATAGATGTTTGTTTCGTGGCAAACCGAAGGCCGGTCATGCGGTGTTTTATCACCACAAGCACCTGTGCTCTTTCTGGGTAATACGGGCTGTTACGAAAAGATTAAGTTATGATTCTTTCATACTTACAAGGGGCTACAGGGGCGTACAACATAACTCAGAGTTAGGTAGAGCACAAGAGTAAAAGATGGGGGTTTTGCTGAACATTTTTACATTATTTAACATTACGAACAATTTAACTACAAACTTTACTCGGGAGCGAGCTTTAGGTGTCATAACAGGATGTTGACTAATTGCACTAACTGACCACGCCACTTAAGGCAAGTGGAGAGTCCCCACCTTGTCCAGGTTGCGGTAGGCTGATTTAGGCGGCGGTTAGCGACGGCCGGACATAGAAATCTCCCGACTCCTCTTGGTCGGATGCCCCGACGACAAAATACGCCGTTCTCAGGTTTACACTGTCCTATATGCACTATAAACCACTGATTCGCAGTGAAATTCAACTACTCGAATCAGTGGAAACGGCTCTACCTAGAGTCAGTGGAACACCACTGATTGTTTCAGTGAAAAAAATTCCAGTGATCGAATTCGTGAAGTGAAATTATTTCACTGATTGAATAAGTGACGGCCGACTTCAATGGCGAATTAAATATTTTTTTCGTTGACTGTAGCCAAATAAGTACGCGAAATGAACATATTTGCAATATTTTACTATTTATATTGCGCAATTCACCGTAATTTAAAAACGGAAACACATTTTCGGGCGTGGCCAGGACTGAACTCACACACCCTTTGACTCTAGGCAGTTTCCCTACTACTGTGCTACCACGCCAAGTTGAAATGATGAGAGGAAAATATATTAATTATAGTTTTGCAGCAAAATCGTGAAGATTTAAGTTGTATGCTCTAAATTTTCGTTTTTTGGTTTAATTGGTAGTGTTAGGATTGTTAAAATGAATAGGACATAAGAATACACTCTCTTCATCGCATTATATGCAGTTTAAACCTTGAAAGAGAGCGCTGTGACGATTACATTAAAACTTAATGAGAGACGCATAAACGGAATGAAAATGGGTGTGTTCCTATTTCCTCATAAAATGGCGTCTTGAAAGACTAAACACATTTTAGAAGTATTTTTTATTGGTTTTATTGGTTTATTCGTTGTTATTTCACTTCATACACGATGTTTGACGGCCATTTTTAAACGTTGTTTGACGGCCATTTTTCACGCTCTTTAACTGACCCATGAGTCAAAAATTAACCACTCAGTAAACAGCGAAAAAAATGACTGGTGAATAAGTGGAAAATGTCACTGAATCAATAAGTGAAGGAAATCTGGAATTTTTCCACTGATTCATCAGTTAAATTCACTGAAGGGACTGTTGAATCAGTCAGATACGTTTGACTTATTGAAACACTGAAATTCCTGACTGATTCAGATTTAGAATGTGGAGCGTAAGTTTACGGCTCCGTTTGCTAGCCGGTGGAGATGGTTTCTGCTTTCCCGTTCACAAGGCATCTCAGCGATCACGGCTCGCGTCCTGGATTAATGTTTGAAGGTGTGGCCAGGCAGTCCGTCAAGCTAAGGCATAATCACAGTGCATCACATCCGGTATACACTACAACGTGTTTCTAAAACCTTGGCCGGGCATTCCTGACGAAAATATAACACTGAAATGCAAGTATAATTTTCCTCGTCAAGTTATTATTGAGAGATCTGTAGGCCCCTAAAAACTCCTAAATTTAGACTTCTTACTCTGATTGTGGTCTGCCTATCTGGTATGCAACACGCCATCTGTTTTGAATGTTCAACATTAATTATCTCACAAACAGTTCACCCGTGAGTGTTCCTACAAGACGGACTTTGTTTGTTAATTTAGACGTGCTGATTCACAGTATGTCTATAGAATATGCTTAGAACGTAGTGTTACGAAGTTTGATACAAACATAGGGTGCCAACAGCCATTTACAAAAGGAAGGGGAATGATATTACCGACCGCGTTTTTACACATGTAAGATCTTCTTTATACGGAACACCATTCATCGATTTGTTGCTTAGTCACAAGTGGTTTATGGTATTTTCAAATAAAAGCATTTTAAAACTCAAATTTTGGGGCGCATAGCTCCCTTAATAATCATTTTAGGGGATAAGATGTACACATATATTGTCTCATATTTTCGTAAGGAATAGCCTGCCATTGTTTTTTCCCCATTGTTTAAAAAACATATGGTATAAAAATTTTGTTGTATTCGTACAATAAATTCGTTAGATATTAGTCGCGAAAGATTTGTTCTAACGCTAAAAATGATCATAGAAAATTTTACAAATTGTAGAGTATGTAAAACTAGTGTTGAGTTTTAACGAGCAAATGTTGAGAATTTTAAACTTATTAAAAACATTGAAATATATTAAAAGTTTGTGTGTTTTCTAAATTATTGTGTTGTAAATATAAAAAGCTTCCGCTGAAGAGTTAAGAAGAAAATCTTTTGCAACTAGTTAACAAATAAATGTTTATAAGAACTGCAAAAAAATTTTACTATGTATGATGTTCGTTATTTTCATTTATATGTTGCTTTTACATAAAACCTATCTATGGGTTACATTTTAAGATGGAATTACACACTAACTACACCAAGTTGTCCATATATTGAGAGTAGCGTGGACTACCGACATTCCACCTTGTCACTCCTATCAGCTTTGGCGTCAGTATCTTACCGTTATGTTCTACTGGTGGTTAAGTTACGCCTATATAGCGGATATTGACTACTAATACCACTGGGATTATATGCATTGCAATTACATCCATTGGTAATAGAACTGGCAGCTGGGAAGGGAGCCTATGGACCCCTTTTCGATCCCCCCGCTCCAGTAGGTCCAGTTTTCCAATCTGTGAACTTTCATAACATTGGCTGCGTGAGACTGGGAATGGGCCTCCCTGTCTGACTGGCTACCGCCTGCTGCGAAATGTTCCCTATTGGCTGGCCTGCCAACTGGCGAGTAAGTTAATAGTGGGATGGAGCTGCGCGTCCAAGGTCAAGAAGCGAGGGAGCGATACGGGCGACAGTTACACGCACGCCAAGCGCCTCATCGCTCCTACGCATGAGGCGTGCAGTGTTTCCGTCGTGACGTTGTACTGTGCAAATTAGATCTATAACATAGGGGTTTTGTTACACGCTATGAAAGACCACACATTAAACTACGCCCGTAGCTTTGTACTTTTCTCTTGCCGCTTAAGGAATCTGCATAGGCAATCTTTGAAAAAGCGATATTTGACCATTTTCACGATTTCTTCTCCAATATTGCACTTAATATGACAAAAGTAAAAAAAAAAATAGGGGTATCGATAATTGATTTGAATATTATCTGACGAACAGTCGTATTTGCGGAACGTATATTTACCGAGATATGCGAATTCATGCGAACAACTATTTCACAAAAAACGCGGGTGTACGTCTCAGTCTTAACAGGCGCTGAGATTGGCAGACTTGTTGCTAGCCAGCGACGCCATTTTGCTGGCGCGTGTGCGGCTGTTTCACCTATGTATACTTATCCGCTGTGTGACGTGGATCTTTGGTGGTCAACTGGACCCTCTTTTTTTCCTTTCAAAACACTTTATGCATTCTTCCGCCATGTGAGTGAGGTGTGGGCGGACAAAGCGCCGACGAGGCAGATGATGTCGGATGCTATAATTAAGATAACGTAAGTATCCAGAGAAAACGTACCTGCCAACAGTGAAATCCGGGGATCATCACGCCTTGAAACGCACCCTGTTCCGCCTGGTAGGGAGGTGGGCCAGCCCCTACACCACCGTGAAACTCCTCGACGGCATGATAAGTTAATAATGCTTCTGTAAGTGAAGCATGTGGGTGGTGGAGCCCGTCTAGTCGTCAGCGAGGTCATTAGAGACTGAATAAGTTGCTCAGAGTGACTGAAGAGGTTTGCACGGCTCTTAAGGTTGTTGGACACAAGAAATTTTATAGTTGATTATTATGCCTACATATAGGTATCGTACAGACTAGCTTTTGAGCCAAAATGATAATCGCTACAACTTACAGTTTAAGAGCTGTATGTTCTTGAAGTTGTGTTTTTGACATTTTCTGCAGCAGCTTTCTGGAGAACCAGAAGAGGAAACTGACTAATTTTTGGGATACCATGAGACCTTTGTCTTAACTATTGACTGCTGTGATTTGAAATTCTCAAAAATTTGTCAGTTTGTAATGTGCACTATGTAAAACAAGGTTGTTTTCGCATCCATGAAAAAAAATAATTTAAAGAGAAAAATAATACACTCATGAAGTAGCTACATAAATATACTTTCAAAACAAAATGCAAAAATTTCGGTTTTTTTATTACTATAGAGAAAAGCTGCTACGAAAGTGTTGCATGTTTTATTTACGCCTGGAATTCCGTAATATCTCGGATGCAACCCGTCACACACCTGGTGCCAGGGAGTCTGAGGGTGTCTGGCAGGGTATTACCTCTCTCTCCTGTTTGCGCAGCTGGAGGGACCAGCTATTTCTCCAGTGTTGCCAAACCTACACTCCCCTCATGATTGGAATTTCTTACCTGGCTAGTCTCACCCACGCCCGTTCCTACCCTCAAGTGAGGTACTCTTGAAACTGTGTCGTACAGTTGTCAGTCTTCGATCGTGAATGCTAGTTAGTACTTTTGCACTTTTGAGTGTATAATTTTTCCATTGTATTTAGTGAAACGTATAACGTAATTATACGAGAAACACAACTTTATTTTTTTTTTGTGTGCAATGGCTCTGCAAAAATTTAAGAATGGCAGGCTTTACATGGAAACTAAAAGGAACAAACTTTCCCAAGCGATGAAGAGATTTAATTCTGCTCAACGAACATCACGACAAAATGGCTGCGGTTCCGAAGAAATTGAAGTGGTTACACCATTCACGTCGACGGGAAACGTAGGCTACAGGAAGTTCGTGAAGAGTCAAAATAAGAGTTTCATTTTATTTAAGTGACATAAAAAATTTGGGTGGTTAAGTGTGACCGTTTTTATCGGCGCTGATATTCTGAGGTCCTTATTTAGTGTCGATGAAGATGAACTGAGATGAAGATTGAGCAACGATGGGATGCAATGGGTGTGGATGAAATTGGAGTACTCTAAGAAAACCATAGACCAATGCTGATGCTCTCCGTGTTTTTTGAATTAAAAAATTCGGGGTGACCCACAGGAATCTAACCCGTGTCACCTTTGTGAAAGGTGAGCGCTCTAACCGTTACACAACTGCCGGTTCATTGCTCAAACGCGAAACAATTACCGTTTGGTTAATTAACTATCCACCTAGTTTATTCGTAAATGCGGTAAGCGTACATGAATCGCGTGCGCTAGCCCAAGGATTTGACTCCATTCTGTTAGCCTGCAAAACAGCTGTAATGAAAAACACGCAAATATTTTAGTGTAAAAAATTACATGTTTTAATCAATAATACACGTAAGTGCCATTTTCGCCAAAAACCAAAGGTATGTTGGGGTTGGCATTTCTATTAATATTTGAACTTTCGTGGGAAAATGCCTTAATCGAAATACTTGTTACGGTTTCGTTTGATGATGTATGCTGAAAACAAATTAAGATTTTTGCAAAGTGTATTTTTTTTAAATTTGTATATACACGTGTAACAAATACGCATTATACGAAAAAGATCACTGGGAACGGTTTACTTTCGCCAGTATCTGAAACCCACAAAATATATGGCTTCGGGCTGGAGGATCAAAAATGTCAATATGTTTACTTTTGAAGTACAAAAGAACTAATAGTTAAAAACAGTAATATATTTGCAAGTCTGTTACTAAGAGACCAAATTGTACAAAAAAAATCCTGTATCGAAGAAAGCACAAAATCAATCATTCCATATATTAGAATATATTTCGTTTAGCAAAAGATAATTCTCATTATCATAAATAAACTGAGATTACGTAGAAAGGATAAGTGTCCTTCTAATTTATAGAAAAGTAAACGTACACGTAACGTTGAATTCACGGTATCAATTTGGCCATTACCTATATAAAAACGACTGGCAAACAATACTGCATTAATTATGAAGTCTAGTCATTCGTCTTTTCACATTATACAAAAGTAAGCTTAATAAATATGTCACTTTTGATAACAATGTACTTTTTGTTATTTCTACTATTATTATTATTTTCCACATACTTCAACTAATGCTGGGATTACATATTGCATTATGTATCTGAACCGTAAGGGATTTTTTAAAATAAACTATATGTAAATAAACACTACTATCTTTGTCACCATTTATATCTGTATATCCCAGCTCGCAATGGTGAACAAAACACCATTGCTTATTATAAGTTTTGCCGATATCATAATATACTGAAAAGACGTATACAAGTACGTCCGTGGGCTGAGTATCAAACGCTGTTTTTTATCTTTGGCCTGGTATACTAATTTTAATGTATTGGTGCTTTTCAAGTTGCACTGTACTTGTGAAATACGGTACAACATGTCGTTTGGGATTAGTTATTTAGTTAATATGTTACATTCAGAATCCTTGACATTACAATGCGTATTTCCAAACAAACATGCTCTACTACAGCCTCGACATCGGCTCGTGCGAACTTGCTTTAGACTTGTGACTTCAAGACGTGTTCGTTTTTGAAAATTATAGTTTTAGAGGACTTTCAAATGCAACGTAAGGGATTTTACAGGTATGCGCTATTTACGAGTGTATGAACGTACGTCTGTTTACATATCCAAATATTCTGCTGTGTAGTATCTCTCAAATATGTGCATCCTTATAATATTTACCCAATGAAAACTACACTTGGTAAGTAAACTTGGTATTCATAAAGTCGAAATAAGCCCTGATTAAAACAAGAAAAAATATGCTCATTTATAGTAGCCAAGAAATCAGTACTAAGAAAATTGCCAGACAAATGCCAAAATAGTTAGTTAAGAACTGTGGTTTTGCATGTACAATATCTGATCTTTCAAAGATGATTTGCCACACTTAATTGAAGCATGAAGTTCCTTAATTTAGTATATTGGCAATTATTGAAGAGTCCACGATCTATCAATTTGCTTGAACGGGTGCCATTTTGAACGTTTCAATAAGCAAAGGTTTACTACATATGACGTTCATTTCAGGCAACTGGAATGTGGTCTACGACATTTTTGTCATTATTGGTGATGTCCTTAAGTCACTAGTCATTGTATTACACAGCATATGTATGGGGAAGAGTGCACATGTTATTGGCTCATCATCCACTAACTTTTTGCCGACAGAAAAGTCACACCTTTGGGGTCAGAATCAAGTGGCTTGGAGTCTTTCAACATGAATAAGTTTTTAGTTAAAACAAATTTGAACGAGTTTTAATGCAACTTCGATCTTACCACAAGAAGTAATCTTTCACGAAAGCCTAGATGTGTTACAAAACTAATAACCTAAACATGGTTTGCATGGCATTTCTGTGCAGCTCTGATGGCAAATTGTAAACTAGTGTTTCGTAGCTTGCTCAGAAGACGCACTGGAATTTAGATTCACCTAATGAATCATACACTGTATATATTATAATAAAATTACTTCCATATCGATTTGTGATATTTGGAAGGATATATATGTACATGTCACAAAACCTATACAAAAATAATTTTAGTGTTAAAAAAAGATATACACGTTGGAATTGATCCCAATTTATATTTTGTACCTTAAAAACTGTCAACGTCTATCTATAAGAAGGCACATGTCGAGTAAATATAGTGGATTAATTCTTACACATTAATGCAAGAGGATGTTACTGCTGGTGTTATGACGAATATGGATGCCAACGGTAGATAATGACATTATATTCTTATCTCGTATAATGGAAGTTGCGACGCAGTACAAGCGATTCAGTTCACATTTATATAACTCTTGATAATTTTAATGTTGAAAATATTACGTGGCATACCAAATCAATCGGGACGTAGATTAACGAGTATGCTTAAGTAAGAGTGACAATTGTGATGTCTTAAATTATACTTATTTAATTAATATATATTAAAATTTTAAATATTATTGTACGCGAATATACAGACACCTACATTTCTCGTGTTGAGATTCGTTTCGTATCTCTTAGCTTGTCATTCCGAACTACAATCACATTATTTTGTGAAATTACGTGTTCCTTTAAATGGCCTCATCGATTAAGTGGACACTATTTTCATAAACGGGTCTATCCTTGCGTTTTTACATTATCGATGCTTATTCAGTATGGCAGTATCGGAAATGTGATAAATGAGAACATTGTGTTCAATCAATCATAAAACATTAAACGCAATGAAAGGATGACTGAAATTGTTTTATTCCTGTCATTTAATTACTTACCTGTATATTAAGCAGCTATATTTTTGTTATGTTATTACAAACTGCTAAACGTTTTGGTAATATGTAATTCTTGCTTTGTGGGTCCTAGGTAGCGCGTGTTGTTAAAGAACTATGACCATTCCGAACCACTGTATGTATACACAACGAAAATAATGATGTCACTTGTCTGCTCTTCTTTCGGGCATCTATGACGTAACAGGTTTTTCTAAGGCACTATAAAGTCTTTATAGAGCCCTAGGTTTTTCTGACTTAGGAATCAACATTTATTTGAAGATACTCCACGGACAGGTTATTTGCTGTATCTCCGAACCACCAACCTAGACATCCGAATTATGCATACATTTACGGACGCAAGTGCCATTTTAAAAAGAAAACATGTTTTATATTCACTTTCTGTGTATGCTTTCCCTTGCAGTTTTTACATATCCATTTAGCCTATTAGTATAAAATTGATGCCAGTAATACACAATAAAATAGAAATAAATACATACCCGTATGCCATGTCACCTCCAGCAATCTTTACTTTGAGAGGCATGTCCGATTATGGCAACCAGCTGTGGGCAGTACAGCGTCTTCCCATTTAATTCACATTAACCTTGCCACAGTTATGAAACAATTAGTAAAATAGTAGGCTTTTTAAAATTTCGGTTTCAAATAGGGGCCACGGATGATGTAGCGGTTAGGACGCTCGCCTACTTCCATGGTGAACTGTGTTCAATCCCCGGCGGGGTCACTCCCGAATTTTTGTAACGTGGCGGGTGGCGGGCGGGTTTTCTCGGAGATCTCTCGTTTCCCTCTGTCCTTGCATTCCGGCACTGCTCCATATCTCCCTCATCGGCTCTCAAGACCTCACTGTTAAGAGCCACCCAAATCTCTAAACTCGATTTTAAATTAATTACTACATCAGCCACTGCAACTACACTACGTATTACCTTAGTTTATTGAGTTTAGTAGTTTGTTGATTATCGCTAATAGCAATCAAAAGAGTTATTCTGTTATGAGATTTTCAGTGGTGCACCTGAAGTTATATTTCAAGAGATACCCTCATCTCCAGTCACACAAAACGCCAACACCGAAACAGAAGATATTCATGACGATAAGAGTTCGGAATGGGTGTGGGGTGGATTTGCGATAGACGAGACTGATTATCCACCTCTCGCTGTCGAGGAACATCCAAATACTTTTCAACTCTGTGAATTGATTCTTGAACGACGTGTGGTAAACCCGGCATTTCTTCTCCCGCAATTGGAATGTATTGCAAAACACTCCATCGTCTGCACAACTGGCAGAATGAAAATGAATCAAGAAGTTCGTACGGGACTCCACTGCATGTGGAGATACAGTCCGAGGCCCGCCTTTCGTGACTGATATCCTGCAGGCCATGAAGAAACGAAAGGGATCCGTATAAGCTTCTGTTCATAAAACGGTGACTGTGCGTTCTAGTGTTATATATACGATATATACTACATATTATATAAACTCTATATAATATATATACTATATATAATATATATGGAATGCAATTTTTTTTACAATATGATCTTCTGTATAGTAAAAGTAAACGCATATACAGTAGCCTTTGTGTCAAGGGTGCGACAATCCAAAATGTTTTTTGTTCATAACGCTTTTGGTAGGTTGTTTTATAATGATATAAATGATTATTGGAATTTTAATGCCTGTGCTCACTGTTGTGTATGCATATATGGGTGCATGCATACATGTGCATATGTATGTCTATATGTATATATAGTGTATTGGCTACAGTACTTACCTCCCACAAATACTATATTGGTTTGATCCCCGGCGGGGTCACTATTAAATTTTTCGTAAGAGAGAATCATGACGGGCCATGCAGTTGGCCTGAGGGTTTTCTAGAGGTACTCATATATCCCCCACTACTGCATTCGTCGCTCCTACATAATCTCGTTTCACACGTTTAACGCTAAAAACATTAAGTTTATGGTGTTACAAAAACTTTCCTGTAAGTCGCTCGTCAGTTCCGACCAATCATGTCTACAGTTTTCATACAACGTTCCTAACAGAGTACAGTTTCTTAAAATAACCTTTATGTATGTGCTCCGTCGTATTCAATTTTGTTAACTGTGAGAGAAGGCATTTTAGCCTAGCTTCGCCAAAGAAAGACGAAATTAAATGAAATAAATAAATACCCCTAACGTAACGGACATAGTAAGATATTTTTCCGGCAAATTTCTATCAATTTATAGAGTATAACAAACCGTTTTGTTGAAGGTCAACATAGTGCCGAGTACACAGCTGTTCCAAATTATTATTAACGGATTTATTAGTCAGGGGATACTTGTATAATGGAGTATATTGATAGCGGTCATCATTGAAATTATTTCCGAAAGAATGCTGGTTATGTACCAATGCACCCGTCCGTGACGAAAGTACGACTTCTCATTGTTATGTAACGTTAGCATTGTGGGCCGTTTTTTTACTGCTCGGCTTGTTTATCATAAGAATTTTAATGAGTTTATCTGGAGAAAAATTGTTATTTTTAATACCTGAATTCTGATGTGGCCTATAAAATTGATAGTTTTGTGTATCAAATGCTTGTTAGATGATGCTAAACATGAAATTACATTGCAAACAAATTGATAGTTTTGTGTAGTAAATGCTTGTTAGATGGTGCTAAACATGAAATTACATTGCAAACAAATTGTTAGTTTTGTGTAGTAAATGCTTGTTGGATGATGCTAAACATGAAATTACATTGCAAACAAATGTACGTTCGAAAGCTGCAAAAATTACTTATTAAGGTGTTTTAACCCATATTTTACAGCAAAGAAGATTTCGCCATTTCATTTTTATTCATTAAAAGTATTATGTACTGTTTCTCAGTAAATTGCTTTATTTTGTACAGACTGGTATTTGTATTACAAACAACTGCCACGATATAGCTTGTAATTTAGAGTACCTTACATTCCAGCTTCACTTAGCATGTAAGGCAGTACATTAGTAGGTCTGCCAATATCAATTAACACATACAAGGAATTTGAAGAGGCTACTACCCAGTTTAGTGCATTGTAGTTGCGATATTGTGTTACAGTCCTGCACAAGTCATTGTAAGCCTTTCTTACTGTATAAGTATCAGTACAGGAGCGATTTCTCCCCACGATTTACTGTAATTATTTTGGCCTGTAGTGGAAAAAGTTCCATGCTTGTTTGTCCAGACATTGTTTGTATGTGAAACAACTGTAAATTGGTAGCTAAATTCCCCCCCCCCCCCCCCCCTCCCCGTGGCTTGCAGCTACAAGGAGAGTTTGAGGAAAAACCATTTTAAAACTTTATTAAATTACATAACTTTTATTGGCATTACATTGTTTTTAGACTAGTCGAATTACGTTTGTTCTGGTGTTTCTATGTTTTAAGCGAAACTTTTTTTATGAGACTTAAAAAAAAAACATTTTTTTGTGGAATGTTAGACTCTATTCTATGGAAAAATATGCAACCAAATTTCAAGCGACCCAGTAGAGTTTGTGTTTAGCAGCAAAATATTATACGTACTGAAGTATCTTCTTGTGACAGTTGCAGAAGCGATTTTTTGCTGCCTCGTCGAATACTCCCTTACATACTTAATTAATCACGCAATTGCAAAACTGCAATTACGGCATACATTCAGAAACTAACATTTATCAAGTCTGAGTATTTTAGGTGTTTGCTAATGTAAACAAATTATTCACCTAATGTTTGAAAAGACATTTCAGCATTATTTGCGCAAAATCAGCTAATGCTACTAAATATTTAGGAGTTTTTTTTTTTTTAATAACACAAAATTATCAGCTATGAACACACCCGTTTCCTTGGTATTATGATCGACAACTCTCATTCAAGAAGTAATCATACAACGTGTCCAATAAAAAAAATCGCACTCTACTTGTTACATGTTTAAAGTACTTTCATGCGTAACCAAATTTCGCTTGCGGGAATCGTTCCTGGACAATGCTGTTAGTCGACGGTCTTCTCTAGAATTCCCCCCCCCCCACCCTTACATTCTGGATGCTGCTTTAAAACAATCTCATTCCATCCCTCATCGATTCTCGAGACCTTAGACGTTAGCCACCCAAACCTCTCAACTCCAATCCTCAACTAAAGAGTGTTTGTGAACAGTGAACTTTGCAGATGTATATTTTTGCATCATCTACACACAAGTAACTTAATACAAAATATTGTAAATATTCATTTTTGGCTTTGTGCAAAGTACTGACATTTGTAATTTTATGGATCATTATTTTTTCCTTATCTACTTGACTACGTACAGAAAACTGAATCTTGTAATTTTCGCAATGTATATTGTTATTTTCTTACGTATTATAATGTATATTTATTTATTTAATATGTAAAAAATGCATTCTTAAACACCAATAAATACAATGAAATTCTGTACTCAAAAACCGAAACTTCGCAACTACAGCCACGTGAATCACTTGTCTAAAATTGATCAGAACGAAACATATGGTGAACATATTACAAAGTTTGGTGCTGTCATCAAGCAGCAGTGAAAGGGAGGGAATGATCTGCCTACCTAGAACTGGTTTATCCGCTAGCAGTTTACATTTGCCAACATGGCGGTGGTTTCCAGGCAGTTTTTTTGGGGACTGTCTTGTGTTGGAACTCTTTATCGCACTTGGGGGAGAAATCCTCACGTTCTAAAGCGAGATCTGAAACACGGGAGCGAGACAGATATACGGACAACAGTTTGTTTCCTGCACGGTACCCGTGGCGCAGACAAATGGAATTTCTCATAGGTCGAAGGTATCCTTTGCCTTTGACATCGCGGTATTGAGAGCCGATGCCGGTCATTGAGGTGAGTATGGAGCAGCGCCGGAATGAAAGGGCGGAGGAAACGGGAGATCCCGAGAAAACCCACCGACCAACGGGTGGGTGGGTTTGCCACCCCGGCTCGATCCCACATGCGAAAATTCGGAGACCGGCCGGGGATTGAACCCGGATCGCCTAGGTGGGAGGCGACCGGGCTAACCGCTTAGCCACTGTGGCCCCAAGTTGTTTAGAGAAGCAGGTATACGTTGTTCACAGTAAACTCAGCACTTTTGAAAGCCCAACTTAAGATCGACTTTTATGCAAGTTGTGTATTCTTCCGCCTTAAGTAAAATCAACATTGGCATATGTCTCATTACTTTATTCATGAGTCGATCAAGTGTAACTGAAATAACTAGAAAAATAAGTATTTTACAAAGATGCTGATGTTTACACTTCGATGCATTAAAAAAAACAGAAAGCGTAAGGAATAATTAAATTTATCACAAATGGTTACCTAACACGTTTAATTCGACGTTAAGGTTAAAATATATGCAGGTATAAACAGTGACTTTTACCAAAAGTTGATTTCAAAAGTGCTCACTTTATCTTGAACAGCCTTTATCGGGAAGTAATCGGCCACGGCCTGCAGCAAAAATATCCCAGCAACCGCCTGGAGTAATTTTGGGAAACTATATGAAGCAAACATGAGGATGGCAGGACCGAGAATCGAACCCTGTTATACGAGTTCTGTGTTCACCAATACAACACCTCGCTCGTTAATCAGGTCAGGTTTTACCCCGCTTTCGAATTTACTGCCGTTATATATGCCAAGACATTAATTTACTCAAGGAACTCCACGCGACAGAAATGTGATCATTTAGGCAGGATTTACAACAGCCCGTCACGTCCGTCAGTTATCCGCCCGTCCGTCATGCGTTCGTCCGTCTCCCAGGAGAGCGATTTACAACCAAACTTCGTACGTCCGTCGTATGTTCATTGCTGCAAAATAATAATAACAAAACTGTTTACAAATAGAAAAAAATTCTCTATACAGAGTGAAAATCTTTTGCGGTATTGTGTTTCTAAGTACCTAAACAACCATACATGTACGTAACGGAAATTAATCTATGTAAAAAAAAAATTTAATAACATGTAAAGAATAATTTTGTTATTTTAACTATTGCACAAAAGAAGCGCGTGTTTCCAAACGTAATTATCAATTAAGCTTCAATACAAAATGTTACATAATTTCATTTTACATTTACATAAACCAACGTATGAAAACAAAAGACAGCCAAAACAAAACACTGCACACACTACACAGCCTTGCATAGAACTCGGGACGAACGAGTAACAAAACGTGGAAGGTTATAAGGCTGTAATTCCATCCGTTCGTCCGTCAAAAGTTAAAGCTTGCTGGGTTTTTGACGGACGGATAGATTGAATGGCGACATCTGATTGGCTGCTGGTCACGTAATTGACAGACGGATGACGGGTGGACGGATGGCGCGAAGGGTCGTTGTAAATTAAATCCTGCATTATTATCACGACTCGCCGGTGTCACAGAATAACTTGCGAATACTTAAGTGAAACAGCAGCGCACACGGCGAACTCCAGCCGAAAACACCGGCGAAATCGCGTCGTTCGCCAACCAGCGCCTCTTTAACTCACTCGACAGCTGGCAGCCCAGCGAGCAGGGAATATTTCGCAGCTTGCTGTAGCCAATCAGGCGCAAGTTCCCTTTCCAGAGCCTCGCGCAGTCGATCAGCGAATGGTTACGCCCTCATGAAAGGAACTACCACGACATTTATCTCACGTGTCTTGACATGAATACGTCTTTAAATTGGCAAACCAAAGTGGGAGGCAATCCAGAAAATCCGATGATAACAATAATCGGGGAATACATTTTGGCATTGCAGCTCCGAATCTATCGCCCACAATCATAATTCAACTACACCACTCGATTGCCAAAGTGAGGACTGTGAAGCACCGCGCCCTAGGTGGCGGGTGAGATCCGGTTGGGGGGGGGGGGGGGGCGCAATTTTGAGTTCGTTTCGCTGTGTCTCATAAATTCCGCGTATTAGAACTTTTGACTACGAGAAGCTACGACGCTCGTTTAAGTTTCAATCGACAGCTCTCGTCAAGATCAATCGATTGCATGTATAAAAACTTTTGTGTGGCGTGGTTGTGGGGAAATTGTATGTGTTTAATGTAAAACAAATTAGGAAAACGTAACACAATTTCGGCCTATACCTACTCGTCAGAAAGCTAAGTCGAAATACAGAAATCGTGTGCGGTTGGAAAGAGCATCTCAAAAGCAATCCAGCGATACCGTTAAAACCCCATATGATCCTGTGAAGTGGTGCCGGGAACGTAAAATAAACATCAAGGAGTCCGAGCGCGTCAACGTAGACGTATTCACGCAAAACAAACGGCCGTGTCCCCAACATAGCTGAACCCAATATTTTTTATCTATATCTGTGCCGATGTACTAGAGCGAGAGGAAGCAGGCTGTCAACACGATTATTTTTCACTTTATACTTTAGGTTTTTCGGTGGTGGGAACTTATCAATGATAACCAGTATTTTTTTAAAGTATGTAATTTACACTAGAGAAAACTTCTAATGGAATGAAAGCTTTAACAGTACTCGATAACGTTTTCCAATCTTTTCCGTTTTTGGGTCCGGTTCGATTCTTATGGGGTAAAATGGGGGGGATCTTTCAATATGTGTTGACCCATGTGGTTGTTTTCTTGGGTAACATTTCCCTTTTAAGGGGAACCTTCCCATCCCCCTTTGTATTGGATTTTTAGTTTTCGTTAGCTCGTTTATATTTAAAAAAAAATCCCAAAGTACCCTATTAGCTATTGATCTTACACTGCAGTACAGGCATAACGACTAAATTTTGAGCTCGTATTTGTCACAATACTGATTTTACCAAATTTGGGCATAGTTAAAATTGTGACGTAATTATAAGTTCTTATAGGCTGTTCAAGTAAACTGAACACTTTTAAAAGCCCTTCTAAAGATCTGCTTGCATAAACATTGTGTATTCTTCCGTCACACGTAAAATTAACATTACCATGGCCTGATCACTTTAATCATGCTTCTGTCAAGTGAAACTGTGAAATTAATATAAAAGCTAATATTATACATATCTAATACTTTCACTAAGCTGCATTTAAAAAACTATAACGCGAAAGAAATTATTTTAGTTTTCAAAAATGTTTACCTCGCACTATTAATTCGACGTTATGGCATGGAACTACTTTCCGTCAGTCGTTACCTTATTATGGGCTGTTCACGGTAAAGTGAGCACTTTTTAAGGCCCTCCCGCCAAGCATTAACCACTAATAAATATATCTTATTGCAGCCTTAGGCATTAAATTTTAAGAGTGGTGAAAAGTATACACTGTGTTTATTGGCCACTTTGCAATACTTGTATTAAAAATTGGCAGGAACGTAGAAATTCGGTGAAAGTAAAATTTTAGAAGTGCCTTAAAATGTGCTCACTTTACCGTGAACAGCCTATAACTGGGCGTATTCGGCTCAGTAAGACCTTTAAAATGTATGCATGTAGGAGCAGTGATATTTCTCAAAGGTTGTTTTCAAAAGTTCTCACTTTATCGTGAGTAGCATTTAGTTCCCTTGTCTTATCTGTGCTGCAGTTTAAGGTAAATAGCTAGTTTGATATATGAATTATGAAAAGATACAGAAATAAAAAATCCGGCTGGGGGAATGTTTCCCAAAAAAATTCGACAGCACTCAGGCTGCACGAATACAATAATTGCCACCCCCAGCTTGCGATTCGGCACAAAATAGCTAGTTCTTATCGCAAACTCTGTCAGCTGAATTGGTTAATTAGTAGATTGAATATACACCCCTGTGGTCATAGCTTTGCTGGTTTCGATCATTGGCGTTAAATCACAGAGTATTTAATTATTTATTCGTTTCAACGTGGTCATCGTGCTAACCGGATTACAAGGTAAACAGATTGAGATAACAAAAGTAGCCACTGATAATTACCACGGCCGTTAATGCAGCGCAATGATATTTCGGAAATTTATTTGAAAATCTGCGTTAGTAGAACAGCGTTTATACAAATATAATTACCATCGCAATAAACTGCTTAAACTTGTTTACTACAGTCATTAAACAAAAATTAAACATAAAAATTCGTTTAACCCTACGACAGTGCAATAAAACCCCACTGCATAGTACATATTTCTGAGCGATGACAATACTGTCAGGAAAATAAAGTATTGTAAATTCTACCGGGTACATACTTGAATTCTGTAAAATAAGAAATCCAAGCGTGCTGCTCAAAGTAAATTAAAATTTTTCTGGTAAGACACCGGCTACGTTATTTGTTATGTACAGCTTATTTTTGTATATGATGCACAGTATTAATACAATATCGCGGGGCATTAGACATGAGAAACAAGTGAAACATCTTATTTAAATTATTAATAATTTTATAGGCCTATATGATTCGCTAAGGTGTAATTCATTAAGTCGACTAACGGGCCGCAATTAATCTTCTTTCATCGTCACTAATTCCGGCCCACTTTCGTTCATGGTTTTAGACGCTGCTTGTAAGAACTATTTCGTGTGTGGTGTAATTAAGCTGAAAAAAGGATTGTTTCTGTATCACGACCGATATAGTAGAAAGAGTGTTTTGGGCAGCTCCTAACATTGGGGCCTGGAGAGCTGATACAACAAATGATATGTGGACTATTTGTGAGGACATAGCAATGTGAACCAGTCACAACATAAAGTGATAGTACGGTGCACGAATAATTTACCCGAAGGGAAGATCACTGATCAATGCTCCTGGCATTGTACAATACCTACCAAAAATAAACTCCCTGTAAGTTATATACACGTTTGTGTACACTGGGTCTCGAGGGGGTAAACTATTGCATTTGCTTGGTTTCCTTCTGCTAGCTTAGATGTATCTGAACTACGGATTGATTATTTTAAGCTTTTTAAGATTAACTGAGCTCTTTCGTAATAAATCTTTGAAAAATGTCATTGTCCTTACCTGCACATATTTTAAGGGGCACAACGACCGACATGCGCCCAGGAAAGTTATTTAAATGTAAAAATGAGCAAATTTGAAAAATAATTAACGTAGTTTTCTAATAATTTCACCGTTTCAGTTTATCTACGCTTGAATAATAAAGTGATCAGCTCCATGGTAATACTAATTTACAGATATAGTGGAAGAATACATACTGTGCATACAAGTAGCCTATATATAAAGCAGGGATCTCAAAAGTGCTCAGTCTAGAGTGACCAGCCTATAGAAAGCTTGCCAGTGTAATTATCTTGCTCTGCAACATTGTAACGGAGAATTGCAGAAACCTAGTTACCGTGACAAAAAATCCGACGTGAACGAAGAATCAGTGCGCATTTGTAAATTCACAATCACATTGAAGACAAGAAAATTGCTGTCACAGGTACAGGCGCCCAAAGTTATTTTGTGGAAGAAGCTGTTTCTGCAAATATCATCTGCCTACGTACTATTTCAATAAACGGTGGGTAAGCCTCCATGTAGTATAACCAATATGTCAGATTACTCGTTCTAGTGAAAATTCACGATGGTTGAACCGTTTTGCTATGGAGGATGCGATATGAACGTCAGTTGAATAATTATCTTGCATTGTATTGTATTGTACAGGGATTCTTAACGTTCCCCGATTTTATGCTCGAAAGCTTAGCAGGGGACGGCTTACAGACCAACTTACAAACTAACTTCAATTAACACCCATGCCTTACCCTGGATTCGAAGCCAGAGCCTCTCGCACCCCAGATCGGTTGTGCACCAACCGACTGCGCCACAGGAGGTTGGCAAATAATTCTCTCAACATTGGTTGAACATTATTGGTTGGTGTACTTAACCATGTCTGCTATTAATTTTATTGTCCTCCATAGTCAAGACAATCTTCGATAAAGATTTTTTTTTCCCCCATTTAGTGACCCTTAACTCGCATTTTGCTATTTGATAGTTAATAATTAAGGTGGTTTAAAAAAATCTGACTTACAAGTTGTTGCTACTATTCGATTGCGTCAATTTTATCATTCATTTCCTCCGTTTATTTATTTATTTATTTTTTCATAACCTCCGTTTCCGCTCTCATCGCCATTTGAATGTTGGCACACCCAACTCACCTATTTTCTTCCTTGCAAGTAATATAAATATCGTCACAGCTTTGGAGAGAAGTAATAACATCGAGTAAGGAATACCATTCCGATAACTCTCTGAACACCACTCCCCGAGAACGAGATCAGACAATAATATTATTGTAAAAAAAGCATGGGAATTTGGTGATGTTACGTTGGCGAGGAGACGAAGTCTTCATAATAATTATTTGCCCTCATCAGGCCTCTCGCGCAGATTAAGTAAGGCATTTGTGGTCACTTAAAATTTATAGCTTCATTCTCGGGTCTGCAGATGCATGTGCCTCCCCTCTCTTCACTTGATGGTACATCCACCAATACAAACGTCGCGAAGTTACTTCAATGGCATGGAAGCCCTTCTTGTGTTTGGCTGAAAAATGCCAACATTACTTCACATCGCCTAGCACCCAAACATTGGACGAGGTTCTCGCTAAAATCCCGTCCAATCGCGTGTTGTGCGGACAGTAATACGACTGAAGTTTCGGACCCGTATTGCAACTGAACTTTGATTCGTGGCATAGCACAGTGCTAGCAACTGGTCATAATATCCCCTCAACAAGCTACGCATGCGCCCAAGTAGAGACTGTTCACGGTAAAATGAGCAATTTTGAAAGACCTGCTTACGATCTGCTTGTATGCACGTTGTGCATTCTTCCGCATGATGTAAAATTAACGTTTCCATATGCCTCGTCGCTTTATTCATGCGTTGGTCAAGTGGAACCGTGAAATTATTAGAGGAATAAGTATTTTACAAATTTGCTCTTTTCTACACTTTGACGCATTTAAAAAAAAAACATAAAGTGAAAGAAATAATATAAGTTATAACAAATGGTTACCTAACACTTTTTATTCGACGTTAAGATATGGAACTACTTTCCATCCATCGTTACCAACTGGACGTTGGCCGCATGTCACCCAGTGCGCCCGTTAAAATATATGCAGGTAGGGACAGTGACTGTTTTCTAAGGTTGATTTCCAAAGTGCAATACTTCAACGTGAACAGCCTTTATCATTACTGGTCAGGACCGTCTTGGCACTTACTAACAACTGGAGTCGCTGAAATGGCGGTAGATGGCTCTCCCGCTCGTTCACGGAAATGAAAATAAGAACGGTTAGTAAAACTGAAGCATCCAAAATCAAAAACCCCAACTCCATTACGAACAGTTTTGCATGAGGAAGTTATTTCTGTCTTATGATTGAGGTGTGGACGATTGCGAACGGATGTCATGTCTAGCTGTGCACTTTACAAGCGCGAGGTAAGGGGTGCTGTCTAACAATACAGTAAAACCCTATGAAAAGTGGCACAGGAGGTCAGTATCGTAGGTGTTAAATGGTTTCACGATTATTTTCAATAACATTCTGATACTAATATTAACTTTATTTAAATTTCAGTTTTCCTACAATATCAAGTAGGCAATTGTTAAAACAGCACTATAAGTGACATATGTACATGTTTGTATACGTAAATAATTTTTACCAGCAATATTGCATTCACCTTCTTCTGCTTTTAGAGAAGCTAAACAGCCTATGACCCTACCTTAAGATACTTACACAGCACACAGGTAGCTAACACCGCATAACCTAACTGTGTTTTTTAACAGCACGTCATTTTAAAGTGGTTCGTTTGGAGAGAAAGATTTCTGTGTTCGTGTCCTCTGAATACGTGGAGATTCCCACACTGCTCCTACCATTGTTTGTGCTGCTGATATTTCATGCCTGTGTGTTAAAAGTAATCCAGTTTCTTTTTCCTTGGTATCTGACTCTTTATGTCACTTCTGGTAACAGATTGTGGGAACATTTTACGGATATAGCCTTGAAGTCATTAAACACGTCAAAATTCACGGAAATAACATGAAACTTTCTTGGATCACTTTACGCTTACCTAAATATGTCTCAACTTTTCACGTTTATTTTTAATGTCATCGATGATATCGAACTATCATAGGGAAGGAAACTGTGGCCAGAAATGGGAAAATATTGAGTGCATTTCTTTAGTCTGCTGAAATACACCAAGGAATATAGATTACAGATACTGCATCATTGTAGCCTATAGTTGAAATTGTACCCCGGAAATGCATTTGACAAAATATGTACCCCTGTTACATTTGTGGGTAGCACTTGTATTCCTATATTTATCTCGGCTAGTATAATTCGCTCACAAGTGAATCGAAGGTCAACAATGCAGTTTCATAATTTTGCATAGCCTTTTCTTCAAACCTACGACAGTCTTCGTGAAACTTCTTAAATATCAGTTTAATAGCCTTCAGATGTTGTTTGAAATGTTTCTTCTGTTCACAAGTTGTTTCATTCTCAGTTGATGACTCGATTTTCTAATAATTTGAACAAACAAGTGATAATCATAGACTATATTGACGAAAATTCTATAGTACTCGTATTTAACATTACAATGATATGACTGAGGTCTCATTTCTCCTACAAATCGTGAATAATATTCTCTAAATATTCCTCTACAATTAGTTCGTAAAAGTTATTTTCATCGGAATTTCGAGGTGTTTTGCTCCAAAATCCAGGTTTTTGAGGCGAAATGTAGGCCCTAAAAATTTTAAAACAGGAGCTCCCCAAAACAAGCAATTTTCCTCCGTAATTGTGTAGATTTAAGCCAAAATCAAGCAAATTTACAATTTTGCCAAAAATACCCTGTCAAATTGTGCCACTTAAAAAAAAAAAAATTTAAGCAAAAAACATGCTCATTTCTCACCCTAAAAGCAATTTTTCACATTTTAAATAGAAATGTCAATTTTGCAAGCGAGAAATCTTAACCAAGCAAATTAAGTAAACATCAAATTAAAAGATACAAATTAATATAATTCAGTTTATTACATGAATACAATATCATGCATAGTTTTTCCATTATTCACTTTAAACCTTTATCTGCCACAAAAACTTGTTTCTCATTTATCAATTTTTAATCATTTTCATCAATTATCTTTGCATAGCGATCTGGTAAAGTAATTTTATACCTATTGTCTAGAAAACAATTAATTTTTTTTACCGAATTTAGATTCATAAATTTGAAAATCTGTGGCTTCATACCATTTATCAATTTCTAGATCTGTTAGTTTAGTGAATTCATATGAATTGCTCAATTTGTTGAGCAGAGCCTCCAGTTTCGTGTTTCTTTAAAAGGAAAAAAAAAAAAAAAAATTAAAGAAAAATACTTTTTCATTCTCTCAATAAATTAATTTTCTTAATAAATAAAATGGAAACTATGCTTGAAATGGAAAATAATACCATATATAAGCAATGTAAAAATACGTGGCGATGTATTAAACATGTAAAGTATTGCATTACATAAACACACTAAAGATAAACATATTAACAAATGTAAAAAATGTTCTACTGAATATGCCAAAAATCAATATGAGCTAAAAAAAAAAAAAAAAAAAAAAAAAAAAAAAAAAAAAAAAAAAAGAGAATGTGCTATGCGAATGTGGAAAATATGTTTCTAAACTATACCTCAAAAAGCATAAAAATAGTAAATCACACAATACAAATGAAATTCGACATGATTATTCAACTAAGACATTAGTATGTAATGAGAATAAATCTATTGATTTATTTTACCCTCATAAAGAGATTATAGACAAACATACAACAAAATTTAAAGAATGTTTTAATGAGAAAATACTATGTGAATGTAGAAAATATGTTTGTATTATATATCAAAGAGCATAAAAATACTAAATCACACAATACATCAATAGATATTCTTAATAGAATTCAAAATTATAATTACCCAACAAAAACATGCACAGTTTGTAATGAGAATAAATCTATAAAATTATTTTATATTAATAAACACACTAAAGACAAATATTCAACAATATGCAAAAATGCTGTAGTGAGAAATATTATCACAGAAGAAGTTAAATATTTTTAAAAATTACTATCAATATTTTAAACACTTAATTCTAGTATTTTCTTTATTTTTTACATTTCTTCATTTCTTTATTTTTAAAACGTTTATAAATGTTTATTTCTTATACATAAACAACTATGGCTGCGAATTATTCAGTAGTAGATCTGAGCGAAAGGAGAGTGACCGAGTTGAGAGTTATAGCTAGCGAATTAAACATAAAAAAATTATCTAAATTATGTAAAGATGATATTATTACAAAAATTCGTCAAGCAGCAGAAAATCTAAATGATTTAACAGTTGCGGATTTAAGAAATAAAGCTAAAATCTTTAACATAACACATATAAATAATTTATGGAAAGCAAATATAATTACAACTATTATTAATGAGTAAAGAAAAAGAAACTTTGCAAATTTGACATTTTCTTATTCCAATATCAATGAATTATATAAGAAAGATAAAAAAAATTGAAAAAAAATTTCCATTTATTGTAGAACAAGAGAAAAAGTAATTAAAAGAAATATTCCCACTTTCTAATAATCTATTTGTAAAACAAGAGAAAAGGGAATTTAAAAAATGTTCCCATTTTCTAATAATATATTTGTAAAACTTATAAATAAAAGCCAGCCTGTAAAACAAGGGATAACAAAGAATATTTTCACAAATTTACCTTTGGCTGACGCAACTATCAATGAGTTATATCCCGAAGATAGAAAGGAATTGGAAGAAATATTCCCATTCTATGATAATTTATTTGATAGCAAAAGAAATAGAAGAATAACCAATAAAATTTGCTTATTTAATAAAGCCTTTAAAAGTAGGATATCAACATATAACATTGAAAATTCTTTAAATTTAGTAGAGCCTAATCGATTTTTACATTTTATAAATACTATAGTTTTTGAGATAATACGCAATAATCTTAGAACATTTAGAGGGTTGAAAACCAGCATTAACTTATATGCCAATTGTCGCAAACAAGAAAATAATCAAGTAGAATTATTCACATTTCAATCACCCAATTATACAATATTGAATGAAGGAGATATTAAAAGGATTTATAAATTCATATACCAATAAATAATTACACAATTATCTGAATTTCAAAGAAGAGGCTCAGGATGGACTTTAGATAGAATAATCGGAAATCAATTAGCACTAAAAAAGTATAATCCATTAAATGGAGCAACATATATAGAACAACCAGAATCTAGTAAGAATAAATAGTTTGCATAAATGTAAATAATAACGATTAAAAATGCTTTCTTTTGGCAGTAAAATCTGCATTATTTCCAACAGACAAAAATTCAGATAGAGTAACCAAATATAAAAATGTGGGATTTGATATTGATAAAGTAATAGATAGTCAAAAGTGATGATATACCAAAAATAGAAAATCAAATCGATACTTCTATAAATGTATACTCTATTGAAGCTGAAGATAATAAATCCATGGTATATCCACTAAAACTTACAAAAAGTAAAAAGGATAAGCATATAAATTTATTTTATTGCAAAGAAGATGATGACTCACATTACTGTTGGATTAAAGACTTATCGAGACTGCTTTCAATGCAAAAAAATAATAAGCATGGAAAAACGTATATATATGATATGTGTCTTAAATATTTTTATTCGTAAGAAAAATTAAAAAACATACAGAAGACTCCCTAAAATTGAAGCAGTAAAAATCACTTTACCCTCGAAAGGAAAGCATATATTTTTAAAAAATTATAAACGTACATTGGCGGTTCCTTTTACAATATATGCCGATTTTGAATCAATTTTAAAGAATATATCAACAGTTAAGCCAAATCCAAAGGAAATTAGTAAGTTTAAATTAATCAAAAAATTCCCAGTTTTAACAGAAGATGATATCGATATTGGTCTTTATGAGGAGATACTTAAAGAACTATATAATCTTACTAATGAACAAATAAATAACAATTTATTTAAAATTGAATAATGAATCATATACTATGAAATATCAATTACACGAGGTATCTGATTTTTTTTATTATATTGTATCTCATTATGGTGATTATAAGCCACCAGTTGTATATCGAGGCCCAAATGCTCATAAAATTTTTATACAATCAATCAAAAGGGAAGTAGAAGAAATTGGTGAAATATATTTACAAATTGAACCAATGCATTCGCTATCAGAAGAAGAAAGAGCGACATAGAACAGATCTCAAAAATGTACTGTATGTGAATGTGCGTATACAGAAGAGAATAACAAAGTACATCATCATTATCACATAAGTGGAAAATTCATTAATCCTGCATGTAATAATTGTAATCTACAATTAAAATTGCCTTATTTAGTACCAATTGATTTCCATAATTTAGCTGGATATGATGAAGATTTATTTTTTAAAGGTTTAAGCTATAATGACAAAAATATTGATTTATATAGTTAATCTTTATATTTCACTAATATTCCTATTATAGTCACAAAGGCATCCGCATATTCAGATATTTTTTTTTTAATCTTAAAAACAAATTTATCGCCTCTTTTAACATCGAATGTATTACTATGATAAATTTTTTTGGAATCCTTAATAACAGATAGAGTATCATTAGGTAAATTATAAGAAATTATTTTATAAACAGTACAATCCATAAAAAAGAAAAGAAAAATAGATTATCTAAATGAAAATTATCAGTTTTTTTATTCCACTTTGCAGGAAAATAAAATATATGAGATTTTTCTTCAACTTTCAAGTTAACCACTGTATCACAATAATTCAAAACTGATTGGTTTTAATTAGGTAATTTATCAGCTATTTCTTTATCAAAATATCTTTCATTGACAGCATCTTTTCCATCTATAGGATCAGCCATATTTTTAATTCTACGATTTTGAGGAGAAACATACTATGTTATATAAACAAAAACTTTGTTTATTTGGTCTCGTAAAGCGGAAACAATGATATTACATTTTGATTCTACGTATGATTTTAAATCAGAAACACTAGTATTGGATTTTGTATCTACATCGGTTTTTTAAAGCGTAATCAGAAACAGTAGTTTTATATTTTTAATCTACATCATTTTTTAATGCCTGCTTTGCGTTATTTATTCGTTTTATACAATCATCAATAGTGTTACTGAATTGTAAATTTTATATCTTCTTTTAAAGCATAATCAGAAACAATAATTTTATATTTCGAATCTACATCCTTTTTTAATGCATAGTATCCTATATATATCGATATGTATGTTATTGTCCACGTTTTTAATATTTACAGGTTCACCTATATTAACAATTCTATGTCCTAGAAAAGCAACATAATATTTTATGTAATCAAAACAGTTGGATAGTTCACTTTGTAAAAAAGAAACACTCGGATTGCAATGTGAATCTACATATGATTTTATATCGTAGGTGTTAGAGTAAAAAAAAAATTATTTAAAGATTTTATTAATGGTTTCCCAAATACACCTGTAACTTAATTACAAATAAATTATATCATTAAACTAAAATTCTGTCGAAAAAAAATATAAAACAATTAAACATAGATGTCCACATATAACTGAATTAAAATTCTTAACTCGATCATCATTATAATAAATATTTCTGTTTTTAAAATAATTGGTTAAATTACTAGGAATATCGCCTCCAAATGAATTAAAATAGAAGGCATTGTTATTTTCTTTAAAATAGCAAACCCAATGAGTTCCGGGATTTTTTGAAATGTCAAAATTAACCATTGCACATTCATTTTTGTGCATATTTTTTGGTGATTCACCAATTATATAAACTTTTCTGATTTTTTTTATTTTTAATATATTTACATGTTTTTTCAATATTGATATTAGATAGTGGGTATACATTCAAATTTTTTTGGCCTTCCTCTTTTTAATCCACTTCCTGATTTATTTTCCATTGCTAAATTATAATTTTGTTGTTCTTCTAATTTATATTTTTCTAGTTTGTTCAACAGAATTATAAATTTCACTAGCTCCTCCAGCTAAACCACCAAGTGCACCAAAAGCAATCAATATAATTGGTAGAAATCCTCCATGATGTAAACCGTTGCCAGTTTTTTCTTTGACCATCTTTTTGACTGTTGGAAATACCAAAGTTAATATGAAACTTTCACCTTCTTTCAATTTTTTTATTTTTTCTCTCAATTTGATATTGTGTTAAAAAATGAATCTATACCCAAATTTTTTAATTCCTCAGAAGGATCATCAAAAGTTATATTTGTTATCATCATTTATATAAGCAAAATATATATATATTCAATAAAACATTTTAATACTCCAATTTAATTTTCTTTTTGTAAATATTGTTGAAGCAACGGCAGCAAAAGCAATTTTTTCTCCAATTGGAGTATTTTTATCTAACATGATTTCTTGAGCTCCTTCCTGAAAATTTTATCAGCATCACGTCTAGATTCTAAATCTTTATGATCTCTATATGCAATATCATGATATTTACAAGCTTCGCCTAATTTATTTATTCATGCATCTCCTCTATGTAAACTTTCGTTTAATTTTGTAAATGGACCATTATAATTATAGCCAGGTAAATGCATTTCGGGCAAATTTAAATTACTTAATGCCCAATTTATGATACGTTTGCCATGGTGTTCAGAACTCCAAAATGTGTGTGGAATTACATTTAAAATTCTTATTAGATAAGGAATTCCTTTTGGATTATTAACAACAAAATCAGAAAATTTATTGTTCAGCATATTCATTATGCTTACTTTTTCATTATAATATTTTTTTTCCCCCAGCATTTTCTTCACTATGAATAACTAACAATCTGTTAATTAAATTTCTTACATCACCCATCCAAACATATTTTTTCGGCAAACTATTGTATGTTTTATGCCGTCTCCAAATTGAAAATCATCAAATGTGAAAAATTGCTGTTTCGGGTGTGTTTGACGCTGATTTTGATTGCGGCTTTATATGTCTTTCGTTAATTAGATCATAACATGGTTGATTCATAACATCGTTGAATCATAACATGGTTGAATCATAACATGGTTGAATTATATTCTCGTACTTCCAACTTTGATTCGCATTTATTTGTTTATGAGGATCATATCCTCAGAATGCAACATTTTTGTCTATAACAATATCTTTGTGTTTCATAGTCATCCTCAGTATATTTATCCTTAATATCTGGTTATTTTTCTTTTGTAAACAGATTAGAAATGCCTCCTGTTAATATATATTCTTTACCATTAACAGATAGTTTATCATTATTTATCTTTACTTCTGTATCTCTAATTTCTAATTTACGATTTTTTACTCGTAAACCATAGTGTTTGAAAATAAATTTTTTTATCAATTTCTTTTCCGAGATTTAAAGTATATCATATGCACGCTGCATCAAATTTTCAAAGCTACAATTCCCATTTGTTCTTCCAAATTAGGGGATTTTGGGAATAATTCTCTCTCAAAAGATGTTTCTTCAGGAGTAGGTGAATAATCTAAATTTTTTGCTACAACAAGAACTAGTGTTGTTATTAAATTTTTATTTTCTCCACTTACTTTTTATACTTTTTTACCACTATTTCGTAATTCGTCAATTAATGGCAGCTATTTTTTCTTATTTATTTTATATTCCACTTCGTGTTTTTTTTCTTAAATAATTTCTATACCTCTCGATGAGTAATTTAACTCGAGAAACATCCTTTGATTCTTTCATTAATATATATTATTTTTTTTCTTCTAAATGAGTTATAAAAGTATCGAGAGCTTCGAGAGGCAAAATTTTCCCCCAATTGACCAAACTAGGGGGAATTTAAATGTTTACAATAATAGAACCGAATTTGGTATTCCTATAGGAGATGGCTTTTCTTTCCCAACTGATGCTTATGTTTTTGAGCAATTAAAGTTACTAAATAGAGATAAAGTGGTGGCTGACGCAGAATACAAACACGAAGACAGTGTTGATGTTTGTTCTCTAATTTTTTTCCATTTCAGTTTTCTAGAGTAGAAATCTCAAAACATGGTAATATTATTGAAGCTGTTGATAATCCTGTATTAACTTCAACAATGATGAATGTTTTGTTAAGATCCCCAGGTGAGCAAAATCATTTAGAGGCTACTGGTTTTGATAATAAATACCGAGTAAAATCTGTACCTAGTGATACACTAAATGAAATAATTTACCCATTGAGATATTTGTTTGGCTTTATCAGAGATAATGCTGAAATTTACTGGCAAGGTGGTTATAAAACCACATTTTCCCGTAATTCATCTGATAACAATTTTATATGAGGACGAATTTGTCACACATCCAAGTTATGCCGATCCAGGTAGAATTGGTATTCATAAATCAGAAATTATGTGGCCTATTTTTGAATACGAATCTAACACAGCCATTGCAATTAAAGAAAAATATACAAAGAGCCTAAAATTTCTATTAATTTTAATTATTGGCAATTTTTAGAAAAAGAAGTTCCTGAAGGAACAACTTTTAACTTTGGTATAAAAGATCAGTTTAATAATTTATAGTTTGAGATGCCTGAGTTTGTAATTGTAGGCTTTCAAATTAATAGAAAAAATTATGCTGAAAGGTATGTCCATGTTTCTATGCTTGATCGTTGTATTGTGAGAAATATTTATGTTAAAAATGGACGAAATGAGATTTTTCCAAAGGAAAACTGGAATCTAGATATTGAACATGATCTCTGCAGTGAACAGTTTCTTGTTTACAATGACTTTAGAAATTTAGAAACAAAACCAACTACCGACTATAGAAATAATTAACTTTATTATAAACCTACTGTGAACTATGATGGTAAAACCAATTTTTATTCATTTTGGAGGCGAATACTATTATATGTTATTGATTGTTAATATAGAAAAACAACTGTAGTTAAAGATAAAACAAACATAAAAATTTGTGTTGGTTTTAACAAAGCTGTTGAAGCACATACGATTTGTAATGTTGTTCTAGTTAGTCAACGGAATTTAACATATGATTATTTGAAAGAGAGGATTACTGAAAATATATTTTTTTTTAATTTTATTAAATGGAAAAAACCAACAAATTGGTTCGATATTTTAATACAATATTTTAAGACTCGTAGTTCAATGGTTACATTTAAAAGTTTTACGAATTTCTAGAAATATAGATGAATAATTTCATCGAATAAAAAATCGTAATTCTAATTAAAATTTTCTCATAGTATCACTTTTTTATAAAACATATATAAATTTTTAATACTATAAATTGATTATGTTATAGATATTTGAAAACCTTGGGATATTTAATTGTTTTAAAAATCAATAAAAATTATTTAAGTTCAGATAAATTTTCTAATTTTAAAGAAGATGTTTATTATTTGAATTGTTGTGATGGATGGAATTGTGGAAACAGTAATGGTTATGCTTCAGATTTTTCTTTACTTTTAGACTTTAAAGAGTGTTATTGGAGTTTTACTTTTGATGAATAAATTTATAAATCATATTAATTCGTATCTTTTTATTTAATTTTTAACTTAATTTGCTTGATTAAGATTTGCTGGCTTACAAATTTGACATTTCTAAAAAAAAAACATGAAAAATTGCTTGAAATGCAACAAATTTGCTTGTTGTTTGCTTAAATTTCGATGTTTTTAAGTGGCACAAATTGATACGGTATTTTTGGTAAAATAGAAAATTTTCTTTATTTTGGCTTTAATTTTCATTATTTTCGAGGAAAATTGCTTGTTTTGGGGAGATCCTGTTTAAAAATTTTTAGAGCCTAAATTTAGCCAGTTACGAAGTTACTAGTAAATGACACACGCAGACAATGATTTCCTCACTTAATGCAACCTTACCATAAGAAATTATAATATTAGTTCATTTCGTTTGTTAAATGCTAGGAAAAATTATTACTAATGATTAACGTACATTGTAAAGATAAAATGCGAGGCGCATACGAGCTTCTTCTTTCTCACCATCCCTATTCTTCATTAGACATTGGCGTTGTATTTTTCTGGGCATGATCACCTTCATCGAGTAATAGTTCTGGGCATAATTATCGTCTACCATGCAAAATTAGGCCGGGGAATTTTTCATAGTTGTTTGTTCTTTTTCCAAACATTTAATTTCGCACCTAGAAACTACAGTAGTATTACGGTTAACATAAACATTAGCAGATTATTTGTAACGCACGTATGTATGACAACATAACCTTACTTTCAATCTACCTACCTTCGTTGTTCTCTGTTTTTTTTTTTGTAGCAGAGTTACGAACATTTTTTTATCTACAGCACTATTTTATATTCCTAGCCAGCATATTCGCTTCATTTACATTCCAGTCTGAGAGTTCAGCTTTACTTATTAAATAAATGCATTCATCAGAACTGTTGGGCAAGTTATCAATAGAATCCATTCTGTAAACACTACATTCCGTTGTTACAACTATACGGGTATGCCAACAGGAACTTCACTATAGTATATACAGAAAGAAAAGTGGAGAATGAAAGTAAGTCAACTCCAGGAGTTGGAGTAGCTCGATACTTTCAAGAGCATGGATTGTATCTTGAGTGTAATGTTTTCATATGTTATAGTGGAAGCTGGGTTGAATTCGTTACAAAGTACGTATATAAAATTGGTTTGCAAACGTTAGAATTAAAATTTTTGTAGTTGGATCGTTTACATATCGTATGTTTCAGTTATAGTGTTAAATTAAATACGACAAATGGCAGACAGTGCCGTGTGAAACGCGAAGGAATTCTTTACGACTTGAGTAATGTCCCAAGACCAACGATGCTTTGTTGCTGTCGTATTCCGTCTTAGTTTGACCAGCCCTAAACAGTCAGATTCCAAGAAAGTGTGCCCGCTGCGTCATTTTTCAGTTCAGCAAAACGAAACGGCTCTTTGGATACTTATTCAATATTCAAGAGGCAGTGTACTGGACAAAATGCTTTGTGGCTGCTACAGAATCTTTTGTTGGTAACACACAGCCAAATAATTTTGTGGTGAGCACAAAATATTTTGTAGCCCCAACAAAATTAATTTCTAGACAGCACACGTGTTTCGTGGTGACAATAAAAATATTTCGTGTTCACTACAATAGAATTTGGCTCTGTGTATACTTACAAATCATTTTCTAGCAGCCCCAAAGTATTTTTTTTTCAGTATGCGCTGGCTAAAACATTCGTCCAGAATGTTCTAAAATTAACAATATGTTATTGTTTCTGTAATTGGACTATATAGACCAAGACAATGCTAACGTTATATGATAAAATGCATTTTTAAAAATTTTATAGAAGACGTCATATAGTATGCAATTGAAGAGAGAAGAGAGAAGGAAGATTATATTACTATTTCATAAAATCATATTTAATTTCAGACAGTATTTGTTTTTCACATTAAGACAGTTCTTTGAAACAACCCTCAAGTCTTTTTCTGTAGGATTCCACAAAGCAAACGTATAATTCCCAAAATTATCCACTAACCTGCTTTGTTTGTTGGCTTTTGCATTTTCAAAGCAGGTATTTTTGTCTTTATAAATGACTGGATAGTGACGTATCAGATCCATTAGTATTTCCCTCCCGATCTGAAAGGTTTGGCATGGCTCCATATGGATGTTTTGGTAGTTGTGGCTTATGAGAGAGAATCTCATATGCTTGAACTTCGTTATAGTGTGTTTTGTGTTTGAAATACAGATTTTATTAAACGTAAGTATTAAACGTCCACGCAATATGCTGATTTACGAAGAAAAAAAACACACTTCAGACTATACCTGTGGATTACCGTCAAGACATCACACACGATATAAACACAATTTTAAAGCATTCCAACATAGCTCTATATATATATATATAAAGCTTTCTCGAAGTGCTGCAACTCAAAATATTTGGGTAAGATACGTAAAAATAACTCTGCGAATTAACACTGAACTTTCCTACAGACTTTCCATCAATGAAATAATGGGACCATCGCTTAAAGTTTCATAGGCACACGCAAGACGACGAGAACACTTCACGCTGTTTCAGAGCCCTGCGCGTAGCGGCGATGGCTCATTTGATGTGTGTGGCAACCTCGTACTTATTGCTCCCTTGCTTCTGGGCTTCGAACGCATGAAACAGCTCAAACACAAAATACTTGAGAATACAGAAGTGGAACAGCCGCCCGTATACAGAACTCCAGCCGCACACGCCAGCAAAATGGCGCCCTGATCAGTAAAATGTTGCAACGCCATTCGCCAAACAGCGCCTGGTATCTTGCTCGCCAATCAGTAGGAAAACTTTCGTGCACGCAGCAGCAGTCAGACAAAAGACCCATTCCGGAGGCTTGCGCAGCCAACCAGGGAATGTATAAGCTACACACTTGCCTATTCATTGGCTCGAGGCAGGTGGGTCCCTTGACGTCCCCATGACAGCAGAGATATTAGATACGGAATAAATGGCTCAGACAAGCAGTATCGGGGAAGAAAATTGCCACAGTATGTGGTAAGAAACCACCTCAGCATTTGCCTTAAGTGATTTCGGAACACCGTGGAAGAACCGAAATCAGAATCGCCGAACCAGAAATCGTACCTCGCTCCTACACGAGTACGAGTCCAGTGTGTTATTTCATCATCTCGCTCGTTGACAGTGATTTACCACCGCATCAAACAACTTCAACAAAATAACTACAAATATTTTTTACATCGTAGTTTGTGCCTGTGCGTCCAGTTGAAAAATTGCGTTCATTTCTAGCGCTACTCACAGCTGGACGTCAAACTTCACACTGAGCACACGTGCTGAGGTAAACAGAACCTTGCCAAAAAAACTGCTGTATGCTTCCTTGGTATTTACAATTTGGCGAGGGTGCGTTGCACGTTCTTCGAGGCGGTCACTTCAAATGAAACCGAGGCTTAAGCAGTTTTACGAAGATGATGAAGTTCCATTACCAAATAGTAAAGCTGGACTCACAACCATCCGTCAGTCGCCCATCCGTCAGGAGGTCACTTCAAATGAAACCGAGGCTTAAGCAGTTTTACGAAGATGCTGAAGATCCATTACCAAAAAGTAAAGCTGGACTCACAACCATCCGTCAGTCGCCCGTCCGTCAGGCGGTCACGTGATCTTTAACCAATCGGAGGATAACTTTTTTTTTTCTTCTATCCGTCGATCCGGCAAATTTATCTCAAACTTTAACTTTCGACAGACGGACGGATGGGCCACCGCCTTCTGACGAAGGAGTGAGTGAAGAGATTTGAGCGGCTTTTAACAGCGAGGTCATGAGAGCCTATGAGTGTGATTGAGGTGAGCATGGAGCAAAATCCGGCGACACGGCCGGGGATTGAACCCTGTTCACCTTGGTGGGAGGCGCGCAGGCTATCCACTCAGCCACCGTGGCTCCTGCTTTCTGACGACATCCCATACATGTGAATACGCACTTTGAAATGAAATGCAAGGCGGTGGATATGTGTTTATTTATCTTGGTGGTAAATTCAGGAATTTAAAACGTTAACAGTAATTTAGTATAAATTTTTATTATGTAAAAAAAATTATTTCCACAAAATGTTTCTCTCTTGCAAATGTATTTCCAACCAAAATATACCTTCTACAAAAGAAAGATAGCGATATTAAGTTGTCACGCTGATATTTTGCAGGACAGAAGGATCTACGGACGGCGGATTCTTGTGAGTCGCTTTCAACTGACGGACGAAGAAACAGACGGATGACTGACTGACTGACGGATGGGCGATTAAAGGGTGCGACGGGTGGTTGTGAGCCCAGCTAGCAACACATTCTGCAAGCATAACATTTTTCGCAGCTGTTTGCAACGTTTCGAAAAACGTTTACGTGCAGCGGGAAGCTAACCAGGAGCGAATGTATTCCTCCGCTAAAGTTACGCAAGCACGTTGCTCGCCCGAGAAGTTGAAGGTGTATCAGAAGAATGCTGCAGACATTGCTCTGGTGCGGGTTTGACTTTCACTACAGGATTCCATTCACGGTTACTTCACAACTTTCTGAAGCCCTGCTAAAGTTCTGCTTCCAGGATATTCCTCCGCCTCGTGGAAACTAAGGTTAACCAAGTCAAAAAAAATCGCACCACACGACAACGCACCGAGTTCGTGCGCACTTAGTTGTTATGACACTTTGCATGGGAACTATGTCTTTCTAAGCGCTACCAACACACATGTTCTCGTTCTGATTTTATTCATATTTATTATAAATGAAATATTGTAATATATAAATAAAATATATTTAAACTTTAATTTAATTAAAATTAAGATGCTATTATATCAACAGAAGTATAAAACGTTTGTGATACATGGAAAATTAATCATTGCCACTAAGTCATAAAATGCCATTACCTATTGCCAGTGTATTTTTATTTTATTTTAAAAGGTCGGTTGATGGTTGGTAACACATTTGTAAACATACTGTTGGTAAAAGGTGTGTATTTTTTCTGTTGGGCCAACATTGGCCCACCCAAACTTTATGTGTATGCAACAACCATTTTTTAATGAAAACGATGCCACTTTCTTGTATTTTATAAGGGATGATTTTGATCAATGGCGACAAACTGCAGCAGACTCTCACTGCGAAGTTTAGGGGCAAAAAAAAAAAGGTCATATGGACATAGGTCCGTAGATGCATGGTTTCAAAGCTATAAACCATGTATTAATTCTTCATTCCTGTGCAGTACAATGCAGACATGCTGTCATGAGGTCACCGTTAGATGAGATGTCCGAAGTGGTACCTGTGGGCAACTAAGCATGCAACTAAGCAGCGACCGCCACACACGATCAAATGTGCCATCCTTCATCCGAATGGCTGCACAGGCAGCATGAATGCGTTGTTCCAGTGTCTGCACGTCCGGGATGGGCTCCGCACACACGACACCTTTCAGGCCCACCTGTTGGCAGTTGTGTTCCGCCCTAGTGTGAGGTGTTAATCATTTTCGTGTGCATACAAATTGTGCACACGCGAAATAGTTAGTTTTATAAACGTGTACTACAAACACGCTGCAACTCAGTTCGCGTGACAGGTAGATGGACGCCTTTATTTAATTGTCTGGAAGATATTTATAAAAGGAGCGCATAAAAGTAGATATTTTTAGTCAAATGATTATATTTTTCAAAATATGGCACCGAAAAGTCAATAATTTGTTGGAGTCCTCCTTGGTCAAGAAGAAGTCTTCTTCGGCGTATGAGCAGCAGTTAATTATTGGCTTCGGACTTATCATCTTCGCAGTAGAAAAGAACTTATATTCTGGACTATTAGTGCTGTAGTGGACTTAGTCGTTGGACGAGTCGTGTGATAGTGGCACTTATAAAAATTCGGCTAGGGTTTCGTGTTGGACTTAGTTTTTGCGAGTGATGCGAAGAAAAGACTTTGTTTCTGAACAAGTGGTTCAGGAGTTGAACTTAGGATTTTTTTTGCGAAAAGCCAGTCCGGTACAAGTTTCTGCAAGTGATGCTTATTGAAGACTTAGTCTCAGGACGAGTAGTTCTGAAGTGGAACATAGAATTTTTACTCGCATGGCCGATGAGGATTTATCGTCGGAGGTGCACAGTAATCGAGTCTGGTGTTGCGAAGAGTTGAATGGGACAGAATTAGAGTTCGAGGAAATTGATGGTCCGGGAAAGCCTCTTGAAGTATCGAGAAGTAGATTGTTCGGGAACAGTGTGTGTCGGGTGCCAGCAGTCGTGTCGCTGGTGCATGTTCTGGAGTCCGGGAGGTAAAGCCGGTGAAACAGAAGTGACCAGTAGGTTTTCAAAATCCGGGAGTAAGCCGGTTGTGAGGAAAACATGGACACGAGGCAATGGGGCTTGTTGTATATTTAGGGTTCCCTTAACTCATGCAGGCCTGGAAGAAGTGTTCTGGTTCAGTTCATACGGGGTGTTAGTACTTTTACTGATCAGGCAAAAGTGCAGGCTGTTTGAGGGTTGGCAAGGGAACACTAGCAGAGTGAGTAGGAATGGTTTATGGGCTAATCCTTAGATTAGGACCTTGTGTGTGTGCGAGTGTGTGTTTGAGTGGAGTGGGAAGAGGCAATTCGTACCACAGTGTGGTTATCGCGGGGAGAATATCCTCGGGCCTTTTTCTCACTGGTTGATATTGCTGATTGTGAAATTGTGTATCTGGCAAGGTCCCTGTTCAAGAGAGTACTTTCGGAAAGGGATGGAGATCATACCAATTTAGTTTTTGGAGATCTTGAGACTGTTTATTCGCCGCTGCATTTTGGTGTGCTAAAGGCATTATAATATGTATTTGAGGCGTTTCTCTATATCTGTATATTTTGTGTATGAGCACTATAAATATTTGTATTGGAACATTGTGATATTATTGTAGTAATTTTTGGTACTTGGATTTTAAGAGATATAATAGGTGTTTTTAAGGCCAGTTGTAAATGCCAAACTGGTTGACCAGGAACCTGGAATAGATCGGTAGATTTTATGGTTCGGTGTAAACATTGTTGTTTTATAATGAGTAAAAAGAATTTGAACTGCAAGTGATATCGTTGATATTGCATTGCCAAGTATGTGTAAGTGGAGTTAATACAACTCAAATATTTTGTTGCTGCTTTTTTTTTTTAATATGTCTAAATAAAGTCAAAATAAACAAAATATATTTTTCTGATGTTACAGAGTGTTTCAAGAAAACAATATTCATTTTTGGAGTCAAATATAATTTTCTGTTGTTCAAATATTTGCTTTTTATATGCCTATGTTGAGATGGCTCAATAAAATATATATTAAATTTGTAAAGCGAGTGTTAACCAGTAGAATAGAATCCTTATCCCAGCTTTGTTTGAACAAATGCATTTCTAGTATTTGGATTTTTCCACAAAAAAGTTTACTCTTCTAATGATGAATTTTGTTTAGTTTTTGGTTCTCTTTTTGGCCTGTTCGTTATAGGTTTAAAAGAAAGGATGAAATGAGTGGGTATTGGTGCAATTGTGTTCCAGTGGGTGAGCTCAAAGGGTCACATTGGAACCCAATTTTCTATGCTCCTAATTAACTTTGCCAACTAAATCATATGTCATGTCTATATCATATGTCTATATATGTCTATATCATATACACAGCATTTTAATTAAATATCAAAGATATTTAACATTGGGTACTCGGGTACTGGTATCCTGAATATTATTTTTAAATAGGTATTCATATTTTTGCCAACATATTTATTCGTCCAAGAGAAACGAATATATATATAATATACACACATATATGTGTGTGTGTGTGTTTGTGTGTATATATATATTTTTTTCTTCCGGGCGAATAAAATGTGTTGGCATAAAAGATCAATATATATTTTTAATAGATTAAGAATGCCAGTAGCCGAGTACCGATTATTAAATTTTCTTTATACTTATTTAATATGATATGCATATTATGTTGATAACATGGCATGCGATATAGTTGGGAAAGTTGATTAGGAGCATAGAAACTTGGGCTCCTATATTCCTAAATTTTTGAACTTTCGGTGTTATATTTTGAAAACTATAATAATTTCACTACAAATATTTACATTTATGTGGTTCTTACATAAATATTTTTCAGAAAACGAAATGGAAAATTATCGTAAAATATGGCAAGGGCACGCGTTAATAAATCTTCTTTTGAAGGAGAACTTCACAACTTCTGAGAGTAAAGGGGCTCTCATACCGTTGCAGGTATAACAATCGTCATTCATTTTATCAGACTGCTACACGCCAGGCATTTTTAGGAGCGGAACTTTAAGAGGATTCGCCCCAAGCCAAAAAAATTTTATTTGAGCTCAGCACAGACCATCAACAGCTACGCTACTCTCTCTGCAATAAGATTTATCGGTCTTTCTCTCTATCCCCATTTCTCTGGTTCGTATTGTTTCTCCCGTATCGGATACACGTCCCATTGCGTGTCCAAAAAGGCGTGCGGCGCCTTCGATTTTTACTGAAACGAAATTCTTCTGAGTAACCAAAAGTAATGCTTATAAAACCAGAACTTGCAAACACAATACCGTATATACGGGATAAAGTAATACATTTTATTAAGGGCGATAAAGAGTCTAAGTTTATAAACTATGTTTTTATCATACGACTTCCTTTTTCATTGCGATATGAAATAATAGTCTGAGATTATTCTATAATTACTTTTCAAAATTTAATTAGACGATCAATAGAAATTTTAAATACATGAATATTTTTCCTAAAAATCTCAAAATTGAATAAAATTAATACGTTATCATAGAGCTCAAAATAAATACGTTGTTGGATTGTCGTGAAGAACAATTCTTACGAACTTGCTATGCGGTTCATCCGTGTATCAATTTTATCTTTTGACATAAATGTTAAACTCGAAATTGCCATAAGTTAAGGATTCCGCCTGACGCATTTGTACTGCGGTGAAGAGTGTTTGAAATCCTAGTTTTTTTTTTTTTTTTTTTTGACGAAGCTTTCAAACGCTTCCCCAATAATTAGGTTAACATATGAAAAGACATCATACCCCAACCGAGGAATGACTGGTAGCCTACTTTAAAGTTACCACGCATGCTGTAAGTATTATTTTGTAACCCTCCTTATAGTTAAAAACGGCTTTTTCATATTGCCGTGTCTTAAAACAAACTAGCCGGACACCAGTCAAACTAGGATAGGAACCCGTATTGAACTTAACTAAAGGCTATTCTCAATAAAGTGATCACTTTTGAAATCAACATTAGAATGAAGACACTGCGCTTACCTGCATATATTTTAATGGGCACGCCGAATGACATGCGTCCAGTAAAGTTGGTAACAATGCAGGGAAAGTAGTTCCATATCTTAATGTCGAATAAAAAGTGTTAGGTAACCAAATGTGATAATTTAAACTACTTATTTTGCTTCCTGTTATTTTTAATACATCGAAGTGTAAAAATTAGCAGATTTGTCAAATATTTACTTGTCTAATAATTTCACAGTTTCACTTGACGGGTGCGTGAATAAAGTAGTGAGGCCCGTGGCAATGATTATTTCACATAAGGCGGAAGAATAAACTACGTGCATACAAGTAGATCTTAAGCAGGTCTTTCGAAAGTGCTCAGTTTACCGAGAGCAGCCTATACACATATTCCATCAATAAACTGATAGTATCACCGCTGAAAGTGCCAGAGATAGACGCAGCACTACGAGAACACTGCACGCCAGTTCAGAGCCCTGCGCGTAGAGGCGATGGCGCTCTTGTAGCGCGTGCCAGTGTAACCCTTACAGCTCCCGCGCTTCTTGGCTAAAAAAAGGAGAAAAACGATGCAGGCAGGCGGGACTTACTACAGACAAAAAGACAGTTGGATTTTTTAAGAATGGGACGTGCTTTTCCTCTAATTTCAGCGAACAGTTGAGCTGAAATGGAACTTTGCGTTAAAAGAACTTCTTATAAGTTATACGAACCAACATTTTCATTAAATTACTCATATTTACCTAAGAAAAATAATAATATGGTGAATGTTATTTTTCTAATGATTTGGTATTTTATCGCGTTATTGTCGATATCAGGTTACAAAACCATAAAATATCCTCAACAATCTAGAAAAAAAGTTTCGCTATTCAAAAGGCTTAAGATTAAAATTCGCTTATGTAGTCCATTCACGGTTATTTCCAGCTTTTCTGAAACCCCGCTAAAATTATATTTCAGGAATATTCCTCCGCTTCACGCAAACAAAGTTGAACATAAGTCTAGAAAATTACGTCATGAATAACGTAATGCATTCGTGCGCACGCAGTGTAATAATATTTCGCAGAAGAACTGTCTTATATGTCATTACCAACACACATATTTTATCCTTGTTTTGTCCATATTAAATATAAACCAAATATAATTTATATATAATATAAATAAAAGTTACATTTAACCAAAAATAAAGTACTTTTATGTAAAAACAAGTATAAAAAACGCTTTTGATATATGATGCATTTAGGAAAAACCAAACATGTCATATATAGGGTTATTTTTCTAAGGTTTGGTTCAAAAAGTTTGAAGAAACCACGGATGGACTATACATAAAATTTACAAAGTTATTTTCACTGGGCTCATTAATTGAAACATCTTCAGTTGATGGGCCGGTACATTCTCGAGCATTAAATCTTATTGCATGCCATTCTGCAAGTTCCGACAGCAGTAACAAATCGTTTTAATGATAATCAATAAATCGTTCACTGTGTGGTAGCCACCGCATTGACGGCAGTGATCATTTGAGACCCGCATAAGCGTAAATCGATTCCTAACAACCGACATTATACCATAGGATGATATACAAAGGCTAGAAAGCGAGGTAGCATAATGTGTTGAGAAAATGGGAGAGCATCACAGGTCACTTAGACCTTTATCGTGGTCGAACCCAGTACACCATGGTGAGAGGCCAGCACGACAATCGATGCCTGCACGACTTTCATTGGATGAAGGTTATGGATTCGAATACTTTATAAAATATGTAGTGTACTGTTTTCTTTCACGGCAAAGAGAAAGCCATAAAGGTATTTTTTTTTCGCTCAATCTTCTTATATGTCTGTTGCATCATAAGAAATGGATGAAAGGGTGATATATTTTTTTCTTGGATTTAATCCTTCCCAGAAATATACCAGGCTGCAGAAATTCTAAAAATTTACGATGCCAGGAATTAAGGTTTAAAATGCACTCCATTCATAAGCCTTTCTCTACAGGGAACAATAAAAAATTTATTTATAGCTCTGCAAGTTTGTAGACCTAGTTAATTGAAATTCAGCTTGTCATGGTTTTATAGTAAAAGAAAATTCTTTGCCGTTCCTCAGGTACTCCAGAATTCAAGGGAGAGTAAAATATTACTGTCGACTTCAAATGCATTTGCATGCCCTTTCCATTTCGTTAGCTGCCTTAGCGGTAATTTTCTTCTGTGATTTTAACTTCATGCCCTTCGAACGAAACAGAGATGTGCTTTCTCTTATTTTTTACAGCGCAAATAGTGGTAGGTGTGTTTTCATGTTCAGAAAGTATTGCAATTATTAAAGAAACGTACTAAGTTAGAATGTTGTTGTGAATATGAAATTGTTAAGTCGACAACCATGTCCTTCAATTTCTCATTCTGTATTAACCTCTCTCGACATCAGACGCGTACTTAGAAAGCACATGTGGTGAAAGTGTTTCATAGAATTTTAAAACGTATTTTAAATTCAATGGCTAAGGTGTTGAAATTAAATGGGTAATTTAAGTATTCTGGAAGTGCATCTAAATGGAGAAATTGTGAATTGTCGAATCCACGCTGAGAAAATATTGTAAAAATAAAAGAGTTTATAGTAAATGTTACAAAACCGATTTTTTTAGGAAGTAATTGGTAGTAGTAATTTCCCTCCTTTCCAGAAAGAGTGTGTGAACAAGGTGTACAGCTTAATTATCATCAAATGCGCCATAGTTTTTTTCGCTGTCTTGATTCCTTGGAACTTGGTAGAAAGGCGGGTTGGGTAGTTCAAGTTGTGTCCCAGGAACTGCGGCCACTGGGCCACATTGGTTCGCTTCAGTGATCTTAGCTGGATTATTGTGGCTACTCTCTCCACCTCCCCTTGTGTTTTTTTTCATGCGTGAGTACGCTAGGAATCCCCGCGAAACATTCCATTACCAGGAAGCCTCCACGTCTATAACTGTTCCAAGACCATTGTTCTCTCCGTCATGTGATAGGGCCGTAGCGGTGTTGTAGCCACACCACACGCCTCCCATAGGTGGACCGTTTTCAATTTCCGGCGAAAACGAAGACGGACATTCGTTGGCGGGTAACTTTGTGGACGTTGCTTCAGGCCTGTGGGTTTCGCCAGGGTGCTCCCATTCGACCCTACAATTGTGTTGCATCTTTGTCGCGCCTTCACTTCGCTTCACCTCCGTCAGCTGTTGAGTGTCACCAAAACCCTCTTCCAACTCTTTGCGTCATGCTAATGGTGCAGTTTTGAGGGCAGTTATTGCTTGCATGCATCGAGCATACGTCCGGGCATGACGTTTCCCTCGCCACAAGCTTCGATGTACAGCATGCTTGAAAATGCACGTATATTAGGCTGTTCTTGGGCCGCAGCGAGGTCGGCTGCTGTGCCCCAACTGCACTGTCTGGCAGTTGGGGAAAAATGATTCTTCACGGTGGTCTACTCCTTGGAGTACTCTGCTGATCAGAATACTGACATTCCCACCCGTCATATGCCAGGCCCTGGAAATGACTCTCTGGCGAACATGAAAGTCTTGAAATCCCATTCAGTTTCACGTTGGTTGTTCCTCACGCATAACATTGTCGACGCGCGTTCTTCGATAAACTGCGGTTGATAGCACATCAAGTGCATCAAGATCATGCAAGCTATCCACTATGTTCTATTTCACCTATTGCAAAGCTACATAATTACTGTGTTTGACCGAGTATGCAGTGTCGTATTGCGGCCTACAGAGACACATCACATGTGCAAACAACGCGGCTGTCGGTTGAAACTGTATGATCCTCCATTCCGTTGAACTTTTCTGTTATTCATAGTTACTGTTTACGAACGAAGATTCACAACTTTCCTTAGGACGAATTTGTAAACAAATTGTACCGAAGTTCGCTCCCATCTCCTACACGTTGTGAATCATGGCAGATAATAGGCATTAAATTTTTTGTGGCGATATTCTGTAAAACAAAGTTCACTTGAATTATCTAGCAGCGTTGGGTAAATAATAGAATGTTATTCAACATCTGTATCTCTAAAATTACTTTGTCTTATGATTGTAGCCAAGATATTCTAATTATTGATTTGTTACGTTATTGGTTTCGTTTTAGGCATCGTGCAAGTGTTTGAGTGTATAATAACTACTTAAATAATATCTCTTTGATTTATAAACTATGTGTTATTTGCTTTGTTCTTTCATTCTAGTTATTATGTTCAGTATGAACTATGATATAACGTTACTTAACAACTGGAATACTTCAAGTAAATGGTTATACTCCATCATACAGTGTTACAATATTGAGGAAGTACTGTGTCAAAGAAAATAATTTTGTCACTTAGATTTTCTTTTATATTTCCATTCATATTTTACATTGTACATGCACTGCGCACGAAGTATGAGACACGCTGTATAACGACCGTGAATAAAATAATTACCGAACATTTCAAGAGAACTTCTGGAATACTTTCAATATTAACCTTTATAAAGTTGGTTACATTTTTTCCAATTGCATTATTTATAAATCTGTTAAAGATACAAATATGATCCTGAAAGTTGACGTAAAAAAAACGTGCCATTTGGAACCACGCGAGAAAATATTTCTGCGAACAGGTAAAAAAAAAAGAAGTTATCCCAGGTCACGCGACAGTAAATTATTCGTTTCTTTATTCTCCGTGTAAGAGAAGTCTGATTCATCTTCGTTGACAGTGGGGAGAACGATTTTCGATAACTTCACGTTGCATTCTCAGTAATTGGCTTCAGAAATGTAAAGTGAAAGGACAAGAATGATGAAGTTGGAATCCGTGTCACGGACAGGAATTTCATTAAGTACCTCGAAAATACTTTTGCGATAGTGTCTTCATCAAACCGTAAAAGATTTTTTTTTTTATTATTTTAAATCGTAACGGTTTATATTGCGAGTTTCATTTAATAATGTTATTTCAAGTCATTCAAATGCCAAATTTTGTTTTAAAATAATCATTATTTGAATATTTTTAGTGCTTATAATTTGTCAAGGGTTCTAAATCAAATTAGTTGGTAAATCAAGGCTGCATGGAACGTAGTTGTTTATTTTTTTTTTTTATTTTTTTTTTAGATTTAACTACAGCTTAAAGTCTGTTTTAAGATATTTAAAAATGATTCGTCATTCAACACGTAAAATCTTTATTTGCACAAAAACATTTTCTTGCCTCCCGTTAAAAATTTTTAATGCCATTAAAAAATACAAAACACTAGATTTGCTTCCATAATTTCAGACAAAAAGCTGACTCCTTGCAAATTAAATAAATGTTCTTGTTACTGATGTCAATAGTAAAGTCAGAAATATTTTATTCAGGTTGTTTATTTCGGCCATCATTTCTCCTGTTATTTGACATCTTGATTTATTTCGACACGACGCCGGGATCCAGAGGCGGGAACCGCATTAATTATCATTCATTTAATCAAAAAATTGATTGTTAATTGCAAATTAATGTAACTAAATCGAATGGGTGGGATTGATTAGTGTCATTGATTTAATTAATTACATTGCTAAATTGAATTGACAGATTTAATTATTAGCGGTATATTATGCGTGATAAAGTATTGAGCATGTCTATGTAAATATTCGTTTAAACTATTCGTATGAACTTATAGGCACATTCCATGATTAAAGTTTTAAATTTAATATCTCCAATTCGTGGGTCTAATACTCTAATTAGGTTACTGAATTTCTACTATTTGAAGTCTTGAGCGATTTTAATTTTCGTGCTCAGACAATGAAAATAAATATCTGAGTAATGCATTGAACCTCTAATGTTTCACGCTCGAGAATGTGTAAGAGGACACTGAACACTCCAAATAAAAACACAGCTTGAGCTGTGCTAACACACGTCACCAACTGTGTCGCTCCATGAGGAAGATAACAGTCGTAAACCTAAACACTAACATTCTTTCTCTCCTGAGACCTGCGCCAACACAGTCATATAGTTATTTAGTTATTTTGTACTCATTACTAACAAATAATCTATTGAATAAATTATTTATATTTACTTCCTTTGAAAGTGATATGCCAATACAACATTACAGTAGGCCTATACAAAAAATAGAAAAAATGTATAAAAGATTTTGTCGGTCCACAGCTCACTTCTACTTTTATGCAGGTTAATAATTGTAAAAATGGCTATAGCTGTACACCGATTGTCTGAATACCATATTTTCTGTAATACTGTACCCGAACCTTCATTTTCTCTCTACTGACAACATCATAGAATGACCACATTAGATTCCTTCCCAACTTACCGCAACCCAAGGAAGGTTAATAACAATTACTTGTAGGTTAAGAGCAGCTACTTGTTGAGCACATAAAGGCGATATCTTCAACATACCACACCACAAGTTGAAAATGCAGTACAACACCTAGTTCCCTTCGGAGCAAATAGTAAAAGACAGATTTTTACCCTCTAAATGTAGATTCCTGCATTCATGAAACAACGGTGAATGTTCTGCCTTTGCGGACAGCCGAATTCGCCGGCAGCTGGCAAGCATTAGTCGACAAATGGAACGAGGCGATGTTCGGCAACGAGGCAACCACAGCCCCGAGGTACGGCGAAATCTTGTTCTTTGTGACATAGGTCCCAATCAGCAATCTCACGATCGCATTTATATAGCCCACATATTAACTCCGTCGTATATACGCACTATTAAAACATAGTTAATTTGATATGACCGCTTTGACCAGACCAACTACCCTGTGTCATTGTCTAACCGGGCGGTAACAACACGCCATGCCTCCCCGTGCACGCCGTCGAACAAATTATCTCGCAGGTAAGTCCATCACCACACACAAAGGCGAGCAACTCCAAACTCAGTACCAGCGCGTCAAGTGGCCGCGAACCCAAACCAGCTTAATGCAAAATGTATATTCTAACGTGTAAATACTAAATACATAACAATATTTATAAAATTGTATGTATAATTACATAAATAATATTAAATATAATGTGGCGAATTTATTCCAAATAAACAATAAAATTTTACCTTTGGAATTTGCAATTCCAAAGAGCTTCAACTGGTTATTCTAAACCCTATGGCGCGGCAGATGAATATGCAGTTACGTAAGTAAGTTAGAAACAAAGAAATACCACTCGTCACCACACAGATGTGACGACATGTTACAAGAGATCTTCAATTACCTGCTAATAGCATTGAATATTACTTTGTTTACTTTCTCATGTACTTTGGAAACTAGCCACCATGGGTCTCAAATTTAAAGTAAATTGTATTTACCTCTAGCATTTAAAAGTTCCTAGCTGGAACAATATATTGGGGTAGTTGACTCAGATTACATCATTGTAATTTGATGACTTTTTAAATAACTGTTAAATAATGGAAATGTAATCATGTCTGCGGCCTATAACGCGGATACTATTTCTCTCGTCTCGTCACATGGAAATCGAATTTATAATATTGATATATATTTCATGAATTTATTTGTGTATGCGAAAGTTAAGTTATAATTACTGCAGGAGCCGAATTTCGGGAGCGTCTACACATCAATATGTTTTACCATTTGAAATATCTTCTAAGTATATCATTTTGTATTAAAATATTTTAAGTGTTATGCGAAAATGTCAATCTTATTTTACCATATAGCGAACAACCAAGCGCAAATGAAAATTACATATGGAGATTTGTAGAAACGGCATGACCTTGGGCGATGGGCCTAATATGAAAAGAAGCTTTTGCAATTCGTGTAACGTGATAACGCTTGTCTACCTGCTTCTCTAAGATAGTAGACAAGAGCAACTATTTTTCAAAAAAATTAAAAATTAACAAAGTATGCACTGTATGCTAGAAATGCTCTGAGGTAGTCTCTGCGGCAAAGATTCAGTTTCACGCACAGATACAAATTATTAAACAGTATGTAAATTGTTCACAGTGTCAAACTTCACATCATAAACAAAACGTAGAAAAGTAAATGCAGTTTAAAAGCACACAATATTTATGAAGAAATAATAATTCCCTTCTCCTGAATACATGTAAAAGAAAAATCATGGCAATCAATAGCATGATTGCTTGGGTCTGCACAAAGTTTGTTTCACAAATAAGTACTTTATCACCTGGAATAGCTTCTGTCTCCTAACGAGTTGACGCCTGGCAAACGTCGTGGGCAGATGATCACGTAGCCATCAAAAGCTTGTGGCGTTATCGGCAAAGATGGACACTCCACAGTCTGGTAAAAGGCAGCACGCCAAAGGCAGGCGACCTCTCAGTTACCAAAAGGTTGCTACATTACTGGCAAGAAGCAGGGGTTGCTCGCAGGCTAATGGCAGGCAACAAGCCGGTGGACAGGCGGTAAGGCGCTTATTCGTTGCGATAAACTCAACAATGTATGTTGCTTCTTCAAGAAAACGGAATCCCCGCCTCCAAAATACACTGGCTTCGACGCAGGCCTCAGCGAGCCAAACACCTAACATTTCAGTTCTCGTTACCATAGTTAATGACAAATATATCGCTGCTACTGTCGTCAACACTAAAGTTTACTAGTATACACTTTTTACCGTAAGCCGCTCCCGAGTTGCCACCATTGACTGAGTCTCCCAGCAGACCTTCTTCTTCGCAAGCCACTTGCTGTTTATATAATACACTATTATGCTTTTAATGTAACTGTTATATTAAGTACTTTTGTAAAATAAACTAACAGTAATAATACTCGGGGATGTGTTTAAATACAATTTTATTATACAAAATAGTTAATTTTCCCTTACTCATATGCGATTTTCCTCTACTTTTGTCAAGTACTTTTTTCCGTGAAGTTAGGGAATAGTACTTTTCTTGTTACGTAAATTTACTCTACATTTAAGGGGCAATTTTACCTTACATGTAGAGGTAATTAGTTTCTCTTACACGAAAGGGAATTTAACTTCAAATATTTTTTAGTGTGTACCTCATGTGTATTCGAAAAAATCCTTTGTGAAATGAATGGCAGTCTGCTTAAGGAGTGGTTGGGGCTAAATGAGTGGTGATATTTGGCTAGCTGCGAAAGATATAAATAAACGTTTGTGTCGTGTGTGGTGTTATATTATTGTTTATGAAGTTTCATAAATGTGTAGAAATTTCTTTGATAAGCACGACACTTTTTCGTAACATTGCATATCATTTTATATTCCCACCTTTCGCAAGCTTTGTTGTGTTTCTTGGATAGAGTAGACAGGGATTGTGTTCGTCTCCTAAATATAGGAATGATAGTCCTTATCTTTGTAAAGCAGCATTAGGCCAAATTCCCATGTCACGAAAGTCATAGGCTTGAAAAGGTACAAATTGTAGCACGAACCATATTATGTTTCATGAAACACTTTGCTTTTTTGTTTCTGCAGATAGTGTTTTACGAATCTCCTGTGAGGAATAAGTAAGCGGTACATTTTTTCTTAAAACTATGTTTAATGGGATTCAGCAAACATCAGGCCTATTGGCTTCCCTGGGAATCATAATTCGGAATTGAGGCGTCCCTAACCTCAAAATCTCAAACATCAATCTTCCTCTAAAGGAAATACGTTTACTCTAAACAGTCCGTACAATCACGGAATGTTTTTTTTTATAGTCGTTGTGCTCATATTAATCCACAAACGTACATTTTTTTGTGATTGTTGATTTTTTTTTGTCAAGCATTATTGATGTTATAATAGTTGGGAATCATGTGTGACCATACGCAAGTCGCCATGCCTGACAGCGCGAAGGAGTCAGCATTAAGTGATTGTGATTCATGACACCCTGCACTCGCTTTCACCGACCGGCAGTGTACGACGGGGCATCCTTTTCAAAGTGTACTAAAGACCATGCTGGTTGGCGATGCATCTATGACGATTGTCTATACTGAGAGAGGGTCAGAGCAATGTCTGCCCGGACGAGGAGCCGTGCAGGCAGCCGATGGTATCAGCGGAGATTCTTCACGTTCCGTGGTATAAGACAATGCAAAGTACTGAAGTGAGATTCTGATTAGTTTGACCACTGTCATGGACCCTGGAGTGGCAAACGATGAAGAAAAATAGTCTTCCAATAAATCATATCGTCAAAGACGGTCCTAGACAGGCAGTGTAACAGTATACTTTAGGGTTGTTGACAGCGACAGATATATTTTGGTGTTGGCGATTAGCCCGGGGAGCCAGCGGCATGGCAGATAATTTATTTTCCCTTGGCACGACGGAGAGGATGTGTTATGGAGGAAGCGAATGCTGTCTCCTTCCAGGCACAACGTCCTTCATCGGATCGATGGTAACTATGGCAGGCTCCGCAACCTGCATGCAGAACCCTCCCTTCCACCATCGGCTTGCCGTTAGCTACCAGCCAGCCAGTAGTGCAGAAGGTCTTTGATGGCTGAGGCACAGAATACTCAGTCTTTCAGTGTGTTTTGCAGCTCATGCCAAGTGATTGGCTTTTGGGGATTTCTGGTAATGTTGTCAAAAGTATGTTTCGCAGTATCAACGAGATAAAAATTTAAACACCAACATTTTCGCGCCTCATTTCAATGGTCGATGTCGGCTACGGCCTCGAATTCCTCAATGGAGTCAGCTACATTTTCACCTTACGCTCCTGAAAAGGGCGGCTGTTTTTCCGGTTGAGAGGAAACATTTTGGAGCAGTTGTTGTGGTTGAGTGTGTTACATATTGTGTCTCGTGGGTGGTGTAGTTTGTGTAGCGGTATTAATGTAGTGGTGGGTGGTGGGTGGTGATGGAAATGTGTCTGTGTGTAGTGACTCTAATGCGACGTCCTCGTAAATGGGAATTCCAAGAAAATCAGGCTGAGGGCTGAATGATGTTGATTCTGTTTGTTCTGTATGTTGTATGAGTGGTGGGGTTTCGTTTTAATATTGCTCAGGGCTAGTGTTAAAAGATAATTCCAAATTTTGGTTCTGTTTTGAAATGATTGTATTTAGTGTAGTGTTTTGTAATAAAGCACATTGGCGATCACGGTCGTCTAAGGCTCTCTCTAAGTCAGATGTGTCGATAAGTGCATGTTTGATAAGTTCAGTAACGGAGATTGGTTTACTCTTGCTTCGTGTTTCCATATACGTGGTGGATGTCGGGTGTAACTGTGTTTCAAAATTACTTATAAAATAGAAGAGCGGAGGAAACAGAAAATCTCCGAAACACACCCAAAACAAATGGAGATTCCCTTGCTTACAAAGGAACAAGTTGTCCCACATGCAGAAATAAGCGCTACTCATGCATCAGTTTAAAAGAAGCAAAAACAGGCTGTTGAAAGACTACCAGGGTGGGCGTTGTGCGTCAAGCTGCTCGGCTGGCAAGGCCTCCTGCGCAAACTGCTGACTTACTCACATGGCGAAATGACCTTACACACTATCGCTTACTGCGCTCGCCGTGACCATGTGGAATCTAACAGCTCTCACGTATGCTGACGTTAATACCTTAATCTTTACAAACAAATGAATATATCAAACTGTAACAAAATATATACTGGAATTGTTTGTTGATAATAAGATTATTTCACCTGAACATATTGGAACAAGACTACAATGAAAGGAGACGTTAACTAACAGTGAGGTATTACGCCTACGCGCGTTGTGGTTTGCGTCAATCACCGCCACTTTCTATTCCCCTAACAGCGTGAAGTACAAATTATTCGAAAAATTCCCAAGTAAATGCGAACTCGCATACTCGAGAGGTAGAACGTGAGGTGTCTCCACCAGTGTAGCGATTCCCTTCCTCCTAACACTCGTCTATGTACCCTCAACTCCTTCTCTCTATAATCACTTAATTCTCCTCGTAATACGTAGATGCTGTGGAAGGGGTATCACTCAGGGAAGCGTAGCTGTTAATTATTTAACTATTAAGAGGAGAATTCTCTAAACACCAGAACTTTAAGTTAACTGTGTGGGGCCCCTTAGTGGCCGCTGCACTACAAACAAATACTAGCAGATTACTTTTGCAATCGGTTTGTTGCCGTGTGGTAAAACCAGATGACCATAAATGCATAACAAATGAAACATTAAACCTAAGGTGCCATACTAGAAGTTATTAAAATGATAACATACAACATGTAGGAGAGCTGCCACTCTATAATTTTCCGCCCCGGAAGTACACCATTAGACACACACAAGCACACATAAATACACAACATCGTTCACAAAACTGAGATGGCTGCTATTCTTTCTTCTGGGCTGAGAAAAACGATGCCCCTCAGATGTTGCTGACATAACTAAGTATTAGACTCACACACGAAAAAGTTACGCACTTAGAAGAAGTAATGGAAACGGAATGAAACTGCATGTGTTCAGATCTCTCTTGACTTTATTGCAGTAAATGAAACAGACAGAAGGTCAAAAGAGTCGAGAATACTACTGGTCCTATGTCGCTAGGCTGTAGTAACCCCTTAAGTTTGAAGTAAAGTAACTGCCTATGGAGCACTGTACCGGACTATACAACGTGAAGAACTGATACAAAAGTAGTACAGATATCACACAAATTGTCAGGAAAGCTCGATTTATTCCGTATATGAAAGAATAATGTATATATTTTGCAACATTATAAAATATTTTACTTAAATATACTGTTGCAATGTAAAAAAATTAATTGCTCTTTAGAGCCCGCATTTTTAACAACATCTAAGCGCATATCCGTTTTGGATGCTTCGGAAAGCAGAATTCACAAGACCATTTTCTTCAAGAAAGATCGTCATAATATTAACTATGATTGCATGTAAGAAAATCATAGTAATAATGTATCATATCACTGCTTAAAATTAACTTTATTTACGTAATTTTCAAACATAAATGTTTGTGACAAATTGACGCACATAAAATCAATTATAAAAATTATTTACTACATTATTATAATAATTTTCTTACATGCAATTATAGTAAATATTATGACGATATTCCATGACGAAGATCTTGCAAATTCTGCTTTCCAAAGCATACAGAATGGAAATATGGTAAAATTTGATTTAAAAATACCGACTATTTTAATCAATTATTTGTTTACATTTAAAAAGTATATTTTAGTAAAATATTTTATAATGTTGCAAAATATATACGTTCTTCTTTCATAAACAGCATAAATTGCACTTTTGTGACACTTTTTATGGTGTCTGTACTACTTTTTTATGAGTTCTTCACGTTGTATAGTCAGGCGCAGTGCTCCATAGGCAGTTGCTTTACTTCAACCTTAGCCTGGATACATGCGCAAATTAAATTCTAAACGAATTAGTACAGCCATTTTCCCCTCTCCTGAGACAAGTCGGCCAACAGTAATTGTAACAAACTCTTGATAACCTGCAGATATGCACCGGGTCGGAGTTGACGTCCCAGTTGATTGCACGCATTTTTTTTTGTAGCGAGGAGAGATCTGGGGAGCTTGCTGGCCACAAGATTACCTCAGTATAAAGCTTACATTCCATAGAAACATGTGCTCTGTGTGGACGAGCGTTATCTTGTGAAGTCTGTACCAGGGCGCTGTCTCATGAGGTATTACGCACATAAACTTAGGATGCTACTGGCACACCCTTGTTCCATCAGGGTCCCCCGAATCACTACCAGATGTGACCTAAAGTCATACCATACGGCTCTCGATACAGTGATGATAGGAGAAATGCTGGCGTGTCTCTCCACAACATTGGCAGGATGTGTAATTTCTCGCCGGCGTCGCCACACCTGCACACGATGGTCACCCGTGTCACTGCACAACAGGTATTCACTGCTGAACACAATGTGCTTGGCAATGTAATGATACGTCCGCCCGGCCTCATGCAGACCCGGGAAACCGGGCCAGATAAAACTCCGTCAAGTGCTGGTAATGCAGTCTGCGAGGAGAGATGCTCTGTTATCGGTGACCTTCTCTCACTGCGTTAACTGTCTGCTGCCCCGTGCACGCTTTCTAATACTAATGCTATAATTGTGGTGGAACCACTGATGCACTCGGAGGGGGATGGAGGGGAGGGGTTATCGTAGACGTTACGTTGTATTTTTGCATCTCTAATCATGTAGTTACACATCCAGTGAAGGTATGGGCGTGTAACAAATTACGTCTTATCTTCTGGATACTTTAATATGTCGTCAGTGTTGATAACTGAATAATATTTTCTGTTCGATATTGGATAAATTCTCATCAATGAAAGCTTACCAAGGACTTTTTACCATTGTTAAATGATAGGGAAATCAATCTCTTCGCCATTAAGGTACCGGTATCAAAATTAATAAAATATTAATTACGTGAAACTAAGACTTAATGAAACGATTAAGAATTTACGATATATAATAGGCAAAAAGAATATACATATTCTACATGATATCGCGGTCGAACCTACATTTCACCTATACCGTGATGCAAATTCCATATGTTTGATAATTTTTTAATTTTGATATTAAATTTTAATTACTGTATTAGATTTTCCGGCTACGAGGCAGTACAGATGATATCTCTCATGATCGGCCTAGATATATTTTTAACTATCTATATAAATTAGACTTGTTTTATATAAAATATAATTTATGCGATGAGCCCCTACAATCACGGTATAAGCATAATCATCTTCAGTGTCGGAACTAGAAAACATTACCTCAGATTGTATATCGCACTTAAATTATACTTTAAAAATTAGTAGATTTAATAACCCACTGTAACTAACCATATTAATCACATGAATCATTTAAACACTTAATGAATAATCAGTTTAATTAATCGAACATTTTCAGTTAATTAAACTAAGCACATGAGCAACCATTCAGCTACGGGCTCCAACTCCGGGCTGCGGACTCAGTATTTTCCTATATACACTACTGCCATGGGCTCTAAAAGTAAAATAGCGTACGAATTTTAACCACTTGGTTAAAAATATATCAGTGCGGAGCCATTTTTAGTCTGATACTTATTTTCCTTCCCACGTAATGGCTGCGACAATAGTCTCAATTTTTGAATTTATAGTATTATTGGTTCAAGAAAGGAATATTTTAATAAACTAATTTTCCTTAAATGCAGTCACGCATGGTGTTCTTACCGGCTCGCCGAGATGAAAGACGAAAGTGGAGCAAGAGTACGTGCTAGGTGTTTGAACCAAATATCTGCCGTGTAAATACACAGCAAATCTAGGGGCCTCGGTGACTAAGTGGTTAGCCTGCCCGCCTCCCACCAATGCGACACGGGTTCAATCCCTGCCCCCCCCCCCCCCCGAACCCTCGCATGTGGGAAACGTACCGGACGATGCCGTTGGTCGGTGGGCATTCTCGGGGATCTCCCGCTTCCCTCCCCCATTCCCGCGCCGCTCCATACCATCCTCAATAACCCTCATCGGCTCTCAAGACCTCGATGTTAACAGCCGTCCAAATCCCTTCACTCACTCACGGTAAATTTATTAACGATAATTTAAAATCCTTTGTTTTTCGTGTTTTTAATTTACTAGATTTTATGATATAATTAGTTATATTTTCCATGAAATTATATTACTGTCAGCAAATGCCATAAACGCATTATAGTCCCACCAGAGGAGTAAAAGTGGACATGACGCATGGAAAAATTTGCATGTGACCAGGAATGTAAATGAAAAAAAGAGGACTAGGTGAGTTTAAAATGGTATCCTAATACATATAGTTAATTATTAAGTAATTTCTAAATGACGTTGAGAACACAGAGAAATAGACCTCATGTAAGATTAATTGAATACTAATAGCTTGTCAAATTGTTTAGATGTATTTGATCAGTTATCGAAAATGAAAGCACCTCCAACTTCATAAAAAGAGCGTGATTTATGCTGTCAGTTATCGAAATAACTACACAAAATCCAGTCTTTGTATGGATGAACTGTGTGTCTCTCCTCGCATCCTAGACAGAGCATAAGGTCTACCACTCCAGCTTTCTTCTTTTTCAAATGATCATTAGCATGGTCATTAACAGAAAACTTTGTTTATCGCTTAATTGGCTTGGAAGTTTTTTGTGCGAACTCGTTTCTGCAGACACCTGCCTCTTCATTCCATTAGCATTGTCTTGTAAATTAGTTTTAATTATTTATCTTGTAATCATTACAGACTTGCGTCCTTTCTTTCTCCATTTGTGGAGGTTTTTTTCCCTCGCACAGTCGTCTTATTAAAGTATTTAAATATCAAGTGATTCTCGCCTGTTTCAGTCTCTTACGTGGACCTGTCTTTGATGTGCCGAAACCAGCAGCGAATCTACGTCTCGAAGCCCCTTCTGCAAGTCTCCGCTGAGCTATCATTAATATTTCCGGTATACAAACTTTTCGATTCATTTTCTTTTGATGATTCATGTAACAATGCGCACAAATGAGTATTTCAGAGGTTGAACTTAATACGTAACAGTCCTGACAGTACAAATAATAGTTGACTATTATATTTAATTATTAAAACAGTAACAGTAGTGAGGTGCTCATTCCATAAGTAATTTATAACGACCGTAGTAAAGGTTTACAAGTGGGGCAAAATTTTGCGATGCAAACTTTCGCCCGACTTACGCGTGCGCACATTAGCCTCGCAGTATTTCTTCAGTCGCCAAGAAATGGTGCCATCTTAAGCAGAACAATATTTTTTCTGTTGTATCAAAACGCACACAAAAACCACTGAATCAGAAAAACCTCGTCGATAATTTTCTAACAGTTACTTCTCGTTTTTTGATATAATATTAGCAATTAACCAAAATACTAGGTATGTTGAAAGGACGGAACGAAACTTACTGCGTGGTTTCGATGCCGTTCGCATAAACCAGGTCTTCCCGCATGTGACGACGCTTCGCCGAGACACCTTGCAGCCTTGCACAGGGTCGACACCCTAATACTTATAGGTGCAAATTCAATTGTATTTAGCAATTTTTCCGGACGCACACCTTTGCCCTGCTCTAATCTTAAGTCCCATGCACAGGTTGGCCTTGCGGTGTGTGTAGGTGGCTGTCTTAATAGAAAAGACGAAACCTCTATGCATGGTATTATATTTTAACATAATACATTTCAGTCTATAGTAGAAAGAGGCTGTTCCCTCAAGTCATCGCCCCAATTTATAATCTAAAGACGTTTTCACGCTATCAAATATTTATTTAATTCAGTTACTTGAGTTCAATTAATTTAACCAAAAAACCACTTAATTTGGATTTCTATGAATTGCATTTGATGAGCTTTCAAGTCACCACGTGAAAATTTATCGCAGACCTTTTAATGAAACCAGTTGAAAAATACCGAGAGAAATGTTCTTCATATTATTGTACATTTTCTTTTAAAAAAGGCATTTCCTTATTTTGTAACAACTATCAAATGTGCGGACACAACTCCATTATTACTAGATTACTTCCATTAACATTGTCAGAAATGCAATCGGCGATTGAAATTTTGGATTCAAGAAAATATAGAACATATAAACGAAAAACTTGAAGGAAAAAAAAACATTCAAGTAATTGAAAGAGGAAATGGCCGCTATTATGACGTTCACGTGACATCATATAACATTCACTGAATTGAATTCAATGTAAGTTTAAAGTTATTTGAAGAAAAGTTGATCGTGTGAAAGAGTCTTAACTTCGAAGTGAAGCCACTGTGCCTATGGAGCACTGCACCCAACTGTACAACGTGAAGAACTCATACAAAAAAGTACAGAGATTATAAATATTGTCAGAAAAGTAATATTTACGCTGTATAAGAAAGAAGAATGTATATATTTTGCAACATTATAAAATATTTTACTAAAATATACTTTTTCAATGTAAAAACATAATCGATTAAAATATTCTGTATGTTTCACAGAAATTTAGCGCATTTCCATTCTAGATGCTTCGGAAAGCAGAATTTGCAAGGAAATCTTCTTTAAGGAAGATCGTCATGATATTTACTGTGATAATGTGTAATAAAATCATAGCAATAATGTATCATATCAAATTTATAACTAACTTTATTTACGTCAGTTTAAGCTATAAATGCTTGTGACAAATGGACGCACATAAGAATTGTTTAAAATTATTTCCTTTATTATTATTACAATTTCCTTACACATTAATACAGTAAATATTGTGATGATTTTCTTTTAAAAAGATTTCCTTGCAAACCCTTCTTTATGAAGCATCGAGAGTGGAAATGCGCTTAAATTTTGTTAAAAATTTAGACTATTTTAATAAATTATTATTTTTTACATTTAAAAAGTATATTTGAGTAAAATATTTTATAATGTTGCAAAATATGTACATTCCCTTTTCATATACAGCATTAATCGCATTTTGCTGACAATTTTCATGGTGTCTGTACTACTTTTTTTTATCAGTTCTTCGCGTTGTATAGTCGGGCGTAGTGCCCCATAGGCAGTGACTTTACTTCAACCTTTAGACTCCCGGGCTTGAACTCTTGTTCTACAAGGAATGCACGTGGACAGCGGTGTGATATAAGCCCTCCTGTCTCGCGGATGCAGAGTCCTTATGATAATTATTGGGGAACATCGACTGTCGCACTCCTTTAGTGATTTTTCATCGTCTGTCAACACAAGCAACTCGCGCACGATCGCAGATCACACGCATGTCCGATTTCATAAGGTTCAACAAACAAACTCGTCGCTGGCCCAGCATGTTTCTGATCAATTTTCAAGGCAGCGACTTTTACTACTGCCTTTCACACGACAAAGACTTAATCAATCTTACAAGGAAAAAAATCGCTGGATACTAACTACAGTAAGTACGAATGCAGGCGATTTTATTTTATTCTCTAGGGGAAGCCGTACAGGGTGTTGCACTTCAGAAGAATCTGCGCGAATCGCTCGCTAAACACTTCAATTTAATAGCGAACCGATGAAAAAAACAATACTCCACTATGTTCACTGAGAGAGATGAATGATTATTTTAGTGACTGTAAATCAGTGATTTAAAAAAGTTTTCTACCAACGTGCAGTGAATTCCTATGTCCTTGTCTGTGAGATTGGTTCACGATTATCGGGGCACTTTAGAAAGCTGTGCTTAGTACCGTCTTCCTGCCTTTAGTGTATTCTTCCACCGCATATATAAAAATCAACATACCCCTTGACCTAATTCCTAGTAAAATTGATTCGCGTAGAAGTGAGCCCTTTTGAAAACCTGCTCAGATAATTTTTTTTAAGCGCCTGATGATAGTTGTCGTCGCGAATACGCATGCGCGTGGAAAATCTGCAACTTAGTTACCAACTTTTCTACGTTTGTCTGAACTGCAAAAAACATTCGTTCAACTAGTATTATAGGTTAATTAAGTTTGGATTAGGTCAGGTTAGATCACCCTAGGTTAAGTTATGTTAGATCAGTTTGGTTAGCCAACCTTAATCAGTGTAGGTGGGCTTAGGTGACTTCAATCACCGTATAACATTTAACACTGTATATTTAGCAAATGAATGGGACACTAAAAAATGTTCTATTTTGCATTATTATTTTTATCAAAATATTCATATATCTAACAATATAATTTGCAATAACAATCACAATATATCACACAATGTTAAGCACTGACCTAACTGTAAAATTCACATCACTTTTAACACACAATGCAGCCACCCACACAGCACACAATACTGTTACCGCTTGCTGCTACTCACACCAGATTACATGTGAGACAGCCAGTCCTCGAAATCGGAATCACTACTCCAATCGAGAGCTCTTTCCCATGGTCTGTCGGCAGTTATTGGGGATGCCAAAGGGCGATTTATCCCCGAAGGTCCAACCTAGGTAAATACAGTTGCTACAGGCTCCTCTAATAATTCACTAATACTTAAACGAATTTGAACTCTCTGGCATTGTGGTGGGTTGGGACACTATGTTGAAAAATGATGGTCGAAAATACGCATTCACAGTCATCATGGCTGCCAACAGTGTGCAAGGGAATTCCCTCTCTCATGAAATCTTTGACCTGACTCACGTAAGAAAAATGATTTCCCTGCCAGGGAAAATGATTTCCCTCCCTGAAGAAGTTATTTACCTCCTTGAGGAGTAATGATGCATGATGAATGATGAGATGAGCAGTTCCCACCTACAAATCACAACGAGAACGCTTGACACCTACTTGAGACGGCAGGTAATGGCTGGAAAGTGCACGAGGCCACAGACGACTAATATATAGCACATGTCGGAACCCAGGTTTGCGGTGTAGCACAAAGTTTCGCGTCACTCTCCGTGTATTTAATTTCACGCCAGGCACAGATTGGAAACATGTTATAGCCCATTCACGGCTGCTTCCAACTTTTCTGAAGACCTGCTAAAGTTCTACTTCCTGGATATTCCTCCACCTCATGCAAACGAAGCTTCAACCGAATCTAGAAAATTTCACCAAAGGGACTGTGCACCGTATTCGTGCCCACTCAGGGTAACAATATCTTGCGTAAGAACTATTTCTTACCGGCCATTACCAACACACATTTTTATCTCTGTTTTATTAATATTTATTATAAATGAAATATTATAATTGATAGATAAAATATAAGTAACAGTCTAATTTCACCAAAAATAAGTTCCTTTTTATATTAACAGACTTATAACATTCCTATGAAACAGGAAGTATTTAGGAAACAACCGAGCACTTCATGCATGGGTTGGTTTTTCAAAGGTTTTATTCAAAAAGTGTAATGATACCATGAATACGCTACACACTAAAGTTTATTTCTGTTCATCACAAGTAAATGCACAATGTGCATTTTAAAAAATTGAGGTTTTAAAATTATTTTATTGTATTGTATGCTCTTTCATGAGGTGCTAGGCACTATCTCCTACACGCAATAACAAGCGATTTAGCCTGTAGGAAAGGACACTTACGAGCCGTCAAGGTATCGTGGCAAAGAGCACTCGTGTCACGTTCCATATTTGTGAGACAGTACCCTTAATCTCCTAAACACAGATTTATAAACGATATGTAAGTAAACTTCCTGCCACCGCTTTGCTGGAAAACTCGAATTTCCAAAACTCTTTAGTTCGCTGCAAAAAAAAATACCCCTGCCCTTCAGCAAAAAGTTTAATTCGCACCCTGACCGCCACACAAACGCATGCGTGTTAACCACGGCCTCGACGGTTCACAGATTCTCGTGTCTTGTTCAACCCAATTTGTTTTTCCTTACAGCCATGTGTAAAATTAACATTGCAATCGGCCCGATCACTTTATTCATGCATCAACCAAGTATAAATATAAAATTGCTAGTAACGCTTATTTGTTACCGACGTACTCATTGTTACTCTTACGCGCAGAAAGCAAACTAAAACGGAATTAAAAATAAAACTATCCACAATTTAAATGTAGAAATTTTAAAACGACGTTAGAACATTAAACTATACCGCATGCATTTTGCCAACTTTATCGGGAGCACGCCAGTCAGTCTGTCTCTTTTAATAAAATAATTAGAGAACAGGGGCATTTTTCAAATGTTGGTATCCAAATTACCAGCTAATCGCAAACCAGCTTAACCACTGCATTCATCAAACGTCATTAAGAAACTGGTGGGAAAATGAATATAATACTACTCAGATTATTTTGTGTAACGTATATAAAGTAGGGGGGAAATTATTTTTGTAGCCAACAACTTTTTGCAAAATATTATTGCATTGAATTGAAAATTTATATTTTACAAAACATCAAGACTTTGATTTATTATTTCCAGTTCGCTTGAACATCAGTGAGATACATGAAATTCTAGGACTAGGTCTTGAGTCGGCCATGTTAACGGTACCACTTGTAGGATGGGTTATAATATAATATGATTTTTTCGCCAATTGTGAATGCACAAAGGTGGACAGTGTGCAAAATAGTATGCCATAACTCTTTGCATATATGCATTAATACTCCACTCCTGAAATAAATTTATGAAAACTGGAATTCTATCATGTTTATTATTGTGGCAGTTGGTTTTTTAGAAATAACATACATAATAATTATGGTTAATATGATTATAACTCGTCATTATAATAATGATAGTATAATAACATTGTAAATCTTTCTGTTTCTTAGCCAGTGGTGAACGTCCATGCGCCATCATGATGAATGCTGAAATAAGCAAACTCTTATCTCCCGTGTACAGTTCATTTATTGTCAAACATCAGACCTGGAGATCCACTGACAACCTCACAGGACTCATCAAGGATGACTCTGGAGGCAGCAAGTAAGAACTAATATCCCAAAGTTAAGACACTGCAAGGAATGTGGAAAGCAATGCAGTTCCCCAAATAATTTACCACAGTAAGTGCAAACGTAATTTTACTATGAAAATGTGTTTAGAGAATCATTAGCAATAAGTTGAAGCACGTATCAGTGATGATGCTGGAATTAATGAGTGCACAAGTAAAACAAAATAACGTCACTACAGTCAAATTCGTAAGCTGAAGAATATATATTTTATGAAAAGATAAAATTACACAAGGGAACAAAGACACATGATAAATTAGTTAAGGCCACAGAACTTAGAGCTGCTGAAAGACTTCGAGAGTGCACAAACATAAGTTGTGATTCAAAGATCTTAGCAGTTTGTAGTAGGGAAAAAGTGGCTGAAGAAGCCCATTATAATGTATCTTGTTATACGAACTATACTATGGTAAAGCAAAGGAAGAAGATTTTGTGTGTAGTATTCAACTCAGTGATCACTACAAAAATATGAAAGACGAAACATATGATGGCATAGGTCAGTCCATTATAAATGTGATTGTTATTAACAAAAAATAGTACAAGTGCCGACTCTTACTGAAAGCTTGAAACCCACATGAGACACAGGGTAATACAAGGAATAGACAAATTAACAAGGAAGCATATCAGAAGAAAGATTGAGTCATATTTCAGTGATATTCTGCATGTATTCCCAGATAACCAAGGGAAATTATTTGTCCAACCCTATAATCTCACACTACAAGATGTTGTAATAGTAAACAAATATTTGTAAAGAGAATTGTCATATCTGAATGTTAAGGCAACAGATATTGACAAGAACATTGATCAGACATTACTGCATGAAGAACAATGACCAAAACAACCTTGACTTCAACACCATGGCCATATAATTCTTCGGATGTCCATAAAAATTCATCTACAGTGCCTTCCTATTGGGACTTCTGAATGGATACTCAGAAAACCTATCCCTACAAAAGGGTCTCCTTACTTTTATTATGATTCAGATGCAGTGACAGATGGCCAGCAGAAAACTCCCAAGCACCTGTTGCTCTCATATGCCACAAAAATTCCGACAGGCAATGCTGAAATCATTTGCACTCTCAAAAGACTTGGTCGTGGATTTTCATACTAACACCTGAAATAAAATGATACCACCTTGTGTCTTGAGAAACTTTCTGTTTCTTTAAATGAATAACTTGTTCTTCCAGCTGCAAAACAGTCACGTGTCTTTACTAACTTACCAGATAGAACCAATAGCCTGGAAGAGAATCTTACTGGTAAAAGGACAACCCATCAAGTCAATCTTATAGTTGTGGATCCCACAATTTTTTAAAGTTCATCTCTCGAGCACTGAGAAACAAAAGAGAATACCACTGTCCATCACAAATACTGAATAAATTGTGCATGTATGTTTTTGTTGAAAGAAATGGGCCTCAGCCATTGATGACAAGTACTGAAGTTAAACCAGAATGTTTTGCCGAAGTGAAACTTACACTAAATAAGAACACATTTTTTGTTGTTATGTGGCAAGAGAGACTTAATTAGTGTAATGCAGTATTTCATTGGCTACTTGCCCAACATTAATGCACTTGTAACTGAGCTGAAATCTGTAATGAAATTTCGTAACATTCAGAATTGATACCGAAATCACTGCATTGGACGAAAATTTAGTGTTAATTGATCAATCTCTTAATGCAAGAGCAACTGAGATCATTTGGAGCAAAAAGCTACATACAGCATCATTATTTAATGAATTGGCATCTTTCATACAATTTGCAAAGCCATGTCCATTCTTGCAAAATGTGTTCAAGATGCTGGCCTTCGCAACCTTTGTATTGAAGCAGACATAATAGCAGAAGTATAAATACCATCAGTTCCAGAATGTCGCACGTACAATCGTGCAGTTAGAGTACATAAGTGCATGTATGAAGCTATGTTGATACTTTCTTGGTTGCAATTCATCCCTTGGGTAGAAAAGAATAAAGATCACAAAATTTAAATGGCCTACTCCTTCATTGAGGATGGTAATGCTTTCACGCATGACTTATACTAACAAATAATAGACTACTTCTTAAAGAATTCAGTATTTCAAAAAGTAAACAGCTTTGGAATATATTCTTGGAGCATCTTCGTCATGACGATGGATATTCCTCTGTTTTTTGAACATCATTATGTGAATATTATTGAAGATGTTTTGCTAACATTGTTTCATGCTGCTCGATAATGAAATTTGTATTTGTATCATTCTGCCATATGCTGTGTGATCCCATGGTGTTTTGCAGATGACTGGATGAACTCCACTAGACAACTTCCTGTGTAGTATGCCGATATGGCATTAACTGTAGTGATACATCTAGAGATATGTCATAGCTGCATCAGTGGATGCTTTTAAATCCAACTGACAGATATTAAACCATTTTGATTAATTTCAGTCGATCAAGCAGTTGATGTAATGTTTAAACAAAATACACACATACAATGGGTAGTACAACAAGAGTTAACCTCAACCCAGATCCTGTGAAAAGATACTATACAATGGTGAACACAGAAGTGCTTTTTGGGTCAAATGAGGGAAACGGTTCAAAACAACACATCATGTCTTACTCATGCAGAGCTACATGAATCACGAATTGAGAAAGACAAATGTATTGCTACAAAATTTGTTAGTCTGGGTCAGAACACATTAGTTGGGCTACATGAACTTATTAGTCTGTCTGAAGTATAAATTGCATCTGATGACATAGAAGTCGACGTAATGAAGTCACATGAAATAGGTGAACAGTGATACACAGACTTCAAACTTGAGATACTTCAGAATAATCCACTCATCAAGAAGTTTGATGACCGGACGAAAATTAACAATATATTAACATGCATTAATATGTTCAAGAAAACAACCGACGGTCAAATGAAATGGCAGGACAGTCATCACGAAAGCAGATAAAGCACTAATTGGGCGAGTCATTGTGACAGCACAAATACAGACCCTTAAATCAGTAGATGTACTATCTCTTCCCTTATGACTTTGGATATGGGATTTAGCCACTTCAGAAGGTCTGTTACGAAAGATATACCAAGCTTTTGTGGTAACATAATTGCAGATATTCAAAACTTCTGCTGACGAAATACCTAGATATACTGCCACAGTATCTGATGCTAAAAAAGAGAAAAAGGAGAGGAGTCAAACTTTGGTGAGGTGGCTATGTTTGCCTTGTCCATTGTTTTGAGGGAAGGAAATTGGAGTCGAAAAATCGATGTTGTGATTGATACTTAAATAAGATATCTATAAATATCACCGAAAGGGCAATCTGAGGGGAATAACTCGGGCACCAGTACAAAGCATCTCATCTTCCCAAATTGTCAAAGAGTGGAAGAAATTCCCAAGCCACGTAAGAGAAACAACCACTCTCATTCCATTTCTTGATAATGAATGAAGGAAAAAATGATTTTGGTAAACATGTGAACAAACCGCTCTTCGCAAACTGCAGAGATAAAAGACCCGATATCCAAAGTACACACCAGGAAACAGATGGTTGTTTGTTGCTATTTGCTGCACATACTGCTAATGAGGGTTATGAGGTAGTAATGATATGCTCAGATGACAACGATGTGTTTATCAAGTGTTTGGCTTCCACGACACATCATGGTTAAATAACTTTGAGATGTGGCGCTAAAATATGCATGAGAGTCCTTGATGTTAGGGAAAAAACCTTAAACTCTTGGTGAAATTGTTTACCTTGTGAAAATGATTGGCCTTCATACATTTACTGGATGTCACACATATTCAGGAATATTAACAGAAAATGCATTAAAAATCCTGTCTGCCATCACGAATATAAGGAAACACCTTCGCAGCTCGGAGACGAATGGAATCTCTCTGAAGAACTAATGGACAAATTGGAGAAAGTCTCGTGTTTTCTATACTCACTAAAACCTGTAAATATCACGTGAATAATATGAGATATAACTGCTTCTACGCAAATAATGGCGATACAGAGAGTCGTCAACTTCAACCTTGCGGTACTGTGTACAGAAACATGCCCACCGTGCAAATTATCAAGCTGCTATTAGAAAGAGATGTCTTCCGAATGATCCATGGACACTAGTCCAATTGGGAGAGGGTAGAAGTTGGAAAAACACATGGAAATAGAGCAACTGGTAGTGAACTCGATGCAAGGTAAGCCAGCACCACAGACTGTTATATATCTACTACCTTGCAATTGCATTAAGAGCTGTAAACTGCCAACATGTATCTGCAATTTAAATTAACTCAAGTGCATTAACGTGTGCACACTTCCCGCCTGTAAAATTGAAAGAGACGCAGAGGAAGATGATGACGAATGGGAGTGATAAAAATTGATTTCATTAACATTATCTTTTAGTGTATATATTAACTAACATATTAAGATCAAATGAACGCATATTGAGGTACCTGTTTATTTCGTTTATTTGATTGTGTATTTTGTTGATTTTACTATATTTATATTCAGTCTTAATATACATTATATAAGTAACATTTTAGCACATTATTTATTCGAAATCAGAAGTTAATATTATGCATTTAATCGGAAACAATATAAAAGGAATACGATAAAGAATTATTGTTATTAGAGTAACAATATAATTATAAGCTAAACCAATATATCTTTTTTATAGTTATGTTTTATCAAGACTAAGTGTTTATATAATACATTTCCAAAGAGTATGATAAATTTCGTATGATATGTTTCTAACAGGCATATATGAAAACATTTCTTTATTCTTCTATGGTTGTTAATTCAGTAACATTATACCAAAGGCAAAGTGTTATGACTTGCTGCATATAAACATTTTTCATATCTAGGCATTCATAATTTGTTAAAAACTAATTTAAGAATCCATCCCCTGAATGGTAGAAATGGCCTAAATGCGAGGTCCTGGATCAAGGTGTATAAAGAGTTTTTGCTAGACTTCATTTAAAAATTACTTATCAAACTCGAATTTCTTATAAACACTTAATTTCTCGTTTAGGGTCCTATCTCAATGGCCATTATTGATTCTTTGATTTATTGTGGATATAATCTTTTAAAGAGGAAATATAAAAAAAATTGTCTTTTAATTATTCGCCATGTCATTCATTGGTTACTTAAATTGAATATTAACTTATTATAGTGTTAGATAGAACATAATGTGTTTTTCACCGTATATTACAATTAATTGACAAATAACTTACTTTAGAATTATCGTGTATTAGGTAGGTCACTAGGATTATAAAATTCTATATTTTCAAGCAATCTTAACTGCTAAATCAAGAATCCGGTTTAAAATGACAAATATTTAATGCCAAGAATGTATAGCAAAGCTTTAACGCACAGTAGTTGTATAGCAAATGCACTAAGCGCTACGTGTTTCTTTTACGCATATGGCCATATATGACTTCAATCATGCAATATCTTAACTTACTCGTAAAGGCGTGCCACCCTGATGAATAATCAATTCTATCGGATTCAGATTACTTTGATCGGAAATGTGAACCCGTCCAACAGCGAAGTCATCTGGTGTTGAGCTTGTGCATATCTGTACACACAGTGCTGTATATCCGAAAGTCTTCGAGAACATGCTATAAAGAGGTGGCGTCGAAGGATAAAAACGTAGCTCGTTTGAAATGTGACTTAACTTGGCGCCTCTGCCAAGCCGACTGAGCGATAAACAAAAGTAATCTGGTGGTGCATATCTCCGCTTGATAAAACATAATTCCAGAATTTAAAAACATAATTTTCTATGCGAGCTTGTCAAGTCACGCGCGTAACCCGACATCGGAGTAAAATTAGAAACATGGCGTGTATGAACTTCGCTTAAAATGACCTCCGAATAGAGCTATCAAAGTTTTTAAGATACTTTGTGGGGTCGCCTCTCTGAGCGCATGTTGTATCGCACGCTCGTTCCCATGATAAACTTGAAGGATCTTAACCAATTTCCATAAAATTCTGGCAGAATGCGTGACTCGACTTTGAAAATTCTTGTCTTGGATCATAATTCACACCTTCAGGGTGTGATAGATACACAAAGTTTTGGTTTTTTTAAGGCGTTTTCAGCCAACTGCGACAAGTAAATTTTTTGAAGCGGAAAAATTAAAATTTTCGTTCAGGTTTTAATAAATCAGTATATTTTACTTTATTTTCCTTTACTGGTAATGCAGTGAGACTGAATCGAGTTTTTAGTTTGTATGAATTAACTCATATTATATCACACCCACAGCAAAATAATGTACCTCAAAATGTCCGTTTCTTACTTACGTATCCAAACTATTGTGTAAAAATCCCTCTAACACTGTCAAATACTGTAGTATTTCTAACAGTGATAAACAATTCTAATTCAGATTCTTTACTACTTTACTATGGATACATTTACCTGAGACACAGTAAAATTTTGGTGTAAGTTACTTACAACATCCTGGAAAAAATATATTCGTCAGGGTTTGTACATCGTGACAATAAGGGAATACAGGGAGACCTTAACAAATCAGGAAAATCAGTTGCAGATGGAATACAAAATCACGTTAATTCATTGCCAGATATCAAGACTCATTGTTGAAAATACTTGTTTTGCAGTCTGGTCATAGCAAAGGTGTATCGACATTACAAGCAAAATAATGTGGACAGAAATGCCAAAGTAAATAAATAAATGAAAGAAAAACGAAGAGAAAGAACGAACTGGTAAGCTATATCTACAGGTTGTCTCACCTGATACTGTGACCTGGAATAATACCAACACGGAACGAAATGTTGAAAAACTGTTTACACGGGATTGTTTCTGCGTAAGGGGCTCGCCAATTGAGAGGATAAACACACTCCTGTAACACATGGAAGTACTCCTTTCAACACAAAGTTACATTTATTTAAACGGAACGTGTAGTCCATTCCCCATTGAAAGCAACTTTCTCGGAGCCCTGCTAAATATCTACTTACATGCCCGTTTCGTATCCTTCCGCCAAATGTAAAATACCATTGCCATATGACTGCCATGTAGCATTTGTCAAAATCAATTTTTACATGCCATTGTGTGTGTGTGTACATGTGTTCGTGTACTTTCGCTACACCTAAACATAAACATTGAAATGTGACTTCAATTTTATACCTGTCAAATGTGCTGTTTACTGTTTACAGCTTTTCAAAAAATTCTGTCATATTCCAAAAACCATTCCGTACGAATATTCATACTTTAGGCCTCTAGCATTATTTATGTCAGCTTTATGACGCTTTAAAGATGCCTGAATTGATGACAGATATTTTGCTTTAACATATTTGTTTTCCACGACACAGCACAATACATGTAATGCACGTTAGTATTTTGCCGCGAATGTGTTTAACACTGTTACAACTGCGAGTTAAAGGGCTGTAGTAATTACCCTTTTGTTATTGGTATGTGTTGGGTTATTTCTTTAAGAGGACGGCCTCAGTTGGAATAAATATTAAAACGAAGGAACAACCAGTCGAACGAAAAAGGCGCATTAAATTTAAGCACGCAACTCGTTTTGCTCATTTTTGTCATACACACTTAAAAGATAGCGGTGAACATGCACACAAATAAGCCCAAGGTAACTTTTATTCCGCTCATATTTCTATGTATTGCTAATTAATGTTTATTAGGTTTATTGAAATTTGTCAGGCTGGACTTAGTATTTTTCTTCTGGGATTGTGGCAAATTACGTTACACGACTGTGTTTCAAACCCCTTAGGGCAAAGGTACAACGTTGTGATAAATAAACAGACGTGGATGTAAATAATTAACTTCGTCATAAATACAGTTCACAGTTAAAATGTAAAAATAGTGCTAATCAAATATTTGAAATCACGCACACACAGGGCCAGCGTAGCGACCACGATGCACAAAGGCACGCCATTTCACAGACTCGATGATTAACGAAACACACGTCACAGTATAATTATTACTGCCGTGGTAACTCAGATTTATCACATCATCGTAACTTGCCTAGGTAGGTTTAAAAAAACACGTCTACAAACGTGATGTGGTAATTTGAAGTATTTTTCGGAGTAAGAATAATTTACGCTTCGTTTGGCAAAAAGCAACACGCCATGTCATGGCTCTCCGCGTCTGCAAACTTCACTTGGTAACTGCCAGTCATCATATCTAAATATATTAAAATAAGTATTCAAACATTAAAATCTCTTTTCAGTTGTAAATTACAAATTCAAAAATAAATATTTTGCTGTATTAAGTATGAAATATGCTACTAATGAAAACATGTATAATTTGAGCTTACTAGCGAAGTGAAATTTCCCGAGTGTGAAAGAGAGAAAGAAAAAGAGATCCATATTTGCCTCGCCCCAAAGACAGTTGTTTTCAGTTGTTTTCTCGCTCGATAAAACAACAACGTATCATTACGGCCTACTCACGATATTTTCCACTATTATTTTAAATTGTAAAAATGAGATATGTTGCAATCGGGGCTACCTAAATATTTCAATATTTCAATAGGCACTGTTTAATTTACAAATAGTATACCAAAAAACTAGGTTAAAATAATATTTTAACTGTGAACTATTTCTTACAGGCCGTTGTCAACACATTGCTGCTCTCGCTGTGGTTAATTCATGTTTAAAAAGAAAGAAATATTACAAGTCATAGAAGATATTAAGGTAAAGTTTCATTTCTTCAATAATACAGTACTCTAAAGTTAACCACAGTGTTATATATTTGTGGAATACAGGTTATTGAAAACAACAGGTTGAGATGTTAGGACTAGAGTGTTTTTTCAAAGGTTGATTTTCATAAGTCGCTTCCAGTCGGGAATGGACTATACATGGTTTCCCTGCTGCATTAGAAGCTAGGTGCAGAATTGTGAATAACGGAAGCGGTTGCAGGTTCCTAACCCACGGTTCCACACGGACACGTGACCTGCAGCTAATACAGAAACCAAAGAAACAGACGCCTGTCTTGAACCGTGCACGTCGTAGTTCTCGTCGAGTCCACAATAGGATATACCTACTATGGTATTATACCGTGTGAAACACTGTAATGCTAACACAAATGCACATGTTCGCGCACATTGCATCGATGGTACTGTACAGCAAAATGATTGACCAATACGTGATAATGTTCATAACAGAATACGCGTCGTATTCTACCATTCACAGGAGTGTTCCCATGTAAGGGGCCCACAGAATGAGTGGATCACCTCACTCCAGTAAACTATTCACGTATCCCTTTCAACAAAATGTGGTATATTTTTTTAATGGAACCGGCATGTTTCACTTGCCCTGTGAGAAACGAGGCGCAAGATTACGGATAAAAGAACAGGTTGCTCATTTCTATCTTCAATATGTCGGAGATAGGAATGGCGGTAGTGGGGATACAGTCTGCAACGCGTTCATCAGCTGTGCAGATACGTGACGGTGAGATACACAGTAAAGTGCAGTGCTCAAGGTTGTTGGTTGTCCCTGAGTAGTACAATATTTGTTCTAGTACAATACAGCTAACAGAAGATGCGTTAGCGTACAGTAACGGAGAAAAACTGCACATGCTCTTGCTGTACGGTGAGTGTCACAGAAATGCAGTAAGAACGGTGGCAATGTGCACGGAATAATACCCTGATCGATAGCGTTCGTCACATCGTAGAATGGCCAACATCTGCAGTACTCTAAAAGCAACAGGAAGCTATAACCCACAAAAGCGTCAACATACAATGACTGCAACTAATTAAGGGCACAAAGTCGGTGTCCTGACTGCTGAAGCGCACAACCCACATGCGAGTACGCGGCAGATGGCATGAGGTGTGGGAATAAGTCGCGCCGGCGTCAGCTGCATTTTACGCCGTCATACATTGCATCCATACCACTTGTCACTGCATCAAGAGCTGCACGGGCATGATTATGACAGCCGCGTTGCATTCAGTCGCTTTGCACTTCAGCATCTGTAGGACAACAACTCATTCCCGAGGACTATTTTGTTTATGGGTGAAGTAAAGTTCACGAATCATAAATATGCAGATTTACGGAACATGCGCTACTGAAGCGCCGAAATCCCACTGTTGTGGGCAGAACGAGTCACCCCAGCAACATATTCAGCGTAGAAGCGGGAGGTGAGGCTTTGCTACGCGAGGGATTGGCAATACAGTTGCGAACACGCTGATTTATGTGAGCGCGAAGCTCGTCGCGGTGCCAGTCGCCTGCGAGCCGTTGAGAGGACGTCATCGAGACGCCGGTGGGAGAGGCCAACCTCTTAGACGGGCCGCAGTCGTACGTGAATGGACGCAGCCTTAGGCATCTGGAATACCACGGTGAACAGGTTACAAGGATTAAATAGTAAAGACGTTAATTGGAGATCAATTTATAATCGGCTTTTAATTAACGGCTTAGTAGTAAAGATAAATAGTTCCCTCCGTTTTGGGGTATCAGTATAATTGTAAAAAGGTTCTACTCTTATGTGTTCAGTTACGGCTATATAAAGTGGAGTGATTAGAATTAGTCGTAATTGAGTCACTTTCCCTTTCCTAATAGAGTGATACTAATTAACTATGAGCCAGCTGAGAGCTAGCAATAATAATAATTAGTCTAGCTGAATACGAACCGTGTAGTGTTGGAATATTGAAGGGGAGACATAGCATTATATGTGACAGTAAGAGTTAGTTATATGCGACTAGAACACCACGCTGTTGTGTACGATTGACCGTCAACAACAGTGGCGTGTGAATATTTGGTGTGGTATTGCGAACGATCGTACATCGGCCCGTATTTCCTTCCAGGAACATTAAACGGGGCACAATACACATCGTTTCTCCGCGACTGTCTAAAAGGTCGGCTCGAGGATGTGGGACTGGATACCCGTCTCTCACCGTGGTTCCAACACGATGGTTGCACCACCCAATCCACACGTGTGAGCACAGAGGTACTGATCGCCACGTTTCCAAAATGGTGGGAAAGGCGCGGTGGTCGTGTGGCATGGCCAGCTCGTTCCCTCGACCTAACGCCCTTAGATTTTTTTTTCTTTTGGGCGCATTGGAATACCGAGTGTATCACGCAACCACAACAACCAAGGGAGATAGGTAAGAGCGTATTTCTGCGGCGTTTCGCACACTGCCTGGGGAACCATTGTGATCTGTGCAACTCTCCCTTGTTGAACGTCTTCACAAGTGCATAGAAATAACCGTTGGTCGTTTAGAACATCTAATTGAACGTTGGTCATTTTGAACATCTAATTAAGTGATCCACCGGAGTTCCAGTGGTTATCCCTTTGGAAAAGTTTACACATAACTGTGCCAAGGGTACAGACTTCGAAGTTTGAATTAATGCAACACGCTCCCCTGGTGCAGTATGAGGTATTTACGTAAAATGTAAAGTGTTTTATAATTTATAATGTAACAGGATATACATTTAATGGTTTTAATTACATGACGTAGTGAAATAATATTGCGTTCTCCATCAGAGTTACGTTTCCCCACGTAGCTTGTGTGACCCCCATGCAATAGCACAACAAAATGATTTTCCCCAAAACATGAGATATCCGCCTTACAACAGTATTTACTGGATGTGCGATATCTGATAACTTCAAGATCTGCAACTAACTTGATTCTCGCATGCCAGTGGTTATTAGCAGCAGCTGCGTGCAAAGTTTCAACGCAATCTTGATAGTGAACGCCTGCATAGTTGAATGTTCTTTTTAGCCCGGGGAAGGGGAGAGCGGTACGTTTATGAATTATTATTTTTATTTTCCTCTCTTCTGAAACTATTATGAGTTGGCTCAGTTAATTACTAATTATCCTGTAATTACTTGTCGTAACTGTTTATCGGCTAATTTTATGTTAATATTAATTTGACTAGTCCTAGCTCAGGCTAGAAAATATTATTTGTGATATGACCAATTAAAATTCAGGAAACTGTTACCTGTAAACAACATTTATTTACAAACAATTAAAATTGGGATGATGTCAATCAAGATCTATTGTTTGAAGAGAGGTTTTGTTACCAAGTTCAGCAGGGAGTTTGGACAATGAGGTGCTGGTTCCAATCATATGCGAGTCAGTTTCGTTAATTTAAGCACATAGACCGCCCCAAGATCAGTTTCCCCAGCATGAAAGAGAGAAAGTTAAAAAGCAGTTGACAACCAACGTATGTGCACAGAAAAGCCAAATAGGACGGGATCTCCTCATAACATTCAGCTCCAAGCCACACGAACCTCCGGGTGGTGCTCATGATTGAATTGCGCAGGAAGTTGAATGGAAAGTATCACCGGTCTGCACTCCTCTCCACATGAAAGTGGTGCCTCGGCTTATAAGCCCACAGAGCACTGATTCATTATTTCTGATTGCAATTGTAATGTTGACGAAATTGCACAAAAGCCATAATCAAAAACGAACATAAATATTCCCTGCCATTACAAATACTCGTAATCGCAGTAAAGGCTTTTTTTTAGTTACAGGAACACAGTCTTTATGTACTTCACTATTATTCACCACTAATATACATCCCGAGAAGTTAAGCCTTGTACTAACAGCTAAATCATGAGTGATTCACGTAAATTGGAGTTTAAAATTATTTTCTGTTAATATTTCAATAAAACTTTACATTTTTCATTAGATTTGGCTTCCAGAAAAGTTTGTTTCAAAATGTGAAACCATAGCTCCTAGGAAAATTACACTAAAAAGGGTAGCGGAGTCATTATGTGATTACGAGCCGTTGCATTAAAATTTACTGAGGAATAACAAAAACATTTTTAAGTGACATGTTAACTCCCACAATTTGTGTAAGCTTAATGTATCCTAATTTTTTAACACGTGCATCTATCACTTTTATATAGATGGAGCAATATCTACTATATTTCCCTGTTTTCTTTACCTCATACTGGGTCATAAATAGTCCTAAAATGTGATCAATAATATGACATGTATTTTCCTTCCGTCTATGTGACGCATTTCCTAAACTACGCACCTGGCCTGATCTCGTCCGGCAACAGACGTATGCTAGAGAAAAGGCGTTATCTTCGCACTGTCTGAATGACTGCCACAGATGGTTTGCGTAATACTTTACCAGAATAGTGAGGATGAATTCCGTGATGGGAGTTTCCTAGAGATTTCCTTTTATCGGAGTGAGTAGCGGCGGGAAGAATTAATTTGACGGAACTGCTTCAGGCACGAATTCCCAGATATAATGAAAGCTTGTAACAAAACCGCAATTTGACTTGAATTTGCCTTGCCGAGCAAGTTTGTTATATCATGTGTGGTTCAATATTGATTCAAGCCAAATTTCTCACGACTGGCACATACATTTAATTGCCATTAATTTTGGGGCAACCACCTGAAAGGAGATCAGACTGCTTCCACACACCACACAACATGTCGTGAGTCTATATAAATCCATGAGCATTCAAATATCTACAAACTACCGAAATTGACGTTCGACGAGAGCTGAGTGAGGAGGATCATTGGATCCAATCAGTTCGGTCATACCATTCGTGAGATTTCTGGTAAGATATTACGTTAGACAGTGAACGTAGTGAAAGGGAAACGATAGGGAGTTATAAAACCACAAATTTGACGAAGGAAGCCAAGAAAATTGATAGATAGGAACCGTCGATGCATTCAATGTACGGTGAAGTGAAGCCAGCAAAACTCGTTGGGATCCATGGTCACAGACTTTCGATTGGTGTCTGGAAGTGATGCTAGTACTCGTACCATTCGTTGAGAGGTGTTTGTATTTGGATTCTATGGGTGAGCTGTAGCACATAAAGTAGTGATCACTACACTAAACGCTCGCCGCCGATTACAGTGGTGCGAACATGCCGCCTGTGGACTCTAACAATGGAAGAGCATCTCGTGAAGTGATGAATCATGTTACATGTTGGCATTCCGATGAAAGTGTATGAACTTGGTGATTGCCAGGAAAGCATTACTAACCGGAGTGTATTGATTCTACTGTGAAATTTCGAAGAGAAGGCATTATAGTGTGGGCCTGTGTATAGTGGTTTGGGCTTGGTGCACTGATTTTAGTTCCATGAATCATGAATGACGCAGCTTATTAGGCAATACTGGGCAATTACTGTAATTGCTACCTTCCCTATGGCAACAATTTGGAGCTGGCCCTTTTCATTTTCGACGTGCATTGCACTCGTCCATAAAACGAAGGCCATAACCGAGTGGTTTGACGATTCGAGTGAATGAAATCGGATGACCGGCTCTAAAGCCCTGATCTAAACCCAACTGAGAATCTCTGGAATGAGTTCGAGTGCCAGTTGATAGTCAGCTCAGACTGCGGCAAAACAGCTTCAGAACTGTTCGCTATTTTGCAGAAGGAAATTAAGAAAATACCTGCAGACGTCTACCGAAACTTAGAAGAAAGTCTTTCTGGAAGGGTAGAGGTTGTGAAAGCAGCGAACGGTGGACCTACGTCATACTAACATATTAACAGCTGTAGTTAAGCAATTTCCTGCGGGTGTCTGGTCAGTAATGGCAATAAAGTGTACTTACTAACAGCAAGTTTGCAGGTAGCTTGAATGATACGTTCAGCTTGCTAATGCAAGCTTGCAGCAGGTGTAACTAATCAAGTTTGCAAGGTGACTAGTTAGCTTGATTCAAGCTTACTAGCTTGCACATCAAGCGTGTTGCAAACTTAAATACTCGTCATGGCAAGCCAGTTATTGTGTTGATCATACCTACTCGTAAGCTTGCTGCCGGATGACAGTTCTTTGATACCTTCTGTGCCGAATGTGAGATGAATGGACGGGTGCAGCGGACTTCGAGGCGCTCGAGAAGACACGTCATGGCGAAACACGAGACTGCGCGACTGTACTAGACTGCGGGGAACTTCGTGGAGCGTGACCAGGGGCTGGTAAGCGCTGTGATGGCTGTGGGAAGTGACATGTGTTCTCCCCAGCGAATATTGAATATGAAAATTAATCAATGTGTCTACGCAGGGTGGGACACAGTCGCAAAAAAAAAAATTTAATCTCAAAATTTAAAATATGGAATATTTTCCAGTGTATATTTACATTAATGACGCCAGGTTAATATTGTAATTTATAATTTTTATACAAAATAAATTTATTATATTTATGATAACTATGTTTCTGTTTCTATCATAAGTGAAATTAATTAGGTAGTATAAAACAATTTTATTAAGTAAATAGAAGTTGTATGAATTATCTGTCTTATTTTTTAACCATACATATTGAAAAATTAATGTCACTTCATTATTTTATTAAGTCCTAATCCCTATCACGTTCTTATCTGCATCTAGATAATATTAACTCTAATGTCACGAAAGGTATGGTGTTTCTTTTTTCAACGAAAGATCTGAAAATTAGATATTCGAAGTCGAAAAATGTAAGGTCACATGCTAATTTGTGATTTTCGATGGCAGTGGTTGTTTAATAAAGAAACTGCAGAATAGATGCAGTACTTAAATTACTAGTTGAAGGACAACTCAACTAGTCAAATCAACAATGTTAATAGTCAAACAAATAATGTGAATAAAAAATATAAAGATTGGAATAAATTTTGTTAGCAAGTAGAGGTTAAAAAGTTGACAGTCTTAGTGAAGTAGTGGACAAATTTAACAAGAATGTGGGCAGTGTTTATTAAACTGTAGATAGAATAGAAGACATTTTTATTTCGACCAGAGTAAAGCCTAAAATTGAAATAAATACACAGTAGCACCACAGTTGCCAAGATTTCTATGGTAGATATTTTTTTCATTGGTAAGGATGGCGAAAGCAACAAGGCCCACCCCATACAACAGTCAGTCCCCCTTTTGAAGGAATATCAACACCAATTCTAAGCCGTCCAACTGAAGTGGTAAAAAGAAGAATATTATAAGTAGTAGCTCACGACTTTTCTGAGAGGCTCAGTGCACCGCTAGTCCACTCCCTGCCAGAGCGAAATCACCATGAATGCTATATACTTGTGTCGCCTTGGATATTCTTTTCGTGCTGCCGATACCAGCTACCCATGCATACATCGTGACCAATTGTGAAGCCGCACCCAGCCACCAGACGAATCACTGGAAGAGTTGGAAGTGCAGAATATCATCGCAGTTGGCTACTTTGCCAATGCATTCGCCGATATTGGGCCCTATATGTGATGTGTGTATACATACACTACACAACATACAGTATTCCCTGTCCCAGTAATTAGGGCTGGAGTCGGTGAGACAGATTACAGCACCCTGGAATTTAGTATGGGCGGCGATTCTGTGTCATAATGGAAGTGCTTCATATATTATTTTGATCAACTTTGAGGCTGGGCTGAAAACTATTACTGCTAGGGTCCGTCCTATAAGCTTCGTCTTTGCCCACATTTGCACCAGAAGTGACGGCAGTAGACAACATGGGTATCTGTGGGCCCATTGCTCACAAGTAGCAACAATTTAAAAGCAGGGTGACTGAGAATATTGTTCCTTCGAGACAATCCTGAGGGACGAAATTGGGTTGCTGTCTGAGAGAAGTTTCCAATACTCTTATAGATGAAGTAGAGCCTCCGTGTTCTTTATCATATGGTAATGACACAGGAGCTAATTTAACATTGTTAAGCCCATAATTCCTGGGCCATGCCCGAACGACCGCCTGACAAGAGCTGTGAACTAATTTGTTTGACCACAGTAAGCGGCGAGACGATACCTACATAATGTAATAGAGTGGTACAGCTGAATGTTGTATATGTTAATATATACAACGATATTTAATTAGTGTCCATACAGAATCACTATCTTTTGAGGCTGGATGTATTCCATAGACTTAAATAGTGTACTGATAAACTTCTAGCAGTGCTGCATTCAGAAAACAGTAAATTGTTAGCATCATCATAGTGAGAACTGTTCTCGATACCTAGGTGCCCAGCGACTTTTTAAGCTCACTGCGACAACAGGATCTAGCCATGAAGTTCACATCCCAAGATGTCATCGAGGGAGATTTCTCAGACTTTTGGCTCTAATAGAGCTTATTTATAAATGAGGTAGCCAATTGGACTATGTCCTTGTAGCAGAGACACTTGTCTTTTCGAACTCTTGTCAGTTTTCCAGTTAGGATGATTAACTTCTCATACAGGCAATCCGACTTTACCTGGGTGCCATCATTGGAGTTTGCAATCAGATCTCTCAAATACATCCTAATATTCGTGAATTTCTAGGACAGAAACTACTTCAATAACTACCAGAAATATTGGAAAAAGTTATGGAAATATGTATATATAACATTTATTTTCAGAATAAGTATATACCTGACCTACAGCAGAGGAGTCATGGTGCTTTTCACTGTATATCAAACAATTGGGATGATATCGATGTATTGGCACAGCAGAAACCCAGTTTATTGAGCAGAGTACAAGATGACAGCCACCAGCCATACATGAGGTATTCGATAGCATTCTGAAGGAGGCATCTGATTTAGATATAATATAAGTCAGCTCAAGGTCGTTTCCCATTGTACTATTTCAGAAAAATTTCACTCTGCGAGAACTTCTGTTTATTACTGTAATTTTAATTTAGTGACAATGAAGGAGTTTTACCCACTTTCTAAAAAAAAAAACAGATTGCTAACCTGTAAGGCTTCCAGGTTTTTTGAACTTTAAGATGAAGAGTATGTATGGTAAAATTATTGGTTATGTAGGAACAGGAGAGACTTAATTATAATTCCAAGCGAAGGAATCTCGCAGCTCGAAGTGTAGTATTTTGGACTATACTTTGACCATGATAACTTTGAATCCCTGAATGAAAAATTTTTCCTCTTAGATATTTGTCAGGTTTACCCAGGTTATTTTTTATGACATGAAAGGAGTTTTAAGATTGCCTAACTCATATTGATGATATGGTCAAGTAGGTGGCCACAGACGCCCTGACGCTGATTTCGAAAGTGGGTTATCTCTTTCAGTGGAAAGTTAGTTCTTTGTCGCATGTGATATTAGCGCAAAGGATAGACACATTCGAGATGACAAAAGCAATGAGTGAGTGAATTCATACAACTGCCAGAATTTAATTAAGAAGTTTGCTGGCATGAGTGTTTATAAAAGTATTTTGTAAGTTTTTTTTATCTAATTGCAAAACATACCATAATTTGGCTAATGCAAGAAGTAATTTTCGAAGGTATGTTAAATATTAAGCTGATTTCATAAGGTGAAAAGAAATTCTGACGTTTCCTCCAGTCTTGGTCTTCCTAAGAATTAAAAGCAGGTTTAACCTTGATACGCATGCATGTGTCCCAGAAAATGACTCTGTTTTGTCAAAATTCATAATGTAATGGAGAGGCCACCGGAAAATTTCAGAACAGTAATGCACAAACCTGAAATAAATTACTTTATGATTTTTAAGAAACTTTGGCAATGGTGAAGACAATTTCACTTTTTCACTTCTATTTATATAACAGGCAGTTCATACCACAAACCAATCGTACTTTTACTATGCGGGTTACAAATCTTCGAGTACCTAAAGGCCAATTATGTCGATGTGTAAAGCACCTTCAGTAAAATGACTCATTACATTACAGATATGTATGTCTTAACAATAAGTAGAACTACTTTTCTAGAGACCATGAGAACCGAGCTGTAGCCAGTGTGAAAACCAGGAGTGAAATGACAGTTAATACTGGAGAGAATGAAAACTCAAGAGTTTAATTCGAGAGCTAAGTAATCCACGTGGGATGATAAGAGAATCAGGTAAGACTATTTAAACGACTCCACTTTATGTCCTTTACAGGACTGGAAATAAGTAACATCTCAGGTTATAAATTGTCATTCGAGATTTATTTGGATCAGGAATGGGATTTTTATGCAACACTTTTCCAGCAGAAAATTAAGGTTTTAAGGACACAGAAGACTCGGACCACGGACTTACCACCCCAGACAGACGTGCTGGTGACTTAACCATACTGTGCAGCAGTACGGTAATCTTCACAGCAGAAGACCAAAAAAAAATTAGAAGTCAATATTGTTCCTGTTTGTTTTTCGTAACGTTCAGCAGTCTCTGCATAATACAACATCTGTAACACCACCAATGATGCTATCTAGTAGATAGCTCCGCGTCGGACAGCTGATTGAAATATAGCTCCTACCCAGCAAATGCAAGTGGACTTCGTCAAAATTTAGTCGGTATACATAAGCTCACTCGGCACAACCTTAGATTAAAAAATAACAGTGTGAAGATATGGCACTACAGGAAAATGCCTGACAAAGTATTTAAAGGACAACTGACGTGGCTGTGCAAAACACAAAAGTGATAGCGATACTGCCCAAGTTCCAAAAATTTTGGAAAGTGTTAACGATTCGGTCTTTCGAATCTGTCGTGGGGGATCACGGGCTAAGCTAGTATTCTAAGAAGGTCCGGACTGTATAAAGTTCTGTTCGGGAGGAATCGACTTAAGAAGGGGACAGCGTTCGCTGCCAGTGTTTCGTTTTCTTTTTCCGTCCCCTTCCCTCGCCTGGCCAACATTCATATCTTTTATTCGTGCCTGACCTCAACTAGTCAGGCTCGTGGCACGTAAAGATAAATTATGTATTCCCACACCACATGCCTGGTTGACCTGGAGGACATGCGTAATCCGTCAGCAGGATGCCAGGCAAGTGATTTTCAACGCCGGATTTTCTGGAGAGCATTACTTTACACATTTGGGCATCATTTATTGTGAGGCTGTGCATGCCGAGTTTGAGTCAAGTTATCGAGTGCAGCAAACCTCGAGGTGCCCAGAGTGACTCGCAGCGTGTGACCAGCGGCAAGCAGATGCCGTACCGCTGTTTGAGATGTTCCCAGGCAAACATCGGAGATGGTGATTAGTCTAATTTAAAAGACAACTATTTTTATGCTGAAAAGATCGTTAATAACATAACCGACTTTATAAAATTTTATTAAAATGACTGACTTTATTTAAGTACCATGCCATAAGGAAAGTCAATAAAAATTTTTACTGAGTAATTTTTATCGTGATTACATTTACAAATGTAATATTGAATAAGGTACACATTTAAGGTATTTAAAGAGAAGTTGTTTATTTTTGCTTGGTGTTATAAATTAATCAATAGTTACAATTTTATGTTATGTAATAAAATTAAGACCTATATCCTGTCACGAACCTGACTACGCTCAAATAATAGTAACGATAAATAATTCTCACAAATAAATTGATATATCACGTTCTAGCAATAAGTATGTAATTGCTTCTTACAGTTTCGTAATGAGAAAATACAATATAAACTTCTTAAAAATTGGTTTTATTAAGAAACGATCTTTACGTGATAATACTTGAGCCTCTTTCAATTATTATGAAAGGAACATATTTTATTACCATTGTCGTATATTGAGATTAGAGCAGTGTACTGATTATGATAACCATTTCAAATCAATCTTCTTTCCAAAAATTTCCCCAGGTAATTACAATGGAATAAATTATATCAGCTCTCTTTGAATATGTCTGGAGAGATTTAACGAATTAATTACCTTTTGTGTGAGGTAATACAACGCTGATTGGTCAGGTTTCGTAACGATATAGGTAAGCTTTAAATAGTGCTACGCTTTAAATAGTTATTATATTAGACGAAACATCTCTGGGAGATGCCACTCCGAGTGTATTCCGGCCAATAGCTTGGCAAACTAATTAATACGGCAAGGAATGAATGTGAGAACTAATTAGTGTTTCACCGGCACATTCCACTGCTAGCTGTTAACATCCAGGTGGAGTCCTTAATTAGTTCCACTCTCCAGCTTTTCTGGTTACAATGCACTGAGTGCCTGTTCGCGCTTCGGCTTTGTGGCTCGTTCATTTGCCATTAGTTTCACTCTCGCCATATTACGGTTTACGCTCCGGGTGGATCACTTTGTTATGTTCGAAGAGTCAAGGTTGGGTAAAACTATACGCATCTAACTTTCACTACACAAGAGTTAAACTGTATGTAATTCAGTCTAATGACCTACAGTTTCGCATAGAGAGAAGCGCTATACTGAAAATATTAGTACCTTGGTTAAAATTTTTGACGTGTATACGTCTTTAAATATGCAACCATAGTGGGAATAAATCCAGAAAATCCGATGATAACAAAATCGGGGAATAGAGTTTGGTATTGCAGCTCCGAATCTATCGTCTACATTCCAAATTAAATTACACCACTCGATTGCCAAAGGATTAAGGAATATATTTCGTTGAGTGGGGACTGTGATAAACCGCTGGAGGGGGGTGAGGGGGCACCGCTATTTTGAATTCCGCGTAGTATAACTTTTGACTAGGGGAAGCTACGACGCTAGTTTAAGCTTCAGTTGACAGCTCTCGTCAAGATCAATCGATTGCGTGTATAAAAACATTTGTGTGGCGTGGTTATGGTGAAATTGTATGCGTTTGATACAAAAAATTAAGAAAACTTAACACAATTTCGGCCTATACTCGTCAAAAAGCCAAGTCGAAATACAGAAATCGTATACGGTTGAAAACAGCATCTCAAAAGCAATCCAGTGATACCCATAAAATCCCATATGATAGAGTGAAAGGGTGCCGGGAACGTAAAATAAACATCAAGGCGTTCGAGCGCGTCAACCCAAAAGGTACAGTATTCGAGCAAAACAAACGGCCGTTTCCCCAATACAGCCAAACCCAATTTTTTCCCTTTGTTTGGTCTTAGTTTGATTTTCAGATGACGTATGTCCTATGCCATATTTTTATGTTATAAAATAATAAAGGGAGCACATTGACAGTTTCCAGATTCTGCTAGCATTTGTGCAGTTTAGTGAAACATTAATACATACAATTCGCTGATTTTAAGCCAAAGAGGTTATACTTAATTCATTATAATAGCTTTTGTCAAGTTGCGTAATAAATATTCTGCCTTATCCCACGGTATTATTCTAATTTAAAAAACTAGTTCATTTATGCCCTCGCTTCATGCCAGTAGATTAATTTAAGAAAGGCTTACGAACTAAATTCTATCTATTATTTATCCTGAATTCGAACCCAGGCGTCGTCGCACAGTAAGCTGGTTTCACGAACAAACACTCCACAAAAGTCGGCTGACGGCGACCAGGACACGGGCTGATGGAAACGGCGACTTTCGCGATAATGGAGAAAGCGCCGCAAAAAAAATTCTCTTCGAGTACAAGCTTTCAGAACTGAATCTGGGCCCTCACAAAACGTGAGGCAAGCATACTAATAACAAAGTTAATCACGGTCTCTGTGTGCAGACATGACAGGCTATTTGCTAGCCAGCCTGTCGCCCACATGTTAAACTGTTCGCAAATCAATCGCTTCACGAATTTCCCGCGCTGATCATTACAACTAATGAGTTATCGAATGAAGATTGTCGTGCCTGTTCCACTACGAGTGGCAAGTGGTTCGTGCAAATTAAAATAACGCCATGCCTGCAACGTTGTATCCTCCCGTAGATGTCAATTATTCAGGAAATGCGACGTAATTGTAAGGGATGGCACCCATTAACGCATTTGCGAACCCATCGAACACTCCTACACGCTAATACACCAAAACAAGTGTAATTATATGCATTCACTGCAAATGGCAGAAAAAAGACAAGGCAGTAACACTAGGCAAATAATTGTATTATTAATTTGGTGTTTGAGTTACAGAAACTTCAAGCAATAGGGATATTCCTACACTGCCTTCTCCTATCTCAGAATTAACACAGTTTGTCTAGGACTTTGACTTTTAAATAGACGACAGCTAATTTTCATTGTTTATTTCTACGCTTTCCTCTCTCTGTTGCCCCGCCCCACCCTCGCCCATTTATAATAAATCCTTTGTTTTACCTACACAGTTTTAGCTACATTTGTCATATTTCGCGTGTCTACCCTTTCCCGTGCTGGACACAACGTACCCCTCTTTACTACAGGTTCACTATCGTCTTAACTCCGACCACCCCACTTGCCCATTTGCCACTCCTAAACCAGCTCAGCTACAGACTTAATACTTAGCATGAACACTACCCTACTTGACCACCTCCATTTCCATGATTTCTTCACTTCCTTCCCTCTACCGTGCTGATCATTATGAGATCTATTGCCGTTTGCAAACTGTTTAACATACTGGCTTTATACTCTACATGTATCCCACCTCATCTGACTACTTCCATCTAGGTTATGACTGTACAACCTACCATATTCTCCCACCCTCCTTAATCTTGGTACTTAATACTTGGTATGCACCTCATCCTCACTTTCAGAGGGACGTTTACTCTTTCCTCTATTACCCCAGCCCTTTCTGGCAATTTTGACCTTCCATAACAGTTTGTCATATGTGGCTCGTTCTTGGCATGTGGCCCACTCTCCTTTTGTCACTTCGATTTCCGTGAAATCTCTATCCCCCCACCGCAGCCGCGGTGGATGAGTGGTTAACCTGCTCGCTTCCCACCAAAACGAACCGGGTTCAATCCCTGGCTGGGTCACTCCCGGATTTTCGCAATTGAGAATCATGCCAGACGATGCCGCTGGTCGGCCGGTATTATAGGGGATATCCTGTCTTACCCCCGCCATTGCATTCCGACACTGCTCCATGCTCAACTCATTTCACACTCATCGGCTCTCAAGACCTCGTTGTTAAGAGCCGCTTAAATCTCTCCACTCAACTCTATCCACTCCCCTCCCCAGATCACGTATTATGCGCTCCTGGAAAAAAAATGCCCCTACTCAAAACATTATATATATATATATATATCACAGGCCACTTTCTATTCCGTTGAGATACCCATGCCCGTCACCTAGTTTATTTTCAATTCTGCGAAATTATTTAAAATATTTACGTTTTAGACGTCTGCTTTACCTAAGTTCAATTCGAATTTAAAACACATTTTCACATTAGCAGAAAATTATGGTATCTTTAAGCTTATTTGTATATTTTCTGTGAATCGATCAGTTTTATACGTATTTAACACAGATATAAGATTATATTAATGATAAATAATTCACTCTAGATAAATATATCTGAAATTTCCTTTGCTAAAAGTTTTTGTGTACACACATGACTCTGCAGTTTTGAAAAAATGTTTGGGAAAATAGTGAACAGAATACGGAAAATTTCTCAAAACACGCACTAAAAAAAACACATTGAAGGTCTCAATGATCAGTGCTATAATAATGTTAGTTTTCAGAATTCAAAATTAAGGAGAATAGTTACTATGTATTAAGTATGTTCGGGTTTTAATTTTGCAGCTCTAGAAATTCATGTGAACCTCCGACAATAATTTTGCAGATGTCAGTGGATCTCGCATAGCTTTTTCAAATGTTCACTATATTAGAAATTTTTCACTTACGTTGGTTTATTTTCCCTTCATTTGTTTTAATAAATAAATGTAAGTTTAAGCTCTCAACTTGACCCATCGCATACTCTGTTTCACTCAAGCTTGAGGTAAGCTTGTCATGAAACTAACAATTTTCCACACGTCAACCTTTCAGTGAGCTTTATTTATAAGATTTGCTGCATGTTTGCCTAGGCAAACTGCAAATATCATTGAAACCATTTACAAGCTTGTCATTAGCATGTATGCGCCAACCACTTGAAATTTTATTTTAATTAAACTTGAATCACACGTGATATAGTCTATTCACGGTTTCATCCCAATTTTTTAAATCAAGACTTCGAACAATCGCCCCATGTATGACGTATTTTGTTGTTTTCTAAATATGCCGTGTATCATAAGCGTTTTATATTTCTGTTTACATAAAAGTACCTAATATTTCGTTAAACTGAATTTATACTTTTACTTTATCTACAATTTATAATGCATCATTTGCAATTAATATGAATAAGAACAGGGAGAAAAAAGGTGTGTTGGTAATGTCTAGTTAGAAAAAGTTCTTATGCAAAATTATTACTAAACTGAGTGGGCATAAATGAGGTGCGTTTTCCCTTTTCTGTATTTTCCTAGACACGATTAAGCTTTGTTTGCATGAGGCGGAGGAAAATCCTTGAAGTTGAACTTTAGCAGGGCTTCAGAAAAGTTGAAAGTAACCATGAATGGACTATATGAAAAAGCTTCAAAGTAATTTTTCATTTCAGGTTTTGTAAACAATAGAAACTTCCCTTTGAAGAAAATACTTACTTGTAAATAATTTATCTTATTTACTGTTATTATATTTCACATAAACATCTTTAAAAATCCCTGTCTATTAACACATATTTTAACCTAAACTCTGCCCGTTGACTGAATCACTTCCAGTAAAGTTGTTAGCGAATACAGAAACGTAGTTCCATACTTTAACGCCCTTTAAAAATTTTAATATTTACATAATCACACATGATAATTTCGTTTTTTTAATACACATTAGGAAAATAATTGGTTAAAAAGCTGCATATCAGTGGGATTAAACATTTCTCAGCAAAATGTAATCGACCGATACGTTCTAGCCATTAAGTCCATGATCGTTAGTTTCTATTTGTGGCGGATGAATACACTGGGCTGAAATAAGTAACTAAGCAGGGCTTATAACAGCTCCGTATTAACCTCAAACAAATCGTAACACCTTACTATAGCACAAAAGAATACTTTCTGTTGGCGTTTCTAAATTCAGTGGTCAGTATTTAAAATGTTGATGTGCCAGTAGCTGCCGGTAGAAATGTTATCCACGCTTGCATTTGTCCTGGTTGCTGACTGTACACAGCCGGGAAAAAAAAAAAAATATTCTGCAATATGGAGTAATTAAACGAATAAATTCTAGATAACTGAATAAAGAATTCATGCCTACGTGTAACTTAAGCGTGTGTAAAAATCTGGAATCCATTTTTTTTTTGCTGAAGGCAACGCAGGCCAAACTCTATTTATTTACAGGGCTCCAACATGGCCACGCAGTGCACTGAAATGTTGATTACTCCCCAAGCAGCGCAATATGGGGGCGTAATTGGTGTCGAGACGAAAGGGGGAAGATCTACTGGTCATTAAGTACAGTCTGGTTCGCAAAATATTTCTTTTCTGGATGATAAATGCTTCCAAAGTGTTTTGTTATCCTCTGACATACGCGCAGTTACATTTGTAACGTCACTGCAGACACCATTACAATATCGATAGCAGATAAACATGAATGAACCTGTATGCAAACTATTGTTACAGACATTACTGTATTCATAGCTCGGGACTAAGTTTTGTGAAAAAAAAAAAATGAAAGGACAGTGCGGTAAATCGAGATGTAAAATAACTTATCGCACGATAACTACATTGGTTTTTATGTTTCGAAAGCAGCAAGATAGATTTTCATTTCCGAAAAATAAAACGACTAATATTGAAAAAACTTTAACTTCGAACATCTAATTATAGATAGTAAAAAATAATCCTATCTAGAAGCACTGTACTCTGGAAATTACGATAGTAAGAAATCGGGTCAACAAAGTATTGGTATATTAAAGTGGAATTATTTTTGCCAACCGCATTACATAATTAAATAGACTTGCGATAATTTCTCTTTAGTCAATCACTTTAGTCCTGCGTGGTATGGGGAAGTAATCATTGTTATAGTATTTGATGTTGGCAAGTTCATGGCACGTAAAATTGCGCAGAAGTGAAAAATATACGTACTCTTAAGTCATAGAATATCATTTTTAAATTCTTTTTCAAAGAAAAAGTAGGTAATTATTTTTTCTTCGGCACATAACAGAATAAAGTATTAATATCGACAGCAGTTTCTACTATATTATAATTTTTCTCATTTATTCACCTCCGCAATTTGTTTTCATACACAATAAGTAGTTTAACCGGTCTGGTATTTAATGGAGGAAAATCCAATGAAAATCTACATTAAAAAATTTTAACTTAGTTCTTATACAATCCAAAATAAAGGTATTTAATAAATACATTTTATTTTCCGCAGAAAACACGATAAATCACCGATTACCAGTCTGTCGTATAAGTGCTTTGCTGTGTGAACATTCTGAGAAGTTAAAGATGGTTAGCTGTTATAGTATGTGTACGCTATAACTAAAAATTAACTTCTTGAAATCTGCAAGTTAATATTATTAAAAACATTTATTGTCTGACACTACGTGTTTATCATGCACTAGCTCCCTTATCACTGTGTGGAACTAAAAAAAGGCTCTGTTTTTTAAGAATATACAGTTTATAAAGGCGCGTTTCGAGTACACAAAAGATTTATGAATAAAAAAAATGGGTTAAACATTTTTCGTAGCGAATTCTCTAAAGTAATTTGCATAATACTTACTTTTAACTAAACTTGCTCCTGTTTACACGTTTGTGATTTTGGGCCTATTTTGTTCAAACATTGGCAACGTTTGCAGATGCTTTCTGTAAAATACTTTTCAAGTCGGTTCCATGGTGAAATTCGTAATACTGACATGAAAAGTATTATTTATTTTAAAACTGAAATACCATACTTCTTTGGTACTTTAAACTAGAAACTTCTTTTTAAAAAATACAATTTAAAAGATAAATGAAAGAAAACGTTTCTTTTTGAACAGAAAATAGCTTTTTATCAATTTAAATTAATATTTTTCCCAATAAATATTTCCCAGATCGAATTTCTAAAATATTTAAGAAGTGTTTAAAGTGTTTTGCTATAACAGATTTTCGTAAGAGTGACTTTACTGAAATCAAACATATTTAATTACTCAGAGAACTGTATCTTAAGTTTAAGTTATTCTATTGTAAACAAAAACTAGTGGTCATAATGAAGTTAGTAATACACAGTGCTGGACAAAGGAAGTTCGTGCACTATACAGAGTACGTAAGATCATGCAAATTGAGAGAAAACACTCCATGCATGTATATGCAGGTGCGGAAGTGGACTAGTGTATATGAATCACGACATGTGCCCTCCTTTAATTAAATAATGGCTCTCGTTTCTGGAGCAGCTGATAATAGGCGATTTCAACACCCCCCCCCCCCTTATCAGCTTCCAGAAATAACCCTGGAGCCAAGTAGGCCCTCCCAGTTGGCATTTTCACTCTGCGAGGTTGCCTACGCACGCAGGGGGCAGGGAAACCATCGCAAAACGATCCGTGTTGACAAATACGCCCCCTCCTTCCCCTCCATTCCCCTCCGGGCAAAGCACTTTCTCACGCCTGGGAAGGTAAAATGTCCGTCGGGCACGAAGGGCACTGAAGCCAAGCATTTCCAACGACAGAGAAACATGGCCAGCAGCAGCTGCGAATTTATTCCCGCATAATATCCGGGGTAGTCGTGCTTTTGGCAAGTCGAGGAGCAATAGCCTGCCCAGCTGGTGATCGCCACTTTCGCCATTTGTCGGCGGGTTGCACCCGCACCACATACACTCACGCACAAACACCCACACACACACACACAAGTCCACTCTTCATCACGGACAGCACCAGGTATCGCTCTTGTTCGTTTGTGTTCAAAATTTTCAAGATGAACTTCTGTGGCAGTTTCGGTATGGCCCGAGTTGTGTTCCACGGCCTGGTATAACACATTAAAAAAAATTTGTGTTTGTTTTGGTTATGTCGAGTGATCCTGGGGGAGTGCGGAGGGGGCAGCTATGCGGCAGGGAAAGTGACTCACCAAACACTCGTCCAGGCAGAGCAAGCACGACGCGCAGGACGAGCCACGCGAGAGCGAGGAAGGTGGGCGCCGCAGGCATGCGTGCGCGCCTCATCGCCGCCTCCTGGGTCTCTCAGGTACGCGCGGGGGCCATCACGGCCAGCCCGGCGCGTCCTCTAGGCGAGCAGGCTCCATCCACGACGTCCGCGGCCAGCGAGCAGCGGCAACACTGCCATCACGCCTGCCGCCCCGTGGTCCCGCAACCCGCTCGGCACCACGTGACGCGCTCGTCCGCCACCCCGCTGCGCTCTGGCGGCCGTTGGCCTCAACTAGCGACCCTGAGCCCGCCCTTAATGCACGTGCCCGCCTGCCTACCCGCGCGAGCGCAACCCCCCCCCCCCCCCCCCTCCCGGCGACGATCCATACGCCCCACCACGGCCCTTTTCGCCCTTTCCCCACTCGCCCTTACTTCCCCTTTTCCTTCTAAGAGGCGCAAAATGGTCCAATCGATTCTCCAGCTGTAACACTGGGTTAAATCACAGGTGCAGGCAACCGCCACGCCGCAAACAGCGTTTTGGAAACTATGCCGGAGTATTGCCCGCGGAGGTAAAAAAAATCACCGATATGTGGGTCGTTCCGATGCTCGTTCAGGCGATGCTGTTTTGAGAGGGGGAAGTATTAACTTACTTTTGAACACTCTGCGTTCGACGATAAAAACAAAGATTGGGTCGTACGGAATAACGATGGAGCTAAGTTCGAGCGCAGGTGAAGTTGTGCAGAAGAATAGCGCGCAGTCATTTTCAATACGGAGGGTGGGGAGCAATGCGGGAAGTCTTCGAGAAGTACCTGAAAGAACTGCGCGGTCGAGCTTCGGGCGACTGGCGTAAGGAGGAAAAAAAGAGCAGCTTTGTTTCCGTTCGATGTCAGGGAATCGTCAGTGATGCGGCAATTCAGAACTGCAAACACACACACACCGATACTCGTCTCCTTTTTGAAAATTGGGCTCCCGTTACAGTTACATCTGGCCGCAATATATTTAAACATCTGTGTCTATTTACGAAGTCCAGCAGAGTTCGTGATGATTAAATGTCACAACCGACAAATTTGAAGTTTATTAAAAATTATCATGAGCTAATAGATAAAATTTTTATCTTTAGCAAATCGGAATCGATTTTTACCATTTATTTTCCAAAAACAGTGGGTATAAAGTATTAAAATCAGTTATTTATTACCTTATTTCAAGCCGCTAACGGCTTATAACGGATGTCTTTGGAACAGCTGAAGCATTATAGAACCATGCACACCAAGCCGCCAGAATGTCTTTATCAAAATGAAGTGAATGAGTGAGTGAGTGAGTGCGTGAGTGAAGAGATTCGGGTGGCTCATAACATCGAGGTCTTGAGAGCTGAAGAGGGTGGAGTAAGGTGATTATGTGGCAGCTCCAGAATGAAAGGGCGGGGGAAGCAGGAGATCCCCGAGAAAACACACCGACCACAGGCATCGTCCGGCACATGCGAAAATCCGGGAGTTGGGCCGGACGGGGATTGAACCCAGTTCGCCTTGGTGGGAGGCGGAGCAGGCTAACCGTTCAGCCACCGCGCCCCCATCAAATGAAGTCGGTTGTATGTTACTGACGTCATCGAACATTTGTGCATGTGTAAAGATCACGTGCGGCCATTGATGGGCCTGCGGGGTTTTCAACCTGTAGTTCGGGGAAGAGAAAATCGATTCCCACGGCGAGGGCGAGTAGCAGCGGTCAACTATCCGGCGGGTGCTTCCACGCAACTCAGTGAAGACCGCTGGAAACGCCCGGTAGGGCCGGCGAGGGCGAAAGTTAAAACACCAGCGCCCGCGAGGGCATCGGTGGCTGAGCTGTTAGTCTGCTCGCCTCCCACCAAGGCAAACCGGGGTTAATCCCCTATCGAGCCACTCCTGGATTTTCGTACGTACCGGACGATGCCGCTGATCAGCGGGTTTTCTCGGGGATCTCCATTTTCCTTCGCCCTTTCATTCCGGCGCTGCTCCATCCTCACCTCAGCCACCCTCGTGGGCTCTCAAGACCTCGCTGTTAAGTGCCGCCAAAATCTGTTCACTTACTAACCGACGTGCGCGCCTAGTTAATTCTCGTTTTTGTTGACCGCTTTCGTGGGTCTATGCCTAGTTAATTCCGTCTGGTCGCACGGGAAGTTAAGGTGCCGCTGTAGTGTATAGTGGTCCGAATATTCGCCTCCCACCTAGGGGAACTGAGCTCGATTCCCGGCGGGTGTACCCTGCTTTCCGCGATGGAAAACACAGCGGGCGTTGCTGTTGGGCTCTCTCCGGGAGAAGAGTAAAGATACAGAGAGTAACAGCTGACGAAAACGAGGATAAACATGGTTTCGGAACGAGCCTAATGTAAATGATATACTGTGTTTACAAACATGTACTGATTACGCAACCAATGTGAATTCCAAAAATATTTATCACTTTCCCCAAATTCTTTCTTTTCCCAAAAATTATTTATATACATAAAATGCTTTACTTAAAGTAAGTTAATCATAAACATTACGCCTAAAACTGCAACGTTTAAACAAGTTAACTTTTAAATAAAAATATGAATTTTATCACTCATGATTTGTAATTTCCCCGTGTGTGTTTGTATATGCTTTTCACAGTAAAGTGACCAATTTGAGGCCCTAGTTACTTTTTTTCTTTTAGCCATTTCTTATCTTTAGACCATATTTAAAAAAAAAAATATTACTATCTAAATAATGAACACAGTGTATATATTCCACATTACTCTTGTATATATGTTAAAGTTTAAAATTAAATATATTTTTTGGTTACTATTCCAAATGTGAAGGCTTTCAAAAATGCTCACTTTACCGTGGATGACCTATAGCCACAATGATTTCATTACCTTTCAGTTTGTTTAATCCTATTAAAGTTCCCGCCATTATCAGTTTACCCTTCATTACTCGCTGAAATAGTCTGGGTAAATTTTTTATTCTGGCAAGATGCTCGGAGTAATTACTCTGCAGATTTGGGACACTGCAAGGAGCAAGTAAAGCATTTATTTTTATTTCTGGGACAGCCAAATAGAACAGTTCACTCGCAGAGTAATGTTTTGGAACGCCGCCCTGGTGAGCGATCCACTAAGGTCGAAATCGTGGTGGCGGTGGTCAACTGTGCATGCCAGAGGGGAACGTGAGAGAAATCCCCCGACCAATGAATGCACGACGCGTAGAAGCATGACAAGGCTCCGGTGCTGTCCTGGAACGTTATCAGAGGGTTTTTGATCCGCGGCCAGACCACGAGTTGCCGAGTGCAACTGTTTCGGCGCAAAAAGGGAGGGTGCTGCCGTTCCCGTTGTTGTGTCAAAACTGGGGGGGGGGGGGGGGGGCTAGTTTCAGTCAATAACGCAGTGAGCTGCGGCGCGTAGATTAATAATAGTCCCTGCCGACTCTCGCGGCAAGCCGTGGTGATTATTGATTCACATTGAACTTCGCATGCTCGCAGTCTATCGTCTACATTCGCAATGCAATCACACCACTCGATTGCCAAAGGACCAAAGAATATGTTACGTTGAGTGAGGACTGCGAAGCATCGCGCGCGGAATTATGGGAAGGGGGGGGGGGGATGCGAAGCGCAATTTTGAGTTCGTTTCACCGCGTCTCATAACTTCCGTGTAGTATAACTTTCGATTGAGAGAAGCTACGACGCTCGTTTAGGTTTCAATAGACAGCTCTCGCCAAAGCCAATCAATCTCGTGTATAAAACATTTCTAACGCGTGTTTTTGGTGAAATCGTATCAGTTCAATGTAAAACATTAAGAGAACTAGCACAATTTTGGCCTATACTCGTCAGAAAGCCAATTTGAAATACGTAAATCGTATACGGTTCGAAAGAGCGTCTCGAAAGCAATCCAGTGATACCCATAAAACCCCCATATGATCGAGTGAAGCGGTGCCGGGAACGTAAAAAAAAAATACATCGAGGCGTCCGAGCGCGTCAACGCAGACGTATTCACGCATAACAAACGGCCGTGTCCCCAACACAGCCAAACCCAATATTTTTTTTTAATGAAATTGCAGCTGTGTTTACGTTGGATCTGAGAATGGGGTAAAGATAACATTTCCGTACATAAAGTTGACTTAACTTTAACATAACCTAAAGGTAACGTAGTGCCAGTCAGTCAGCTCCAAGAAACGATATTTCCTTTTTGTCGTACAGTATTTATTTTTTATTCCCAACAACTCCCGCGTTTTCCATATACACGTATGATTTTATGTATTTATACAAACAGCAAATGTACACATTAAAAATTACCGAAACAATATTTCAAACATTCGCATCTATGTGACAATAGTTACCTTATCTGCCTCCTAAATTAACGCTTATTTTCAGGTGTTTAATATCGTTAATTTGTTCATCCAGCATACACGCACATACAAAATTTAAACTTAAAATTTCTTATCAATCTTATGCCATCCACACACTTTAGAATCCACACGGGAGTTGGTAGTGAACAACAAAAAGGAAACATCGTATCTTGGATCTGATTGGCTGACACTATGTGACCTTTATGCTATATTAAAGTTGAGTCAACTTTACGAAAACTTTAATTTTCGATCGTTTTTAACTTAATTTGAGTACACTGTTGCACTATCTATACATGAAGATAACGATAACGCATTGATAACGCCACGACCTCCATTTTAAATTCGATGCCAATCGGCCTCAAGACGCCCGTCTACCTGGTGCATGAAATAAGTTGTAGTGTGTTTGCAAAACACGTGTATAAAACAAACTATTTCATGTGTTTACCATCTGTTTGTTACACGAAACATGAATGACACTTCAGAATAGGGTGGGATACAACTTTCAACTGACCACTCACTGCAAACCTTATTTGAAGCTGTTCGACACGGCCAAAACGACGTTTTCTGACTATTGTAGCTTTATAAATTGTGGGTGAATACCAACGAGACTGATATAGGCCCTGATTTGAACTTTATTACTCACTTCCCACAAATAAAATAGCAGATGCACCGCTTTAAATGTCCCGTAGGTGCATGCAACACGATAAGAACAGTGTACGCCAGTTCAGAGCCCTGTGCGTAGCGGCGATGTGGCACTTGATGCGCGTTGCAATGTCGCCTTTATCACTCCAGCGGTTCGCGGCCTCAAACATGGAAAACATCAACACGTAGAGGGGCCACGGTGGCTGAGAGGATAGCCTGTTCGCCTTCCACCAAGGCGATACGGGTTCAATCCCCGACCAGGTCATTCCGAATTTTCGCATGTGGGAATCGTGCGAACGATGCCGTTGGTCGGCGAGTTCTCTCGGGGATCTCCCGTTTCCCCCGCCCTTTCATTCCGGTGCTGCTCCATGCTCACCTCAATCACACTCATTGGCTCTCAAGACCTCGATGTTAAGAGCCGTCCAAATATATTCACTTCACTTCGCTTTGAGGCCTAGTGGCTAGGTGCGCCTCGTTGGAATAGCAAAAGCACAGTCGGGTTGGAATGTTAAATGTTCCGCTCACCCGCACATCTACGAATGCGAACACGGCCATCACTTTGACCAAGACACAAACGACTGCCATCACAAACACCTCTGCGCTCCATTCGCCTCGCCAACACTCCGATAGGGTGGACCGAACGACCCTTCTGTCCAGGCCCTCATCCGTAGAGCGAGGTAACACAGGTGGTGCTAGGCAGCTGTGGGAACCCTCTGTCACCTTTTTCCTCTGCCACCAAGTGAGTGGCAATTCCATAGAACGTTAGCCACTCTCTTGGTGTCTCACTATACGGCCATGCTGGTCAATTGTTACCCACCGTCGTCCATCAGGCGCTGCAGACACATGCAGTGATACACACTGTTATAATTATGCCCTACGGCCATAATTATAAATTAATGGTTTTTAGGGTCGTAGCTTTCTGTAAACGAGGGATTTTAAACATGTTATGTGACGCAGGCAATACGACATTGTAATATAACGGTGAGCTGATAGAACTGATGTATTATGTTAACCTACTTTATTATTGTGGATAATTTACTCATTTTTACTTATTATATGCTATGGACTGTCTCCTCCTTAATATTGATGCCGGAGGCTGTGTCATCTTGTAGATCGGTTAGCGACGACCGGATACACCCATGTTGTGATCTTCCCTGGCTGCTGGTCGGATGTGGAAAGGCGACGGGCTCCATTTTACAGTGGCCTATATCGGTGCGTCGTTTATGCGCCCATGTACCAAATCGCTGGCTGGTGGAGAGTGTTTTCGCAAGCGGCCTCGCCCGGTGGTTGCTACAATAAGTTGTCGCAATTCCTGGCGTCCTGATTTACTGCAAATTGTGCTGGCGGGTTTATGTGTGGATTCCCAGTTAGGGCTATTCTTTACATTCATAACGACATGCAAGGTGATCGCACGGCCAACTGCACTCGCCGTGTTGTCAGACGACACGCGACAAGACACGTGTGTAATGGCTACAGACCGGTGCACGTGAGTGCTGCCCTTCACCTTACTATCAGAGTGCCCGCTACGCCCGAAAATGTGTGTTATAAAACCCGTTCGAAGTGAGTGAGTGAAGAGATCTGGGCGTCTCTCGACATCAAGTTCTTGAAAGCCGAGGAGGGTGAGGCGAGGTGAGTATGCAGCAGTGCCGGAATGCAAGGGCGGGGGGAACGGGAGATCCCCGAGAAAATCCGTCGACCAGCTGCATCGTCCCCGGCACGATTCCCACATGCGAAAATCTGGAGGTGACCCCTCCGGGAATCAAACCCGGTTCGCCTTGGTGGGAGGCGAGTAGTCTAACCACTATAACACCGCGGCCCCAAACATTTTTGGGATATGAACGATTTTTACTAGGTGTTCTTCAGTGTACACCACCAGTGTACGTTAACTTGCTAAAGGCTGTTCACGATAAAGTGAGCACTTTTGAAATCAACCTTAGAAAAAAGTCACTGCCCCTGTCTGTATATATTATAGCGGGTTCACTGAGTAACAGGCGCCCAGTAAAGTTGGTAATGATGGATGGAAAGTAGTTTCATATCTGAACGTCGAATAAAAAGTATTACGTAACCGCTTGTGATAACTTAAATTATTTCTTTCGCTTTCTGTTTTATTTAATGCGTCGAAGTATAAAAATTATCAGATTTGTAACGTATTTACTTTTCTAATAATTCCACAGTTTTCACCTGACCGGCGCATGAAAAAAGTGATGAGGCCCATGCTAATGTTAACTTTACATAAGGCGGAAGAATACACAATGTGCATATACGTAAATCTCAACAGGGCTTTCAAAAGTGCTAATTTTACTGTGAAAAGCCTATAAGCAGGAAATCTTTTTGAAAAGTAACTTCTTAAAATGGTTTTTCTGTATATCAAAAGCAAAACCGGCGTGTATCTGACAAAAACATGTCTGTGCGGGAGCGACGGATAATCCTACTCAACCCGCGTTTACCTGGGCGTTTATTCTAAGTTTCTGGAGAAATCTATCGGCAGATCTCGATGTCGATCTCGACAGACAGCTTCCTGCCGATCGAGAAAAGCGGTTTGAAACGATCGGTAGCAAAATGTGGCCAAATATCTATTCTAAACGCACTATCGGTTCGAGACCTCACTACCTCGGCAAACCTAGGGGTTTTACCGTCCACCCCACCACAACTCGCTTCCCCTCCCTGCTGGTGTTCAGGCAGGCAACGTGACGAATGCAAACACACGCTGTGCCTGCAATAATGTATGATTAAAGTAAAACTATTTTTATAAACTGTGCGTTTTAAGTGGTTAGTTAACGCATAAAAGTGCACATACATACATCTACTATTTATACTTTGTCATATTTAAAACAAATACTATTCCTCTTATTAAAGCGTAACGGGGGATATTTAGAGTGAAATTTCTCGATATGGCTGCGATCTCATCGTAGACGCTTGGCGAGGAATATGGTGACACGGTCAATGATTATTTGTTATACACACAGGTTGGCTGTTGAAAATATGACTCGTATTAAAGTAACATACTGTTTCAAGTATAAAAACGACTGTTAAAAGTTTATATAACTCGTTATATAGTATTCCCTCTAACAGTCCTTTTAAATAACGTTCACTGTGATGTAAGTAACGAAATGTATAGACGATACGTAAAATGTCATTTTAATAAATACAACTGTAAAGTTTGCTTAGAAAATTACGTTAGTCCTGAACAACAAATCTTACACAATATAGTGTGTAATTGATTTGTTGTAGGAATGCAGGAATTCCCATTACTAGTGCAGTGGCGTACTTCGTACACAAAGACTGTAGCTTATATAGTTATTCATAAAATGATAGAAGCTGCCCATTTTATTAGTTTTATTATTGCACGTATGTATGAGGCTTTGGGGGGGGGAGGCTTTAGTTTATAACGTATTTTATGAGACGACATTATTTTGATGCTCTTACGAGTGTGTGGCATTTTGAGTTGAATATTATTTCGATGGAGCAGTGGTAAATTTAGCTCGTATGGAAATAACATTTACATTATTGTAACTTTAATGAGAAACAATACGCGATACATATGTCGCTGTTCGTATGCGTACATATGCAGCAGTATACACACGCACACTATCAAAAGTTAACCTTACACTCGTTGAATTTACGATATTGACAAATAAATATTATTCACGCACTACAATAATGTGGAAAGTGCGGCTTTTTGAGGCCACGTGCATTGCAATAATTATAGTAATGTTTCACAGATACGTTATTTACAAAACACGGAAACTTACTTTTTTGTAAACAGCGCAACCTCTTGAACACGTGTTTTTCTAGGTTAATCCTTGCATGTGTACTTCACTAAAATCACGTTTGTTCGTCGCTAGCATTAAATAAATAATTTGCATAATTATTCAGTAAAATCAACACAGTGCACGTTTCCTGAAACTAACAAACTTAACTACGAAAATTATATTTGTCAATTCATTGCAGACGGCGTTTAAGAAAAAGAACTAGCAGTTTTATGAAGCGGTATACACGCGCCGATTATTATTACACATTTCACTCAAGAAAATGCACTAAGACCAACTATGCGTAAAGAAAGCAAATACACAAATAATTAACTACTGATTCATTATTCCGACAACACCAACACAATGCTCGTATAACACATAACCTCTCTGCCATTCCTAGACTACATAATTAACTCACGATACAGAAATATAACTTCAGACTGCCGAACATGTGTGGAAACAATTATATGCATATCATAATGTTCCACATATATTTTAACCTTTTGTATGTTCTGTATTATGTTTAGGAAGTGCGAAACCATAATATATGCAATAAATACGGCTACCACACTTCTCACCAGCCATGTTGAATTTCCAGTTCCCGATCGGGACGCGGATTTCGACAACATGTAGCTGTCGAGTGCTCTCGATCGTTTTCTCACGAGAATCGAGAAGCCATCTTTAACTTAGAATACGGAAACCCGGAAATATTACGTAAATCGTTATTTCACGATCGGGAGCTCCGTTTCGACAAACTTAGAATAAACGTCCTGGTGCTGTTCCCAAGCAAATTTAATTACTTGTTTTTTTATTTTCTGGCGAGCTCCCAAATTCCCGCTAAGCCAGCGTGAGCTCCTTCGCAGATCTGTGAGCCCTCCGACATGCATGTTTGTAGCTAAGTCGGTTGGAGGAATGGGATGCGTCTCAGGGCAAGCTCTATACTCCTTAGGTCGGGTTTACTATGTTTAAAACAGACGCATGCATCGCGGTTATAGCAGGGTTGTCTGGTGCCATGGTCGCAATTGTATCCGTGGTCTAAATATAAGGGCACAGCAAACCAACGCAAAGCAGAGACGGCACTGCGAAAATCTATGCGACATTCGCGGAGGGTAAATGTGTATTATTTTGACTGGATTAGAGCTGGAAAAAGTAAGGCATGATGTTAATATAAAAACGCACTGTGAGAGGCTTAAGATATACTTTCCTCCCCACTTCGTATCCTTCCACCACGTGTAAAACTAACGTTGCCAAGGACATGATCACTTTTTTTACCCACCCATCACTGTGAAATTGGTTTATAACTTACGCACTGCGAGAGGCTCAGGATATACTTTCCTCCCCACTTCGTATCCTTCCACCATGTGTAAAACTAACGTTGCCAAGGACATGATCACTTTTTTTACCCACCCATTGCTGTGAAATTGGTTTATAACTTACGCACTGCGAGAGGCTTAGGATATACTTTCCTCCCCACTTCGTATCCTTCCACCATGTGTAAAGCTAACGTTGCCAAGGACATGATCACTTTTTTTACCCACCCATTGCTGTGAAATTGGTTTATAACTTACGCACTGCGAGAGGCTTAGGATATACTTTCCTCCCCACTTCTTATCCTTCCACCATGTGTAAAGCTAACGTTGCCAAGGACATGATCACTTTTTTTACCCACCCATCACTGTGAAATTGGTTTATAACTTACGCACTGCGAGAGGCTTAGGATATACTTTCCTCCCCACTTCGTATCCTTCCACCATGTGTAAAGCTAACGTTGCCAAGGACATGATCACTTTTTTTACCCACCCATCACTGTGAAATTGGTTTATAACTTACTCACTGCGAGAGGCTCAGGATATACTTTCCTCCCCACTTCGTATCCTTCCACCATGTGTAAAACTAACGTTGCCAAGGACATGATCACTTTTTTTACCCACCCATTGCTGTGAAATTGGTTTATAACTTACGCACTGCGAGAGGCTTAGGATATACTTTCCTCCCCACTTCTTATCCTTCCACCATGTGTAAAGCTAACGTTGCCAAGGACATGATCACTTTTTTTACCCACCCATCACTGTGAAATTGGTTTATAACTTACGCACTGCGAGAGGCTTAGGATATACTTTCCTCCCCACTTCGTATCCTTCCACCATGTGTAAAGCTAACGTTGCCAAGGACATGATCACTTTTTTTACCCACCCATCACTGTGAAATTGGTTTATAACTTACTCACTGCGAGAGGCTCAGGATATACTTTCCTCCCCACTTCGTATCCTTCCACCATGTGTAAAACTAACGTTGCCAAGGACATGATCACTTTTTTTACCCACCCATTGCTGTGAAATTGGTTTATAACTTAAGCACTGTGAGAGGCTTAGGATACAATTTCCTTCCCACTTCGTATCCTTCCACCATATGTAAAACTAACGTTGCCAAGGACATGATCACTTTTTTTACCCACCCATCACTGTGAAATTGGTTTATAACTTACGCACTGCGAGAGGCTCAGGATATACTTTCCTCCCCACTTCGTATCCTTCCACCATGTGTAAAACTAACGTTGCCAAGGACATGATCACTTTTTTTACCCACCCATCACTGTGAAATTGGTTTATAACTTACGCACTGCGAGAGGCTCAGGATATACTTTCCTCCCCACTTCGTATCCTTCCACCATGTGTAAAACTAACGTTGCCAAGGACATGATCACTTTTTTTACCCACCCATCACTGTGAAATTGGTTTATAACTTACGCACTGTGAGAGGCTTAGGATACAATTTCCTTCCCACTTCGTATCCTTCCACCATATGTAAAACTAACGTTGCCAAGGACATGATCACTTTTTTTACCCACCCATCACTGTGAAATTGGTTTATAACTTACGCACTGCGAGAGGCTCAGGATATACTTTCCTCCCCACTTCGTATCCTTCCACCATGTGTAAAGCTAACGTTGCCATGGACATAATCACTGTTTTTACCCACCCATCACTGAGAAATTGTTAGAACCATGTTGCTAACATGCCAGTTCGTCGTGCTCTCATATGCATAAAACAGTGACTTGAACGAAATTAATTCTACATTCAGAAATTGTAATACGACGTTAAAACATGGAACTGCTTTTTGCCACGTCACTGCCAACTTTACTGGAAGTAATATATTGAACGTGTCTGTGTGTAAGTGTATACTTATATGCTGTAAGTTGCAGTGACCTATTTCAAATGTTGGTTTAAAAAGTGCAGGGTTACCAGCGAATCTGCTATACTACATTATTCCAGCTGTCACCACGGAAATGTAAGTATGCTCATTGTTGCCGCCTGCACGATTCATATGAATGAGACGAGCCCCTGTCAAACTGTCGATTTTTTTTTCATTAAAATATACTTGATAGTAAAATTTTAAGACAGAATTTTTTTATCAAACAAAGTTGGTTGAATAGTCTTAGATATGTTTCTAAATCTTTCACACTGTCAAAGTTATTTTTATTTAACGGACGTAGTCTGATTTTTATTCAAACATGATTTCTAAAGCAGGGTGCTGTTGTTTTACCAAGCAGCCCATTATAGAAACTAATATCAAGAATTTTTTACGTACGACTACCCTTTGGGAACAATGTTTTAGTTTTATTGTTTGTAGATATTTTCTGTGGTATAAAATTATTTCCTTTGATATTTTTAATATATTGGTAAGCGGCCACTTCAAACAGCACTTTTGGACCGACATGTGTTGTGCAGAGTGGGGCCCAATTCGACCAACCAATTTCGTGAGGTGATTCCTTATGAAAAATTTAATGGGAAACTTACGGAACATTTTCTACCCAAACTGAATATTAAGGGAGATTGTAGCCCTTCAATATCGAGTTTGTAATTTTAATTTGTTCGAAATATTGTAAACGAAGTGAAATTAAATTTCACTTCTCCGAACATTGTTTCGAACGTTGTTTTATGTTATTAGGAGCTTCGATCTAAGAGCAAATTTTCATTAATACCTCCCACAGAAATGAAAGTAAAAAGGGTGGGAACCGTCTTATAGAATACAGCATTTTTACCGCTAGAAATTATGAACATTTGATGCTGGTTTATTTAGCAGTGTGACCTAATTTACATAAATCATCCTCTTGTTGCAACTGGCCCGGACCAACAGTTTTTCTGTAAAACGCACACAAATCTTCGGCTGCAGCAATTCAGTGCCTAGCACGTAGGCAATACTACTACATGCATCCATAGTATTCTACTGTGCCCACTTCTCAGATGATGATGGTGGGCATTTTTAACACTTACTGTAAACAACGTGTAGCCTACCAGAAGCTTACAGTAATGAAGCTGTCTGTTTCTGGTGACAGTCGGTGTGAGATTCCCTGTAGGAAGTATTGGTATTGCCTATTCGCCTGGAACTATATAGCTGCCGCAATGCGTTCGTGTGCATTTTACACGGAAACGGCGGGTGCTATGAGCAGTTGCAACAATATGGACATTTTTGTTCATTAGGTCATACTGGTCAATAAAAGCATCAAATTTTCATAGAATCCTGACAGCACAAAAGACTGCCGCAAAGGGGTGGCCACCCCTGTTATTTTTATTACTGTGGGTGGAAGGTATCATTGAGAGTTTTCTCATAGGTTCAAGATCCCGATAACATAAAACAATTTTCGGTTAATTGTAATATAATTACACTTTGTTTCCGATATTTCGCATAATATACCTATTCAAGGGCTCAATCTCCCTTAATATTTATTTTTGGTAGAGTGAAGAGATTTAGGCGGCTCTTAGCATCGAGGTCTTGAGAGCCGATGAAGGTGAAGCGATGTGAGTATGGAGCAGAGCCGGAATGCAAGGGCTGGGGAAACGGGAGATCCCCGAGAAGACCCGCCGAACAACGGCATTGTCCGGCACGATTCCCACACGCTAAAATCCGGGGACGAACCCGCCGGGAATCAAACACGGTTCCCCTTGGTGTGTGAGGCTGGTAGTCTAACCACTGCACCATTTCGGTCCCAATTTTAGGTAGGAAGTGCCCCACATATTTCCAACTGTAGATTTGATTAAGTAATCACTTCACGAAGTTTGTCGGTCGAATTCAGCCATATCGTGTACATGGGCGGAGCTTAACAGCTGAGGTCTATAGCGCCGTTGGGAGGAAAACTGGGTAGAGAATGAGCAGTGATGGAACACGATATTGAGGGAAATGGAAGTGCCACCGGAAAATAAAAACAACCGGCCTACGACGACGTGCTTCACGTTTCCCCACGTGCAAAAGTTCTGGTTTTAGCCCTCCAGGAATTGAACTCGGTTCGCTAGGAAGTCCTAGGCTCGACTTGGAGGATGGGAGGCAGTGCTAGGGTCGACTTAGGGCGTGCAAGGCAGTCCTAGGGTCGACTTGGAGGGTGCTAGGCAGTCCTAGGCTCGACTTGGAGGATGCGAGCCAGTGTTAGGGTCGACTTGGGGTGTGCAAGGCAGTCCTAGGGTCGACTTGAAGTGTGCGAGGCAGTCCTAGGATCGACTTGGGGTGCTAGGGCGGGATTCTTTTTCACTTCCCAACTTATCGGGAGCCGGTTTACGTCGTGGACACAGTGAGTGTGGTAGTCACCTGCCTGTAGCCTATCAGTGGTTTCTTCGCACTTTTTTGAGTCAATCCTTTTTAAAAAATCACATTCTCTATATGACGCGTTTGCTTGTTTCCTAAATATGTCATGTATCACAAGCGTTTTATGTTTCTGTTAAAACTGAAGTATCTTATTCTAGCTGAATTGAAGTTTTACTTATGTCTTATCTATAAATTATAATATTACATTTATAACTGCTGCGAATAAAACCGGGGACAAAATGATTGTCTTGGTAACGCCTACTAAGGGCCGGTTCACCACCCGAGATAATGATAGTTTATCGAGATTAACTAACAAAAAATTTCGATTATCTGTATTTTGCGTTTCACCACACATATTAATCTCGATTTTTTCTGAATATCCCGATAAAATATTAACCCGCCGATTTTGTTGGTTTAAGTCACATTATCGGGATGAAACCGTAAAACATAAACAAATATTTTGGGAAGGTCACGAGAGAGCACAGATATTCCATCGAGAATAAAGAGGAAAGCGATGACGAGGATTTCATTGTTCGTCGTCCGCGATGGTTACATGAGAGAATAAATTATTTAGAAATTTTTGAGAAGATGTTAAAAAGCACTTTCGCCTTACATAAAACACACAATTGTCAAACAGACTACATTGTTTTCTTATTTTCCATTACGACAACTATTCTGCATTAATATTAGGTATAAATGTAAAATAAACAAGTTACTTTTGTAGGCCTAACTCAAATCAAGAATGTGACAAACACCAGTAGTGTTTTTGATTGAAAATTCTTGGAATATACCGTACTCAAATACAGATATTGTGAACTAAACCACAACTGATAACACATTAGTTACTTAGCCATGTCTTTAGTTTTAGGATCTGCTAAGTTAAGAGCTCTGTTTGAAGCTTCTCCTGTTCAGTTTCCTTGTTCCTTTTGACTTTAGTTGACGAATATCTTTCATTGCCTCGTGTTCTTTTTGTTAACTCAATTTTTGCTATATGCCGGGCACTTACTACGGCTTTTTTTTTTTGTTTAGGTGCATTGCTGGTCGTTGTTTACTAGTCCAGGAAGATGTTGCCATGCGGTTTCTCACATGACTGGCAGAGACTGTCCTCCTACCATCGGAACCAGACGAGGCATAGTTATCTGAAGTATTTGCAGGGTTACTCATCTGTGTTTATGACAACTGATTCTCCACTGGAATGCCATTCCGCTGGCTTTACTAGTGGCAGTGTACAGTGATCTTGGGTGGCTATTTTGAGGGCAGAACACCCTGGACCCCATAGCATGGATACGTTCGTCTACATAGGTTTTTCTCCAATGGTTTTATAGGTTATCCCCACACCACCTTCAAGTTGTCTGCTGTCCTGTAGTGATCCCGATATGTACAATTCAAACTATTCGCAATCATACGCCACTGTTTCGCTTTATTTTGTTGTGTCACAGCATCAGTTCGTTTTTTTTTTTTTTCAATGATATTGAAATGTCCTGTAACTAATTCTAACAAACTGTGTTTTGCATGAAATGAAAAAGTCCGAGTTCGCTGTTTTCTTACGATCACAATGCCTTCCCGACTTGCCATACTTTCTCAAAATGATTTCTCTGTTGTTTCTAATGTTTACCAAGAGAAAATTGTGATCAAGTCAGAATATCGAGATAAATTTTAACATGATATTATTTACTGAAATTAAACGTGGTGAAACACGCTGAACATTATCGAGATTAAAATGGAAGTTAAAACTCTCTTCTGGATAAAATTATCTCGATATTTTGAAAAGTTAATCTTCGTTGGTGAAACCGGTCCTAAGAAATAGTTCTAAGGCAAAGTGTGATTAAAAAAGTCCCCCTTTGGTACAATTTTCTAGACTTGGTTAAGGATTATTCTACTCAGGTTTGGGTGATAAGAGATTTGGTAGCTCCCAACAGCGAGGTCTTGAGAGCCGATGAAATAATCTGTTTTGCCGATTTTAATATTCTTGAATACGTACTTAAATTAAGAGTGCTGCCTACATGGCGGTTGAATTTCTTTGCAGATTTTTTATATGAGTTATTTTTTACTAAACCACAGCACATGTTTCCACTATCCCAATGTACGAAACAAAAACACACTTTAGACGATGTACGAATAATACTCTCAATACATCATATACATTATAAATGATATTCTCGATTCCTCCAACAAAGCTAAGAACTGTTTTTTTTTCACACTCATGTATCTCATAATATACTGGTTGGAAACATGCAAAACTATCATAGTGAACTGCACTGAAATTTGCTTCAGATTTCCCAGCAACAAAGTGATAAACTATCATAGGGAACTGCACTGAAATTTGCTTCAGATTTCCCAGCAACAAAGTGATAGGTTCACCGCGTAAAGTCCCATGCGCACACGCAGCACGACGGAAACACTGCAATCCAGTTCAGCGCCTTGTGCGTAGGAGTGATGGGGCATTGATTACACGTTTCAGTGTCGCCCTTATCGCCCCCACGCTTCTGAATTTCAAACGCGCTGTAAAGCTCAAAGTAGGCGGCGTCCTTAATGTGAACATAGGTGAGTTGAGAGGTGAAGTGGATGTACGAAATAAAAACTGACAATAGTGTAACCAAACATTTTCTTTGGCCGCGGTTACACGGCACGCTAAATATCTTCACTTTAAATATGTTTAGCTCTGTATACTGTTACACGGCGCCTGAAGGTGTTCCGATTGTAGTCACTTCCTGTTCAAACTAAACTGGTTGTGAACGAACATCAGAACATTTATCCTATGAATTGCTGTGGTTGGCTTGTTAGACGTCAACAAACCATTGCGGTAAAATGTCAGAAAGCGGGAATTCACGTAGCAACACGAAAAGAATCAACAGGTAATTTATGGGATAATTACATTTTTTTCATTCTATTAATTAATTATAACTGTTTGCTTGGTGCGATAGTACTATAAATTTTTAGCACTACAACAATAACACTAACTGCTCAGTATTCTCAGATGATTGGCCTTGAGCCAACCACGTTAATTTAAATAATCCACCACTGTATTTAAACATGTGAGCCAAGATTAATTTAATACTTTGCGTGGCAAGTTTTCAGTTTTATTTGTAGCACAGTAATCATTATATTGTGTTATTCTATGTGTGGGTGTGTGTTAGGAGTATAAGAGGTTATACATTTGTATACCTTTTGCAGTAAGAGGTTCAGACATGTTAACGGACACGTAAATCGCGGTAATTAAAAGCCAAATCAAAATCATAAACATACGATAAATTACTGCTTGAGTAAGTGATTAGCAGCATTAAAATGTTACAATAATATTTAAGGTGATTCTACATTTTGCAAAACGAGAACTGTTGAAATGTTCGTGTCATTGATCCAGGTGTGAAACTTGGAGTTATGAAGAGTCCAAAGCTTTAATTAATTTATGGGGGGCAGAAATAGGAGAGCAGGAGCTGATGCATGTATATAAAAATAAACCAGTAGGGGAATCAATAGCTTAAGACTTCAATATAACCCACAAATCATTAGTCCCTAGGACGTGGGTGCAATGTAAAACCCGCATACAAAATGTATTGAGTAATTATTTTATTTCGATGCCTCGTCTGGAGACGAAGTCTTCGTAACTCTCGTGTTCTCCTCTTGATTATTGTAAATTTATGCAGTTTAACAACCAGCACCACTGCAACACCGTTTTCCATGGCTCTTCATCTGACAAATTACTGGAAAACGTGTGCCGCACAGCTGTACCTTAGGTAATATTTTATTTCGTTATGGAATCATAACCTAAATACAACCCAATCGTAGGGGAATCGTGCTGGACGATGCCGCCGGTCGGCGAGTTTTCTCGGGGATCTTCCGTTTCCCCCGACCTTTCATTCTGGCGCTGCTCCATGCGTTAATCACCCTTATCGGCTCTCAAGACCTCGCCGTCAAGAACCGCCCAAATCTCTTCACTCACTCACTCTATGCATATTACTCCTTCTCTAAAGGCCTCGCTGTCGACGAGACGTTCTGCTGTACCTACCTAACTATCTACCCTCCCGCTAACAGTTCGCACCAATGTGACGTCAGCGCATGAAGCACTTATCTTCCAGATGATGTGCAGTTGATGCTCAGGATTTATTGTAAGTAGGCAATGACGTTAAATTTATAATGACGCCGGGCCGAGGCAACGGGAAAACTCATTTGTGAGTAACGGCAAACGGCCTTGCACATTTTCGCACCCCGTAGATACATAGTTCCCATTCGCTGCCTACACAAGCGTCACTACTCGTCTTTAACTTGATTAAAGTTGTTATTAATGCAATCCATCTTCGAAACAGAGTTCTAGAAGATGATAAGGAAAGAACGAAAAACCAAGGCACCAACATTAATTTCTTTTAGACGCCATGACGACCTGCCGCCCGGGATTCGTCGAGCATTGGAGTAATGGGTCTTTGGTTCGACGGTCACGAGAAACCAAACAATCTGTAGGTAAAATACATTCTTTCAAACAGGACTCCCTTGGATCGTATTGAAGATAGCCTACTATCTACACAAAATTTTCATAGTAATGTCCGGGCACCAGTAGTACATAAAATATGTTCACAAAAATCAACGACGAACTTCATCAGATGATTCTTCACAATAATATAGTCGAAACGAATATATATTACACTTAGCTTAACTCACTTCTTAAGGACGGTACACACCCGTAAAGGCGGAGATGAGCGACAGGTTTATTGAAAATAGCACGGAACCACATTTGCTTAGACGACTGAAAGTGCATACATGTAGTGTATCAGTAAATGAACAAACACATCTACAGAAAATAATTTTGGTGTACATAAGTACATAAGCTTATGGACAAAAAGGTGGTTGCTACCCAGGTGTATCCAGTCGCATTGGAAACGAGTTTACTGGTACACTAACATATATTCAGATGTCTAAGTAAATTTTGTCCCATGCTATTCGCAATAAACCTGTCGCTCATATCCACCTTAACGGGCGTTATTACCATCCTTAGAATGAGAGTTAGGCTAAATGTCATGTGCACTCATTTACAAAAAAAAGTCACCCTGAAGGTGCCATCGCAGGGGCACGCAAGTGGGTACAGGCACACGACATGGTAGTATGTAAACAGAAACCATCAAAATATCGTACCGCACGAAGCATGTATTACGTGAGACCAACACTTACAGGATGCACGTGGTGTTAGACCACCCATAGCACGGAGACAGACGGCGACACGGACGGGAATGAAGGCATAAAGACGTAGAATGTTTTCCTGGGGAAGATTCTGCCACAGCTGGTGCAACTGATCCTCCAAATTCGCTGTAGTTGTCACTGGCCAAAGTTGCCGTCCAATCTGATCCTTAATGTTCTTGATGGGTGAGAGGTCTGGGAACCTTGCTAGTCAGGGAAACTTGTTGACGTAATGAAGGTTAGGCGAGAGATACCCGTTCTGTGAGATGCCTAGCATTATCCTGCTGGAAAATGGGGTTTCAAACTGCACCAGGAAGAAGAGCGAACATGGTCGCAGAATTTCCTTTTAGCGCCGTCAGGGTTCCTTCCGTTACCACCAGTGGGGTGCGGGAATCATAGAAAATAGCACTCCATGCAATGACATCTCACTTTGGAGCGGTGTTCTTCTCTACAATAAAGCGTGGATCACAGCGCTGGCCAGGATGTCTCCAGACTCTAATTCGGCAGTCGTCTGTATCCAGACAGAACTGTGATACGTCGCTGAACACTATTCATCGCCAATCCACAAGCTGTAAAGCTACCCATTCCCGGTAGGTCACACTAGCTCGGTGATGCTCAGGTCGTAAGGAATGCGGCGACAACAGATGCGCCTCTGCTAGATGTCTGGATATGGTTCTGGTGGACACAGGCGTATCCCCAGCTGTTGTGAAATGTCCCTGGATAGTGCACAGCGAAGCCCATGGAGTGCTTACAACCTGTAGCATGATGAATCTATCCTCCCTGTTGGTGGTCCACCACGATCGACCAGAGCCTTCTGGATGGGCGTTGTGTACCCCCCACCTCACCTGTTCCCACTGCGTCCAACACCGACTCACGCTGTATCCGGAACTGTTCAAGTGGCGATCAATGCTTCAAAACATCCAAGCTGTGTCTCTGACGCCTGCGATGCGACCATTCTCGAACTCATCAGCTGGACAAAGGCTTGTCGAATGCGCCATCAGGGCATGTTGCGTGTTCACTGAACTTGGCTCTGTGGCTCACACTTCTCCTAAATCTATTTCTCTCGCTTATCTATTTCTCTGTTATTTGCTTATTTCTTATTTCCAAGCCTCAATGCTACAGTCACTGCAATATAAACACATCCGTAAAAAGTAAGATTTTGTGAAAATTGTCCTCTATTCAAACGAGGCATAAATGTATCGGTCCTGTTTTGTGTTCGTCGGCCATCGTATTCTTTCGTGTGTATTGAAAATACGTGAACTAGGAATACGGAGTCTAATACTGGTTTCAAGCAGATGTTATCACGTTTACTCACGTGGAGAAATATTTCAATTTCGTAGTAAATATATTGGAAATTATTGCAATATTCCAAGGACTTTGGTACAGAAATGTTCACAAGCAAAGGATATACACGCTAAGCTGACCACTTCGGAAATCAACATTTGAAAAATTTCACTGTGCCGACTTGCATATATTTTAATGGGCATACTGACCAGCATACAACCCGTAATGTTGGAAACGATGGAGGGAAAGTAGTTCCATGTCTTAAAATTGAATACAAATTGTTAGGTAATAATGTTAAAACAGAAACAATTTCTTTTGCTTTATGTTTCTAACTATATTTATAATATTTATAAAGTATAATACACATAATATAATAAAAATATAAATAATAAGAATTAGCAATGTTGTAAAATATTTATTTTTCTAATAATTTTACAGTTTTATTGGAATGATGGATGAATATAGTGGTTAGATCCATGGCAATGTTAATTTTACATATGGTGTAAGATTACACAGTATGCACATAAGTAGATCTTATGCAGGGCTTTCAGAAGTGCTCAGTTTGCAGTGAACAGCCTATTTTGTGGTGTTGCCTGGTTACAGGCCGCACGACCACTTGTATGGCTGCTCTGTTTTCTGGGATATCCTTAGAGCAGTAACTGATATCCCTTAAGGATTTAACCTGCGTGAATTGCACAACAACAAAGAACTGAAATTCGATCTATCAGCCCAAACAATTCCAGATAACACAACAGTTGGCCGAATAAAAACCCCAAGGAAGGTACAGTTGTGTGCCTTTAGTGTCCTCCCACATTGTTACTTAGATCCTCGTGCTCAGATCCACCATTTGTCCGGCCGATGTGCCATTCTCACCTTTACTGCCTGTCCAGGACAGTACAGGAAATGTGTCGGAACTCACTGAGTCCATCAATCAATAGGTGGGGAACCCTCAAAGTCCTTTCCTGCATGTGAAGTTTCAGCCACTGCCAGCACGAGTCCAATCTCAAAGTATCGGTCACCAACTAATTAATTAATTATAATATTTTGTATTTTTACGTAGCGCTCTTAGCCACTAAGATCTTTCCACTCTACAACCTCCCAATCGGTGGGGAAGAGGGAACACACCCTCTCATCGCAGGTGTTCCAACTTTGCACCTGAGTTGACCAAATCCAAAACCCCAACCTGATTCACAAGTACAGCAAATAACATCCTAGCACAAGGCTATGAGACCCTCGCCTTCAGGTACCAAGCGTGTGGTCTTTCCAGGGTTCCATCCAAACCCCTAGTGTCTCTCCAGGACACAGCCAGAGCTGGTTGCCGCTCACCGCCTGGTCTTTCTTTAAGAGGGGGAATCTCTCCAGACCTTCTCCAGCATACGAAGTTAACAACTACCAGCCCGAGTACAACCTCTAGTGATCGGTACACCAAAGAAGACCTCTGGTGGGGCCGAACCGATCAGACCATGCTCCCACTTATTTTCCATGGCACTAGTGGTATTTCAATGACCGACCGCTCCACCAGTGGTGAGCATCAGGCAGACACTCAGCCCCTTCCACCTGTTAGTGAACCAGTCGGCAAAGCCAACTATTGGCACACTCCGGTTGTGGATGAGGACACTTTAAGGCCTAACCAGGCATAAGCCTTATGCCCATTACAGGCAGGTTACCCACCCCCTCAACCTGAACCACCCACCATAAGACGGCAATGCATGCTACCCACATGGAGGGGCAGACTGCTCCAGTTTCGTCATGGCATGCATTCCCCGGGGAAAGCCTACCTCCCTCTGAGATGGAAGATTTCCGCCATTATCAAACTCCATAGGTCTGGATCCGTAGGCACTAGAGTTCTTCGATGTTATCATCATTGCCACCTCGCCGTCGCCACCACAATCGTCCACCAGCGGAGGATCCAGTTGAATGAGCTCTCATCGGCCACTGACCATTACCATAATTTAGAATTCCTTCACCATGAAATTCCAATGTTGGAGACCAATGTCCTGAGTGCCAAGTGGTCCAACTCCCTGCAAGTGGTTAGGTCTGGGTACTACCTGTCGGCCCAAAGCCATCATGGCAGATACCCATTACCAGTCGCGAGGAGACTGGTTCCCATAGGGGTACGAGCGGTGAAGCCCAATTTGCTATACCCAAGGTCGCAATGAGTGGAGAGAGGCTATAAGAGGCGCATCATCGACACTTTATAGGGTCAAATGAGGTAACCAGACTCGGCTACAATTGCATGGTATGTCCGTGCTACTACTTTAAATTTCAATTGTACTTATGTTTTTTTACACCTTGAGTGGCCATTTCTGTAGCCAGCGGAATTTTTTTACAGTGAAATTCAATGTTATTTCTCCAAATAGCTTGAGCACCCGCCTAGATGAGAAGCCCAGGTGCCAAATTAGTGACTACACTTGAACGACAGATCATAGTTGGTGGCGACTTCATTCTTCCAGAAGTTCAGGGATTAACTCCCCCATTAAGAAACTTATGGATGTTTAATTAGGTTATACATGTGCGAGCGTAAGTGCGTGGTAATCTCGATTTGGTGTTACCAGACCAGTGATGTGGTGTCTGTGATCCTCCTAAGCGATGGAGCAGAGATGGGAGGCGTTCATGTGATACTGCATTCAACTAATACATACTGTTTAATATGGAGTGACGAAATGTGTGTGTATCATTAATAGCACTAATTTTATTTATTATTTGATTGCTGAATTTGATTAGATATTTAATTTTTTTTTCATTTAGGTATGTACTGGAGTAAGTGGTACTTAGTAGATTGTGAAAGACGTAGCTGTAACTATTTTCAATCACTGATCCTCAATTTACCTGAGAAGTAGCCTATAAAAATGATCCTTTGTGCACAGGTATACTAGGCTGACAAGTGAGATTTTTTCTGCCAAGTGTTCCCAAGTATAGGCCTACCTTTTTGGCCATGTTGCATACACTGGTGGCCATGATACATCTTTCAATAAAATGCCAAAAAAATACATAACATTTTTAAAATCTGGAAAACCCAACATCAGCGAAGATGCTTTCAGCGATGATAATGTTTAATGTTGCGACATTGGCCTCCCGGCGACGTTTAACTTGCAGAATTCGAGAGATATTTTAAATAGTTCTACAAATATAGGAGGGAAATCAGGCCCGGCCCTATGGCGGGGCGAGCGGGGCGAGCGGGGCGGTCGCCCCGGGAGCCATGATGAAGGAGCCGCCAAAATCAGAAGAAAATTCTTTTTCCCCTGCAATAATTGTGGAAATTTGGCAAGTACAAAGGTTTTTAAACACATGTACTGCTGATATTATTGGCAATCTAAAATTGGTACAAAAAGGGCACAAAATCTATAAGAGCTTACGAATGTGATGTAGTTGTAAATACTGTGCTGCACTCTGTTGATGAAATAGGACTAATTGGTGAGCTACTGAAGATATGCAGGCTTAGCGCTTAGTGCGGTCTGTGCCCTGTAGTTCAAAATACGTGATGCAGTTACCATTTCGAAAAGGGAAGCAATCTCATAGAGTGTGCTTTATTTTATGAGTTTATCTGCAATCTGACAATTAGTTGGTGATTAACCATATTTACAAATGGATATTGTGACCTCAGATGATAAAATTTTGTGATTGTTAATCTTAACCAAGAATGGGATTTCATTACTTGTTTTACAATGCAGTAGGTTAGTGAAATTAATGGTTCCCTTTTTTGTGTACCTACATAAGTTTTGTTTATAGCCTACGCAATTCGCGGTGAATTGAGCACTTTTTGAGACCCTGCTCAGATTTTCCTTTCAGCCAATTTTTGTCCTTCTGCAACTTTTTACTATAGAAGTGCTGTCTGAGGTGTGACTAACAGTCTAATAAACACGATGTTAACATTCCACTGCTCTCAAGAGATAACTTCTGAGGCCACCATAATGTATATTTATTTGTTATGTTTATGAGTATGATATAGACATATTACCCTGTCACATGATGAAATTATCACTGCACCCATTAATTATATACCGAAATATTAGCATACTTGTGGGGTCCAGTTAATAATATGTTTTACAATATATACAATAATGCTAAAAAGTGTTTTTGTATAGGCATGTAAGTTTAAAAATTCTCAAATTTTAAGAAAAATTATCTTTTTTTTTGTTGGTTCCACTTATAAAACATTGTAAGATTATCTAAATGTGGCTTCACACAAACTAAATTAATGCTTTGTTTTCTTTGCACATAGCATTGTAACTCATTTATCAATAGTTAGAGACCCTGTCATTTCGAGTTATAAAAGAACTAACTCGCAAGGCTTCACAATCCTGTGCATCATAAAGTGTTACAGTAGAAGTCGTTCAGTAACTGATTGTTGCCACATTCGTACCTCACTTTCCTGTTCGACTTAGTCTCGCAGAGTGAGGTCAGCCGAGGGCTATTGGTTCAAAGTTCTTAGAGGTGTGTCCGACGAGTGAAGGTCCAATGACGTACGTGATAACAGCATAAACTTTAATGACGTGTAGCTCGCTTCTGAATAATTTCGAGAAATGACAAGGTCTTTATCGATCATTTTTTCCTGTTATTATGCATATAAAATTTATGGTTTTATTTATAGACAAGATATGCGATATGTATGAAGAAATTTGGGCAGAATAAATTATCTGGGTGTAGTTGGTGCACTTAACATAAATTAACACGTTTAGGATTTCGAAATGCCAGTAATTGTACAGGAGAATGTGTATCAGAATTATTGTTAAGAACGTTAGCCGAAAATGGACTGAGATAAGAAATTAAAACAAAGGTGTCCAAGCAAAAATTCTTTAATTGAATCCAAGAGCATAATTTGTGCATTGTGGATGTCATTCGTTGATTTTAGTGGTTTCATATGCAGCTGTTTCGTGTTCCACAGAAAATATGTGTGTTGTTCTAAGCTTCTGTTCAACGTTGTGAAATTTTGAAGAACCACGTGGCCATCCTCACTGTGAAACCATTAGGAAAGTAGGATTGATAGTATCAAGGCTATTAGATATCAGGTGAAGAATGTGTATGATGCTTTATTTGCAGTGTTTGAATCTAGTTTGGCAGATACTGGATTGAGGTACGAAGCACATTCTTTAGCGGACCAGTTAATGAAATTTAAATTTTTGAGTTCTCTTGTTGTAAATACGATATTTTGTATCAAGTAATCATTGCGAGCAAATCAATGCACAGCCCAGTGATGGATATTTGTACTGTCAGCACTTTAATCAAGATTTGTATGGGGTATGTATTTTCCTACAGGAAAATGCAGTTATAACTGCAAAAGAGCTATCAGGTACATTAGGAGCTGGTGCTTCATTTGGAGATTCCACTTATACACGAGGAAACAAGAGGCAGTTTAAATATGAAGGCCTTGACGAGTCAGTTAGTCCAGAAGAACAGTATAAACGGAGTTTTTTCTATGTCACATTTGATGCTGCACTAACATAATTGAAACAATGGTTTGAGTAACTCGAAGAACACCAACATATTTGGGTATTCTTGTATGACTTGTGCCAACTCCCAAAACAATTCGATAATGCTCAAGAGGCTGATAAGGATTTATTGGACAAGTGTATGGTATTGCAAACAGCTCAAACAAACACCGACGGAAGTCATTTAAATATTAATGGCTTTCGGAAGAATCAAATCACTTCCAGTGTTTTGTACGATCATCTGTGAAGATTTTCGCTAAGAAAGTTTTACAAAATCTAGAAAAAAAATATGAGCACTACATTTCTTAATATCTGGGCGTCGCTTTGAGTATTGCTGACTTTACCAGTGACGGAAACTAGCTGTTGTCGGGGACCTGGGTTGAGGTTACTAGCTTAAGGTCACTCTCATTTCTATCACTGCTATCCATACAACCTAGTCGACACTGGGGGTGGTAACTCTAGAGGTAATAGTGAGCTAAAGCGCCGTTACAATATTATTTCCTTTTATTACACTTTATATCTTTTACACGATAAACTCTAATACTTCCTTATAATCTGCAACTAAGTTACTACAATAAACCTTTCCTTTATGCTTGACATTCCTGCATTTTATGACGCTACTGACTTTATAATTACAATGCTCTATGTTGACTTCGCGGCCTAACGTCCTGAACCGAATCCGCCTAGCACCCAAATTGTTGAGGTTCTTACCACTCTTATCAAGGTACGGCGGTCGTCCGGGAAGGCTCCTCCTGGTATGACGTCGTGCTGAGTGGCTCTGCTAATTGGACCCTTGATGCCCCTACAGCCTCGCCATATTGCTATGCGCTGTTAACTCTTTCGCGTCGACCTCGTCGAGCTGCCGGACAGGCATCGTCTACTTGGCTGTTGGGGGGGGGGGGGGGGCGTTTCCGAGACGTGTCTCCTTATATACGCACCCTGACCAGAGCGTCAGACCCCCCCCCCCCCCTTTACACCCTACCCCTCGCCACGCCTCGCCACCTTGGAATGGGCTTTTCCTCCAGCACCGGGTCTCGAATCAGGAGTCCGCTCTTTCGTATCTCGTCGGGAGTGCAACACTGTGAACGCAGTTTTTCGAAGTTGAAATTGATCAAGACTTGTCTTCGATCTACTATGAGTGACGAACAGCTCTCATCGTTGGTGATATTGTCCATAGGGAATGGCATAGCTCGCAAGATTGGCCTTTCTTCAGATATAATAGAATTTCCCCAGGCTAAGGCAAGAAAAGCCCCATTTTTATAGAGTAAGGAAGTGTACATAAATGTGCAATTTGATTTGTATATTAACATTATATATTTAATGGTAGATCTGAGTGAATCTCTTCTTTACTGATGTTACAGTGTTAGCAAAAAAGTCACAGTTCTTATTTCCAAGTACTGAGAAAAAAAAAATTGGCTGTTCCTAATATAAGTTCATTTTCCCGTTGCAGAGCAGTTGTGTGTATAAAAATTATTATGGAGCCTTAGTTCTGTACTAACAAAGTCTGGTGGCAGCGACAAGTTATACGGTGAATCAGGTAAGAGTATGACAATAAATTTAACACATTATGGTGATTACATAAATGTGAAATTCTTTTGTAAATCAACATTAAATAGTAAATGCTAGAGTCATGCAAATGTTATTTGTAAATTTCTTAAACGAAACTTAATTTATGTTCCAATAATTTTGATTTCAAATGATAAAAACCCGCGGGCGGATAAATTGCCCCTCGCCCCGGGCACCGAAAGATCTAAGGCCGGCCCTGAGGGAAATGTACATCAATGATATCGATTATGTCGCCTCTCAAGATCTCGTTACGAGCCGCCCAAATATCTTAACTCGCCTCAACTCATATTGTATATTACGGTGACCATGATGAATGGTCCACCTGCGACCAAGAATCCGAAATATAAAAAAAATTAGATCTTAAAAAAAATATTAATAATGTTATATAAAAATAATTTTATAAAACTGAGCTTTCATTTATTTTACTTGTTGGCAGTATTTGTTTTATTGGTAAGGGGGTATACAAAAGTAAAAATTTTAACACACTCAACCCAGATTTTTACTTAAAGACGGAAGGCGCGTCCATGATTTGCGCGGGGCTCGAACCCAGTACTCTTGGAACCGAAGCTGGCGTTCAAGCCATTTGCGCCAGGGCACCGGCGTCTGAAGGTACTGTCAGTTACATGGTGACTACGCAAGCGAGGCAGTTATCGTGGAATCACTTGAGGCAGCAACCTGACACCCAGGGGCTCAATTTTTCATTTATAATTTAATGGCAAAGGTCTAATCTGCTTTCATTCTGATTTTAATCGAATAGTCTTAATTGCTAAATGTGACTACACAAAAAAGGGGTGGAGACGATCTTGGAACCTAAGTAATCACTTTAAAGTGGCCAATAATTTCACAAAACAAAACAGTGCGTTTCCACACCGAGAGAGGTAAATATTATGTTTAATATGTACAACTCAATTGTTTGAATTTAACTATATTTTGCAGTAAAACTGCAAAAATATTATAAAATATTTATATTACTGCCTTGATTGTCGGCTCACAATAAAATCCAACAGAAACGAAAAATACAACTCTAATATTACAAAAAAAATTCAACAGTAGCACAAAATGGGACAAAATATATGCCAGAGAATATTAGGACCAGAGAATTCAGTTTGAGTGTCGCGGGCCTAAAAGCTAAAGAAACAAACGACATGAAACACTGAAGAGAACGCAGCTACAAATGAGACCACAAATGGGCAACGCATGTTAAAATATCACCGTGGGCTTCTCCGACAGAGTACATCCTCCTCTCTTTGCTAATGTACCTTGATCCAAATTACGACACCGCGCTGGTCAGGTGATGATTGGATCTTTAATTAATACTTCGTGTACGGCACACTAAGCGGATATGTGCGCGGTCGATGGAGACAATACAAGCCTGCGTGCGTGATAGTGTTCATTGTCCACCGCTTAATAATTCAGCAATTACTGCCATAATAACATGTATAATGTGTCAATCTGTAGTTAACGGTTAGAGCATTACATGTTTTTTTCTACTACACCATCAAATTACTTCAGAGTGTATTTTAGTATCTTGCGAAAACACCGTGGAATAATATCTCAATGAAGTAGTTGTATACATTTATCTGCGCTTAGCAAGTATAATCACAATTAAATTGACGTATAAAATAGTAATATTATCCATTTAATTGTACTCCGAACTTTTGGAGAAGTAATCACAGATTTAAGTATTTCGCTGCCAACTCGTGTAAGCAATACCTACTTTCATAAATATACGACGTGCATAATTACGCCCTTTGTTTTCGTATTATAATGGACTGTAACTCCACACAGAGAGTAAATTAGCTCACGTGACAGCTTCCATGTGAAGGCCACGCGTATGAGGATTTAATCTTCCCATTGTCCGATGTAATTATCGTCCATCTTCCCAAGCTCTTTGAAAATATTGCGCCCTATATCACACACATAATCTGCTCTGTTGTTGCGCAAACATGGCGTTCCATTTGTTTCATAGCAAGTACCGGAAAAAAAAAACAATTATGACGTAAACAATTCTCAGCTCTCAGGATTTCATCGATGCGATTCCCGAATGCAGTGAAATGTGGCTTAATTTTCTTAATAAATAAGATGCCTCTGTCCTCGCCAGGCCTGTGAAGGCCTACTATTCAGCAATCGGCGTTAAATTTTTTTTATCAAAATAAAAATATAAATAATGCACGCTGCTATTTCACACGGGACATAACTAGTAAAGCTGATTTGGAAACAGCTTGTTACAATCAGTACGTACTAACGACATTGTTGTGTGTATTTGCCCCTGTATTATTGTGGATTGTCACTCTCTAATAATTCCTGAATAGTTTATGTTACGGAAACTAGGTATTTATGAATAATGCCATTACAGCCATCAAATATTTGTTTGACTACCACGACAACAAGCAAACACTTTGCACTTTGTGTGTGTGTGTATGTGTGTGTGTATATATATATATATATATATATATGAAGAGAGAGTCTGTTCGCGTTTGCAAATTACCCAATGTAAGTATGACGTGTTTGATTGTGTACTAAGTAAATCATGTATCACAAGCGTTTTATGTTTCTCTCAAGATAAAGGTATTTTATTTTAGATAAATTGAACTTTTAGTTATATTTTATCTATGAATTATAGTTGTTAAATTAAAATCGAAATGACAAAAACAGCGAGAAAATAGGCGTGTTGGTAATGCCTAGTAAAAAATGGTTCTTATGAAAAAATATTCTTACACTGAGTGTTCACGAATGTGGTGCGTTGTCGCTTAGGTGTAATTTTCTAGACTAGGTTAAGCTTGGTTTTCAGGAGGCTGAGGAATATCCTGGAAGTAGAACTTTAGCAGGACTTCAGAAAATTTGGAAGTAATCATGGATGGACTTTATATATATATATATATATATATATATATATATATATATATATATATATATATATATATATATATATATATATGTGTGTGTGTGTGTGTGTGTGTGTGTGTGTGTGTGTGTGTGTGTGTATGTGCGTGTGTGTGCATTTTGAGCTTTAGGAATTAATTTTTTTTTAGTTACATTGTAGTTATTGGAGTAATCAATTGTCTATCAGCAATCTTTTTTTTTTTTGTATTATTTATTCGATACAAATTTTATCATGTTGTTTCTGGAATTTTTTCAAAATTACTTGTGGTGGGTTGCTACAATCAAGTGTGTTTAAATGTGCTATTAAAAGTTCTGGATAAGACACGCTCCATAAAAATGAGTAAGTTACAGCTATAAGTATCCTGGTCACCAAAAAATTCATTGTTTTATATTTGTTAGAAATATCGTCCAGTTTATAGACATTTTAAGCACTCTTCCCTCGTATAAAATAATTTTATCTCATAGTTTTTGCATCATGCCATGTCAAAATCATAATTTTAATTTTTTTTAGGACGTACAACTAAAATCAATGAGAACGTTTAGAGAAAATTTAACAAGGGCAAATGAAAGGTCATGCTTTGGTCCATTTTAAGGTATGCTTAGGCAAATTTATTTTGCCAAAAATCATTCACTGTAACAAATCAAACATGTGTCAAAATTCCCTTATTTTAAACAATTTTTTTTTAAATTGCTATAAATTTTCATATTTGATTATACATATATCTTGAAGTAATTTATAGTATATATTTTTCAATATGAATGATCTCAATGTATGAGTTAGTTTTTATTATTTTTACATCCCGTAAACATTAACGTTGTGATTTTGGTATGGAATAATGCAAACATTATGGATATAAAATAAATTGTTTTGTGGCCAACAGCCACAAGCTAAGTGTAATAATGCCAGTGCTCCAGATGGTATTCATTATTCACACTTCATCAGGTCCCGACAGCACTTTAACTCAGTGATAATATTATTTTTGAAGCAAGAACCAACCATATCGCTATCTGGGCATTGAACATTGTGATATAATTAAACTTATCGATGTTCCCGGGAATAAAACACGAGGCATAAAACATACTTTGCATTAGACGCATTATCGCGCACACGCTTAGTGTGCACGATTACGAATAAAACATGGAACTGCGCAACTTATTGACGAGATGACTGCATTTGAAACTTGCGAAGTTGGTTACTATAAATGTCAGATTCCTCGTACTTAATACCATAACTTAGGTATAGGTTAAACTAATTTCCGATACAACCAAATCTGATCACCAAATTCCATCTTAATTTTCTTATGTGAATACATAAATGCATTACCAAAAACACTAATTACAGCATTATTGTCTGCCTTACCCTCATGAACTGGAAAAGTCTTCCAGCAGATTATCCTGTTTGGCTCAATCTCACTAATATCCTTTGGTGCAGGCTCCTTCTCAACATAAGACCTTCTGAAGCAACTCATTTCCAACAAACCACTGCCAGCTTTAGCAGTTATTCATTGAAGACCAAAGCTGTACAAAAAAGACAACAAAATATAACTCTCTTCTATATCAAGGATCTTAACTGTCCAAGACCGATCATCTTTATTGACATCCTTAGTAAAAGGCACAATATTACGATACACCTTCCTCGGGTAGTAGCCAGAAGAACGAATTCGCCTCCGATTGGTGTCAGGATGAAATCTGCAAAAACACATAATCAATATTGATAATAATCGTAAAAATTTATATAAAAAGCAAAGAGGAATTAAACTATTAATACAACACAGATGCATACCTCAAAACAAGGTAAGAACACAAAAAACCGGAAACAGGAAAGTCTAGGATCAGCCCCCACCTACTACTTTAACCTACTCGCTCGGCATTTAACATGCGAACGGGAAACTATGCGGCAGCTCTCCATGTATCTATTCGCTGCCGCTATGTACTGGAACCATATCACCGGATTTACTTCTGGGACATGCCATGAATAACTTAATATGAACATTCCGAAAACACTATTATCATAATTTATAGTCAGGTTTTTTTGATGATATGTCAGAATTGACTTGGGGTTAAAAGACAAACTTACGAACAATCGATACAACAACTTTGCACACATACAATTAATTTTTATCCTTGAAACGAACGATGCCGGGTACTAAAACATCTCTGCACAAAACTATTAATATGTATGGGGTTTGGATTTCATTAAAGTTGAAAAGGAAAGGCGGTTCGAATGCAGGAATTAAAATAAGTGTCTGGATTTCCTTAATACTTTACATATACTTAATGAACCTTTTGTTGGTCAGAATCGTTTTTTATTACTTGAGATATCATACAGAAACTTTATTTCTTATGCTGCATGCTTGTTTTTAAAATGGCTGCCACTTTAATATTTTTGGTGTCATTTCATATCTGGGGAACCATTTAAAAACGTAAAACGAATTTCATGTTTTTGACTGTTAATCACATAAATAATTAATATAGAGAGGGTAATGTTATTAGTCCATTGTTTTGCAAAGTAGAACTATATGAAAAAAATCAAGCTCCTCCTCCCTTTACCGTTATACATGTCATGGGGTGCGAGCACCCAGTAGTCTATGTTAAATAACCCAGGCGATATCGCTCATAGGGCATGTAATTCAGCAGTATAGTAGGCGAAAATTGTGCTGTGTTCCAGACACACCATCACATACTGAGATCCAAATTACGTCACTGCACCTGTTAGGGGATGATTGGAACATTAATAAATACTTTGTGTATATGGCACATCGAGTAGAAATGTGATCGGTCGATGGAGACATGTACCTCTGTGCATGGTACTCTAATTTTCCCAACTATGGATGCTGGTTCCTTCAGTGCTTTTTCATATCGCCATCTCATTCAATAACCTGCCAGGGTTCTCTTTGGGTTGGAGCCACATTTAGGCTTATTTCCGTCTTCATTGTTAGTGGCTCCACCATTTCCAGTGTCCCTTCTAATTCCTTTCTACAGGTACCACCACCTCCATGGAGTTAATTATGGTTTCGGGTAATCCCATTATGTATAGTTTTAACACCCAGCTCATGTGAGGATCCATCCTCTAGGGGCTCTGGCAGGCATCCCCCCGAGGGCATATTTTATTTTTGGCGAATGTTAACAACTAAGAGCCATTCAGTTAATCATTCTTGTCTACTTCTGGCCACTCATCAGCGTTTATCCCAACTTTGGTTAGTCAGTCTGGCAGCCTCTAGGCAGTAGGCATCGAAATGATAAACAATGTAGTGCCAGGTAATATAGGCAGGTCACTGTCTTTCCTGCTGGGGTACCAGGCTTGTGGATCACCTGGAGGAGATGTTCCTGGTGCAACTTGCAACTATGGCTGGTAGTAGTGCCTATATCAGAAGAGATGGCTGTGGCTAGATGCCACATTACCCTGTATGGGCCCTCCCAGCGAGGTTCCATATCTTAGAAGAAATCCTATGCCCCACCAAACTGGGTGTGCAACCACACCTAGTGAACCAGGTTAAGCCATATCAATGCAGGTAGATGATTTGTAGACCATCTCTGCACCTCACTGTACTGGGCATGATGTTGAGCAGTGTTTTGGGCTATTATTTTCATTGCACCATCTCATTATCCTCCCCAGTATGAAGGTTTTGATATACTAACTGCTCTCTGGCAACCAGTTATTCTGCCCATGCATTTAGGCAGCCAACAATGTCGTGTGATGGCATTGGCACGCCAGTGTAGAAGAAGTAGTATATCAGGAAAGAGGAGGTCCTAGTTCCTGGCGTTTTCACACACCTAGATATATAGTTGGGTGTTTAATTTCTTTGTTCCTCTACCTAGTGGATTCACCCTTGGGTGGTAGATTGTTATGGCATCCAGCACTACCTACCACTGTCTGAATCTTTCCCTCCATCAGCAGCTGGTTAACTTGTCAATTAGGATAATCCTGAAAAAGACTCACATCATGAAGATTTTGGTGCTGAGCATTCGTGAGCATGATTATTATAGTATCTGACACAAAATATAACTCCAGCCAGCAAGATAACCAGTCGGGATCGATGAATATAAAACATTTATCTGTAGGCTACAGGGGTTTGGTCCAGTGTCATCCAGAGTGATGGTTCCAAATTGTGTGTTTTGCTACAGGGGTTGCTGTAGCTGATTTATTTCGCGATTCCTAGAGTTAAACAGCTGGCATGACTTACAAAAATTGATGTGGTCGCAGACATCTTCATTCAGGCCAATCTCATGTAAATAGGCATCGATTTCATGGGCCAACTTTTGGGTTCCTGGATGTCCATCCAGTGTTTTTCCAGAGTGAATTTGTAGCACCTCTTATGGCACGAAGATCCAAAATGTCACCTCGCTAGTTGGTAGGGAAACATGAAATATTGTCCCCTACACAACACGAAATTAAGGATATTCTGTTATTATGCATACCACTCACAACTTGGTGTCTGTAAATGTCAGTTTCGATCATTAAACCCAAGCTATGAGCTGATCCACTGTCATGTGGAATGGCACAATGGTGTCAGTGACAGCATTTATAACCTCTACATCATGCTGTGAGATGTTTTCTCTGATTTGTGATGGAAAAATGGCAGGACCAACCATAGTCACTATCATCGACAATGATTTCATTAGGCAGATGGTACTGCATCAGAAATTTTACATGTGTGTTCAGGATATGTGTAGTTTCGTTTTTCGCATTCCACATGTCCTAAAAAGTCAAGGGTAGTTTTCTCCATGTGACATTTTCCAAATTATTCTGTGAGTTGATGCGTGGCTAACCCTTCGACCGCAAATCTTGTTTGGTGCATGTTTTCCTCCCACATTCTACACCATATAATGATATCGTCCAGATATGCAGTCACAAATTCTCCATTGAACCATTACAAAGCTCTCTTCATCAAATGTTGACAGGGCACATTTCTGGGCGAATATCATCACTTGAAAATGAAATTGTCTTCTGTCTGTTTGTGTGTCTATTAACCTGCAATCAGGTGCACTATGAAAAGTTGCATGATAGGGCACACATTGAGAATTTTGCTCACATTATTCACAACAATGAATAATCTGCCAAATTGCAAGATTTGCTATAGTAAAACCTATTTTAAAACACTAGAAATTTAACATAAACATTTGAAAATGTTTAAAAATTTTCACTCGCCCCCAAGCAGCAAATTTAAGTAGTCATGTGTGATGACAGTATCTTCTAATACAGCTTCAATAGAAGTCACAAAAACACTCCAAATTTATCGTGATAAAAACCACAAGTTTGCATACATCAGCAACTGATTTATATAAATTGTATATGTACATATAATGCTAGTACAGTATATTATTCATTGTCACTATTATCACCCCCCACACATATTACACAAGTGAACGTTGTATGTTTGTTGCATATCGGGATGGTACACCTGGCACAAATATTCTTAGTTCGCCTGTTTTTATATCTTGGACATATGCCACAAAATCCTTCAGTTGTTGGTGGTCGGTTGTCCACAACTTGCAAGCCAGAAACTCGTTTGATTTGCCATACCAGCTGTCCTGGAAGAGTGAGAATGGAAGATCTTGTCACTAGATGAGGTTTCATGAGAACTAAAGACTGAGTTTTTATGTATGTAGGGCGATCTATTTGATCATTTGTGTTGAACTTGTAAAATATAAGACTCTTTGTGCAAGCTATATTCATTATAGTAAAGAACACAGTGAGTGACCAGCAGCTACAGATTCTTGACACTGAGTGGGATGCCTTCATCTCATCCACGACATATGCACCTCCCTTGGTAAGGTTGTAGAATGTCATGACATCTGGTTTACACATGTCGCCTGTTGATTAATCAATTGTGCCACTGTTGTGCATTGTAGATATCACCAGTACATTTTTTTCCTTTCTTCGATACATATGAAACTAGGAGGCATTTTTCTCTGAAACCAAACATAGTGCTGTGAACTGGCCTTTCTTTTGTGTCCAGGAACAATGGTGGAGTTTCTTATTTATTTTTACGAAGTGTCCCAACTATTGTCAGTTTGTGGTCCCTCAAAAGTTATTCTGCTGGTCCAACTGATGTAAAATAGTTATCCATTGTAATATTATGCCCAGTGTTTGCAATGGAAGTAATAAGGTGTTTCACCACACAACTAGCTCAGTTGTCAGTTCTGTATGGATCTTCAGGCTGTTTACTTCCATATACCTCCAGTATACTTGTGTAGAACATCCTAGCATCAACTAGGCCATAAATCTTAATGCCATATTTTGCAGGCTTATTTGCAATATATTGACGAAATTTGCAACGACTATAAAAAGCATCAAGCATTTCGTCAATTGTTAATTATTGTCCAAATTGATAATAACTGATGCATTTAGTGACAAATTCTTCAAAAATGTTTCTAATGGGAGCCAAATTATCAACTTTCTTCCGAGCTTCTCGAGTGTCAAATCCATCGAACCTGAGAGCCTTAAGGGAAATGGCAAACCTCTTTATCGTCATAATGGCTCTAAAACAATCTGGGGCTGTCCCACCGTCAACCCAAAGTTCTTGTAAGTTTAGATGTTGGGCTTTTTCAAACCAGCTATGTACAAAAGACCCAAAATTGCATACATTTCCTCTAACATAGTGTTTAGAGAGTCATGTGGATGTGAAACTCTTTCCCTCATTTTAGCTGCATATTTTGTGTCAGAGTAAACTATTTCTTCAAAAATATTAGAGGGAAAAAACTATTTCCAGATTTGCAAAATTGTATCCACATTTTTGCAATGCCCATGACACAAGGGGGGGGGGGATGAGATACTATATTGCATGCCCCAGTATGTACATTTCTTTACCGATGTGGCATATGCTTACCCCACCTTGTCTGTTTGTCTTAACCCAAATAAAAATTATCTGCCAGCAAACACTCGGCAATTTCTGCTTCACTTCGTTCAGAATCTGATTGTTCACGTGCAGTGTTGTGATCTCTGTGTTCACTTTAACTGTCACTCTATTAATTACCATAACCTTCATTTTCTAGTTCTCGAAGCCATTCAAACGATACCTCTGGATCCTTATTAGCCATTGTGCTACAAACTAAAATTTCGACGAAATTTAATTGTAAATGCATTTCACACAGTCCGTTTCTACATTTCCAATAAACCGGACGACAGTTGGGCACGCACGAGCAAGCACTGACAACCAGTATGCTATAAACTAAAATGCTGGAGTTACTGCTTGCACTCGATAAGCAGCACGCCTACACTATCGGGCACGCACATAGATAATTACTCACACTCGATAAGCAGTACACCTATGCTATCAGGAGCACGTAGAGCAAAATGCCCTAAAGATGCGTGGAGCTGACTTTGCTGGTTGACACTGCCTCTCCCTCCACACATCAGAAGATTTATATATAATTGGCCTACAGAAAAATGCTGCTTTTAAGGTACCAAGATGGCCAAGGTCTTAAGAAAATTTTACTAGAAATGATGCAATGTTTTGAAGTAACCATGAGCAATTTGCTCATAGTGCGCACAATCACAGGTTAAGTTATCAAATGTTTCTTCCAAACTGATTTGCATGGGCAGTGCACTCTGGGTCACTGAATTGAACAGTCTGAAATCTTCGCAAAATATGATCCTTCATCTTTTTTAGGTAGCTACCAATACAATAGAGGAATTGTATCTGCTGTTGATGGCTCAATAACCCCTTACTGAACATTTCCCCAACTTGTTTATATAAAACACATTCATGAAACCCATATCAGTGCAGACACTTTTACTCACTGTCTACCATGGCTATTGCATGTTCGAATGTGGTGGTGGCATGAAGCAAGTCGGAGAATACCAACACATTGCCACGCTCGTCTTAAGTTGCTCCAATTTTCAATAGTAATATTTAGGCATACTATTGGCAAGGTCTACGAGGGTAATAACTTTTTTCTTTGACTAGAGCAGTATCCAGGGAACAGATTGTCCTGTGTTCCCCTGTGTCGAGATTTAGCGCAGTCAGTTGCTACCTCGACGATGTCGTCCTGTACGTTCACCCATTGTTGTTAAAGTACCATTGCCTGGTTGTGTCTGTCGACCGCCATGGGTTCCACCGAAGTCAGCTGGTCGCGAAGCCAGATATTGAGGTCATCCATGCCCAACACAATTCCTGCTCCATCGTGGGTGGCGAGATGATATAAGTAGAGATCACATCAGAAACTCTCTGAATGTACACGAGCAGGCTGGAATAATGTGTGGCGTACTGCAGTGTTCATAATTGCTGTATGCTGTTTGTTGACCTTTATGAGGATTCGTAGCAGGCACCTCGATTCTGATGACATTTGTGCTGCGGTCTGTTGGTTACATATCCGTATTTGTGTTGTAGCTGAGACTGTAAGGAGGGGGGCAGCATTTGGTTGGTACCCCACCCCCAACCACTTCTCGTTTTCCAACAGTGGAGCATTCTGCACTGGAAAGTCCCGATTTAATGGATGTAGGTATCAGGCATCTGTTAGACTTTGATGGTCTTGTATCATTCCATCATTCTATGGGGTTTCCTGCTGGATGGCTCATTCTGGTTTCAACCTGGGTGAATCGCATGGTTCACTTCCCTCTGTAGGCACAATGTTTGCCTCAACAGTGTGTGTGCTGTGCTTGCCACTAAATCCTGGGGAATGGCATGTTCCTATATCTGTATAGCAGGGGTGCAGAAAAACTGTTTCAAGCATTGCTAGGCTACTACTGTGGGATACATGTAGCCTTCCATACTTTCGCTAAGAGCTGGGGATATGAATGATTTTAAAGGCTCATGCAGTCGTAGGGTAACATGTGGTAGACCCCCTCAGTGGTGTCTCTAGCTTAAATCCGACAGAGCAGCTGTATGCTTGCATGCAATGAATATCTCTTCAAATTCACAGTCCCATTTTTTTCTCCAATAGAGCTAGACATGACAGTCGGCCTTTGTTCTGCCACTGGGAAATGGTCTCGAAGTCTTTTGCAAACTCAGGCAAAGTTGAGTCAAGTTGCCTCCAAAGTGACTATCTCTTGCATGCTGGGCGACAGATATAAAATTCTGCATGCTCGGCCCATTCTTCATGTTAGGCACCATACCATTACAAACATTCCATGCTCTGTAAAAATAATAGGTCAACATCCTCTGTATTTATACCTGTGTATTCCTGCAGTGCTATGTACTGGGGTAATATTTGTGTATTCTTAACAACAGCATCCTTCCCAGCACTGGTAATGGTCAAAAGTGGGTGACGAGTCCTGTTAGGAGGGTGGAAGGCACCTTGCTCAATACACTGGCTTCTTCAGTGTGCTGTGCTGGACATAGGCGACCAAGGTGTATGGTATCTCACCCATGAGATTGTTTCTCTAATTCGGCGAGAGACAGTGTCCCGGTGATCCATTGTAAACTACTCTGCATTGTACTGATAGGTAATTTTCCACTTAAGTTTGTTGTCGAGTGATGCAGTTCCAGACTTTATCGGTCATCAAGAGAGGACAGCGAGAGACAGGGGCACTCCAAGTGGGACAAAGCTGACATAGTTGTTGTTGGAGGGTGTCATCCAGGGTAACCCTTGCTGAAGCATGGACTGTGGTTGGGGGACCACTTCGCACCATGTTGTTATTGTTTTGACAGCTGGGGACTGTGGCAATGTTTACACTCGCCGGACCACGTGGTGGTGCTCCTCGTTGATGCAACTCAGCTGTTCACGTGAAATCCCCGCGATTGTCCGTACAAAGTTTTCGAACCCATGGTGGATTGCAGATCGCAAAGCTGCTCTGAACTCTGGTAGCACTATCTGTATCATGGCTTCAAAAAAAACATCTGTGGTAGCAACATGCGGGTAGAATCTGGCGACTAAGTTTACCTTTCTCCTGATGAAAATTTACACTTCCTTGTGTGGACGTTGCCATTCTGTGAAAATGCTAACTTGTGTCAATATTGAGGCCAACATCCTAGTATATTGTGTGGAAAACTTCATGACGAACTGCTCCCAAGTCATTTGGTAATCGATAATGGTCCTCCACCATGTCCGCGCATCACCTGTCAGTTGAGCCCCTACGACACTCAGCCATTCTTTTACTGGGACTCCGTTCCTGTGCAATTATTGCAGACACTCGTCGATAAATGCCCATAGGTATTCTGAGCCCTGTCCCACAAAGTTTGGAAGAATTTGGAATTTCGCCAGTATCATTAATGGGATGGCATCGGTAGCTGTAGAAGGGCATGGTACAAATAGTGAGGATGCAGAAGTACATTATTGGGTCGGTAGGCACAACACATTAGGTGTGGGTGGTGGTAAGGGTACTAAATGTCCTGATTGGCTCGGTCACTTCACGTGTCGTTTCTGTTTGCACTGGTGGTTGTGTGGTTATGTTGTTCAGTCCGATATGTTCTCTTGCACAGGTCTTAATAGGGGCTATGACCCTCCCATTCACGAGTTTGTTCCATGCACATGGACAATGTTTATGTCTGTGTTTGTCGCGTCTAGTGCGGGGCCTGTCGAGCACGTGATCCTTCCTCACTACAGTACGAGGTGCAGACAGCTGGGAGATTTTGCGGAAACAGTGAAGGGAGGGAAAAATATTTCAGTTACAGTTCCTGGAATCCGATGATAATCATGGCGACTTCTTCGCACTCCAAATTCACCAACAATGGAAAATGGTGGTTCCACGACTGGTCACCAAAAGGGCCGCATCATTTAGCCACACAGAAGAGCGCCACTTAATGCCTAAGTGCAGGCAGGGAGGTTGGCCGCTAATGGGGTGGTCACAGGGTCTGGATGTGAGTTGTAAATGTCCAGAGGGTGCCAGCTAACTAATGAGGGGAATCTGCTCAGGTTAACACGAGGGTGTGAGAGCTCTACAGTTTTGAGACGCCCTCTACCCCATCAGGGTGCAGGAGACTCAAATGTACCTCACTCTTCCAACTACATCATACATCCCTACACCATCCCGCAGGGCGAATAGCGATCTCGTCTTAAGAAACATTTGTGTGTCTGCTTTAAAAGAAACCATACTCAACTTGAATCACTATATTACTTTAATAGAATACTTATTGTGGCAGAGTCTCTCAATTTCCTAGCAAAAATAATAATGGGTTTCAGCGCTATGTCACTGAGTTCGCCAACCTATTTTTTTTTTAGCTTTTATTTATAAAACTGTATGTAATTTGGCGACACAAAACAATTATATTGATGGGACTCATTAACACTTAAAATATCCTTTAAAATGTTTAGCAAACGTAATCATCCACGAAAACATTCAGGCGCAAAAAAATTTAAGACATTGTCTCATACGGGCATTCAGCTGAGAGTCCCCCACAGGAAACTATGTTGAACAGCAATACCAGGCACGGTGACATGCTTCCCAATGTAAGGCGCAGTGTGGCTGTCGAAAAGGACCCTTGGGACGCTGCAGTGGTGCTCGGTGTCCATGGTGACGTAGAATCACGGTGTTGTTTCCGCATCAGCTGACCGCACACGTGAATAAAATCGTTTCCTCATACTAGGAAAAATTGCATACCATTTTCATGCACATATCTGAAACAACTAACATAAAGTTTATCATTACAGCTACTAAGTTAATCGCTCTCGGATGGTGGCACAATTTAAACATGCAGTACTATTGCTCAGCAAAAAAAATGCAATATATATTGCTTAACATGCACGCTGATTTTACAGCAATAAATTATTCGTGAAACAGCTGGCACCATTTCATTACCAGACGAGCAATCTTTCGTCACCACCAAAATGTGCAAAACTAATACGTTTTTAACCATGTTCATACTTGCTTGTAAGTTATTCGTAACCGTGAATAATTTTCAAACATTTCAGATGCTATATGGTTCACTCGCCACACACGTGTTACACCATCATAAAACGACAGTTCCGTTCATGCCTTCGATTAATTCGCGCATTATAGCATGCACATTTTGATGACCGGGACTCGGCTCTCGCGACCGCATCGCGTCAACAGCTGAAGCCGACTCACTGCGTCTCACACCTCCTCTCCCACACCACGCGTTCTACACATCAAATCTACACAGAAGGCGCACTCTTTAGGTGACTTTTACGTATATGGATGTACACAGAAATACTCAATATAAAATATTAATACCTATTTATCTAAGACAATAGCGCTAATAAAAACTAATAAAAATTACAGACAGATAAATGCATCCTACATAAAGATAATTATAGACCGGCCCACAATTAAGTAATATAAGAAACGGTATAATACGACTGTTAAAATTATGAAATCTTACTCTAACAATATTAACAATTGTTGACAACCGAGGCAAAAAAATGACTAAATGACCAAAAAATATACAGTGACGATCAGAATCGTCACAGTTTCAATTTATTTTTATTGGTTTTAATGTGTTTTTAAATGTTGAAAGTGTATTCAATCAATACAAATAAGTATTGGCAAAGACAGAAATGAATGTAGAGCCGAAGACCTGATTTTAAGTGAAAAATCGGACTTTTGGTGAGTGGAAGGTCGAGTGTATTGACATTCCCTTGGCGAACAGGTTTTATTGATTTTGAGGTGTTGGTTTTATTTGGAGTGTGTGGATTTTTATTGTAAAGTGCACTTGCAACAGAGGACTGAAGGATTGTGTGAAATTCGCCCCCTGTTTTAGTCAATTTTAATATGTTATATGTCCTTTAAACTTTTTAGTGACGTTCCTTAGGTGGCATAGTGGCAAAGAGACTGCAATATCAGAGGGAAAAAGACAGGATTTGGAGATTAAAAGCCACTATTTTTAGTAATTTTTATACTTGCTTAACATTTTATCATAAATAGTCACCTATGGTCTCGTCTTTAGCGAGAGTTGGCCGGTGGACCAAGACCGAGGATTGAATAAGGGGGCGATTCGAGTGTTTTTAACTGGAAGACAAATAAGAAAATGGGGATTGGTACCGAACGAGTTGCTCGTACCAATGGGTGGTGACTCGGGTGAAGTTTGTGTTTGCCGAGGGGACAATCGTCTAGCAGTATCAACCTTCATCGGGAGACCTCTTTAGGGACAGCAGGATAGTTATGGTTGTTGAATGTTAAAAGGTATGAAGTCGCTGTTTGTGCAGTGAATTTTTTTTTTTGGGTGGTTGGGGGGTGATGTGCCCCAAAAATAAATTTGGCTTTAATCCATAAATTACTGGTTTTTAGAACGAAACTGTCTTTAAAAATGATTTTTTAAAGTAATGTTTAGGGGGATAAGCAACACATTGATGGCCTGAAAAGTAGGGGTCGTCAGCCATTCTAATTTTGTATTCTGGGGATGCCATGTAATTTGAGACAAGTGAGATGTACAAAGATACGATAGTGATCAAGGAGACAGAGTAGAGACAGACAGGAGTGGGACTTTTTAGCCACGTTGTTTGAAATTTATTATTTTTGTTCATAACTTTGTAAATATTGACACTAAAGTGAAAATAACGAAATTTTACAAGTATTATAAAAGAAATGTTTGCAGGGTATATGAACCCACTTATATGTTCAGCCTCAGGCAAATCGGCTTTTTTTTCTTTTCAATACTGTGAGTGTTTTTTGTATAGTTTTAAAGTTTGTAATATTTTAAACCTAGCCTGTTAGAGTGAATGTAGGGGTGCCCCTACGTGGCTTCCCACAGGTGTTGTAGCCAATAAATAGGCTGCAACATATAAATCCCCCCCCCCTTTTTTTTCCTGTTGGTGGGACCACCCAGCAGAAATTTTCAGGCCCATCGTGATACCCTGTGTCGTGCATTGTTTTTTAATAATGAAGATTGGGATGCAGGTCATTTTAAATTTCCCCTTCGACGATGTGGGATGTCCCTTGTGTGTTAGCAAAGGGTTTTTAGATTACAAGAACTATTTGAACAATATTTCATGCCATCACAAGAGTATTAAAGTCTTGGGTGACATGCTATGTTACTAGCGTGTGCATGTGCAAAAATCCTGCTATCATTTCTATGGGCAAAAATAGCCACCGTTTGCTGTTGTCTCTCAGCACACACATCTCTGATAGTTTTTTTATCACTCGGCATTGCTCCACGTGTCCGCTTGCACAGTTCTATACCTGCTCTCGCATAAACCTGCAATATTTCTGAGTGGCTTCGACTACCTTTTAAAGTTCAATTACTACTATCTCTGCTCGCCCCGCATCTGTTTGGTTTAGTTCAGCCTCATGTAGTTGTTCTTGCGAATTTGGCGGAAGGATTTTGTCCCAATCTGCTTCCTCATACACGACAACATCTGGGTCCAGTGCTCGCGGCAATGCACCCGCTAGCTCATTTTCTTTCCCGGGTCAGCTTGCTACGTGCTTCGTTCATAATACTTAACAAGACCAAGCATCGATTATCTGTATGTAATGTGAACCTTCTATACTCTACATAGGCTTGCAAAATCAATTACATGCTACTCTCTGTCCTCTTTACATTCATACAGGATCACACCCAGACCCTCCTGACTGGTGTCGGTCTGTAAAAACAGCAGTTGCATGGGATCGTATTGTGCTAGCGTTGTGCATGTTTTGAACTGTTCCTCTATCGCCTCAAACACCTCTTTTGCTTCGCTCGTTCACATGAACAGTTTATGCAGTGACAGCAGGGCTGATAATGGTGCTGTTATCATTGCGAACTACTTTATGTACTCACAGATCCAGTTTATGAGGCCGAAAAATTTCCACAGCTGCTTTCGTGTATGCGGCAGATGTTGCTGGTTGATTAACTGTAACTGTTCCAGATTTGGAGTTTTCCCTTTCTCGCTCACTACATGACCCAGGAAATCTAATTCCGTCTTTCCGAGGTGACATATTTTTACCATGCACTTCAACTCATTGATTTCTGGTATTTCCAACACAAGTGACAAATGGTGCACGTGATGTTCCCATGTTTCTGACCACACTATTACATTGTCTAAATAGGCGAGAGTGAATTCACCTATTAGATCGTCTAACACACGTACCATCATCGCTTGGAAAGTTGTGGGAGCACAATTCAAGCCAAATGGCATAGTGCAAAATTGGTAACGTGACCCGTCAGGTGCAGAAGAAGCTGTTTTTTCTCTATCCTGCAATTTTACGGGGATCTGCCAGTAGCCACTGTTTAGGTCCAATGATGTTAGTATTTTTGCTCTTCCTAACGATTGCAAGGCATCCGTGAGGCTTGTGTAGAGCAGAAATGCACTGCTCGTTACTTCGTTAATTGTCCTAAAATCGACGTTTTTGGGTACAACAGTGATTGCAGAATTAAACTGACCATATGTCGGTTCAAATACACCGTCCGCGAGCATTTCCTTAATTTGTGCTTTAATAATTTTGGCTTGATGTGGCATGTAACTGCACGGTGCGGTATAGATGGGACCTTCTCGTGTTAATGGGATTGTGTGCTCCATTACAGTGGTACATCTGAGTGCATCGTGTTGTGCAAACACTCCTTTATGTTCGTTCAGTACTCTCTGAGACATGGCCTGGTGTTGTGGTGGTATCTGATGATCAAACTCAGTAAGCTGCACCCCCGGTGTGTTATCTGTGACACGCCGGTCAATATTATACACAGTTCTTTATTCGTTTGCACCAAAGTGAATTCATCTCGCACCAGGCTCTACAATAGAGTTTTGTTCACTTAGCCAGGGCACACCTAATATTACCTCCTCTGTTATCTCTGTTGTAATTATTACTGTAGAGATAGTTTCTAGAGCGCGGACCCTAACAGTTACTGTTGCTTGCCCTTGTGCACTATTGCTTTCTTGCCCAGTGGCAATCTGATTACATGCTTTGTGGGGGTTACATCAGCTCTGTTGACAAATTGCAGTCGCATGAAATTGTGTGAAACAGCGGTGTCTATTAACATGTGGCATAGTTTATTATTCACAAACACAAGTATGCGGATAAATTGTGCCATTGCTCCACTCATCTGATTTACTAGTTCCTGCTGGGGTGTCAAGTCGGGTTGTTGTTGTTTTGGCATAACCGGGGCATCAGAGGCATCGGGTCTCCTTTCCCCACTTCCCATTTCCCTGCTGGTTGCGTGCGGAGACTTGATAGCCATAAAGGTGTAGGTTGTTGGGCACTGGTTGTGCCAACGGTAGGCCTCTGCTCTCCTGCAGTAGTGACATGGATGCTGCGGATTCCCTGCCCTCTCCAATCAGGCATCTTGGCTTGCAGTAACATGTGCGACACAGTTTTGTTTAATATACCCGACACTCTGTACACTGTTTTCATGATTGTTTACATTTGAAAATATTTAGGTTGACTGTCCAAATTGTGGTTTGTTGTAGGTTTTTGTTTGCACACTGTCTTTTGCACTGTTGTCTTCTCGTGGCCCGTGCTGCCATCGTATGGAATCATTCTTGTGGCACGGTTGGCATGGATTCCGTTCCAGTATTATGGCAGCTCTCATCCTCTCCTCTATGGTGCTGTTTAGCAGTGGGACTACTGCTGTGCGGTATTCTGGTAGGATCGTTTCTGCTACTACATCCATCACTTCCTGCTCAAGCAGATGTGGGTGAAAATGTCGTACCAGGTGCACTTTCACGTGATAAATGTGGTGATAGTCTCGCCAGGTTGTTGGTCTTGCAGTGTCAGTTTGTTTTGTGCTTGCAGTGAGGAGAATGAACCTCTGAACTGGCACACAAAGTCGTGGATGAACTCTTGCCATGATAGTCCATACTGATTTAGAGAATTACACCAGACTTTTGCTTCATTTTGCAGTTGGGTTCTCACACATCCTGCTCATTCCTCTTCCCATACTCTGTATCGCTGTAAATGTGCATTACAGTATCTGAGAAATTCCTGTGGGTCTTCCATTGGTGCTCCTGCAAAAGAAGGAGACATTTGAGATTGGTTGGGTATATTTTATTCTGTCTGGTTCCTGCGGTTGTTTACTCTGGATGTTGTCATCACTGCTTGTGTCATGCTAAACTGTCTCCGATTTGGTTTTGTTTGTGCTTCGATACGATTAATTGAAATTGGTGTCATGGGGATTGAGGTTGAATATGGAGTAAACAAAGGTAGGATATTCTGTGGAATGATTGCATTAGGATAAACTGCTGGTAATAACTGTGGGTAAGGTGTGATTGGTATCAGTTGTTGAGGTGCTGAGGTTAGGGTGGGTTGTTGTGGAACAGAATGTACCTCCTCGCTGCTTGTGCTGTCAACTACCACATGCATTTTGTTTAAATGCGACTGTTACTCTGTGCCCTCCTGTGCTTCGCAGTCTTCACACAAATATCCTGTTCCCTGAACCGTTGCCCTCTCTTGTGCTGTCTGACACTTCTCGTGCACTGGCGCTTTACAATTGCGGCATTCGTAACTCTTTCCCTTGCTTCTCATGTGCATGTGGTCCATGAACATGCTGTGATATGCCTTCTGAATTAGGTAAAAATCTCCTCCCAGTTGAACTGTGCATTTTGTTTCGGTTGCAAATTATCATTACAGTTTTTACAAAATTACTTCTCTATGGTTGACAGACAAGGGTCTGCGTATTCTGTCCGGTGCATAACAGATTTGCTTCACCAATTTTCTTCTGATGGTATGGTAAAATTTTCCTGATTTAAATTGTCTGAAATAACTGTTGTTTCCTATTTCACTGCTTTTTCACTGGTGCCCGTGACGTGATAGCTTGCTGGGCTGGTCTGTCTGCGGCATCGGCAGATTGCATTGCTGTATTCAAATTTAGACCAGAAGTCATGTGGGCTTTTTTTTTCAGTCTATGCGGGGAGAGCAATGCTGGTGCACTGTCATCTGGCCTGTCAGCAATGGTTTATTATGATTAAAACCTTGTGGAAGCGCAGACACGGACCCAGATGCACAAATGTGGAAGCACAGACGTGGAAGTGCGGATGCAGAAGCGCACATGTGGAAGCACAGATGCGGAAGCACAAGTGCAGAAGCACGGATATAGAGGCACGGATGTTGAAGCGCTGCATTGTTGGAGAGTGGCTGGTGCATGGCTCTCCTGAACGTGAGGCAGAGGTCAATGTACGGTGGGTGCACAACTGATCACCGGTGTGTGGTAAGCAGATGGGGCAGGAGGGAAGAGGCTCTTGCATTTCTCCTTCCTACCATTCATTCCCTGTTCAACTCCTTCACTTGGTGCGGTGATATGCGAGTGGAAGGGGTGGTAGGTGCACATACAGCCTCTTTGACCTGCTGACACACCAGGATGGTGCAGCTGATGTCATGGTGCTCCAAAGTGTCCACTCTGTTGGCCATGTGCTTGTACTTCTTGCACGTTGGCGGGCACTGACTGCTTTTCCCGATGCTGTAAGCATGCAGTTATTTTCCTTGTTGCCTTCCTTGTTGTGGGTAGTGGATAATCAGTGTGAAAATGTTCAGCGGGAAAATTTGAGAATTTGTGAAAATAGCAGGAAAATTTATTGGAGTGATTTTGTGAGACTTTGATGTTCAGTAGATAAATTATGAGGGATAGGCCACAATGTTGAGTGACATTTTATGGTATTCAGAAGTACATGAAGGGGTGAATTTAAGTCAGTGGATGGTGGTCCAGCTGTCAGAGTAAATATTATGAAATTTAGAAAATTGAGGAGTGAGTTTGTCTGGGTTTGGTGATTGGAATGAGGTATATTATCCGAGTGCCATGCACTATTAGTGCCATTGAATTGGTAGAGCAGACTTTTTTTCAATATGGGCTGTGTGGCCGATGACTAAGGCAGCTATCCTTCTGTTGTACTGCTCCACTCCTCGTACTGAATGTTGATGAAACTGTTATGCGTGTTATGTGGTGAATTATCTAGGCTATCCACATGCCTATGCTACTTTACACTGTAAAAACTTGCAAACAAAAACTGAAAGTCAATAAACATGTGCTGGTTGGCGGGAAATTAGAAGGGCCCATACCTGAAATGCCTTGCAGATTACCTCAGATAAAAACACTTGGTTCAATGTAGTGCCGTTTATTTAGGTGCTTGATTGCAATGCCTCTAGGGAAACGCTTTACATGTAATGGGCCAGACATTAACCAGTCGGCAGCCGTTATGCGGAAAAATTGCGCGAAGGCCCGTGCATGACTTTAATGCACGTTAAACTTCTCATTGCGATGCAAACCTGGAGAAGGTTAGAGGTGGTGTCCCAGGCAGCTTGGGAAAAAAGTTCCTCTTGCATTTAAATACTATTACGGTGAAATATTACTGGTACAAGTTGTGAATGCCACCCGGGCGGGGTGCCGAACTGTACGCGACCTCCCTCTCAAAGTCATCAATCTCTACTGTCGTTCCAAAATGGTATGCTCACCGCGGTTGCCATCACAATGCACCACATGGAATTACTTTTGTCACCTTGAACTTTGAATAACTATGCATAACTCTAATACACTTGCAATAACACTCTTAAATATTACATTGCATAATAACATTACATAGGCGCTTTAAAACAAACAAATGATGAGTGGTTGATAACACGTGAATGTGAAACACTACAAAACATTGCAATAACACTTTATAAATAAAGTTAGGGCTTTGGAAATACTATTGTGGGCGTCTCTTCCCTTGCACAAGACTATTTGTAACCACCCTGGCCCTTTTACATAATTTTTTAGGAAAATAATGAATGTGGGTAGTACTTCCTTGTGTCCTTGCACAGCTGTGCACATTACTGCATGACCACTGTCCTACTCTGTGTCGTGTTGCACCTGAAATACACACACACACTGCACTGCACTTCCACCTCTGCCGGTCACAGATATGCTACCACACATGGTATAGTGTCTCTCTCTGCTGCAGTAATGGTGGACAGCAGGCAAATGGTCTAAGGGCTGGGAGCTCTGCTCACATCATACTGTATATCCAGAATGCCTAGGCAAGTGAGGGTTGAAGGCCTACCTCCAACACCACCTGACTTTCGATGGGTTGTTTTGGACACCCACTACCTCGATTCAACTTACATGAGATACCATAAAATAATGACTTTCGATGTTATGTAGCCGAGATACGGCTAATACAATAAATAATGCCAGTATCTCCATACCGTAATTTTATTGACATATGATTCCCCAAAGTGCACTGAAGTGCATATTCTGCCATTTAAGCCCGGCGGGCTCTTGCACAGTATAAAATGGCCATGGGCATGCATGGTATTAAATGCACATTACGTCTCGGCTGTGTAAAGACGGACAGAGATGTGAGGTTACGTGTACTCCGGGCTACAAAACACACGTGGTTCCTGTAAATTAATTTTAAACAAAAAGAATTACATTATGATGCTTGAAATGATGACGTGCCTGGAGCACCGTGATGTGGTGGTCACCCCATGAGACCTGAGACTCTACTACTAAGTGCTTGGCACATAGCTCGCTCGCTGTCCGAGATTCCCGCTGATGAATCACATGATGTGATTAATTATATGGATAATAATACTGAATGAAACTAATTGAACAACTGTAATGCTGGTGAGATGAAGTCTCATAAAAAAAACTTCTTATATTTGCAAACATGTCTGCAATAAAATATATAAAGTAAAATTATAACTCAACCCCATCAGATTGCCACGGTAATCTAACCTCACTTTCCATGTATATTTTAAGAGTGCAGTGGCTTTATGGAACTCTTCCCATGTGATGTGTATTATTCCCTGTTGCATTAAAACTGTGAAAAATTACATGAGTCCACGATATAACACTTAAAAAAACAGATAAAATTGAATTAGCATATTTACAGGTTAACTGGCCACGTGGTTAAGTGCATGGCTGTTCACCGGTCCATTCGGAACTGACTGTTGAGAATACTGCCAAAGGTCAGTATCATAAAACTGGTCGTACTGGATTAATTTATTAAATATGTACTAAAACATTGTGTATGAGTGCAAACATCGCATAATAATTTATGGACACTATTTACATACATCTTGCCCTGTCGTGTTATGTGTGGCCATTCGCATATCATCAAGATGGTGCACCAAATGCATTGACTTAAGGACACATTAAAAATATAAACAACTCATATTAAAATTAATTATACATAACACGACATTGCACTGCGGGACAATTAGCCTCTGGGACTTATGTGTTACAGGTCAGTTGAACATAGGGTAAATAAAAAAAGCACTGATATATATACACTGCCATAAACAATATACATAGCCCTACATTTACACAAAAACAAAAAAAACTGGCAGATGCGTGGTTGCATGACTTACCTCTGGAACCTTGGTTGCACATGACGAATGCATTCGTTACACATGAGATTAATAATAAGAATATTAATAAAAATGTCATTGCAGGAATAAAAATACAAACATAAATTAAGTAACACATTACACTCAACTCATGCTGCCCTACTAATTTATAAAGGCCTTTGAAAAAATTATTGTATACTTATATACACCATGTCCTGCACAAACACACATACGCATTGACACTGAATTGCGTAATCTGGTGCCCTCTCATGACATTGTTATGAGTTATTACATTCCTGTAGGCACGATATGGTGAATGGCCTGCAGCCAAGGCACTGTCCATGTCAAACGCCCTCTCCTTCAGAGGCCATTCACTCGTCGCGACGTCTTCACCCCTCTCTGCTACATCTCACAGACGACTGAAGTGTTCCACATGATCACAGGTCGTAAACACGTGGCTGTTGTTGTTGTCGACTAAGTGGGCAGGGATCTGTCTCCCGTGCCACGCACGTAGCATGCCGATTATGATGAGGGTGTTTGGAATGGCATAGGAGGAGACTTCCTCTGTCTCCGACTCGTCGCTGCTGCTGTCATCGACTAAATGTGGGCAGCATCGGCTTGCATAGATGGCATCCCCAACTGTGTATCTGGTGTTCCTCCTTGCGTCTGCGCAGTACTGTTATGATGATACCAGTGTAGCATAATGCTGATTTTTCAATGCCATCTCTTCGCTTTCACGGACGTACTGAGTTACTGATGTGGCGCTGTTTTGTGGTGTACTTCCCTATGCTACTGTGGTATTAGCAGCGGCCTCCCCTGTAGACACATTGGTGTCGGGTGTTGTAGCTGTTGATTCGCTCAGTGGTGAGACATACAGATTTTCGATACCTGTAACTTCGGCAAATTTTGTCTTGCCCTTTCACCTGACAGCGTCATAAAACACGTGACTGTTGTCTCAGTTGTTGTCCATGATGTGGGCAGGACTGTGTCACCTTATCTGGTGGCAATGATGTTCCTTGTGGTCACAGATTGTAAACACATGTTTGTTATTGTTGTCTGCGAAGTGGGCGGGGCTGTGTCTCCTTCGCTGGTGGCAATGCTGTGCTGGTTGCTGTCGGCACAGGGGTGTGCCTGCATGCCGTGCACGTGGCATGCCTAATATGATGAGGGTGTTTGATATGACAAGGGGGAGGGAGTATTATTTCCCTGAACCGAACTCGTCGCTGCTGCTTTCCTCGACAAAATGTGGGTGCCATCCACTTGGAGAGAAGGCGTCCCAATATGTGAATCTGATGTGCTTCCTTCTGTTTGTGCAGTACCCGATGATGATGCCAGTATGACATAATGGTGATTTCTCAGGGCCATCACATCGCTGTCCCATATGTCCTGAGTTACTGATGCTGCACTGTTTTGTGGCTTACTTCCCTACACTGTTGCGGCATTAGCAGCTGCCTTCCCTGTTGATGCATTGGTTCGGGTGTTGTCGCTGTTGATGGGCTCGGCAGTGAGTCGTACAGATTTTCGATGCCTGTAACATCGGCAAATGGTGTCATGGCCCTTTCAGTTTCTGCATAATCTGTTTGTTGACACTTAATGCCAGGCATCGCGATGCCGGTTTTGGCCAACCTGAGGGTGTTATGGTGTAAAATGGCTTTTCACAGTGTTCTCAATCGTACTTCGACACATGTTTGTCCCATTCTCCTGATGATAGTGGCATGTGTTACTCTACCGTAACCTTTGCCCGTTCACCTTGTCCACCGCATACACCACCCACATGCCTCGAGAAGCTACTACAGTGCAACAGTTACATCAAGCGTATGATTCCTTAGTTCCTCAACCACATCTGTGATGTGTGTAAATGCTTTTTATAAAAATTAAAATGTAATATTTTATTGTAATGACTTTTATTGCCTGCCATGTGTGAAGTAGTGTCAGTGTTTTTCAGGGTTGTAAAATATTATGTTTGCTTACATCAAAGTGCAAAATGCCATGTGCACCTAACCTGCGAATTGAGGTTACGAACATATGTTGACACAAGCATGCACGGTTCTACACGCTGCAATATTATATCCAAGGGTATTATCATGTTTGAAGTGATATGTTAATTTTTGTCTTGTTAATTAAATCAGAGTATAACTTGTTCCTAATCACAGTCCACAGTGCACAATGTGCACGAGATGTCAATTGACATCCACATGTACAGTAGCTGAATAGAAATACCACCACCATAAGATAATCAGTATTCCGTGTACTTGTTTTAATTTTAAGAGGTTTTTTAAATTATTGAATGTGAAATAAATTGTGTGTGTTGTGCACAAAAGATGCTGCACATCTTCATTGGATACCACATATCTCTGTGTTATGAAGCACATATTTATTTTTATTAATTTTATATAGTATGCACTTCACACACACAAACCTCTCATTTCTCAGTTGTGATATAAAAATATAATTAAGGCAATAGTGGCCAGTAATTGGCCAGTACTCAGAGCAGTCAAAGACCACACCAGGAGGTTAGGATATCTTGTGTGTAAGGGTGCCAATGTAAGACTTGAGCATGAGGCAAAGTTTACCCTACTTTCTTGGTTTTTATATTTGCAAATTGTTTCAAGGGTTTTCAGTGTCAGCAACATGACCGCCGATATTAAATTAGAGAAATGAGATAGTGGGTTTAAAAAGAAATACAGTAACGAAGACTTGCAATACGTGTCAAGTTAGAGAATGTGGACACTATTTACGTAAAGTACGGTACACTACCAGTCTGATGTCTCAAGTCACGCAAGTTTTTATTTTTTATATTGTCTTTGTGAGCGTTATGTAAGAATTTGTTCAGTGTTTCGCCTCATCACAAATTATATGCCATCAGTCATTTTTATTTCATGTATTAAAACATTGTGAATAACTGGATTTTATTTCCCGGCACGAATGGCAGCTAGAGAGAGGGCTGCATGCCATTGCCCAGTCAGTCGCGTCATCTCCTCACTCTCGAGTGGACGTATGGTTCGCGTCCTCCCTAGAACTTCACGCTTTAACCTAACCATGTAGTATATCCATAGTCATTTTGTAATTTCATGAATGTTTTAAGTTGTTATTAACATGGGAGCATGCCACTGGACAACCCAGCTTGTTTGTCTGCAACTGGGAAGAAATGTGCACTTCAATCATTTTGTTGGCGTTTGCACCCTTTTACTGTATCAGAGCACTCCGTGCTATAGTGGAGTTTTTTTCATGTAAGTGCTTCATGTGAGGGATCATAATGAATAAATCTGATCATTGTAGAATTACGTCAGTTTTTATTTATTCTGGCCGCTCCACAGCCACATCAGCCGTGAAAGAGTAACGTAGTAAAGTCTTGTCGTGGGAAAGACCTCAACAGTTCCCGCAGTGTTTTGGATGATCGTATCGATGGAGCTCAGATATCCTCGACTAGAACAGGCACTTAGATTACTGTACGAGCAAATGCATTCTACACCGGGTAGGCTTCCAACCATCTTGAAAATAGGATCGTCACCACCACGATGAACCTCTTTCCTGTCGACGTCCATGGATAAGGCCCCATCAGGTCTAAATCCACAGTTTCGAATGGCTCATGCAGAGTTATTGGTTGGGTTGTTGCTGCTATATGCCATCTGTTCGCCTACTCTTCTGGTGATTGCAGGTTGTATATTCATGCACAAAATTCCGCTATTCCACGAACACTCCTGGCAAATGAAAGGGTTTTAAACATTGCTGCCTGTTTGCTCTGCAGTGGAGTGGCCAGTGAGGTTATTGGAGTGTGAGTACAGTAGAATGGAATTATGGGCTGCAGTTGGTATGTACATTCTCCATGTGTCGGAGTCGACATTCACACGTGATTCAAGGACTTCATTCAGACCACACCACTAGTCACTTTCTCTTCATACACATACTGTAATCAATTTCTGTGTGGTTGGTCAATTGGCTTGCCGGTTCATGACATGTGTTCTTACTGCTGCTAGTGTATGTGTTTGCGCTAACATGGTAACATTCTAGAACTGCACTCCTGAAGACACATGGTATTCTGCACATGCAGGGGAGGGGTGTAGGATGCTCTCCCAATCCCTATCATTTTGCACAACTTCTACTCCTGGAGACCGAGGCAAGTGGTCGGCGAGTTGGTTCTCTTACCCAGCTACATGTTGGGCCTCGAAGTTGCAAGCCTACATGAGAAGGGCCCACCGTGTGATCTTATTTTTGCTCTCCCTCATGCTTTGTAGCCACAATTGGTAGCAGTTGTCGGTCCATAGTGTGAAGCACTGATACTCCAAGAGTGCTCTGTATTTCTTGAGACTCCACACTATGGCCAGACATTCACGTTTGTTAACATCATACCGCAGCTCTAATGGGCCAAACTTGGCACTCCCAAAGTCAATAATGTGACACTCATTGTTGTCTGAAAGTTGAAATACGATGATGCCTAATCCTTTCTCAATTGTGTCGGTCTGAACACACAAGTGTCTGCCTGGGTCATACAGTGATAACCCGCTGCATACTCGGAAACTGAGTTTCACTTCATCAAAGCTCTGTTGTTGTGTGCCCTGCTACTTAAAGCATATGTTAGGAGACATGAGTTCTGTGAGAGGCACTGTAATGATGTAAAATTTCTGTAAGTACTCGCAAAGCCAGTTGATAAAGCTGAAGATCTCGATCAGCTGCTTGCATGTGGTCAGCATGGGATACACCTCGATGAGACTTAGCTGTACTGGTAGGGGTTTCGTTCTGTTTTCACTGATTAGATGACCCATGATTTGTATGTTCTCCTTTCCAATGTGGCATTTTTTATTTGTGCATGTAAGGCCGTTTATTTCCAAACAATCTGTGCCGCCTTGCTTCTATCTCTTGTCCCTCCCATCTGTACATGTCCCTGCTTATCATCTTCTTTCTTGGAAACCTCACTACCTTAGTTTTTCTTACATTTATCTTCATTTTATTTTTTCTTGTCCACAACCATACCTTATCAATGTCCGCCTGCAAAGATCATCCTCGAACCAAAATTGTTCGTATTCAGAACCTTTTTTATTAATAGTCCGAGGATCATCATGACTTTGTATGGCTTAAACTTTTAGTCCTGACTGAGGGTATGATTAACGAAGTATTACGGCCAAAAAGAAACAATGCGAACATAAAAAACGACAGTTTCGTTAATATTACATGTCAATGAAAGCTAGATAAAGTTCGAGAAATATAAAAATTATGTTTAAGACTGATTATATCAATCTGCACGCAAAAATATGCCGACCTAATGGATGAAATGTTTAGTGAATAATAATTCATAGGAAATATATCTAATAAGATTAATAATACATCAGTTTTTAGCTACAGAAATGCCTTAATATTTCTGTGTTAATCAAATGTCTTCTCTGAAAACATATTCTTACGAAATGTGATATTAATACACTCAAAGAGAATTATAATACAAAGCATTCATCTCGAATATATGTTGTAAGTATATGTTTAGTAGGTATATGGGTAGTCCATGGCAACATCCTGGGTTGCCATCGAGAAGAATACAAGCTCGACACTCGTCGGGGTAATACAATTTTAATCACTTAATAATGTATTTTTGTAATGTATTTAGCATAACAATACACATTTAACATCGTTATAAAGACAGTATTGGAGTAATAAAATTAAAACAGCCCATATTACCACTGCATGGGGGTGTGCTATGGAAATTTAACAAAACTATATGGAATAATAAGATGTTAGAACATTAATCTATCGTCTTCCATCCTGCAGTATTACCATATATGATAGAGGGTCAAATATTACAACATTAATAAACAAGATTAAAATTAATTAATTGGCGTTAATGTAGTGAAAAATTAACAAAATTGCTATTCTGGCATAGCAAAATGTTGTGAACGAGTGTCAAATGAGATTGTAAATTAAACCATATGAATAATGTGAATGTGATTTGTTGACACGAGCAGGCAGAAAATAACTCAGCACAACATCGAAAGCATCACTATTGGAAGCAAATAATCGAAACCTAAAGTGCTGAGACATTTTGCCACATACCATGTTCGCCGCACCTTCTCAGCCTGTTCGACACATTGCTACTTCAATGACTGCAGTGCAGTGTTTATGTAATATTGTGTATTTTTCATCATGGACATTTTAAATCTAGTGTGTTGACATCCTATGTTACTTGTGCACCTCAGCGAACACATGAGGGGGTTTGTTTACATTGTGTTCATGTTATATATACAGGAAAATGTATATTTCTTTTGAAGAGTTTAATATCAAATATATTAGATGTGATTTTATTATTATTATACTGCAAGGTAAGTGCTGTCGACAAATACTCCATCAATGATTTTAGTAAATAATAAGGTAAATATATTTACATTTTTGACAGTTGTACTTTCTTGTAGAATCAGGTGAGAGTTATATTTATTTACGTATTTGTTTATGTTCTGTTTCATGCACTAGAGTACACCATGTCACCAGTAATTTGCCATTATTGTAATTAAGAGTGTTATGTGTATTTTATAGTATGTTGCCTATCACATTCCATGTTTACATACAGCCATTACATCAGTGTGCAGTGCCTCACATAATGACATGTTTTAATCATATCAGAGGGAATGTGTATACTTAAGACATCATTATTTTTAGAAATATTTATAGTGAGAGAGAACATTATTCCAATGACTAATAACACCAGGACATAGTGGCCAAGATGATGGCACGACAATAGACGTGTCCGTTCACAACATAAACATATGTTAAGTTTGTGCCAAATTACAGTTTAAGTGTTTTCATTAAGAACTGACATAGTGCATATAAAGAGATGTGGACCAATTACATGCACAAGTGAATGTGCAACATAGGACCAATTACATGCACAAGTGAATGTGCAACATATAGTGAAAGGGACAAACCCACGAGCTGAACAGAATCCTGTCTATTCTAGGCTAATGGTTACCAATCCTGTCTATTCTAGGCTAATGGTTACCGACTGCAGGATAGCCAGGACAACAACGTCATGTGGTCAGATAATTGTATGCTTTAATGTAGGGTATTTTATTTAATTTGTTTGCAAGTGTTCATGCAGTTAAGTGTTTAGTACCATCATTTTAATGGCATAATTCATTTCATATGTCATTAAATCACATTACGATTTTTTTTCATTGTCACACAGGAAGGTTGGGAGTCTGGCGACAGCCCTTCCGCAACACCATATTTTGTTGTTTACTGGTACTCGTGTGGTGCAGATGCCCATTGAGGCCTCCCTTGGCCTTCATCGTTTTGTTTACCAATTATGTAGAGTCCATAGTTTAATCTTATCGTGTGGAACCATAAATATTTTTGCATCAGACTGGGGAGAGATCTGCACCACTTTCCGGCACCTTTTGTGCACGTTCGGGCCATAAGTTTCATGTAATTTATCGTATAGGCTTTGCATCTTAGGGGATGCCAACATCTCCTACTAGTCCAGGCATAATGGGAATTTATTGATATCAAGTCAAGAACAGTATGTGGAGTCAGCCTCCACAGATGGCGGAACAATGGAGGGTAAGCTATGCTGGTTGTCGGCCACAAGACCCCGTCTGCAGTCTCATGCTCACCACATCATGAGCTGGCACCTATCTGAGCAAATCTTCACTTCAGTATTCCTATCCAACTAACACTACCATCCCCCCAATTCTACAGACAACCATTGAGCCATAAATAGCTTTCCCAAATTAGTGGCTATTATTTCCTGCCAAACCATCAAAACCTCACCAGATAGCCCAGCCACAGACCATTCTTGTCATCATGTGTTCTTATGATTCTATAATTAATTGTTCTATGTGTGCACATGTGTGTTTCACATGTGTGCACATGTGCCCTTTAGACCAACGGCCTTTTCATTTTCTCTACTGACGAATGAACGTTTCATTCCCAAGGTTGCCCATCCGTTTCTCAGTGTCTATGTGTCAGAAAACCACGTGAGAAGATTTGGTGCCATAATTAGCACTTTGACAAAGAATCCATCATTTTGGGACCAGTGTGGCATGATGAACATCCTATGGCATCACCCATGACAGCTGCCATTTTGGGGAAGTGACAGATGGGTAGCCTGTCTCCTGCCACCCCTCTCTCCCCACGTCAGTGACACCACCCCTACTGTGCCACGTCGCAGGGTGCCTGCCGCGAGCAAGTGAGGTCACATGGTTCCAGCAAGAAAACAACAAGAAACCAAGATGGAGCTTCTGTGTCCACCGTGCCATGCAGATGACCTGGGACATCTGGACATTCAGACTGCAAATGGTAGGGCCTCGAAACTCTGCCTGAAGTGTGTTCTCCCCATGCCTCCGCCAGACCCATCGTCATTGAGCTTCCTGCAAGGCAAGACCTGTTTGTGTGGTGACGAAGTAGCAGTCAGATATATGCAGGATCAAATTCAAAATGTAAATGCAGAAATTTCGGCAGAAGCATGGAGATATACAACCATGGGCACACCGGACAACATGTGTTTGCAGTGCCTAAGACCTCGACAGGTCTGGGGATTTGTCAACCCTGTCTGCGTACCTACACTCTGTGTATGTTCCAGCAATTCAAACACTTCTTTACATGCCCCCACAACTTTTCGGTGAAACTTATGGAAATTCACAAATCACGGTGGGTGTGGAGGAATAGGAGCTGCATCACTTGCGTGTGCTCGCTGCCTATTAGTTTATCATTATCAACGTGTAACGCGAAATGAATGAACCACACTTCATGACAACTTTCTTATCAACTGTGCCCCATGTGAAAGGCAAACACTGAATACTGCTGCACAACAACAAGCACATCAACAATCTGAAGGACCTGTCCTGTGATTACACATTACACAGCAACACATGTGCCAAGAGGAAGCGACACCGCCACAGGCTACCTCCTGTTGTCAATACATGCCACAATTCACATTGCCGCATGTGTGTACAACACAATTTATAGGGGGCCAGGACATTGGCAACAAACCCCACGTAATCTACACCTGTGCTACAATCTGCAAATGACGTGACCTGTGACAGTATTGTCGTTTTTCTCACATCACGTGGGGATCACAAAAATGCCACAACGACAACACCAGCTAGTTTCCATTCGCTGCCGACTTACTCCAGATTTGCGAGCAAAGACCCAGTGACTTTCGTGCAAGACTCTGCCAACCACATCCGATGCTACCAACTACAAGAGGACAACTGGCCATACAGCATTGGTGAGAGATTGGGAGGAAATGACCAATCATGGTGGCATGGTATTGTGCGCTGCAGCATGTCATGGAACAATTTTTACACTGCTTTCATGTGCTGTATTGCCGGCATGTTCTCATCACTGCGCACCCACAGTCGAGTGATTCTTGAAGATCAGGGTGAAGAATCACTATACAACCTTGCCACACACAAAGTGAGTCCAATTCGTGCATACCACCTAGAGATGTCGATTCGAGAAATTTTCGAGGTCGTCGCCATCACTGCGTACCCCAAATACCGCACGGCCTTAGCACCTGCCATTCACACAACAGAGGCTGGCTTCATTCCGACAGTTCTACTCCTAGACGCAACCATCAAGCATTTGTGCAAAATGTCCAAGAAACCACGCATCTGGGTCCCGAACCTGGACAGCCACATAAGAAAAGTGCTAGTTTGACAATGCCTGCCAGGGCCGGGAGAACATAACCTCCAGAAACACTTGTGTCAACAGTCCATCAACATCACGTAACACACAACCATGTACTGCCAGCAGTGCGAACGTGCCGCCCACACAGTGTCAGTGGTGCAACAGACTGCACTGGAAGAATGAATGTCCAAATAGTTCTGGAATATCGAGTGCCAGCAAGATGAGAATGTTTCCCCCAGGAAATGGCACATCAGGGCACAGCGGCCTACCGCCACCTGCTCCAGGGCAAGTGCATTTATCAGACCTACGCCACAACAAACATTATTGTCACAGAACATTGGCCCTCATTGCAACTTCATCAGCATTTCTATCGTCATCAACCAACATCAGTGCAGAGCCCTCATCGACACCGCTGCATCTCACAACTTCATACGTACTACTTTCATCAACCCCTGTGAAGTAAGAGCGACACAAGAAACAGTAAACTTAGTGACCCGTCATCACACCGGCAAGGTCGCACGTGAGGTAGACATAATGGTCAGCATCATAGTCATAGACACGCATACTACCACCAACATATCAGAAGACATCCGGACGGACGTCATCCTTGGTATCCCGTGGCTCACTGAGCAAAATACAGTTGTAGAAACAGCTGCACGTCGCATCCATTATGGAAATCATGAATGCTGCACCGTCCATAAGTTAGACCCACGATCGGCCGAACAACCTTCGCAAGTACTACTAGATGAGCTGGACCACGACGTGTTAGAAAAATTCCGCGATGCCATGCAACATATCCTGGATGAGCACCGCAACATTTTCAGCGCCGCCGATCCACTACGCTGCACCACTGTGGTTGTTCATGCTATTATATTAACCACAGACAAACGAATTGATGTGTTCCTGGCATCCTGTTATCCCTTGTGCCCATTTATTCCATCACAGATGCATCAACCGCACAGCAACATTCGACCGATCGACATTATGTCTTAGTCTCAATCAGTACAGGTCGACAAGAATGGCCTTACATGTTTCTTGCCGCCCTGTAACTCGTGGCCACGGGTCATAATATTTAACATTCACCAAAATAGGTAACTCTTGTGATGAATGGATGTGTGGCCTAAATGAGTGTGCCAATGAAGCCAGAACCGTTAGATGCAACAGCCATTGGAGGGAACACTGGGGTAAGCAGCGCCGCTTATTCCCACGATTTTCCTATGTGCACGATGTCGACGTGCACCATGGCCGAATATGGAGTGCGACGTGGCTCCGAGGGGTTTCAAAAAATGGGGAATCAAATTCCCACAGGAGGTGTGAAGTGCGAGCGGTTCCCTAGCAGCATTATTCAATAGTAGCATTTTAAAGCATAATTAACTGTGTTTGCGCCATAATTCAGTAGGGAAACTGCCCGCTTCAGCATAGAGAGTCAAAAACATTCCATATAAAACATGGTGTAGCTCCACCCTTAGTTACAAAATCCGTTGTGTCGTCACAACCATACACATTCCTGAAATTAATTCCATAATGACAGACACCGATTCTAAAATATTAGTTAAAAGAGTGTTTATGTAATCATCTATCGAGAATCAGCCACCTGAAGCATCACTTCATTTAATATCACCCTTCCAGTGCGGTGACAATCTCGTGACATCACATTCTTAGCCATACCTGGGGCTCCGGCATTCACGAGTATGTCACCAATGAATTTAGTATAGCAATCTTAAAAATGTACAACATTAATTTCACTTATCATGTTATTCATTAAGTTCAGTTTTTACATGTTTTAATTTTGGTGCCGGATTCGCCGGATGTGTGGAGAAACCGACACCATGTCGTTAGTCAAACTTCAGCAATTGAGACCACTGGCAGGGCAGATGGTAAGCTCCGCATACCCCCCTCGTCAATTCAATAAAGGCCTCGTTTTTCTTCATATCCATAGTTAACAGAATCTAGGAACCTTTATAGTACTTCTATTTAGCCGAGGGAAGGTCTCCCTGCATCCTGACGTAACATAACAGGACTTCACCCATGTAATGCATTTCACATAATTACAATCTAAGCCCATGCCTTATTTTCCAGCAGTAGCGACCACCAGCAGATCCACAGTGCCGAGTCCGGTTAACTAAGGTATGCATAAACAAGTGCAGTAACCCTCGGTTGTACCTTTATGGTAATAAAACAGTCATACCATAATTAGGTGTGTTTTATTGCATTTAAATCTCCTGAGTTCATCGGGTACTGCGTGCTTATGGCAGCCTTCAAATTTATAAGTGTATATTTCAGTGTATTTTGCATTTACGAAACCTGCCTCCCATAAACAGGATAACTTCAGTGGTAATGTAGGCTTGCGAAGTGGTCGACAACTTATCCCACAGGCAATATTTTAACTTTATGTAATATAACAGACAAATTCACACAGCTCTCCTTCATACTGACAGCGTATCCAGAGTTGCAGTAGGCCATCGGCCGCACGACCCCCATCAACAATTGTTCTCTACACCGAACGTAGCGCCGGGCACATCATCAGTTCCTGTTCCCCAACTGCTCTCAGGCAGGACACGTCCACACCACAAGCACCTCTGAAGGCACAGCATGTCATGGTATTTGACGGACCCTGCAGATATCAATCACATTAACGCCAAATAATAAAGTAACAGATATCCCAAATACACCAAGGTAGTGTCACTGAAACCTCCCACAATGAGTATAATTCTGTCATAACCCTAGCACCCAAGAAAGATGGGTCTTGGTGTTTCTGTGTTGACTTCAGAAAATTATATCAAGTTACTCAAAATGCACCTCCACCATACATCCATGTCAAAGATGCTCTCAACAGCTTGGGCTGAGCTAAGTTTCAAACAACAATAGGCCTCCGCAGTGGATACTGGCAAGTACATTACTAATTTAAGTTAAGATGAGTGAAATAAAGACGGCACTTGATGATAAAAATAATTGCATTACACTTTAAATTATGTATAAAAATACTTAAAAGAAAAATAAAAATAAAGTTTAAATGGAATACGCACATTCATAATTGCAGTGCAGTTCTGTCCTTTCCTAACCAAATCATGTTAGATTTTACATGGTGTGTGTGTGTCCCTGTTTGTCGGGATCTCGTCCCGCATTCATGTGTACTATATTTGTTCATTTATACAAGTACATTGCAATTTATATTTAGGTAATAAAATGACTTTAAAAGTATATTGATATTCGGATACATGTTTACAAAGTCTGCTGACAGCAGTCTGTGGCCGTGCAGGTTGACCTGTGGCCTCCACAACTTGTCTCTGTTGGCCAGTCTTTGGTTTATTATGTTCCTATGACACTGGTATCATGCAATCTGTGGTATCCTCTGAAACATTATCAAACACTGAGAAAGTAAACAAGTACAAAAATGCACAAACTGCTCTCAAGATTACTTAAAGAATACTCTTCAATGTTCTCTAGTGATAGTGAGTACTTTAGTGGATTTAGAAAACAATCAATTACACTTTTAAAAGTAACACACATAACACTTACACACCACAATATTTTTAACAAGAATAATATTTACCCTTAATATTTGCATGATAATATTCCGTACACCGCTCATTTGCACAGCACTCACCTTTGCAAAAATTTTCACATAGCGACATAATATTACAAGAACACACAAAATGAAACAAAACAAAATGTGACACGTGGTCACTGTTGTGTGCACATGGCGAACACACAATATCAGTTTGGAAACAATATTAAAAAGGCAATTTAAAATTAATAATAAACATATTTACCCTGATTTCTTTGCACTGGGGCATTTACACTAATACACGGAACACAGGATGACACACTTACATCGTTCGTGGTTGTAAATAACTGTGGCGGAGATGCTTGCGGCAGGGAAAAATAGGCTGATGCTGACAGTTCATGTCAAACGCCCCCCTCTTCATAGGCCGTTTTCTCCTCTACCAGCAACAGACTAAAATCCTATTGGTCGCAGGTTGTTGCAGCCGTATTGTTTTTGTGGTGCTAGAGGTAGGTGTGGATGCTGTCTTGAAGCGGGCAGAGGTGTCTTGCGAGTTGTGGCAGTCGCAGGGGCATGGTCGCACAATACACATGCGGCATGGCGGGCTCAGTGAACATGTGTTGAGCGGTGGGGTGGTGAGGAGAGTTCCTCCATCCCCGTACTCGTCGCTGCTGCTCTCTGATGTTTTGGGATGGCAGTGTCCTACTGGCGTCGCGACACTATCAGGAGAATCCATCATCTGGCGATCCTGGTCGTCCTCAGGTGGATCCCCTGCCTTGCTGTCCTCCGCTTCAGAGTCCTCCAGCATCTCAATGATCACATGGTCTCGACAGCTGTAAGGCACGAGCATAATGTCAGCTTGAGCTCGTGAAGATTCAGGGGTGTAAGCCTCGTGGCATCCGGTGTACTCGAGCATAGACTTGATTACCTGGTTGCTGTTGGGAGGGGAGGGTTGGTCCATGGAGGTTGACACCCACATGGTCAGGTAGCATCTCTGTTGTTCCTGTGATTCACATTTTCTCCTCTCTCTTGCTTCCTACCTGCTTTCCCCTCCAGCGGAATCAGTGGCATGCTCCTCATCCGGCTGTTGAACTCTCCCAGGAAGGGAAGGTCATGTCCCTGCAGCAGCTGGGCTGGTGTTTTGCCGATTGCTTCATTCACCCTGCGACGGAGTGTAAACAAAGCCACAGGTAAATGCTCAACCCAAGACATGTGGTTTTCGCCCACTTGTAGGAGCAGCTGGATTTTCATGTCCTGGTTCCTTCTCTTGGTAGGATTGACATGGGATTGTAGATCGCAGTAGTGTGGTAAGTTACGCCCCACATTTTACACAGGTCTCTCCAGATGCATCCTGTGAACTGCGTCCCATTATCACTCAGCAGAATATCCGGAAAACCCCATAGGGTGAAAAATTCATTGTGTAGTGTTTTACCATATGCTCACACACATGCACATAAAAAGGGGGTAGGCCTCTACCCAACATGAAAACAGGTCTGTAACAGCAAGAATGAATCTCTTACCACTGGTGGTTCTGGGATAGGATCCCATCAGGTCTATTGCGATTGTTTCGAAAGGTTCTTTCGGATCACTGGCACGCTGTTGTCGCAGGCCGTTTTGATGTCTACTTTTGTAGTGGATACATTTCTGACACTCCTGCACGAATGCACGTGTGTGTATGGCATCGCCCTGCCAGTGGAAAAACTTTGTAATATTTTGCTTAGTCTGATTCGCATCTAGGTGTCCTGCAAGTTAATTTTCGTGTGTGTAGCGTAGTACGACATCGCGTGCAGGGGGCAGTACATAAGCCCACCACACGTCACTATTTACATTGGAGCATAATTCGAGGCAGTCATCAACTACATGCCACTTTTCCAGTTCCCATTCGGTGCATTTTCATTTCCACTCATGGGAAGTAGGGCACTTGTTTTGTTCGTTTATCATGTTGTCTCGAAGTGCTTCGAGTGTGCGGGCAGTTGGAACAGCGGTGATGTTCCTACAGCGAATAGGTGGAATGGTGCTGGCTTCGTGTATGGTGGGCAGGGGGAGTATGTTTTCCCACTCTTCCTCGTCTCGCACGACTGTTGCTCCATGTGAATGGGACAGGTGTTCAGCGAGCTGAATGTCCTCACCTTCCACGTGTTGCATGTCGAAATCGAATCCTTGCAAGAACATGGCCCATTGGGTGCGTTTACTGTGGCTTTCCCGGATGTTGTGGAACAACAGTAAACAGCGGTTGTCCAATCGAAATGTGAAAATCCTATACTCCAGTAGGTGGTACATTTTCAGCACCCAAATGACCGCAAGGCACTCATGCTTATTTTTGTCATACCTTTGTTGGACTGTTCCAAACTTCGCACTCCTGAAGTCAATGATCTCGCATGCTCCCTCGCCTGTCAGCTGGACTGACATGGCTTCTAAGCCTTTCTAGCTCGCATTTCTTTGTACGTACACATTTTTCGCTGGGTTGTAACAGGCGAGTGCTGTACATTTCTGAAAGTGGCGCTTCAATTCTTTGAAACTTTCTTGTTTTCTTGTTGTCCACTGGAAGCGAATGTTCGGTGAAATCAACTCTGTTAGTGGAGTGGTGACGATGGCGAACTCTGGAATGTATTTCCGCATCCAATATGCCAGTTCGAAAAACTTTCGAAGTTGTCTCCGTGTTGTTGGGGTTAGCATATTCTTCGATAAGCTGAAGTTGTTCTGTTGTCGGGCTGCTTCCATCCTCGTAGACAATGTGACCAAGGAATTGTATTCTCGTCTTCCCCAGGTGGCATTTCTTGTTGGAACATGTGAATTTGTTGATGGCAAGATGTTCTAACATTAGCGACAAATGGCCCACATGGTTGTCCCATGACTCAGACCAGATAATGACATTGTCTAAATATGCCAATACGAAGTCACCGGTGTAGCTATCCAGGACACATATCATGGCCTGGAAGGTGGAAGGGGCACTTTTTAAGCCAAAAGTCATAGCATAGAAGTGGAAGCATCTGCCTTTAGGTGCTGTGAATGCGGTCTTGTGATCGTCAGATATTTGGACCAGTATTTGCCAATATCCACTCTTCAAATTGATTGTCGTCATTATTCGAGCCCGTCCGAGGCTATTTGGACAACTTTCGCATTTATGAATGTGCCGGAGCACTCTCGGTCATGAGGTTAATGCATCAGAAGCCGGCGCAGAACGCCATGAGCCGTCCTTCGGGGCTAATGTAATGGCAGTATTGTAATGGCTATCCGATTGCTCAATCACACCCTCTCGTAGCATTTCGTCGATCTACTCACTGATGATCCTCCTCTGTTGGGGTAATGCTACCTTGGTGCATTGAACACAGGCTTATCCATCGTTAGCGTAATGTGGTGTTCGGCTATGGTCGTCTGGTGTAGTGGGTCGGCCACAGTGAACACTTCCCTTCCCTCATTGAGTATTCTTTGTACTATCTCCCAATATTCTGTGGGTACATAATGGTCCAGTTCGTCCAGCAAGATGGGCGAAGGTTGCCTAGTTGTTCGTGGGTCATTATTGTAAACTGTCCATTGCTCTTTAACTCCGAAATGCACACGCCGGACCGCATGTTCGACGACAGCATTTTGTTCAGAGAGTCAGGGCACTCTTAGGATAACTTTGTCCTGTAAATCACATGACATTAAGGCGTTAGTCATGTATGCAATGTCCCGGATCTCAATGGTGACTATGATTTCTCTGGTGATGCGGACTGTTTTGCGGACGTGTAGCAAGTTGGACCTCTTGTTTGCAGTTGCATACTTTTTATTTACGATGTCTGCGCATACAAAGTTGTGCGATTCCGCCATCTAGATAAGGCTCGGCAATGGTGGGTGTTGACAATAACATCTATACTGGTGAAGTTGTTGTAAAATCCTATGGTTTTGGTCAGCACTATCGGTTGTGTAAACCGATTGCGAACATTCGAACATACCTTGGGGCAAGAGGCATCAGGTCGCTTGGCTCCGCCTCTTAGTTTCCCGAATGAGGTCTGCTTTGCTATTGAGCTGGATAGTCGGCTCATGTCGGGAATCGATTGTCCCAATGCGGGTCTCCACACCATCTGCATGGCCTCGCGGATTCGTTATTCTCCCATTGTGATCTGTGGTTGTTGTACTCCGGCGAGTTATGTGGAACATAACTCGTGCGGGTTGCATCTAGAATTGTGATCTGTGGTTGTTGTACTCCGGTGAGTTATGTGGAACATAACTCGTGCGGGTTGCATCTAGATTCCTACTTGCAGTATTACATTGAACATAAGTTGGGTGGTTTGTTTCTTGTCTTGGCATGATCTTCTGTGTTGCCGTGGTCGCCTCTTCTGTCTTCACCTCTTCTTTGGAGGTGCCCGTATCGCGACACGGCTGGGCTGGAACATGGTCGTGGAGCCCTTTAGCAGCGATTATGGCATCAAACTGTGGCACAATTTTGAATGAAGTCCTTTTCTGTCGCATGAATAACTAGAATGAGGACCACTCTATACTCCTGTTGCGTTATGCTGGCGACGAATTCCAAGGTCTACCGCAGGTACAGACTAGGGTGGTAGACACGGACCAAACTGATTTTGTGTGTTGCGATGTAGTAAAGTAATTCCTCGCCCTGTTCTTCGAGAATGACACTCATGCAGGCTCGAAGCGATGTAAGGAACTCGCGAACCTGCAGAGTAATATCTCACTAAATTATTCCCATGTAGGCTGTATCGGTTTACACCTCTCCACGATAACCTGGCGTCGCCGGAAAAATGTTCCCAAAGCAGTTGGGCCAATCTGCTTGGTTGACTCCATAGTGGTGTAAACGGCTCTCATAATCATGTAGAAACACCATCGGGTCTTATCCCACCACTCCAGCGTATACAGGCAGTGATTGGAATCTCGTAGGTGTAGTGTTCGGCTGATTAATGATTATCGGGTTTCTGGCAATGTAGTGTCCGGATTATTGCATCGGGAAAACAATAGGCAGTCCTGCTGTGGTTGAATGCATCTGTTGCATCCGCACCTGTGACATCTCCGAATACCAATGTTATTGTTGTGGCAGCAGGATGGTTGACATATATGGTGGCTGTCGTCCGGTAAACACATTCCTTGGCGGCAAAGTCCACTCCCGTAGCTGGTAAGCTGCACCTATCGCCTAAAATGGTTCCGTCTTGATGTGTATAGGCCATACAAAACCCATTGGTCGTACACCGCGGACAGCTGGTTCATCCTGGCAGTACTTGCTGTCGTTTCCTGTCTTCTCTTGTTCCAGGCATATTAGAGTTGGGTTGTCACACATGTAATTTTTTCCCAGCAAAAATTTTAATGAGAATGGGTCAGGGCTCAGTACTAGCCGGAGACACTTTTCGCATAAGCCCGACTTCTTCCACCAGTCATCTTCCAATTGACCCAACCAGGATCGTGAATGCGATGTGGTTGGAGCGATGAAGTCCCAGTTGCTTTCCCTTCAGCCATTGTTTACTTTTCACCAGATCACATGGTCTAACGGCGTGCATCAGACACCTCAGCGAATGCGACGCGAAGAGGATGGATGATGCGGTGCGGTGCAGAGAGGGGGAATTTATTGGGGTATCCCTGTACGCCAGTAATGCTCCCAAAGATGGCGGAGGGTAACTGATATCATGGTGTGGAATGCCGGTTCCAAAATGGCAACTGATGCTCTGGACAATGGCGAATTCTGGCACCAAAAAGCAGTTGACCAATTTTTTTGTTGCAGTGCAGTTTCTCCATATTTCTTCTGGCCACTGTAAATAAAGGCAGGTTGAAAAAAATAGCCTGTAGCGAAAATTACAAGACTGTGCTGTCCAAAGGGTAATAGGCAGCATACACACATGGATGACCATGGTTATGGGAATGAACAAATTTCGAACAGGGATATAAAGGAAATAAAATGCAATACAATTTGTGGTAAACTGACAGGTAATTTTGACTGGGAGTGAGCAATGAAGCCCCACTAATTGGGACAAGCCGTTTGACATGGTGGAGTTTTTAGAACAGGGGGGAGGTTTTACAGGTTAGTTCACTTTGTTGGAAAGTAGGATGGTTTTTACCGAGTTTCGGCATCCGTGCAGAGCACGAGAATCTTGGGGTTCGTGAAGGCCGATGGTCACGGGGCCTCCCCTCGATGTTCCGACGTCATTCCTGTGGTGATTCCTGTTCTACGAATAATTCCAAGTCTTGAAGCAGCTATAAATTCAATTTGGCCTAGGCTAGTACGAGTTGTCGGGCTTCTGTATACACCACTAAGGATGTATGTGGGTTGTTTCGGCCACCCAATGCCGTTAACACTCGCAGTAAATTATTGGAGTTTAAGAATTACATTAAGTCACATGGTCAGATCACCCAGATATTAAAATGTCCATTTCAAAAACAATAATAAACATATCTACCCTGATTTCACTGCACTGGTGCATTTACACTGACGTCATTCGTGATTGTTAAAAACTGTGGCGGATATGCTGGTGGCGGCGAGAGCCATGCCGACATGCGCACAACCCCTTTGTCTGCAGGCTTCTGCCATTCTCATCACATTGTGTGCAATTTCTTTACATATATTTTTTCATTATTCCAATCCACAGAACCCACCGCCGACCCTCATATGCCACCAGAATGACATGTGTGTCATGATACCGGGAGCCGCAGCTCCCATAACTCACTGGGCATTTGTAAAATCAGTTGCCACCAGACATTTGGACTAATCATAGGGTCCGCAGATGGGGGCCGTGTCAGTGTAAGTCTAGGGCACCGGGCCCACATTTAGGCTGTTTTTGTTTTGGTGCCTATTATTATGTGATTTTACATGTTAATGTTGTCGGTTGGGGAGTGTAGCTCGCCTCCAGCCTCCCAGCTTGAGTAAATGTAAGTGTCGTGATGTCTGTCTAACGTGTTGTTATGTTGTATACAAGTGTGCTATTTAATCTCGCGTTGTAGTGTGTCGGTGAGTCCCTAATCGCTCGGGAGCAGCCCTCGGGGTAGGTTTTATCGTTTCAGTTTGTTGTGACAGGAAAGAAATCCAGTGTTAGTAACAAAAACAATAGAGTGGTGCCCTTGGGACCAGAGTCTGCCAGGCTTTGCCAGAGTCTACCAGGCCCTAGTCAAAGTAGAGCCCCCCCCCCCCCCTTGACAACTCTTCAACGAGGATCGTCTTCTTCCTGACTTGAAACAGACTATCACAACCGAACCACCAGAATATCAGAAAAGAAACGAACCACCCCGGCAAATGTTATATACCATATTTCTTCCAATATTACTTTGTATAATATATGTATATTTACAAAATTTCTACTTTTATTTTAAATTCAACAAACAGAGTAATACATTATATTTGTTTCTTATTGTGCACTATAAAGTTTTCTGTAAATTACTATTAAATTTTACAAGAAGCACAATGTTTTGTAAATAAGTTATCTTAAGTTTAGAGCTACCTAGAAATGAAAACCTGCAATCCGCATGCACTGTAAACCTCGTAATAGTAAACTTCGTATATCCTTCTACTAAAGTTAGTCAAACACTGGTCGGGGTTTATGAAAACAATATAGTTGGTGCACCCTTAGTCCGGACTATCCTCAGTCCAACTCCGAGGAAGATCATCTCTGGATAATCCTTGGACGAAGCTCTGACTCTTAATAAGTACCTTTATTGTTAAATTTATTTAAAAACTTGAATTTTCAATGGTCCACAGTTCTAACGCAGCCTTTAGTGATGGCAGACATACAAAAAATAAACACTTAATGGTTAAAAAATACAAATATATTAATAATTAATCTCTTTAAAATTAAATGATAATGCATCGCAAATCACATGTATTCAAGCGGGTACGAGAAAAGAGCGAAAAAGATTAATATTTTGGATATGCAATAGGGAATGTTTAGCAATAGATTACTTTTGACACCTGAATATGCCACGGGAAATTAATGGGGTATTTTCTGTATATTCCATTTTCACTTTGGATACACCATAGAAAATAATTGGGGATAGGTCGAAATTTCCCCCCGACTTGTTTGGATATGCAATTCGGAACAAATGGGGTGTGGCACCAATTTCCCCCCTTCCAGCTTGGATATGTGATGTCGTCCTTTTCGGTCCTATGCATTTGTCACCTGGATAAACAAAGGGAAACTTTTGTTAAAAACCAGCTTTTTCAAGGTGGGCTGGATACGCAGGGGAAAACTTTGTATTTTATTTGGGCATTTCCCGGATCTTCGTTGGATACATAATCGGCAGTTTCTTGGCTCGACTTTTTGTATCACTTGATTTGCAATACAGTGGTTTTTGGATTTTTTACCCACATATCCCTGGTGAGCATCTGGAGTTCCAGCTAAATGGAGTAGGTAACAGACATGGAGGATGTGGAGGAAATAGATGAGACGCCTCCGACTACAGAAAATGAGACATCAATCTCTTGAGTCCATAGCCCACCAACCTCTTCAGCCACAGGACCATCAATCTCTTCAGTCCCTGGTCCAACGACCTCTTAATCTTAATATATGTAATTATCATTGACATTTGTTATAATTATTTTTTCCAATGTGATTGTAATTATATTTGAGAATAATAAATCTTTTTTGCCAACATTAATGTTCGAATATCGCGAAGGCACAGATCTACATCATTCCCTACCAGTCGAGACCACAAACAACTTCTGATGTCCATCAGTAGAGATGCGCAAAGCGCAAAACAGCACTCGTCATCAGTCATGCGAAGCAAAAACAGGTACCGAGTAAGTGTTCGAGGCAAATATCAACAATGGACGTCCCCAAACATGAAGAAAGAATACTAAACCAACCAAGATGATTGGAGATATTATTCGTCCTGAATTACAGCGAGGAACAAACCGAAAGACTCGTTATAACCTTTGAAAAACAGATAAATGGTATTATCAGAAATATGGTTCTGATTTTATATTATTTATAACTTTTTCATGTTGTTTATTTACAAAAAATAAAAATTATTTATATTTTTATGGTTTAATTTAATAAAATATAAACATAAGATATATACAACAAATTATTTACATTCTTGTGGCATGAGCCGAACACTCCCTTGTGCTCTTATGACAATTTGTGCTGCGGCAGTCAGCTATCGCATTAGTGCACGCCAGGGGCGAATCGAACAGCTCAAAGTATGTTATTGCAGGTCACCAGGAACAGCGAGTAACTTTCCCAGTGACCCAAATTGCATTACTCCAAACCGGTCATTTAACTAATTTCTCACAAGAGGAAACTCTTGCGGGCAATAAATTAGCAGTCTGCCATTGCATCCCTGTGTAGCCAGGGTCTTCAGACGAGAGTACCATTGGAGATAACATGGGGGCAGCCCGTAAAACATATAACAAGTGTCTCTAGTTTAGTGTGTGTCGGCGGGTCTGTAGACCAATATATAAGTGTAGCGATGATGTGAACTGTTTCAAAAACCAGAAGCTTCGTGTAACTGGTATTTCATTGTGTATGAGTGATCATTTAACTTAAATAGATGTTATTTATTTGATCATTAGTAAGATTATATCTCTCTTTAAGAACTTGTCTATTAAAACCATTATCAATATCTTCGTCTGTTAAAACTGGATACTTTTGGATTAATTTAAATTTTTTATTTCTCTTGGGTTAGGTAGATAATAATTTCTTTAAAATTGATTCAAAATCTGCATATATTACAAGAGGAACTTTCATTGTATGCCCCATTTTTTAAACCATGATACACCTCCATCATCCTGGGGGATAATGATTCTTGCTGATTCGTTTTTAGAACAGTCTTCTGTATGTTTATTTAATCTTTCTTGAGAATAAAAGATTTGAAGGCACATGTCACATTTATAAGTTTTAATTTTGTGATTATTTTTTGTACTGGAACTATCCTCGATAAATCTGTTATCCAACAGTAATGTGAGTTTGTATCATTCTTGAAATAAAGTAAATATATATGTTTATCTTTTTTGTGTTTTGTAAGTTTTAATGGATATACCATAGACTTCTTTCCTTCAATAGAGTATAAATTTATAGAAGTATTAATTTGAGTTTCTACTTTTGGTATATCATCAATTTTAATAGGATATTCTTAATTAGTTATTTCTTTATCAGTATTAAGCCCCACATTCTTATATTTAGTTACTCTATCTGAATGATTGTCTGCTGGGAATAATGCTGATTTAATTGCCCAAAGAAAACATTTTTGATCATCATTCTTCACATTTATACAGGCTTTTTGTTCTTAATTGCTTCTGGTAATTCTATATATGATGCTCCATTTAATTGATTATACTTATTTATAGCTAAGTGTATATTCCAATTACTCTATCTAAAGTCCATCCTGAAACTCTTCTTTGAGATTCAGATAAGTGTGTAAGTAAGTCCTGTTTTATAATTTTATAAATCTTTATAATTTCTCCTTTGTTTAATATTTGTTGATTAAATGACTGAAATGTAAATAATTCTACATGATTATATTCCTACTTGCGACAATTGGTATATAATTTAATGGCTGTTTTCAACACTCTAAATGTCCTAACATGATCACATATTACCTCAAAAACCTTATTTTTTACTGAAGTTTAAAATTGATTAGGCTGTACTAAATTAAAGGATTCTCAATGATATAAGTTGATATTCTACCTTTGAAAGCTTTATTAAATCTGTAATTTTTATTGGTTATTCTATTTCTTTTGCTTATGAAAAAATTAGTAGATTAGGGGAATATTTCTTTAAATTCTTTTCAATCTTGTATCCATAAGTCATTGAAATTGGCATCTGATAAAGATAATTTTGTAAAATTATTCTTTGTAATCCACTCTTTTATTGGCTTAATTTTATTTCTAGGTTTTAAAAATACATTATTAGAGAATGGAAATATTTCTTTTAAATCATTTCTATCATTTGAATATATTTCTCTAATATTGGCATATGAATATGGTAATTTTGCAAAGTTTCTTTTTCTTTATTCATTTATAATAAATGGTGTAAAAGTTTAAATTAAATCAAATTTCCTTAGATTGTACCAATTATTAATTTTATATCCTTTACCTTAAATGCTCAAATCCTGCACTCTGGTTTTTACTAAACACATCTGCTATATTGCTCGACGACATTTTTCTTTTATTTAAAAAGAAGTAGTTTTAATTATAAAATAAAAAATAAAAAATGTGAGAATAATAAAAATAATGGAATAAAATAGAATGAACAATTAAATTATTAATCATAACAATATAGTTTTAACCAGGTAAATTCTAGTTAAGGCGAAAATTCTTATGATATTCACTAAAACACTTTTTACATATAGTTGTATGTTTATCCTTACAAGTTTTGTTAAAAGAAAATAATTGTACATATTTTTCTCATTACATAGAGTATATGTCTTGGTTGGGTAGTTATGTTGAATTTCATTAAAAATACCTACTACTGTATTGTGCAATTTACTGTTTTTATGATTTTCGAGTTGAGTAATATTAAGATATTTTCCATATTGGCATAGTATTTTCTCTGTTTAAAGGCATAGTGATTTTTACCATATACACTAAAACTATTTTACATTTTGTTGTAAATTTGTCTAAAGTAGCCTTATGATGTTAAAATGAATCAATGGGATTTTTCTCTTTGCATGCTTCACATATCTTAGTAGAATAATCATGTTGAACTTCATTTAGAATATCTAAAGCTGTATTGTGTAATTTAGCATTTTTGTGCTTTTCGAGATTTGTCTTACAAACTTATTTGCCACATTTGCATAGTTCTTTCTCTTTTTTTTTTTAGGCATAATGGGTTCTATTATATTCTCTATAACATTTTTTACATGTCTTAATATGTTTATTTTTTGTGTGTTTATGTGGTAAAATACTTACTATGTTTAATACTTCACCACACTTTTTACACTGCTTACATATGGTATTATTTTCCATTTTGTAAGAGGGCATCAATTATATGTTTTATTTATAAGAATATAAATTTTAAAAAGAGGATATATTTTTAAATTTAAATATTATATAACAATTTTTGTTTTTCTTTCTCTTATTAAATTTGTTCCTTTATAAATAACACAAAAAAAAATGGAATCAGTCCTCAACAAGTTAAACAATTCATTTGAATTGGCTAAACTACAAGATCTAGAAAAAAATAAATGGTATGCTGTTACAGGTTTCAAATTTATGAATCTAAATTCAGAAGAAAAAAATTAATTTATATATAGGTGGTAAATGTAATATTACATTACCAAATCGCTAATTAAATATTTCTGATAAAAATGCTTTAAAATTAATAAATTAGAATGAAGTTTTTATAGCATATAAAAGTTTAAAATAAATGAAAATTATTAAAACTATGCATTATATAGAATTCTCTTTAAATCTATAAATTATATTGTTTGAATCTATAAAATAGCTTATTTCATATTTCATATGACTTTTTTTTAAATTCGTTTTGATTTTAGCTTAACATTACTTAATTTTAGCTTAAAGTTTGCATGATTAAAATGTATAAATTTTAAACGTGCAATATTTACAATCAGGCACAAACTGGCCAGTATTAAGGCCCAAACACAATTGCCTTATCTGGTGTATGGTCAGTTAACTGATCAGTTCAGGCTGTTGAGAAACTGCCTTTAAAGGGAAACAATGTACATGTCAGTTGGTGCTAACAGCAAACATCACAACCAACATGTGGTATTGTTTATTTTGCTTTTACGCATGGGAAATTTTATTACAAGAAGATATCACGAATATTTTGATGGGTGGGCATGGTTTTTTAGGGATTGAGAATGCTGTTTTGTCATTTAGAAGATTCTTGGTAATTTATTTGTTGTAAAGATGGCTTCGAGCTCCTCAGAGCTATTGTGTGCATCCAGTGAGTTGAGGCGAAGAGATGAGGGAGAATTTAGCAATTAAGTTTTGTCATGCCTGACATCCTGTTTGCTGTTTATTTATGGCCAAAATACCTTCACGACTTGCCATAATTATCCCACTGTGATTTCTTCATAGAATCTCAACGCAAAATCTCTTCTGATGACTGAGCCTGCGAATTGTTTACCAATATGACGTCGCGATAAAGTCAGAAAATCGAGATAATTTTAACTCTATATTCTTGACGATGGACAATACGTAGAGGTGCGTCAAAATAGTTAACGTTACAAATGCTTAATAGATGGTAAAATATTAATTACTAGTTAATCCTTACCTAAGAGTTTCTGGAATGCCTTGTACCCTAATGAAATGTAAATCCTGTGTACTGTATTAACATGAAATATAATTCAGCACATTTCTTAGGTTTGTTTGTTTGCTTTGTTACATCTGTAAAATGTTTTTTTCACAAAAATATCTCCAAATGACAATTATGACTGAAAAAATCCTACAGATTGTTAATGTTTGTCATTAAATATGCTTAAAAAATGCTAATAATCCTTTCTGAAAATGCTATAAAATGATCAAATATCTCTTTTCAAAATGCTACAAGACACAGTTCAAAATGCTCTTATCGTATACCTCTAATAGTATGATGTGGCGAAACATGCTCAACATATCGAGATAAAAATCGCAGTTTAACTTCTCATCTCGAAAAAATTATCTCGATTTTCCGATAATACAATCCTTGTTGGTAAAACCAGACCTAGCACAACATTTTCTTTACTCAGTTTATAATACTTTCAAATGTGCGCCAATTGTATGCGATGTTCTTACTTTTCATTGACTTTCAACTGTGCGAAGTTGGTGTGCCGGCTGTACCGGTAGTATAAAGTTAAAAGTTAAGCTACTCGACCTGACCAGCCACCTGAGCGGCCGATGGCACATCGGCGATAATGTAAAAGGGTCGCGGGGACAAATCAGCAATCACCACCCCCTGGCCATCCACTGGACCAGGCGATTGTGTTTGAGTCTTTAACAACTACAAAACAACCACAACTTTTTCACATGTAACTAGCAATTAACGACACACTTAACAGTAAATTTATTCCTGCTGTGGAAACAAAATTTACACATCATAACTCGCCTAGGTAGACTAAAAAAAAATAGTTACACACTTGTTGTGGTAATTTGAAGTATTTTCCGAAGCACATAAAATTAACACTTTGTTTACAGAGTAACGTAACACCATGTAAGGCAATTAGCCACTCGCCTGTCACCATGTTTACCAACCTTCTGCAACTATCTCATACCAACCCTAGCATTATAAATATCCCACCATCACATTGAAGAAAATATACCAAGGGCTGGTTTCACCAACAGGGAATAAACTAGGTTCCAGTAAAGCGACATTTACGCTTAAGTGGCCTTTAAGGATGTCGAGGTGTTTCAACATTATAAAACACATATTTGTATGTGTTTTTAAGCTAGGCATTGCTTAAAGAAACAAGTTGAAAAATATTCTCCTGTTGGTAGTGGTGTTTTGTTGTCATTGACTAAATGAACCAATGAGAATTATACCAAAGAAAGGAAAAAACACATTTTTTTCCCCTCTGAAATGTTGTGTTTATGTCTGTTATAAGTAAACAAATCCTAACAACAAAATTAGTTTAAGAGTAAACATTTAAAGCTTTATCATTTGTCTGACGAATCAATTAAAATAGATGTCACTACATACACAAAAAATATATGTTTATTCGATTTGTTTAACTAACTACGCATACAGAAATTTATTTATCTTAAAATTACGTACATGAATATATGAGATTTACATTTTTCGAAACTAATTTATTATTGTGTATGTGTTGTGTTGTGTTGCAATTCTGTGATATTTTATGATCTCATCTCTATTAATTATCAGTGCTAAGTGGAATTTTTCGCAACAAAAATTACAACAATCCATATAGGCCTGTGTTGTTTTTTGACTAGTCAGAATGTTAATTGTCTTATCTATTATCTACTAGGGTAATTTTTTATAATCATTGCATATATTTATGTAGCTTTGACCAAGCGTTTATATATTCAATGCTTTATAAATATAATATGCCAAGTTATGATGGCTTGTAAGTTATCCGGACCATTGGGGGGATGGTGAGGCTATAATGATTGCAATGTTGCTGAGTAGATGTGTTTGGATAGGCACCAGGTCACGATGCGGTGAGCACGAGACTGCAGCATGGTCGTTCGGCCAATGGCGCTAGTGTGGCTTACCCCAATGTTCTGCCATCTGTGGAGTTCTGACTTCACGTGATCTTGTAGACTTGATGCTAATAAATTCCCATTATGCTTGGACCAGTAAGGGCTGTTGGCCTCCCCTAAGATGCCACTTACTCCCGAGGGATTGTTGTGGCCATCCGATGCCTTCATTACGTTCGTGTTAATGTTATGTATTATGTGGGATGCTAGGCATCCCCAGAAATAAAAGATGGCGACTTCCATTTAACCATACATTTTATTAATTGAACCCTTGTAGGAGGCACATATATTAAAATTCTCCATTATGCAGGAGAGTGCAGGCCCTGATAAAAACGACGCGATGCCTACATGACAATTTACATGAGAAGTCAAGGTCCGGTTGTGTATAAACAAACCAGACTGTGATGTAGAGCTCTCTCCGGGTTATGCAAAAACCACTTACGATTCCAGACTAAAATATTACACTCTTTCAACTACATGATTATGAATAAAAATGATGAAGCCCAGGGCGGCCGCGTTGGACGTCTACGCCACGTGAGCATCGTTAGAATACTAAAAATGGCCATGCAGAAAGGCGTCAAACCTTCCTGCATGACCCAATGAAAAAATTGATAATATCATTGAATTACATATGAATTGAATGATGCCCTGGAAATGGTACAAATGAACACTGAATTGACAGAAGCACTTGTAAAGAACAAAATAAAATATATTACTTTTAAAACACAATAATTTCTGACCATGTGACCCAGCTGTCCTGGCTGTCCTGCAGCCGGTCACCCATAACCTGAAATGTACGTGTTTTTACAGAGAATGTGTAGCTCTAACTTTATGTGCGCTGTCTCACATTTATTGGTGTCTGTAAATTCTTCATGTGTCTTTATTTTCACCATGTCAGTTTGGTCAGAAAACACGTAAATTGCAATTTTGTAAAACTTGGAATGTGTTTATGTTATGAAGGGACACGTCCGCTGTCGTGCTGTCATGTTGGCCAAGATAACTTTGCCTGACTGGCCATTTAGGTTATATTCTTTTCGCACTGAATATTCTTAAAAATAATAATGCCTAAATTCATTTTCCTATGATAAAAAAATATGACACTGGACATGACATTACACTACGGTGTAACTGGTGTGGGTACAGTAGCATGTGAAGCTTTTGTTTACCTTATAAATGTGAACGCTGGAATGAAAAAAATGAAACCACAACATTCTTATTTACTACTAAATGCACGGGAGCATGGAGCACTCTAGTGCAGGAAACAGAACACACAAAACATAAACACCATAACTCTCAACAATTCTATTTGGTATTACAACTGTCACATAAACAAAATTACCCTCTTATTTATTAATTAATGATCTGTGTACTCTTTGTATGCAGCACTTATCTTGTACAAAACAATAATAAAACACTTCAAATAATTTAGTAACCAACCTTTCGAAAGAAAATACACATTACCTTGAAATCACAACATAAACACAAACTGTAAACAAACCAACTCACATGGTCACTGCGGTGCACACGTGACATCAGATATCAACACTACACTGAAAATTAAAGAGGCCATGGATGAAAACAAATACACAATATGATATGACACTGCACTGTGCTTGTCGAAGCTGCGATACTGTGGATGGGCTGAATGAGGGATGGGAGAACATGGTACACGTCAGTTAACAATATATTTTTTAATGAATCTGTTGACTCGTTTAGGCACTGATTTAACATTCCCTAAACATAATGTAGATTCCGTGTAAAAATCGTATTACACTCAAAAAACCACCCTGGTCTTAAATTTAACACAAGACTATCCCAAGTTTTTCTACTTAATAGAGCTGTTGTATGTTTAACACATTGCTTTTCGGCATAAATTTCGTTTGAAGTTAATTATTTTTAATATACTTATTCAGCGACTGTATTGATCTTAGTTGCAATTTCGAAATCGGAATTATTTTTTTATGTTCACAATGTGTCCTTTGTGCACTATTAATTGTCTCGCCTATAATATTTCAAGCAATTACACTGTGAAGAACATACATTTCCCTGTTGAGGATTGGACGGTTAATTAATATGTTGGCTTTCATCACTAACCAGAATTGAAATTTCTGAAATGTTGATATTTTGTTGATAATAAAATTGACGATATTCATGTGCAATTTAGAAACGCCCAGTATCCAAATTGAAAAAATATGATTATCACCAGTCATGCCTGTATGACATCTATAATTGGGCTCTCGTTAGCCTTTCTAATACGAAACAAAGTCAAATGTGCACGAAATTTGTACTGTAAATTTGTCATGTGTATTAAAATGTAACTGTTAATACATTATATTATGTCCAATCACTAATTCAGTCAATGTAATAATATATTTTTTACATTAATGATACAGGCATAATGTAGACACATTTTTGCTGTAAAATATATGTATTTTATTGAATGCAATTATTTTGTTAATTTATTTAAAATATTTCCATAGCTTGTGCATACTCTACTCAATACAATAATATTTTATCAATCTGTTACCTCCCTTTACACTCAATTTTCTATGTACATATTGGTTTTACTTCTTGTAAATACGTGTACAATACACATAAACAAATATGTGTTTGTTTTTTACCATAATCATATGTTATTTCAGCAAATTCGTACTTGCACCCAGACTCAATAACTTTGATACACATTAATGTCTTTTTTATTTATAAAAAATTTAAATTATAAAACTAAATACTTTTTAACACATTTGAGGTTATCTAGACAAAAATTTTCAGTAGCAGCTATTTTTTTAAATTTGTTTATAATGATTTAATCAGAGCCTGAGGAGTTGGCCATCCAATTTCGGCTGCCTAAATTAAGAGCTGCTTAAAGCATTTTAAAAAGAGTTTATAATTCGTGAAATGGTATAAGGTGCTAGGGACAGCTTATTCAATATTTATATGGTGCTAAAATTTTAAAATGTGTTGGTGAAACCAGCCACAAAATATCTGTAATGTAACAAATGATTTAATTTGTTCTGCTAAATTTTTGAAACAACAAAACATAATTTAAATTAAATATTTTAGTTAGTAATAGGATAAGCACTTATTCAATAAGATATATAATTATAATAAATTTATATATTATTTGAAAAAAATTAGATTATTCACGAGTTTCAGGTGTTTAAACATTGTAGTTAACCACATATAACCCTTTTTATTAAAAAAAGAAAAGTAATATCAATTATGATACAACAAATTATCAAAAATAACATACAATTTAACCCTTTAGTGGGTGTTTCATTTAAAATACATTTGGAGAATTCAATTTTTGTTCGTATGTAAATTAATTAAAGAACCATAATTTAAAAAAATTATCGGAATCAATTCATTAAAATTACAAAATGATGTGGTTATCCCATCGCTACATTTAGGCCTGAAAATAAGAACTTTACACTACATGAAACAATCTGTTTGTATATGTAATCATACTTCCTGCTCCTTTTTTTCAGGATTTTTTTTGCCTAAACTTTCATTTTTACAGCAAACTATAAAGAAGTAAGTTGAAAGAAAAGTTTTTAAACACTAATTAAACACCCTCAGTGTATTTTATACTCTGAAATATCTGCTAAAAGTATAAGTCTGGCCCAAATTTCAGTCACTCATCTTAGTAAACCTACATATGCAAACTAAATCCATAATAATTTTATTTAATACTAATTTAAATAAAAAAATTTTATAAAATCTTATCAATAGCACCAGATTTCACCAGACTTCGCCATCACAAAATTACTATATTACTATATATTTATTTAATTGAAATTAAAAATACCTATGCCACTTAATAAAATAGTTTTAGAGGGAAGGGGGTACCCAAGTCGTCCAAAGTTATATTTCTAATTCACTTCACATTTGTAAGACGAACTTTGAATCAAATTACTTGTATAGGGACCAGTAGATAAGTTTGTTCTCTTCCTCGAGATTTTGCCGAAATGCTCTACGATCAGCATTCCTCCTCCACATTATTCAACAACCAACTTGAATACACCACGATCTCGCTTTCATACACGCCACTAAATTCTGGTCTATATGGGAGTGAAATCTGGAAAAAATACTTCTATCGAAAAAAACATTGATCAGGGAAACATTACTCCTTCTCTCCTCTTGAGTAAAATGAATGGGGTATGTACAGAGAGATAAATTATCTAATAAATATACTTTATAATAAATATTTCATACTTCATCAAGTATATATATTATATGTATTTAATAAGGTATATATTAGATAACTTACCTCTTTGTACTTACTCCATTCCTTCTACTCTAGGAGGAGAAAAGAGATGATGTTTCCTTGATCAGTTCTCATTCAGAATAAAGTCTTTTTTCCAAATTTTACTCCCATATAGGCCAAGTTTGGTAGCGTGAATGGATGCAAGATCATGGTGTACTCTGATTTACTGTTACATAAAATGGTTGGGGGGATGTAAATTATAGAGTACCCTGGCAAAATCATGCAGAACTAGACAAACATATCCATTATTCTCTATGTAATTAATTAATATTCAATGTTTGTCTTGTACAGATTCTGGGAAGAGTCTTCAGTTGGCAGATGAAACGTGATTGGAGAAACACATCCTCTGCCCCAAACAGAAGACAAAAGTAAGTTTATATATATAAAATTTAATTTAAACTTAAATTAAATCTTGCACTCCCTCCCTGCTCTTTCACCAGTCATTGCCAACACGGTGCTACTACAACTTTTAAAACCCACTGCATTAAATAAATTATGTAACATATGATATAAAGTTATCTGGGTTCAATCACTGCCCTAATCTCTTGGGATTTTAATATGGGAAAATTGTCGCAGTTAATGTCCTTGGTTGGTGGATTTTCTTGGCGATATCCTATGCCCCTTCCCAACCCTTTCATTCTGGCACTGCTCCATACTCATTTCAATCACTTTTATATCTTCTCTCACAATTCAGAGGTTGATGTAGAAATTAATTATAGTAGGTTAGTGCATAGAATTGCAATGTTATCTCATGCTCCAAACAATATAAATACATTGCATTATTCTTTTGCATCACTCCACAAGTGTATAAGTAAAACAAATCATTATTTATAATATTTTTAAAAAGGTACTTGCTGGAAAACGTCTCGCTTTGTATGCCTGTTTACCATTAAAATGGTACTAGTACCAGACTTGACATGTAATCCAGCTGTGCAAATGTAGTTGTGTCCAAATAATATAATTCTAGGTATATCAGTTTGTTAGCTTGATGCTGCTAAAGAACCTCTCACTTTGTACACTCGCCATCATTGAAATGGTAGTTTTTGTACCAGACTTTGGTATTCATGGGCCACCTCTACAAAGGGTGTTGGTATCAATGTTCTAGGTATATCAGTACATTAGGTTGAGTAGATCTTTGACTATCTTCGGCTTGAGTTTTGAAGTATATAAAAACGTTAATTATGAAAGCTTAAATGTTTATTATGAACATTTGATTAACGTGACATTAAAAAAATTGTCTAATATATTTATATTGTTTGGTGTACCAACAGGTAAGTAAAGGTGTTTAGAGGTGAAATTAAGATATCAGGTATTATGCAAAGAAAGACTTGATTCATTAAAAAAAAAACTGTAGTTGGACCAACAAGCAGTTGTGTGTGTGAACAGAGTTCCATCGATGACTGGCTAGGGAATGAAGATAACATATACAAGTGACTGGATTTGATGAAATCATATTATTTATTTTTAACAAAATTACATTTTTGGAAGCCATAATAGAATATTATAAGTTCTATCACTTCTATGAAAGTGTTTGTTCAATTCGTCACAAAACAATCTTGGTACAATTCGTTAATCTTGGTCTTGGAAAAGAAATTCTTGTTGTTTTTGTACCAAATTTGTGTAAATTCCTTCAGTCGCCTTTCCAAAACTTTTCATTGGCCACGTGTGCACTTACTGTCGAAAATAAGTTCTAAGTAATGTGTGAATTGAGCACATATTATTGGTACTTTATATCAATGTATGAGGGCTTGGTCATGGAAACTGGCATGTTGGTTTTATAGAAAAAAAACAAGTTGATAAGCAGCATTCTATTGAGAAGGTGGCTTCCAAAAATATCTTACCCTGGTGTAAATTCCGATATGCATCAAGTCAATAATATACAGTCTAATAGAAGAGCTGCTTTGCTATGATTACACAGTTCCACCTTGTCGATCAAGTGATCGACCAGTGGGCTATTTGGATTGAACTGAACATATTGGAAACTTTTCATGATGGGAAGTAATCGACCCTTTACTGCCATGTCTATGACCAAAAGCATTTTCTGTCTGTTCGGGTGCATGAACCTTGTAGGCATACATCCTATGTTACAAATCACTTTGAAGTGGCTGGCATTGAACGAGTCCAACTCTTTGATGCATACACACATGTTGTGACTCAATGCAATAGATAGGGGATCATGATTGTACAGGATCGAGGCTTAATTCTACATGAGATGGTTCGGGATATCCATGTTGTGTAGTTTCAAAAGAATACCTCAAAGTATATTTTTCCTGCACCCACCTTACCATAAAGTACCAGAGAATTCCACAACTGATTACCTCGAAATTCAGAGAAACCATGAAATTCATTAAGCTGACTAACAGGTCAGTGTTGAATTCACCATACAGGATAATTGAAGAAAATCCAATGTACATGAGGTCCAAGTACTTGATGAGTAACAAGTACTCTTTGGGTATGTTTTGGCACTCTTTTGGGTAGATGTTCAAATGTTTGTACTGATTGTAATGTTCTTTGAGAGGATGTCTCTTTTGCTCTCTCCCACTTTAAACAACTAATCAGATTGCACTGTTTCATTTCCACTCCCTTTTCTTTCTTCCAGTTTGCCTATATAAGTACGAAAATTTGGTAACATACGTCAGTCGAGAACAAGCGATGAACATGGAATCAGCACTCATCTCCAAGAACCAAAAGGAAAATGTAAGTACAAAGAGTTACCTAACTAATTAATATACCATATTAAATATTTAATATTGGTATTTAATAAGGTAAATATACATATTAATATTTAATAATGTATATTAATTAGATAACTTAACTTTTATTCTTACCTTATTCCTTTTGTTCTGGGAAGTAAGATAGTCCTTCATTCAGTTCTCAGCCTCGGCAGATTTTGCTCCCACATAGGCTAAATTTGATAGCATGTACGGAAGCAAGATCGTGAAGTAATCTGATTGGTTGTTGGGTAAAGTAGTAGGGCGAAAGTAATGTCGATTGTGGAACACTCTATTGAAATCCAATAGAAATTAAGAACTCTGGCTAAATATTGTGGAACTAAACAAACATATCCTCTGGTCATTATACAACTAATTATTATTCAAAGTTTTCCTTGCAAATGTGAAGTTAATAATAATTTAACTTTGGACGAGTTGGGTTACCCTTGTTTAGTTATGTGAGACTTTGCGAAACTGCATTGTGATCGACATTCCTTTCCCCCACTCCCAATTTCAACAACCAGAATGCACTATTTCATTTCCTCTCCCTTTCCCTCCTTTCAGTTTGCCTATATAAGTACAAAATCTGGTAAGAGGCATCAGTTGAGGATGAGTGAACATGAAATCAACTCTCCTCACCAAGAACCAAAAGGAAAAGTAAGTACAAGATGGTAAGTTATCTAATAAATTTACCTTAGTAAATAATACTCCTTTAATGAACAAATTAATTTTCTTGTTTTGATTTCAGTTTTCATTATTCTAGTAACTACAAACTGAACATATTATCACAAAAATTGATTAAAGAGATATATTTCTCTTACAGTGGCTAAAAATACCTGTGTCCATATGGACACACTAAGCAGTTATGAGAGCAAAAATAATTTATCTTTTGAGAATATTGGTGTACTATTTAGCTTATTTTCATTACACATAATCTACTTCAGCAAAACTTTTCTACAAAGTTCGTTCTGTATACAAAGTCACTTTACCGTCCATATTCATTTTGAATGAAATGTTTCAAAATAGTCGCAACACAGTCCCACGTCACATTTTTCACACTGAGTGTGAACTGCAGATGTTTTAAACCAGCATCCTTCTCCAGCAAATCTTTTTTTCTCACATTTTTCCACACGGTAATTCAAGCAGTCAAACTGGACCTCCTCAGGTATTCTTGACATGCTTGATGAAGTATATGGAATTCCCAAACCTTTGGATGGATTTGCCAACCTCGACAAGTACACGTGAACAATTTCATGCCAAAACTCCAACTATGTATATTTCTTTTCTGGTCTTCTTGCCAGCTTCCAGGCATTATCCATACAGACTTCAATTAACCATGACAGCAGAGACCAATACCATTTTTTGTTTCGGATGTTTAATCCATACTTACCTACATGTTGGTCCTAATGGTCAACACCACACACTTTCTGACAATAATCGCCAATTAGATAGTGGTGTTGCAATTGAATGATACATTTCTCCTTCTGACAATATCGTTTTGCTGTACACTGTGGTTCAACACCGAGACAATTACATCCAATGGATACTACTGAGTTATCGACCCATTTTGATACTATCACTCCATCTTCGACAATAGTGGATTCATAAAGACCCCTCTTAATCTTTGGTAAAATACTTTTAGATATAATTGGGCAAGATGTAGGTATCCTATTGTTCCTCATTGTGCCAGTGCCACCATAAACTTTATCTCTAAGAAAGGATAATTAATTTAGCCCCATGAACAAATTATCAAAGAAGAAGTGAAGATATAATGTTATTATTTCTGCACTGAAGCTTTCAATCATTTGAATGAGTGGCGCAGTCACATTACCAAAGTAATTCTCATAGACAGTGTTTGAATGAGGAGATATCCCTTGGTAAACATTAAATTTACTAGATACCCCTGAACAGAGGTGTGGCACCACACTTTATACCCGAATCATATTTGGCTTCCCTCGTATAAATTGCTTACAGGAGTGTTTCCCAAAATATTTCACCATCGATTCATCAAACAACAGGTTATGTTGAGGGATAAGTGATCTAAGAATTTCTTTTGTATTTTTTCTACCAAGGGTATAATTTTCCACATTTTGTCTTCATTATCCATGATCTTCACAGTGCAAAAATCTTAGGATTTGCTCAAATCTATTTCTTCTCATTGCATTGCACACTAACATGTTTCTAGTGTCTTTACAATTTTCCCAGTAGTTTATTTTGTTAGGGACACTGTTTTAACCACTGAGGATCAAAATTCCAATGAAACACCTAATTTCATTCTTTGTAATATTAGAATGTTCACAGTTCTTGAAAAACAGCATATTTGTTTGATTCCTGAACAAAATATTCAATTACATCATCTTCTAAGAATAATTCAAACAGTTCTACATTCGAAAAGTCTCTATATTTGCTATAGTCCTGTTCAGGAAAATATTTTAAATACGATTTCATGTTCCCTTGCATCCCTGTTTCTTTGATGATGGTTCCAAATGCTGAAAGATGCTAGGTTCTTCATCACTTTCATCAATATATCATATTTCTGCTTGTTCGCTTAGTTGCCTGGAATTCAAGTAGTCTGCTATTCCACCAGTATCTTCATCACCCGTGTCTTCATCACTCAGAACTGATGGATCTGGTGGTGTGATATATACTGTAGCAGCTGTGCCAGCTTCATTTTCCACATTAGCAAATATAATATCCAAAGCTACCTGGACATAAACATCTGACTGCGGGAAGTTATTCCAATGCCTATAATAAAGCAATATTCCAGTCAGTATGTTGTCAGAATATAACATAGTGAACCTTATGAACTAGTGAAATTTTATAGTTATTTCTGTGACAAAATATTTTGTTTTGGAACAGTGGACATGTTGACCTTTAACCATGTGCACTGTGCAAGTTTCGTCTGTGTGAAAGCTAATATAATAAAGGATAGACCAAACAGCTTGCTTATTTCTCCGAGACAATCCATCTCTGTAGCTACCCTAAGACGACATATAGTAGCACATTGCAAATAAATAATAGTTACAACAAAGCTGGTAAGTAATTCGTCACACTCTCGCCTATGTTATTTGTATAGATGTGTCCGGTATTATTGTATAGTGTATTTGGTGAAAAGCATACACTTGCGTTGCCATGGAAATCACTGCAAAGAAAACTTTCCCTCATTAAGTGTCAATAATAATTAGGTTTAGTACCAAAAGAGTTTGAATGTAAAATCAATATGTATTTTAGAATCATTTCATCAGAACACTGTGTACATTTTGTACTAAAGATCTTACATAGATAAATATCTGACTATATGACACTGATAATCTATTTGGATTTACTGCAGTAAGTAGTGAAAAATGCTATCATGAATGCCTAGCGTGTCCACTTGAACACATCAATATTTCACACCAAATAAAGACATGAAAATGCAACTGAGCTAGAATCTTAACCTCAAAATGAAATAGGAAGAAGCTTTAGGTCTATATTTTCAATAGTCACATGCATTACAACTATTATTATAGTGCATGGTATTGTACTTATCCTGTGTCAATGGCCATGGTTTTTTAGTTATAAAAATATTCACAATTTAGCATGTCACATACCACCAAAACAGTAACTAATCTACACTGTTTATACATTGAAAAACTCTAAAATTTATTTTGTATTGCATGATGTAGGTACCAACATGAGTTACTACAAGTGTATTCATATGGACACACAGGGAATTAAAGGATTTAGTATTAATATTTTATCAGTTATATATATATATATATATATATATGCAAGCACTTAAACATATTACATACTGCAACAAACTTTAATTTTGGCTACACAAAAATAAAGTAGCATACACTTAATCGGATCATTAATAAGGTCTGTCATTAATAAGGTATATTTATTAATTTTTTTTTTCCCTTACCTTATTCCATTTGCTCTGGGAAGTTATATGGTTCTTCGTTCAGCTCTCATCGTCAACTGAGATCTTTTTTGCAGATTTTTCTCCTATATAAGCCAAATTTGGTAGCGTGTAAGGAATCGAGATCATGGTGTAATCTGATTAGTTGTTTGGTGAAGTTGGGGGTGAGGGAAGGAATGTCGATTGTTGAATTCTAGTACAATCATCATTTTTTTAAATAAATGTGTTAACAATAACATGCATGTTTTAATTCGAACATCAAATTTGTAATTGAAATTGTGATTTTCATTCTATCTCAATTTCTCTTTTATAACATTGGTGATATTTACGCTGCTGCCTACATTGTCGTACACCTTTAGTTTTCTCAAAAACGACCACTTGTTTTTTGCTTTGTCTTCAACAGTTTGGAAACTACCCTCTTGTCTATGAATGAAATACCAACTAGTCTTTATATGATTTGCAAACTTTTTTGCCTGATTGTCATCTTTGTTCTTGAATGTGCAAATTTTCAGTGTGGATTTCAAAGCATCTTGCACACCAACATAATTGTTAAAACTGTACATGCCGATGTGATTGAACTTACATGATAATTTAGGGTATTGCAGTACTAGCAGTTCCACTGTTTCATTCAACATTTTGTTATTGTCCATTAAAATTTTTGTTATTATTTCTTCATGTTCTTGCATTAATTAACATTCACATTCAGTGTTTCTTTCACACTCTTGAGCCAATTTATGTTCATGTCCAGCCTTTTATTTACATTCCCAAGCCAATTTATGTTGATGTTCAAGCCTTTTCTCACATTCCCAAGCCAATTGAAGTTCTTGTTTTACAATATTCGTCAATTTGTCTAATTTATTCATTAACTGTTCTTTGTGTTTTTGTAGTAAAAGTATGCTTCTTAATCATGATACCTCGATGTAATTTGCTTAATCAGAGTCATTATTTTATGCAATTTATTGCTTGTTTCATCTTAATTAACATAAACAGAAATTCGAAATCCGTAGTAATCATCACATAATACTGTTTCTTTGGAAATTTCTATGGAAATTTCTTTATACTGGATGCAATTTAGATATATTTTGTTTTTGTATACTATAATCTTCATAATAACCCATAAATTCCAATTAGTTGTTAATTAAAATTTTTTGATTTTGTTCGATGTTCCAGGAAAACTTTTTTTTTCATTATTTTCAATATCCAAACCAAAATGAGCACATACTCGAACAATAGACGAAAGTGCATTGCCATTATCATCGATTAAAGCTTTTACATTGAAGTTTGATGATACAAGCTCCATGACTATCAGATAAATGAACAGCTGAGAGAATAACACAAATTGTAAAATGTATGGCAACACCAACTGGTTGTCACTTCTTATAAGTATGTGTGTATATATAAGGTTCTCCAATGCGAGACGAATATTTTATGCAGATTTATTGGTCGAAAATTGTGATGCCAGAAAAGAAATGTACATGGTGTAGATCGCTCAATCACTTTTTGTCCCCAAAGTTAAAAAATATACAGCTACAATCCATTGGAATGGTGATCCAACAGAGTAACAAACCATTCGATGCTTGTACAATGGAGTTGATTTTGAGTTTACCCAAATTGTTGCAAAAAATCATTACCACTGACACAACAAAAATTGTCAACACAGCCCACCAAGCCATCAATGCAGCATTCCACTCCCACTTCCAACAATCAAAAAGGATGCACGTTTCATTTTAGTTCAACAAGATTTCACCAGAGTGATCCACGATCGACATTTATTTCCCCCATATACACTTCATCAACAACCAATCTGATTGAACAACTTCATTTACCCCTCCCTTCCCTGTCTTCCAGTTAGCCTATATTAGCATGAAATATGGAAAAAGACTTAAGTCGAAGATAAAAGCTGAACAAGAAACATCTACCTCCCCAGAGCAAGAGGAGTAAGGGAATAACAAAGAAGTAAGTTATCTAATATATACATTTTCAAATATTATATTTAATAATATTTTATACCTTGTAAAATATTATTGTTTATAAGGTATATTTATTAGATAACTTACTTCTTTGTACTTATTCGTTTTGCTATTGGAGGGTAGATGGTTCTGTTCAGCTCTCATTCTCGACTGAAGTATTTTATCCAGATATCACTCCCATATAGGCCAAAATTTAGTGGTGTTTATGGAATCAATTACATGGTGTACTCTGATTGGTTGTATAATAAAATCGCGAGAGTAAGAGGAATGTTGGTCATAGAACACTCTCGTGAAAGCTTGCAGAACAAAACAAACTTATCCACTAGTCCCTATACAAGAAATTAGTATTCAAGGTTTTTCTTACAAGACAAAGTTTGAATATTAATAAGGTATATAGTGAAAATTGGATAAGTTGGTTTAGTTTTGCGAATGTTAGCCAGAGTGCTCCATGATCGACATTCTCTTCTCCTACCTCTTCACCAACAACCAATCGGATTCCCCCACACTATTCAATGGCTTATATAAGAGCAGAATCAGGTACGAGCCTTCAGTCGGGGTGAACGGTCGAAATTTCATCTACTCTCCTCCCAAAGCAGAAGAGGAGCAAGAGATGTGTAAAAATGTAAGTTATCTAATAAATAGACCTTATTTAATATTAAATATTAATATTTAAACAGGTATATATGTATCTTATAAAATATTAATATTTAATAACTTATATTAATTACATAACTTACCTCTTTATCCTTAAACTATCATTTTTGCTCTTGGAGGGTAGATGGTTCTTCATTTAGCTCTCAACCTCAACTAAAGTCTTTTTTCCAGATTTCAGATTTCACCCCCACATGAGACAAACATTAGTAGTGTACATGGAAGCAAGATTGTGGTGCACTCTGATTTATTGTTGAATAAAGAGGTGAAGAGAAGAGGAATGTCAATCGTAGAGAACACTTGCAAAATCTCGAAGAACTAAACAAACATATCCACTAGTCGCTTTACAAATAATTAGTATTCCTTATTCTTATTGTATTACTTTTTCTCTTGGAGGGTGGTTGGTTATTTCTTCAGCTGTCATCCTATGAATAAGTCTTTTCTCCCCATTTCACCCTTCCATAAGCCAAAATTTGAATGCATGTTTGGAAGTAAGATGATTAATAAGGTATATAGGGATCATTGGATAGGTTTTTTTTAGTTTTGCAAGAATTCACCACAGTGCTCCACAATCGACATTCTCCTCGCACACCACTTCATCAATAACCGATCAGATTCCACCACACTATTCACTGGCTTATAAGAGAGCAGAAACTGTTAAGAGACTTCAGTCGAGGGTTAGTGGCCAAGGTTCATCAAATCTCCTCCCAGCGCAGAAGATGAGTATGGTAAGTGTAAAAAGGTAAAATATCTAATAAATCTAACTTATTAAATATAAAATATTAATATTTAATATTATGTAAAATATATTTATTAGAAAACCTACCTCTTTGTTATTACTTTACTCTTCTTCTGCTCTGGTAGTGCAGATGGTTCTTTGTTGAGCTTTCCTCCTCAACTGAATTCTTTTTTCTTCATTTCACTCCTATATAGGCCAAAATTTGGTAGCATGTATGAAAGAAAGATTGTGGTGTACTCAGGCAGGTTGTTGAATAATATGAGGGGGGTGGAATGTCGTTCATAGAGTATTCATGCACAATCTAGCAGAACTATTCCGACCTATCTATAATTAAAATTTTCACTTGAAACTTTTTGTTAATAGGGTATTAATGTTAAATAAATTATAACCATTTCGAAGTGGGTTGGGTTTTATTGGCACTGTTATAAAGTAAGTAGAGACTTTATTCCGGACAGGTCTAAATAGTTCCATGTCATTTTGCCTAATTTTGGATATGTTTGATTAATTTTTGACATTTTGCCTAATTAAGATTAGATCTTATTAGTTATGTGACATTTCACCTAATTCTTGAATGTTTTACTTTTTAAGTGAGATTTCGCTTAATTCTGTGCAGATCTTATTTACTTTATGTTTTGTCAGAGTGCTCTAAAATCCACCAATTTGAAATACATTTGGTTTCTATAACAATTAAATATTCTGAACAATAATGTCAAGAGTATCCCATCACAGATAGGCTTATATATCAATTTTAGTAATGATCTGATAGTTTGAAATATTTTCATGATTTTATTTATTCTATAATAAAATTTATTTTTATTATATAATAAAATATAAAAAATTGAATATTTGAAAAGTCGTTTTTCTACCACCCATCTCACTTGTACTTTTTCTCCTGGTGTAGGAGCCAGGGTAAATAAGCAATAGATCTTGCAATGAGCAGCATCAGCAACTGAACAATGTTCTCAGGAGCGTCTGTTGTGGTTGTCTGCGAAAGGTGCAAAAATTCATCACAGGGGCAACTATGGTCCGAATCGAGAAGTGGACCATCGAAACCAAAGATGCTAAAGGCATCTGCATCGAAGAGGCAAACCCCTACAACTTAGGAAAGTCCACCATCCTCAAATTTGAAAATCTTGTCGACCTCGATGCCAAGGTTGCCATGTACCTTGACACCGAGAATGTCAGTGACTTCAATACCTAGGAGGCCATTGTCATCAGCATCGAAAGGCCATTGGCATCGGCATGGCCCCAATAGCATAAACATCGAAGAAGCCAACACCTTCATCTTCAGGCACCAATTAGTAATCCTACCCATCTTGTTCAGAGCAATTGTGTGAAAACTCATGTTACAAGCAGCTAAATGAGTATCTACCATAACAAACTATAACAAAAAATTAATGTACTTCTATGAAAAACATACACAGGGGGAATTTACAGTCCCCTTAGAAAATGTTATTTAGTCCATTTGGAAGGTGATTTATTTCTCCCTTTTGATTTAAAGGTTGTAGAAGTGGGATTTCTAGACTCTCAGAAAAAGTTATTCGGTCCATTTGGAAGGTGATTAAGTCCCCTGATATAAACAGAATATGTGATTATTAATAGTTGTACTTGGTTTATAACATCACACAAAGTGTACACTCATTCATTGATTTGGGTTATAAAAATTTAACAAAATATTTTTAAAATAAAATTTGGACATATACCAACCCCCTCCCCATCACTGGTTAAAAACAAATCGTTTTTCGCAATGATTACTATAGATTGGAATTCATTGTTTATATATCTTATTAAATATTAATATTTAATAAAGTATTATTATTAGATATTTTACCTCTTTTTATTTACCTTGCTCCTATTCAACTCTGAAAGGGAAGATGGTTCTTTCTACAGCTCTCATCCTCAACTGGAGTTTTTTTTCCAGATTTTGCTTCCATATGCGCTAAATTTAGTAGCATGTATAGAAGTGAGATCATTGTATAATTGATTGGTTGTTGAATAAAGTGGAGGGGGAATGGAATGCGGATCATAGAGCACTCTGATGAAATCTTGTGCAACTAAACAAACTTATCCACTAGTCCCTATACAAATATTTAGTATTCAAATTTTGTCTTGCAAGACAGATTTTTAATGTTAATACTGTATATATATATCGAGCATTTGATAAGTTAGTTTAGTACAGTGTCACTCCACCAGTGTTCTCCACTATCGACATTCCTCCCCCCAACTACCACTTCCAACAACCAAACAGATTAGACCATTATATTCCCCCCTCCCCTTCTCCTGCATTCAGGTTGCCTATGTGGGATTGAAATTTGGAAAAAAGACTACATTCGAGGATGAGGGCTGAACGAAGAATTATCTACATTCCCAGAGCAAAAGGAATAAGGCAAGAACAGAGAGGTAAGTTATCTAATAAATTTATATTTAACCATATTAAATATTAATATATAAATAATATGGTAGATGATTCTGCATTCAGCTTTCATCCACAATCTAATAAATATATATTTAACCTTATTAAATATTAATATATAAATAATATGGTAGGTGGTTCTGCATTCAGTTTTCATCCTCGACTAATGTCTGTTTTCCAAATTTCATTCCCATATATGTGAAAATGTGGTAGCGTCTATGGAGCAATATCATGATGTACTCTGTTTAATAAAGTGGTGGGGGAATGGAATATCGATAGTGGAGCACTCTGATTGCTTGTTGGATAAAATGGATGGGGAATGGTAATTACAATAAAATCTGATAAAATTCATCAACTTCTAGTGTATTATTTTTTAATGCTGGGATTATACAGATCTTCACTAATTACAGGCAATACAATTTAAAATACAATTTTTCCAAACGAACTGTTTCCTATCAGAAAAATATCAGAGGAGTTTTACTGCGACTATTAAATGACAATTCTTTATTATTTTCAAATACAATGTTAAAAGCATTCATTAAGAATGTCAAACCATTCCTTGCTCTTACAATGGAGTAATATGTTTTATACAAATAATGAATTACTACTTACATGTACCTCCTGATGAAATAATTCATGTATACTATCATGTTGCAGAACTGCTTAGGCAATTGTTCCTTATTGCATACTCTATTGGAAAACTATTCAAGCAGTCTGAGTGCACTATAAAGTAATTATTCTAATTGTTTACTTTCTGTATAGTGTATCCAGATTTGGCCCCGATAGTTCCATATTACATATCCAAGCAATTTTTTTCTCAAGAACTTAAAAAAATTTCTGGTCCTCAGTGTTACATAAGACCACTGCAGGATATTTGATGTTTCTCTGTTCAGTTCTTAACCCCGAATAAAGTTTTATCCAGATTTTGCTCCCATATAGGCCAACTAGCAGGAGTGGCAGGGAGGGAGAAAATGGAATGGTGTAATCTGATTTGTTGTTGAATAAAATGACAGTGGGTGGTTGGAGCAAAAGGGGTTAAATTGGAGGTTGGGAAGCAGTAAGGATTTTGTTGGAATTTTCTGACCAAAACCTTTGTAGTATTGGCTGGACGCCAGACACTGTCAGTGAGCAGTGTCTGTTATCATTAGAGCAGATTCCTTTTCCTGGGTCGTGTGCCAACTGCCATGGCGATGTCCTTCCTTGGTTACTCCAGGAGATGAAGAAATACAATACCTAACCAACTTATACAGTGAAGTCTTAGGGAAACTCACACACCCATATTTAGGTAAACAAAGCCAAAAAACACTGTAAAACACTTGAAAAACACTTATCATAACACTCTGAATATTGATAGGAAATGTGAGAGGTGGCACCTCTAAAGCCTGTAGGCAACCCGAATAAGAATGCACATTACACATTGGTTCACAGGGGTTTCATTAATTTCTCTCAAGAAACAATTTAGAATGATTTGCTGGGCTTTACCCGGTGGCAGGGTTACACTCTAAATACGGCACTCGGCCACAAAACTTATAGAAAAGTTAAGCATCCCTAGGCGATGTTAACCAAACGGAAGGAGGAGGCGAATAGTCTTGGACATCTGAAGAAAAACTAAATATTCGGGTATAATTAAAGTACATTGTACGTTAACATGATCAGTTCACAAAGATGAAGTGCTGCCCAAGCAAGCTAAATGCAATCCTGTCGGTCTGCACATCCGCATCTCTGGTACACACAAGTATGACTAACACATCCTTCGCGCCCTCGTGGCATGCCGGCTAGTGTTTATCGGGCAGGCAGGCCGTGCTGACCTTTTTCTTATGCCCCAAATTTGCTCAAAAACATATCCATGTGACTGACACTTACAATTCTTACATAAATTAATTCCTTGTATAATGAACCCTTTAAAACACATATTACACTGCATGAGATGAGATTGGGATGAAACATGTGAAAATTGTACATTACAAACAATAACAAACATAAGCACTGGAGCCTGCAGAGGTATTAAAGTGATGCAGGGTTCCATATATTATAGTCACATGGACTGGCGTTCATGAGCATTTAATAAATATTGCCCTTTTCATTATGCCCAATTTACAGGGTTTAATTTGAATACATATGTGCATGGGCGCATGTGATCTTCTTTGCACTACACTTTCCTTGCACTTCGCTCCTGATACGAGAGCTCCACTTGGCCCTGCATCCTCATTAGTAACTGGTATTTCTACAGTGTATCCGCTGTGATGCACTGCCCAACCATTGCGTACTAGCACCTGGTAGAGTGCTGGTTGCTGCAGCGGCTGCCTAGCGACTGCGGGTAAATGAACTTTGAGGAAGCAGTTGGCATCAAATATCCCCACCCACTTAGGGTCTGTTTGAAGCTTACGACTTACTCACAGCAGAACCACCTCCTCTGTTCTCTGTGGCAAGGTCATAGCAAATAAGCATCAGTATGTGGCAGCAGCTTCAAGTAATTTTTCGGCTGCTACTGGCGGACCTGCACTCTATGGCATGCTGGGGTGCTACTGCAGATGGTACATTCCCACAGCGGTTGTCTTTTCTGCCTAGGATGTTGGAGAGGTAGCGGGCTGGCCAACCCACCACTCTAACCCTCCTTGTTGTTCACTCCTGCACTTATTTCCCTGCTAAATGCATCTCAATACTGGTTCCGACCCGGTAATTGCATCCTGGTAAACCTGTTCCATTCTCCGACCTCGGTTTCCTTGTTATATTTCATGCTGACAGGTGGCACTACCAGGGTGGGGAACCTGTTCTCCCCCTTCCCCCTCTTCCTGATAATAGTAGCAGGGCTGTTTCCAGTGCTTCCATCCGAATGATTGAGTTTGATGTGGATCATCGGGCTCATCCCTGCCGGAACCTATGTGTTGGGCGATGCTGGACCCTCTGTTTCCTCTTCTGCTACATCTTCTTGAATTGCCACTCTACCTTCTGCTGTTGGAATGTCACAAAGGGGGCTCGTCAGCACCAACACCGTCGTGGGGGTCCTGGTGGTCATCTCGTCCTTCTGGTTGTTCCAGTCACATGCATCCTGTACAATGTGCGGGAACTGCTTCTCACCTTTCTTTCACCCCAGCACAGACCTTGTCGGACACAGCGACCTCATTCCTCACGGTACTGGTATGGTGCTCATCCCTGGTGAACTCTGTGATGTTCGGCACCGACGTCTCACCTGCACTGGGTGGCCTGACCTCTGCTCCAGGTCCCAGACCACTTTCCGCTCCACTTACAACCTCCTGCTGCTCATCCTGAGCCAGGCCATTCTGGCTGTTTTGGGGCTCCCTTCCGTCCTGTTTGGGGGCGCTCTGCTGCCGCCCGGATGTTATCATGATGTATTCTAACTGTCTTTCTACCTGTACAGACCAAATAAGTCGTCAGACCTACCACCTTTATCACCCTGGGTGATCGTGTCCATCATTGTGCAAGTTCCACACAAAAGTTTTTCTATTTCGTGGACTGCAATTGTGCCATCACGTACACAACTTGACCCATTGTGAGCGCCATTGTCAGTCTTTTTCATTTCTGGGAGCCATCGATTTGCTTATTTCTCCTGGTGTTTCCTCTGCTCACGGTACCGGTGCCCACACCTTTCCTCCTGTGCTCCACCAGTTTCCATGTCACTACTTTTCTTTGTGCAAGGGTAGTTCTGCTTGACAGGCAGCATGATGTTTCGTCCCAGTAGTACTTGTGCAGGTGTTTTCCCCATTGTGGTGGTTGTCCTATGTCTCAGTGTGAAGAGGGCGGCAGGCATGTGTTCGGCCTAGCTATTATGCTGCTCACCCACACAGAACCAGAGTTACCCCTTCAACTTCTGGTTGTGCCTCTCTGTGGGATTCGCATGGTGATGGTAAATCACAGTCTTTAGGTGCCACACTCCCCAACTAGTACATAAATCATGCCAATCACTGTCTATAAATTGGGACCCATTGTCCATTAGGAGTTCCTTCAGGTAGCCCCATCTTGTGATAAAGTCACCTTGCCTGCATTTCTCAATCTGCATCGCTCTAGCACTACTTAGGGGGTATGCCTCAATCCATCGCGAAAAACTGTCTGTGACCATTTAAATTAACATTTTCCCTGCTACAGATTTTGGATATAGTCCCATAAGGTATAAACACACCATTTTTAAAGGTCTTATTGACTGTCTAGGCTGCTGCTGTTGATTGCTATCACTTCTGCATGATTTGAATAAGCTACACTTATGACACTTCCATACCAATTTCCATACACAATGTGTTAGGCCTGGCCAAAATAAATTTTCTAGGTCATTTTTCACAGTTTGTTTCACTTCCGGATGTCCTGCTGTAGTACTAGTATGAGTGTGTATGAAAGCTCTCTCCTGTTGTGCTATGGGCATGTGCAGTCTCCAGGTGGTGTTATCACATGGCGAGCATGTCTCTACATGCCCCTCCACTACTCCTTGTCCATCCACTTGCTCTCTCGCTCTTGCTCTCTCTTGGATTTCTCACTTCCTTCTCCCATGCGAACTCGCAACTAACCTGCCCTGCTACTACATCACAGTACAAATTTGCCACAAGCTGTTCACCTCCTACTAGATTGACTCTGTTTCCACTTGCTTCCATAACCGTTCCTGGGTGACGGGGGTTATACATTCTCCCAATCCACGTCTTCTGTTACCATTACCGTAACATCTGGTGTATGTGACAATGTGTCTGCTAACTCAATCTCCTTGCCTGGGACATACTAGATAACAAAATTGTATGCTTGTAGTAAGAGTGCCCACCTCATGAGCTCAGTCCTAGCTTCCCACATGCTGTTTAGCCATACTAGACAATGATTATCTTTCCTCAATGTGAATCTGTTATATTCTAAATATAGTCTGTATTTTTGAACGGCCCAAATCACAGCAAGATATTCTCTCTCATTCACATTGTATCTATGGTCAGCATTTCCCAGTTTCGCACTTGTGAAATCGATGACCTGTTTCTCTCCCGTGTTGCTGTAGTGATATAACATGGCGCCGAGCCCCTCCTGGCTGGCACCTGTATGTAGATTCAAGAGGTGTGCTGGGACGTATCTTGCCAGTGCAGGGCATAATCGAAGAATCTCCTTGATTTTCAAGAATGCATCCTTTTGTGCGCTACCCCACACATACTGCTTCAGCAAAGATAGCAGATCAGTGAGGGGTGCGCTGATAAATTCAAAGTTTTGGATGTGTTCTCGTAACCAGTTGATAAGGCCAAAAAAATTTCTCAGTTGTTTCCAGGTACGTGGTGCATGCTTACACTCGATCAGCCCCAGCTGTTCGGGGTTTGGCCTGTTTCCCTCTTCGTTAACCACATGACCTAGAAATTTTAGGTTAGTTTTGCCCAGATGACACTTATTAATGGAACAGGTTAATCCATTAATCTCAAGTCTTTCCACCACCAGAAGAATGTGAAGTAGGTGTTCTTCCCAGGTGTCAGACCATATCACTACTTCATAAAGTTAGGCGAATGAGAATTTTCCTACCAAACTGTCGAGCACTCTTACCATACTGCTTTGGAATGTTGCAGGTGTGCATTTTTGCCCAAAGGACATGGCACAGAATTAGTATAGTTGGCTGTCCAGGACAGTAAACGTGGTCTTTTCCTGGTCCTCTTGGCATACCAGTATCTTCCAGTACCCATTTCTTAAAACGAGCGACGACTGCACCCTGGCCTTCCCCAGTGAATTCAATTAATCCTTAATGCTTATGTAGGGCAGTATCACTCTGCAGGTCACCTCATTGATGGGCCTGAAGTCTACATAAAACCTCCAGGTCACATCCCTTTTCAGTACCAGTGTTATTGTGTATTTATACTGGCTTCTTGTCGGCTCAGTGATCCCATCCGCCAGCATTTCTGAAATCAGTTGCTTAAATATTTGTGCCTGATGCGGCAAGTAACTTCACAGATTGCTGAAAATGGTCGCCTTTTTCGTCAGCGGTATTGCGTGTTCGGCAACTGTTGTCCTAGGCATTGCATCATGTGGTGCAAAAATTATCATTCTCTCATTCAATAAGTACTGAAAGCAGCTTGGTGTTCAACGGGAATTTCATGTTCGAATTCTGCCAAATTTATATCGGGTGTGTGTTCAATGTTACAGCGATCTACATTGTATGCAGTGTATCTCTCCTTAGCCATGAAGTAAATGCGATGCTCGGCTGTACCCACAACCATGTTCTGTTTTGATAAACAAGGTACACCTAAAATCATGCTTTCTGTTATTTCATCAGTAATTATGGCTGAGGTGATTGTTTCGAGATCCCTGATTTTAATAGTTAAGGTTGCTTGACCAACTGCTGAGTTCATGCATTGACCATTGGCAAGACGAATCATATGTTTGGTTGAGGTTCCATCTTTAGTGTTTACAAAATGTGACTGGCATAGTTATAATATGCAGCTTAGTCAACAAGAGCTTGACACAGGTTACAATTGACATGTACAACAACTCTGATCAACTTGGTACAATAACCACTGACCTGATTTATTAGTGCCCTTTGAGGCATTATCATAAAAGCGTTGTCCTGGGGAGGGGTAAAGTTCATAGCAGCTGGCTTTACCCCTACAATCTGTTTCTCTGCTGGTCTTCACTGCTGGTCGGTGCTAGGTGGTTGTTGCTGCTGTTGTTGTTGCTCCCTCAATGTGGGTTCCTTGGGCAGTCAGAGTGCCAGTGGAACTATTGACCCGGGAAATACAGACACGGCATTGGAGGTGGTCGTGTGTGGTCCCATAGAATGAACTGGTTCATGTCGCAGTACATGTTAGTGTTTTGCACATTTTTGCTGCCACATGCGTGGTTTTGGAAGTTGTTCACATTGTTTACCCTGGGCTATTCCTGCCACCTGGGTTGGTAGTGCTATCTGTTTACATGTTGGTTATCGCTACAGTTGTCACCGAAATCATGCTGTCGTTAGTTCATCAGTGTGCCTCCTGTTTCCTGCCATGGTACATGCATGTTTCGCTCAAGAATTAACACAGATTGCATTAATTCAGCTAGGCCACTGTTCAATAGCGGGACAAGTGCTTGGTGGTATTCTGGCAGTGTAGTATTCACAATCACTTCTAGTATTTCACATTTGGTCAAGCTTGGGCAGAACCTCCACCCCAGGTGTGTGTTCCTTTTTATAAACGCAGTAAGCACCTCACCCTCTTGTTGTTCTTGCAGAGTCAGTTTACTCTGAGCCTGTATGAAAGTGAAGGTCCCTCCGAAGCGACATTGGAATGCGTGCAGAAACTTATTCCAGGTGAGTCTGTAATGGTTTGTCGATTTCCACAACTGCCTTGCTTCTCCTTCCAGTTGTTTTCCAATGCATCCAGAACACTCGTCCTCTGAGACACCATGCCGTTGCAAATGCATGGCACAGTCCTGGACAAAAGCTGATGGGTCTTCATTAAACTGTCCTGATAAGGTCGGAAGTATTTGGAATCTGGTCTGAGTTGGGCGAAATTGAGAATCAGTCTTGTTGTTTACACTAGGTGTGGCTGAATTTGCACTTTTAACTGTTGGTTGCATGTCCGGAAATGGAGTTTACGTAGGGAACGGATTCGGTATGCTAGGTATAACTGCAGGAAAATTATGTGTGAACATAGGTGTAGGATACTAAGTCTGAATTTGTGGAACATAAGGTGCAATTGGTATCGGAGGAAGAGAGGTAAAAGGAAGATACATTGTTGACATTGGCTGTGACTCGGGCAGAGTCAACATGGGCAGTACTGCGGACGTGTTCTGAATGTCTGGTACGGCAACAGGCATTTCCTTATCCTTGGCTGCAGAGTTTTCACATCTAAACTTTTCCTTCCCAATCATTCACTGTTCATTCTCGGCTCTGCACTGATCATATATCCTCTCGCTGCATTTATGGTAGTGATGTAATTTCCCATACGAATTTGCTGTGCACCAAGTATGGTTGCACGTGTTCATCCATTATAACTCACAGAAAAATAAGTCCCAATTATAGATCACACTTTTGGGTGGAATTGGTTGCATGTGTCATTGCTGAATTGAAAACACGAGTTCACTAATGGTTTGGAGTTCATTCCCATCAGAGCACTCTGCATGGTAACAGTTAATGAATTGTTTACATTTCAGAAGTAGGGTGTGATGACCTGGGCAAAGTGAGTCATAGCACCAATTTGCTGCTTGATCATCCGAAACATGAATGTTAAATTTTGGTCCTAAAAGTTCTGACTGGTTCTGTCTGATCTCACTTTCGTAGTTGTGACTGACATGGTTGCTTATCGGGCTGGTATTTCGTTCGCAATTGCAGTAGGTTGTGCCTCGCTCATATTTTACGATTAAGTCTTGCAGCAGTAGGTGCAGACAGTGCAGACACAGTAACACAGTTGCATCACTCAATATCCAGCCAGCCATGTTAGTAAACAAGTCCACATTGTTGCAGAAGTGTTGATGCGGATGCATGCACACAGGAGTGCAGCCAGTAGCAGAAGATGTTTGGCATTTCACGGGTGACATCACTGCATTGCAGACCTTCGTGGTGCAACATGAGGTAGGAGTTAACGCTTGGTGTGTTGCACAACTGATCAGCGGCATGATGAGTGGGAAGCATGAGCGGGAGATGAGTTTTCTTTTTTGCCTTGCCACTGTCCTCCTCCCCTCCTTCATCATGCATGGCGAGGGCAGAGAGGGAGGTTTTGCAACATCTTTGTCCTGCTTGCCACTGGAGTGGTGTGGTTAGCTGCTGCCACGGGACACCAAGATGGCCGCTATCTGCTACCCTTCTTAGTCCTCCCTTGTGGTGGCCACAATGGTGGTGTCTCTGTAGCTTTGGCACGCTTACTTGTCCTGGCCATGTGCATTGAATTTCCGGCATCCTGGGGCATTGTGACAGCATCCCATGGCTCTGGTTGTGCACTGATGATCTTCTCTATGCCTTCTTTGCATCCTGGTAAGCCAGGAAATGTGGCAATTGCCAGATATTAAAATAGAAGGATTGCGAAATTGTCATGAGAGATATCGAAAAAATTGCTATTTGGTTTTAATATTAGGAAAAGTTGATGAACGACAACGCCCCTGAGTTGGGCGACATTTGATGTTAGGTGGTTGGACCTAAAGGGTTATATTAGAGGTTGGAATGCAAAAAGGATTTTGTTGGAATATTCTTACCAAAACCTCTGTAGTAATGCCTGGGCACCAGACACTGTCATTGAGCATTGTCAATTATCGTTAAAACAGACTCCTTTCCCTGGTTCATGTGCCAACGGCTATGGCGATGTGTATCCTTGGTTGCTCCAGAATTTGAATAAATGCAATATCTTGCCAGCCTATGCAATGACATCTTAGGGCAACTCGCACATACATATTTAGATAAACAAAGATATTAAACAGTGTAAAATACTTGAAAAACACTTTGCATAACACACTGAATATAATATGGGAAAGGTGGGGGCATGCCCCTGAAGCCTGTAGGCAACCCGAATATGAATGCACATTACACGTCTGTTCACAGGGGTTTTATTAACGTTCACTCAAGAAACTATTTAGAATGATATACCAATCTTTACCTGCCGGCAGGTTACACTGTAAATATGGCTCTCAGCCACGAAACTTACAGAACAATTAAGCCTCTCTAGGCGATGATAACTGCAGGGAGGGAGGAGGCCAAGAGTGTTTGACATCTGAAGAAAAACAAATGTTCCAGTATAATTAAAGTCTATTGAACGTTAACATGATCAGTTCATAGAGATGAAGTTCTGCCCAAACATGCGAAACGCGACCCTTTCGGTCCGCACATCTGCCTCCCAGATATGCAAAAATATGACTAACTCATCCTTCGCACTCTCGCGGTGTGCTAGCTGGTGTTTGGCGGACAGGCAGGGCATGCTGACCTTTTTCTTACGCACCAAATTTTTGCAAAAGCATATCCATGTGACTGACAATTACAATTCTTACATTACTTAATTCCTTGTACAGTGAAACCAATTTAAAACACATATTTTCACTGTATGAGATGAGTTGGGGTAAAAAATGTGAAAATGATACAGTACAAACAATAACAAACAAACGCACTGGGGCCCACAGGCACAGTAAAGTGGTGTAGGGTTCCATATATAACAGTCACATGGACTGGCATTAATGAGCATTTAAGAAATATTTCCCTTTTAATTACACCCTGTTTTACAGTATCTCATTTCAATATACATGTACACAGGCACACATCATCTTCTTTGCACTACACTTTCCTTACACTTTGCCCACAACACGAGCACTCCGCTACGCCCTGTGGCCACACTCATTACTGCTGGTTATCTGGTTAATTTCTGTGGTGCAAAGCCGAACCAGTGCGCACTACCGCCCGGTAGAGTGCTGGTTGCTGCAGCGGCTGCCAGCAATGGTGGACAAACGAGCTTGGGGGAAGCAGCTGGCTTTAAAAAGTTGGGTGGACGAGGAAACATGTAATCTGATTGGTTGTTTGAAGTAGGAGTGCTGGGGGGATGGAATGTCTATCATAGAGCACTCTGGTGATATCGTTCAAAACTAAAAAAAAAATTATCCACTGGTCCCTATACAAGCATTTAGTATTCAAAGTTTGTCAAGCAAGACAAACTTTGAAAATTAATGAGGTATATAGGGACCATCGGATAAGTTTGTATAGTCCATTAAGATTTTGCCAGAATGCTCTACGATCGACATTCCATTTCCCCAACCACATTAATTAACAAAAAATTTGAGTACACCATGATCTCACTTCCATACACACCATTAAATATGGCCAATGCAAAACGAAATCTGGTAATAATCTTCAGTTGGTGATGTGTGGTCGAAGATTCACCATCTCTCCTTCTCCCAGGCACAGATGGAAAGGGGTAGGAACAAAGAGGTAAGTTATATAATTAATATACCTTATTAAATATGAATATATAATATTATTATTAATAATAAATAATGTTTAATTATTACATAACTTACCTATTTATCTATACTTTACTCCTCTTCTGTTCTGAGAGAGGAGATGGTTCTTTGTTTAGCTCTCATCCTCGACTGAAGTCTTTTTTCCAGATTTTGCTCCCATTATACTAAATTTAGTAGCATGTAGAGAATCATAATTGTGGTGTAATGTGATTTATTGTTGAATAATGTGGTAATGATATTTTGCAACAGTTTGCAACACACACAGACAAGTTTGTTTCTCAAAACCAAACAGATGCATTTGCAACACACATTAGCAAGTTTTTTCTCAGAACCAAACAGATGTGATTGAAACACACACTAGCAAGTTTTTATCTTGTAACCAAAAGGATGTGATAACAACACACACTAGCAAGTTTATTCTAGGAACCAAACAGATGTGATTGCAACATGAACTGGCATTTTTTTCTTGGAACTAAACAGACTTGTCCATAATTGTAGATTTTTGCTTGCTTATTTTACATTATGTTATCCTGCACTTCTTAGAAGTCGATCTATTAGTTTTTTCTTTAAAAAAAGGACAAGAGTGGGGAGAGAGGGAAGGAGGTCACTCTCCAAATATGGAGTTGAAATAAAACAACCATGTTTATTGGGTGAAGAAAAAGGTACGACGTTGACATCACATGTGATGTTGATGGAAGGGGAAGTAGGAGAAGGATAATTGGGAAGATGGTCACACTCTAAATATGGTGTTGAAATAAACCAATCGTGTTGATTGGGCAAAGGACTAGTTAAAAAAAGAGAAGAGTGGGTGTGAGTGGGAAGGAGATACCAATCAAAATATGGAGATAGAATAAACCAAGCATGTTGATTGGGTTGAGAAAAAAGTGCAAAGTTATTATAGCTTGAGGAGAAAAAAAAGGAAAAATTTGGGAGGGGGATAGTAGAAGAAATATAGTGATCCAGATGATGGTGTTCACTCAATGTAAAACAACAATTTTAAACATCAGGAAAGTTATTCATTCCTTGCTGGACATAAACATGTTTCTCACCAAGCATGACATCCTCAAGTCGGTGATACGGTGTGAATGATGCAGGGAAGTCTAAGCGAATATATTGGACAACAGGGGCTTGTTTTACTGGTGCCGATGTCGAATGGAGGGCAGAACTAAATTCTACTTTAAAGTGTTGGCGAGGCAGGGCAGTTTCGTGGGAGATTCAAACTTGTCTCCCGGCAAGATTGTCGACCTCTGTTTACTGTGGTGTCTGATCAAATACCCTCGACAGCAGTCTATAGTGAACAAAGTTTTGTGCTCGGGAAAGACAGTTGTCGACTGGTCGAGTTTCTGCCGACAAATATGCATAGACTGAGTGCTGATGTACAGAAAACACATTGGTGGACTGGGCAAAGTGGTCGAGATCAACGAGTCCAAGCTCGGCAGGCATAAGAACTACAAAGGATGCAAATTTCACAGCCAGTGGGTTTTTGGGGGAGTGCTGAGAGACGACCCGATGAAATTCTTCGTGGTGCCGGTGGAAAACAGGAACACGGCTACCCTGAGCAAAATCATTCACGAGTGGATAGTGCCAGGCACAACGATAATTTCAGACTGTTTGCATGGTTACAGAAACTTGGACATTCACGGCAACCATCACATGCAGGTGAATCACAGGAGGTAACTCATGTGCAGCTGAAAGAGTGGAAAGGTAAACCTTGAAAAACACTGAAGATGAAGAGGGGCGACACGTTTAGGGTGTACACTCAAAAATTGGTGTTCTGTGCGATACAGCATCCACTACTTTAGCCAAAGGAAAAAATCTTTGGTCAGCTACTGGCAGAGTACGTCTAGAAAAAGACTCATCTGTATGGCGAACGACTCCACTCTTTGCTGATTCAAGCCGCCGACATGCACCATCGGAATCAGCACAGAGGAGGTGGTGGCGAAGGCTATTCAATTTTCAACAAGTATCAGTTTTTTTTTGTAATTATTGTCATTTCAATTTACAGGCACGATCGAGATCGAATTGTTATTGCTGCTGCAGTTAAAAATTAAAGTTTGATTGACATGTTGTTTGCTGCAGTTTAAATTAAAGTGTGACTGCCATATTGTATGTTGCAGTTCAAAATTCAATGTGTGATTGACATGTTATTTGTTACAGTTTAAAGTTAAAATTGAATTGACATGTTGTTTGTTGCAGTTTAAAATTAAAGTTTGATTGACATGCTGTTGGTTTCATTTTAAAATTAAAATGCAAATAACATGTTGTTTGTTTCAGTTTAAAATTGAAATTTGATTGGTATGTGTGTTGTTTGTTCCAGTTTAATATTGAAATGTGATCGTCATGCTATTTGTTTTAGTTTAAAATCGAAATGTGATTGATATGCTGTTTGTTTTGGTTTAGAATTAAATTTTGAATGACATGCTGAGTGTTTCAGTTTAAAATTAATTTAAGTGCATATGACCCGCAGTTTGTTTTTATTTACAGGTGCGAGTGAGACCGAGTAGCTGTTTGTTGCAGTTTAAAATTACTTAAAGTGAAAGTGACCTTAAGTTGGTTTTAATTTACAGGTGTAAGTGAGACTGCTTAGCTGTTTGTTTCCGTTTAAAATTAAAGCGTGAATGAAATGCAGTGTGTTTCAGTTTACAGGTGGGAGTAAGACTGGGTAACTATTTGTTGCAGTTTTAAAAAGGTGTGAATGACATATTGTTTTTTTCTGTTTTTAAAGAAAGTGTATGCATGAGTTGTTAATTGTTATGGTTTAAAACGCATTCATTAGAGATCCAGAGAGGGCATAATCCGGTCATGTCAGTCATGACCAAACTGGCTGGTGGCAGAGGCGATGGATACAATTGCATCCGCTGCTGCTTTTGTGGACTTTGGACATATCAGTTTCGAGTGTTGAGGTAAATTAAAAAAAAGAGGTGGCGATATAAAAAATTTAAATCTAAATTGTTAAATATATTTTTATAATTGAATTTTAAAAGTTTTGCCATTTTGATTTCATCCTTTAGTGATGGCGCATATATCAAACATTGTATATTTAATTGCTAGATTTAAAAAATGAATTATATAAGGTTCACAGTTTTTTGGGCACATCCTTCAGTGATGGCGTACATACATAATATAAAATTAAATGGTTAAATGTATGAATAATTTAATGTTTGTGGTTCACAGATTTGGGTACACATTTAGTGATGGTGTACACAAAATATTAAATTATAAATTGTTAAATTTATTTAAAAAATAATTTTGAAGGTTAAATTTTTCTCCATAGTTTCCTGTAAAATGGATCATTTCCCTGCATGGCCACGACTTATTGGTTCAGTTTTGACACAAGTGCCTTGGTCTCCAAGATGTTGACTTTGTTTATGCATGCATCTGTAAATGGTACTTGTGTGACAGGTGGTAACACTTATTCCCACTCTACATCATCTGTTACTGTTACTGCCAGGATCGGAGCTCGCGACAGTGTGTCCTCAACCACATTCTCCCACCCTGGGACGTTTTCGACAGTGAAGTCATTCGCCTGCAACGCTAGTGCCCACCGGGTGAGTTTACTCCGGGCTTCACGCATGTTGATTAGCCACACTAGGCACCAGTTTTCCTTCCAGAGTGTGAACCATCTGTACTCCAAATACGTCAGTATGTCCTTACAGCCCAAACTATAGCTAGGAATTCGCGTTCATTAACGTTGTACCTGCATTCAGTGTTGTCCAGTTTGGCGCTCGCAAAGTCTATTACCATTATCTTGCCTGCATCATCGAATTGGTAAGGAACTGCTGCGCCCAGTCCCTCCTGACTAGCATCAGTCGCTGCAACAAAATAGAAAATTACAGTGACATAAAGGTCTTACTGTACTGTATGAATGTAAATAAAAATAGTGCCCTGGGTTGTATATTGCGAGTTCGGGGCACGTCCGGAATATCTCTTCGATGTCTTGAAAAGCCTTTTCTTGTGCCTACCCCACATATGCCGCTTTTGTTGTGACAGAAAGTCCATGAAGGGTGCAGCAATAATGGCAAAGTGTTCAATATGCTCCTGCAATGAATTAACAAAGCCAAAGAATTTGCATAGCTGTTTGTGTGTGTGTGGCGCTTGATGGCGTTCTATTAACCCCAGCTGTTCGAGTTTGGCCAGTTGCCTGACTCACTGACCACATGGCCTAGAAATTCCAAACCAGTCTTTCCGAGGGGACATTTATGAATTGCGCATGTTAGTTGTTTGATTGCTAGTCTTTCTAGCAATAATGAGAGTTGGTGTAAGTGCTCTTCCCATGTTTCTGACCAAATCACCACACCATCTAAGTAGGCCAACATGAACTCTCCTACTAAGCCATCCAGCACCCTAACCACCATATTCTTAAACATGGTAGGTGCACACTTAAGCCCAAAGGACATAGTGCAAAACTGATACCTTCGACTGCTGGGAGCTTAAAAGGCGGTCTTGTGCTAGTCTTCCTGGCATACTGGTATTTGCCAGTAACCACTGCATAAGTCGAGTGAAGACATTATTTTGGCTTTTCCCAATGAACACAAGGCATCCTTTACACTGATGTAGGGAGGTAATGTGTTACACGTGACCTGATTGATGGGCGTGAAGTCCACACAAAACCTCCAGGTCCCATCCTTTTTCGGCACTAACATGATAGCAGAATTATACCTGTTCCTGGTTGGCTCAATTACCCCAACTGCTAGCATTTCTGATATCTGATCTCTAATGAAGCGAGTTTGGTGAGGAAGGTAGCTGTGTGGGCAGGAATAAAATACATTCCTCCTTAATTAATGGAATTTCGTGTTCTGTCACAGTAGCTCGGCGTAGCATGTCGTGTTTTACAAAAAGAATTTTCCATTCATCTAGTAAATGCTAGAACGTGGCCTGAAGTTCTACTGGTAGACAGTACTCGAATTCTGCCAAATGAACCTTTGGTGTTTGCTCCGCCATGCAGCTGTCGATGTTGTATACAGTTCGCCTCTCTTTCGCCCCGAAATGTATACGTCTTTCAGAGGTCTCAATAATAGTGTTCAGTTCCGTTAGCCACAGTACTTCTAAGATAGCATCCTCAATGATTTCATCGGTAATGATTGCAGTTGTTATTGTTTCCAAATCTCTAATGTTTATTGTGACTTTAGCCTGTCCTACACTGAATTAGTACACTGTCCATTTGCAAGCTGAAATACTTGACAAGTTGAAGCTATGTCACTGTGATTAACAAATTTAGGTTGGTAAACAATATGAGACACTGCGGTGTCTATTAGGGTGTGACTGAGTAGGCCATTTACATGAACAAGTACCCTTATGACCTTTGAAGCATGATTATTGAACTTTTCTTATCAGTGCTTGTTGAAGGGTTACTGTTGGGTTGTTGTGCGAGGTAGGTGTAAATGTAATGTCAGGTGGCCTTACCCCTACCCCTATACAATGTTTCCCTGCTGATCTTCGTGGTGGCAGGTCATCAATGCAAATGGTAGGTCTCTATCTGGCAGTATCGGCACGGCACCAGAGGTAGCTGCAACCTTTCCCACCTGTCGAAGCTGTTTCCACCTCTGTATGCACCAGTGTTCACTGTGTTACCGCCTCCTCTTGTCAATTGTTGACAATTGTTGACCTCTTGTGGTGGTTCCTGTCTCCATTGTTGGTGTTCTGGTGGATTCACTCGGTTTGTTTCATCATGATGTTCCTGGTCTTGTGAGGCCCGTGGTGACCTCATTAGCCTCCTGTTTCACAATGCAGCAAGCACGTGATGTGTTCCACTATTATTGCGGCATGGATGAACTCCTCCAGTCTACTGTAGAGTAGCAGGACATGAGGATTGCGATATTCAGGTAGGGCAGTCTCACTGATAGCTCGCAATCAGATAGCTCTAGCGAAATCTATTTACCAGGTGAATCTTCCTGTTAAGGCCATTGGAGCATGAAAGCACTATATTGATATAATTTGTGTCAAAACTTATATCACAGAAGAAATTTCAAAATTTCTGCCATCTCAAGATGTAAATAACAACTTTCAACACCTTACGTTGTTAGATATTCACTGCCGTCATTATTCTCGGAGCACTAATGGAAGAAAGGAAAGAATTTTTGTTTTCTTATCTGCAATCAGTGCTCTGATACTAATAATGGCAGTGAATATCTAGCAATGTAAGAATGTGCTAAAATTTGTTATTTGCATCTTGAGATGCCAGGAATTTTGAAAAATCTGCTGTGAAACAAGTTATGACATAAATTATATAAATATACTGCTTTCATGCACCAATGGCCTTGATGAAATTGGTCAGTGTCTCGCTGTGCTGCTGTTCCTGTAAAGTAAATTTGCTTCATTCCTGGATAGATGTGAAGGCGCCCCTGAATATGCATTTGAAAGCATGCAAAAACTCCAGTCCATCAGACTATAGTGATTCATCGACTTCTACCAGTGCCACGCATCACCCTCCAGTGGTTTACCAACACAGCCTGGCCACTCATCTTACGATACGCCATATCTCTGCAAGCATGTGGTGCAGTCGTGCACAAATGCAGGATGATGTTCATTTAGCAGTCCAGAGAATGTTGGTAATGTCTGAAAAGGTGTCGGTGTTGGGCGACTGGAAGTTTCTGATTGTTGTTTACGGTTGACATAGTTTCCACAGTGTTGTTTACATTCAGTTGCACAGTCGTGAGGGGTGTGGTTGTGGGAAAAATGTTCTACAAATTTGGCAACATGGTAGGATAATATAGGTTATAAATGGGTGTGGAAAGATACGTTGCCATAGGTGGAACATAGGGATTTTATGGTATTTGTGGTAGAGACACAAGTGGAAGGGTAGGCATTTTCTTGGGTTAGGATTCCGGTGCTCAAGTCCTGGCAAGTACCACATGTGTGCTGTTAACGTGTGGTGTGGCAGCGATGCTCTTCCTTGTGGCCATACAATCCCAACACGTAAATTGCTCCCTGTGAACTGTTGTCAGCTCCACTTCTGTTTGGCATTTGTTGTGTACGCTTGCTTCACACGCAATGCATTTATGTATTCTTCTACTGGTCTACCCCGTGCATTCCGTATGGTCACACATGTTGATTTTCTGTCATTCATAGAAAAATTAGTCCAAGTTGTACCTGTTCGCCACCTGTTGCCGGTTGAACGTTGCACTCTCTGCATTAAAACATGAGTCCGTTTACTATTTCCTATTCTCTGGTATTTATGCACTCTGTGTGATACTGAGTGTTTCACTGTACACAATTTATAAGTAATGTGCCTTGACCCATGTAGAGTAGGTCGTGACACCACCAAACTTGATTACTGTCCGAAAGGTCGAAGTTTAGTTTTTGCTCCTGTGAATATTGTACAAAGTCTTGTTCATTTTCACTGTCACGGTTGACCATGGCACGGATACTCGTCGGGCTGGTGTCTTGTTCACATTGGCAGTACTTGGTACCCCGGTCGTACTTTGCAATTATGTCTTGCAGAAGTAGACTAAGACAGTGTGGACATAGTAATGCAGGAGCACTGCTAAATATCTGACCAGCCATGATCTGTTGACAAACAAACCCATGTGGTCGCAGAAGAGCCGGCATGGGATCACGATGCTCGGGAGTGTGGCATGGGAGAGTGGCGTGGGTGGTGGTGGTTGACTCAGCTGTCGCTGCTCAGTGTGACATGGAGGTCAAAGACTGGTGCTGTGCTCAGCTGTTCGGCACACAGTGAGCACAAAATGAAGTGTGTGTGGCCTGCCTCTCTTGGTGCATCACTACATGGATAGAGGGGGTGGCAACTGATGTCATATTATTGCCCCAAGATGACTGCTCTCCTCTCATTCTCTGTAAGGGTTGTTGCAATGGTGGTGTCCTTCCAGTCCTCACGCACTTTCTCACCCTGACCACGTGCTTTGGTTTCCACAATCCTGGGGTGTCTGGATGGTGTCCCACTGCTCTGGTTGAACACTGAAGTTGTTATTCATTTTCCTTTGTTGCGGGCACTGGTCGGGATAAGCAGGGAAGCATCTGGCAGGAGTTTGACAATTTTTAAAAATTGTGGAAAATTTTGGAAATTATTTTGGTTTAACTGGTGGTAGGAATAGTTGCCATTAGGATATCGCCACTAAGCTGGGCGACATTTGATCGATGATGGTGGAGCAACTTGGGGTTAAATTAAGTTTGGAGCTGCAGTAGGATCGTTACCAGTAAAATATGCTGAATTCAGTTTTTGTACCCAGGCGCCAGGCATTGCATGGTGCGCAATACCAATCTGTTTAGTAGAGCTGACCTCTGTTTCAGGGCCATGTGCAGACAGCCAAATGCAGCATCCTCTTGGTGTTGAAGTGCTGTTGCTCCTTATGTAGAAATTATTGAAAATACGCATACTACTTGGTGGATGTTCGGGGGGATCCACACACCTATACAGAACACAGCTAATAAAATATTACATAAAACACTTTGGAAAGGTACTCAATGCTGTTGCAGGAAGGTAGGAGCCCGCACCCCTAAACACCTTTAGGCAATACGAAAGAATATGCCCACAGTTCAATTGCGTAAATCAGTGTGTTTTATTAACACTCTTCTACAAGAGACACTTTACACGAATACCGGGCTTAACCTGCCGGTTATGTTATACCATACAAAGGCGGCATGTTGCCATAAACAATTATATGAAAGTAATGCTCAGCAGCACTGCAAACCACGGGGAGGAGAGGGGTGGAGAATCTCGGGGGCGAGTAAAACAAATGGTTTCGATCTTTACACTATTGAAGTGAAATGTTTGGTAATAAAAAAATTGATGGCAGCCCGAGCTGCGAAAATGTGACAGAGTCGATCGGCACATCCACACCCTCGTGACACTTTACAATGACCAACTCTGCTGGCACAGCATACCGGCCACTGTCGGTGGGTAGACAGGCCACAACACCCACTTTCTTACACCTCTTATTTCCAAAACAACACAAATGTTGCTTACCTGGTTATAGTTGTTACATGGATAAACAGAAAAAATACATAAATCTTTAATATGAATACAACAATGAATTAAATTAAGGTGCATGGAACGTGTGGAGAATGAAATTACAACATTTTATAAAATACAATCAAGGGGGCTACCAAGTACACGAAAACTTAAACAGGCTCTGTTAATTAATGTTGCTTGATGTGGCATCTTTGGGCATCTAAGATATTTTGCCTATTTACTAAATGCCCTTCTGTACATAGTCTATTTTATGTATAAGTGTGCATGGGCGCACGTGGCTGCTCAGTCACCCTACACCTGTTGCACTGCACTTTCGTCGCACAACGCTAGTGGTGCTTTTGCCCCATTGGCCGTACTGGGGTCGCATCTAGAACAACATGATTCATGCGATGCACATTTCTACCGGTGCCACGAGTGCCCGATAGAGTGCGTATTCCCACAAAATATGTCACAGATGGCGGGCAAACGGACTTGGGGAGAGCGGATGGCGTCAACAGGTATAAGTTTTTTTTTGTTATTATTGTCAATTTACTTTTGTAGTTTAAAATTAAGTTTTGATCGACATGCTATTTATTGCAGTTTGAAATTAAAGTGTGAATGGCAAGTTGTTTGTTGCAGTTTAAAATTTAAGTGTGATTAACATGCTGTTTGACTGACATGCTGTGTTGCAGTTTAAAATTAAAGTTTGATTGACATGCTATTTGTTTCAGTTCAAAATTAAAGTGCAAGTGACATGTTGTTTGTTTCAGTTTAACATTAAAGTTTGAATGATGTGCTCGGTGATTCTGTTTTGAAATTAATTAAAGTGCAATTAACCTGCTGTTAGTTTTAATTTACACGTGCGAGTTAAACTGGGCAGCTGTTTGTTGCAGTTTAAAATTAATTAAATCGCAAGTGACCCGCTGTTTGTTATAATTTACAGGTGCAAGGGAGACTGGGCAGCTGTTTGTTGCAGTTTAAAATTATAGGTTTAATGATATGCTGTGTGTTTTAATTTTAGGTGCAAGTGAGACTGGGTAGCTGTGTGTTGCCGTTTAAAAAAAGTGTGAATAACATGTTGTTTGTTTCAGTTTTTAAAGAAAGTATATGCACGAGTTGTTCTTTGCTACAGTTTAAATAAAAAACGTTCGTTTGCAATCCGGAGAGGGAATAGCACTGCATGTCCTTCATGGCCAGTTCGACCGGCGGCGGGGCGAAGGAAACTATTGGATCTGCTGCTGCTTTAGTAGACTTTGGACATTCAAGTTTCGCGTGTTGAAGTAAATTATTAAAAAAGGGATGGCATGTACCATCTATTAAAACCTAAATTATGAAAAATATTAAAAAATTTGATTTTGAAAGGTTCACGGTTATGGGTTCTCTCTTTAGTAATGACAAATATAAAACATGTATATCTTAACTGTTTTAATGTATGAAAAAAAATTGAAATTTTGAAGGTTAACAATTTTGGGCACAGCCTTTAGTGAATGCATATATACAAAACATTGTATATTAAATTGTTACATGTATAATAAAAAAAAGAATTTTAAAAGGTTCACAGTTGTGCGTACAAACTTTAGTGTTGGTGTACATACAAGATATAAAAAAACTAATAGTTAAATGTATAAAAAATAATTATATTTTTTACAGATTCACAGTTTTGAGTACACCTTTAGTGATGGTATACATACAACATTAAAATATAAATTGCTAAATTTTAAAAAATATTGAATTTTCAAAGGTTTACATTTATGGATACAGCCTTTAGTAATGGCGTATATACATAACATTAAACACTAAATTGTTAAATTTATAAATAAAAATTGAATTTTAAAAGTTCCACAATAATAGTACCTGTTTTAGGTATGGAGTACATACAAGCTATTAATTGTTAAATATAAAAAAATATGAATAAGAAATAATTAGACTCTTTAAAAATAAAAAAATAATGCATCATGAATCTCATGTATTCGAGCGGGGATGAGAAAGGGGCGAAAAAAACTGAAATTTTTGGATATGCGATAGGGAAATTTTAGCAATAGTTTATTTTTGGCACCTGGATACGTCACGGGAAACAAATTGGATCCAGTACCATACATTCTGTTTTCGGCTTGGATATTCCATAGGAAATAATTGGTTGTAGGTCAATTCCCCCCCCCCCCCCCCAATCCCGCGACACGCAGCGCCACGCCACGCCTCGCCTAACCCCACCAACACGGCTGGATACACAATTCGGAACAAATGGGGTGTGGCACCAATTTCCCCCCTTGTGGCTAGGATACGTAATTTCGTCCTTTTCGGTCCTGCATGTTTTGTCACCTGCATGCTCAAAGGGAAACATTTGGTAATAACAAGCTTTTCAAGTTGGGTTCGATACACAGGGGAAAACTTTGTATTTTATTTGGGCCTCTTCCGGGTCGTGGTTGGATACGTAATTGGCAGTTTTTTGGCTCGACTTTTTGTATCACTGGATATGCACTACATTGGTTTTTGAGCTATTTAGATAGCAATATTGATTAATCACCATTGTTTTCGTAAGGTTTCAAAAGCTCTCTTAACAATAAAATCTCTGTGAAAGGCAATTTCGTATTCTAAATCATAATTCGTTACAACCCTCCAGTTGCCACCGAGACTTCGGCAATGTTCGGGTTTTCGTTAGCGATTAAAGGGTTGCAATACTATGTATTTTAATTTAACTGTTTTATGAGACATTCTAGAAAAATTAAGTAAACTTAAGTTTGGAAACATTAATAAACCAAAGCAATATAGCACTTGAAATATTTTGTTTGCTTTTGGCGTATTTTAAGTATTAGTATTAAGTACATAATGTGTTGTAGGAGAAAGGTATATTTTCTTCGTCAAGTGTATCATATTTTCTGACCACATTGTATTATTTTGCAACTCGGCTGGACGTATGATGTATTGCACATAAATATGCTTTAATTTTGTTTGCACAGAGTTGAAATAGACTGGCATGTACGTCGATAAGAGAGAGCTGACAGAACTTTGGTTGTTACATGCCTGAAGATTTTCACAATGACCATTTTGCTGTTTTTGCTGCAAGCTATTTAGGAGCAAGCATTTTGCTATGTTATTTATCATACTAAGATTATAAAATAAGCGATGGTCAACAAACTAGATGCTGCCGTGTTTCTTGTGGTTTGTATTAATGTCAATATATGAATTTTCACTCAAATATTTTCAAGTGAAAGTATTTTGGTTTTAAACCACAAAAATTATTTACATTAATGCATTACCTATCATTTGAATTATGAACTACATTGTTCAAAGCATTTTTTAAATTAAAGTGTTAATTATCTCATATTTCATAATAAACAGCAGTAATAATGTAATAAATTCTTCACAATAGCCAACCATGCTGCTGTTTACATAGTTCATAATTTAAAACAAAATGTATAATTAGTGCCTTAAAAATCGTTTTCTGAAATATATTTTTTATGTTCCTATAATGCGTGAAGGTGCATTACATCACGACTTTGTTTTGTTTTATTGCATCTCTAAAATCTTTTTCAATACATAGCTGTACAAAGATATTGGACAAGTAAAATTACAGTATACAAAGTTTATACACTGGACATAGTAAACACACACACATATACATATATGTCAGACTACACATACACGCATCACATCTTTTCCTCATAATTTGGCCAATTCACCTCCAACATACTGCAGGGCATCGTCGTTTTGCTGAAACAGAAGAAAAAGGAAACCATAATAACTGGAACAAGAAATACATACAAAGATATGTTATGCAAAATTTCTGAATTTTTGTAGTTTAGATATTCATCTACACTATAAAATGTTAGTATAGAAAAATCTTTCAGCTGTTTTTTGAAGAGTTTTTTGTTAAAGAAGCAATTTCTTGAAAAGTTGGGTACCAAGGTAAGATGGCCCTTTCTGGACAAGTTTTAAGTTAACTGAAGCCACATGTAAGTGTTTTTTTTTCTATTCTAGTGTCATGCTTCTGAAAGGACTCGTTTTTCTGAGATAAATTGCTGTTTTTGGACATGAATATAATTACTAAAAACATGTACTCACATGCTAATGTCAAAATCTTGGGGCTCTAACTTTTTTTGCCATTGATTATTCATACAGCTCACTTTTGCATGTGAAACACTTTTTTTCTGTCAGTGGAATTACCCCAAAAAGTTATACAATAACGCATGATGGAATGAAAATATGCAAAATATACCATTTTTGCTGTATTTTTGTTCAAGACCTTGATAAGCTGCACCTCCAGAGGTGCTGGTGGTGTGTTCGTGTCCCACCTGAGATCAGGTGGGGAACAGGGACTGATGATGTGCCCAGCTCCATGTTTGGTATAGAGAATGATATTTATGGGGGTCGTATGGCCTGCAGCGACTCTGGATACGCGGACAATATGAAGGGGAGCTGAGTGAATGTGTCTGTTATATTATGTAAAGGTAAAATATTGCCTGTGGGCGAAGCAGGCGGCCACTACACATGCCTATATTACAACTGAATTTACCCGGCTTGAGGGAATCAGGCCCCATAAATGCGAAACACACTGAAATACACTTGTAAATTTGAAGGCTGCTATTAGGGCGGAGTAACAAATGAACAAATGACCACAATATCATCTGTACCGAGCTTTTCTTTACAAATGTGACAACTTTTCTGAGCCGCGAACCTAGCTTCATCAGCAGTTTTAGCTTCATCGGAACAATGATGCTGGAAATTCCTGCAAACCCACTTTGTAAGTTCAACTAATTGATCAACACTCACGAACTCGGTATACTGAGGTAAAGCCTATATTGAATTGCCGAGGGGGGTACGCGAAGTTTACTGTCTGCCCTGCCAGTTATATCGAGTACTGAAGTCTGATTAACAATATGGCGTCGGTTTTGCCGCACGTCTGGCGAATCCAGCGCCAAAAATGAAAACATGAAAAAAAAACTGAACTAAATGAATAACATAATAAGTGAAATTGATGTTGTACATAATTAAGATTGCTAAACTAAAACACATTGGTGACATACTCGTGAACACCAGAGCACCAGATATGGCTAAGAATGTGACATCAAGAGAATGTCACCACACTTGAAGGGTGATATTAAATGAAATGATTGCTCAGGTGGCTGATTCTCGATTGATGATTACATGTACACTCTAATAATTAATATTTTAGAGTCGGTGTGTGTCGTAATGTAATTAATTTCAGGAATGTATATGGATGTGATAACACAAAGATTTCGTAACTAAGTGCGGGCTACACCCTATTTTCTATAGAATGTTATCGACTCTCTATGATGGAGCGGGCGGTTTCCCTAGTGAGTTATGGTGTAATCACCATGAATTATGCTTAAAAATGCTCCTATTACTTATGCTGCTAGGGAACCGCTCGCCACTTCACACTTCCTGCAGGAATTTGATTCCCCGTCTTTTGGAAGCACTTGGAGCCACGTCGCACTCTGGATTCGGCCACGGGGCCTGTCGACATCGCTCACATCGGAAAGTTGTAGTAATAAGCGGCGCCGCTTACCCAGTGTTCCCTCCAATGGCTGTTGTGTCTAACGGCCATGGCTTCACAGGACACACTCATTTAGGTCACATAACCATTCATCACGAGAGTTACCTATTGTTGTGAATGTTAAATATTATGACCCGCGGCGACGAGTTACAGGGCAACAAGAAAAGTGTAATGCAGTTATTGTCGACCTGCACTGATCGAGATAGCGACCTAATGTCGATCGGCCGAGTGTTGCTGTGTGGTTGATGCATCTGTGATGGAACAAATGGGCATAAGGGATACGTGGATGTCAGGAACACGTCAACCTCTGCAACACTCCGCAGGGCGAAACATGCTGAACTTAGTTTAGTTAAAATATACGAAATGTGAAATTTCCAGTTAAGTAAATTGTCTACTTTTATGCAGAGAAACTTAATCACTGCAGTATCATTATATTTGTCTCTGTTACTGCTAACATATGAATTAATGGTTTTTTTTTTCTGTTCTTTGTGAGGAAATTCATAAGATATGTTTTATCTATGTTTAGATTTAATTTGTTTGGAGTAAACCATGCATTTAGCTCTGTAAATGTTGTGCCCATTTTTTGTGTAAGATCATTTACTGAGTCTTCAGAGACTAAGATGCTAGTATCACCTGCAAATAAAATTGGAGTAGTTTCTGGGGCTAAGGCACGTGTAAGGTCATCTATATAAACTAGGCAGATTAAGAGGTCTAATATCGATCCTTTTGGGACCCCATGCTTGATTTATCCTGGCTCAGAGTAGAACGAAGTAGTTTTTCCTTTGATCCGCACTTGTTGTCTGTTTGAAACGTATGAGCGTATAAGTTTAATTGGTGTACCTGAGACTGCATAAAACTTTAATTTTTCTATAAGTATGTTGTGATTTACACAGTCAAATACATTAGTGAGGTCGCAAAATATTCCTTTAGATGACATTTTTATCAAGTACATCAAGAATGCTATTTGTTAGTTTGAAAATTGTGTTATTTGTTAATGTGATTTTCCTAAAGCCAAACTAGAAATTTGATAAGATTTTGTGATTCTCAAAATGTTGCAGCAACCTCCTGTAAATTATTTTTTCAATTACTTTTGAAAAGGATGTAAGAAGTGAGTTGGGTCTATAATTTTTTACTTCAGTCTTGTCTCCTTTCTTGAACAATGGTGTTACCATAGCGCATTTGAGTCTGTCTGGAAACAATCCTGCATTGAATATATCATTACAAATATGGATTAATGGAACACTGAATTCAAAAGTGCAATGCTTTAATAATCTACATCTAATACCATCTTACCAGCTAGATTATTTTGGTTGCAAAGAATTGATTGTTTTCTCCACTTGTTTTGGAGTTGTGTTTGTAAAAGATATAGCAGGGTATTCTGTACCCTGCAGTGTAGGAATATGGTTTATATATTGGTTAATGTTTTTTTTAAATAATGTTTTCTACATTTAAGTTGTATGAATTAAATGTATCTGCAACTAATTTAGGGTCTGAGGCTATACAGTCATTTAATGTTAGGATTACAACTGGACATTGCACTAATGTTTTTCCTTTTGTGTTTTTTAAAATATTCCATGTAGTTATTATTTTGTTTAGAGAATTCTTAATGAGTTCACAGAAAAAATCCATTTTTGTAGATTTTATTACCTTACTCAAGATTTTGCTGTATTTCCTGTAGTGATTCATTGTGTTAGGGTTGCTGCTGGTTCTGGCTGTTTCGTATAGTTTTCTTTTGTTTTCGCAGGAAATGTTTATTCCTTTGGTGAGCCATAAATTTTTCTCTTGATTTGTATTACTGTGGGTCAGTTGGGACGGGAATATTTTTTTAAAACAATATACAACTTGGTTAAGAAAATAGTTAAATTTTTCTTTCGCCTCGGTACAAGTATACAATTTTGACCATTGCTCCCTGCTGAGCTCACTTTTGAATTGTAAGACATTTTCACAGCGAAAAATTTCGCATTTTCTTATAATAAATGCTTTTGGAGGACATTTTTAGGAGGGCATAACTAATATTTGTGCATCATGATCTGATAAGCCATTTATTATTGGGAGACAATGGCACTCTGAAACTGCGTTACTATCAATGAAAATGTTATCAATTGCTGTCGGACTGGTTCCTTCTATTCTGGTAGCAAAGTTTGCTACAGATTTAAAGTTGAAGGTACTGAGTAGAATATCGAGTTCATTTCTTTGGTTGCTTTCTTTCAAATTATCAATATTAAAGTCTCCACAGAGAATAATTTCTAGATTGGCTCTGTAAATGGCTTTAAGATTTGCTTCAAGAAATGTTAAGAAGTTACTAACGTTGGCAGAAGGGGCTCTATATATACTGAGGACCCCCACTTTTTTTTAATTTGTCAGTTATTACTTCCAAATAACTGCACTCAAACATTTGGTCTTCGCATACCAAATGTGTGTCATTTTTATTCATTAAACTATTTTTGATGAAAACACAGGTACCACCCTTAGTCATGCTATTTCTACAATAAGTGGAACAGAGGGAATAATCAGGAATTTTTATTTGCTTAGCAGAGGATTCAGTTTAATGTGTTTCTGTTAGACATAATAATTGCAAATTCAAATTGCGTCCTGTGGATAATTTGTCCAAGCGCACAGAAAGTTCATCAATTTTCATTATTAAACAGCTAATATTCTGATGGAAGAATTACAAATTATTTTCATTAATTATCGTAGATTTTTTTATATTTGCACAATTTTTGAATGTTTCTGGCATTGAGTGTGAAAGTAAAACTTATTTGTTACATGAATTAGGCCTTATGGGCAATCCCAAAAACAATCTGTTTCACACACCAGCCAAGTTTTTATAATAAACTCGTAAACGAAGGTCAAAATGGCTTCCTTTTCGTTTCGTTTTTCTGAACAAAGTAGTGACGTCAAATGAACACTATAATGCTTTTAGAATAGCTCCATTCGTTTGTAAATGAAAATTGAAGTAGTAATGAATATATTTGTTAGTAGGAAACGAAACGTATAACTTAGAATAAGCACCCAGTTAAACTTTTTTATACTCATTTTGAATTAAGAGAAATTGTTGGTATAACACATTTATAATTTAATTGGGTAATATTACTTGCTACAAAGCAAAGTGTTGGAGGCTACTAGAAAAATCAATACAGTTCCTTGTGTTCGGGTAAGTGCAAAATTTGTGCAGGTGGAAGAGCGAAGTGTTTTGACTATTTGAAGACCCGAAGCTCTGTCCATAGTGCGTAACAGCACTTTCTGACGTGAATTACGCACTAATTAAGAATTTTCACAAGGTATGTCAGAATATTTGAATGGTGTGGATATCTCTGGTTGTAAGTAGTCTGAAGTTGAGATTTAAATTTGCCGGTACCGCGCATATTACGCCGTAAGGTTCAGTAAAAGTACTTAACGAATAGGTGTAAGAAGGTTAAACCTGGGAAGGGAATTATTTTGAAATAGTATGAGGCTGTTGGCAGACGATTCCGTGTTGTATGCATTTTAGGGAATGGATGTATCCGTCCCGGGAATGTTGGCGAGTTTGCTATTGTACCGTGTATAAATATAGGCCGTTTCTGATAGAAAGGATGCTTCCATTGCTCTCGCGTCGCTATAGGCTGTTCACGGTAAAGTGAGTACTTTTGAGGCCCTAGTTACATAATATATACACAGACTTGCAATTAGGCTACCGCCCGGTGGCGAACTCTCTCAACTCTTCTTCACACAACCAACTCCTTTTCACTCCATTCCTGAATTTACCAAGCTCTCTCACAGATACCAATTCCTCCCTCAACACATTCCACTCCCTCACAGACCTCACAAGCATGGACTGTCTACCCCGCTCCGTTCTCCTCCACACCCTCTGAAGCTTCTCACTGTTGTTTCCGCTTCCTCTAAACACCCCCTTACTTAGCTTGCAGTGTAGCCCTCCCCATCCTCCCTCTTCATTCATCATCCTGTACATCCTGACTAACCGTTCAACTTTCCACCCCATTAATTTCATCATCACTGATGGCGTATAGTTCCCTTCTTCCTAATCATCCTGCCGCTGCCTTTTCCACTTACCCTTCACCCATCTTGCTGCCTTTCTCTGCACCTTTTCCAGTTCTCGCACCTCCACCTCCACATACTGGTCCCATGCTGCTGCAGCATATTCTAACATTGGCCGTACCATTGTGCCATTACAAATGAGAGGGCTTTCAAAAGTGCTCACTTTATCTTGAACAGCCTATACAGCCCTTCGTTCATGCAGACACCATCTAAATAGCTGCATTGAAGGGATTAATGACATACGAATTCCGCTACAGCTAGCTTAGGTAGCGTTAGCTAGGTACCGCTAACTATAACTCACATTTTACTACTTTGAAGTTGTATCTTTGTTTGTGGTATCTATGGGATCTCAGTGAAATGAAAACATTTACAGCAGACTAAATTCTTGTTACGGTTTAGGTTTCATAATTTCTGCTTGGTGATGGCTGCAAATAGAAATCGAGATTTGTTGTCAATAGGACAGTTTATGTTTGATGATCGTATACAGATTGCAAATGTATTTTTCGTAAAGGTTAATGTGTATAATGAAGTTGCTTAAGTGGTTAGTATTTAAACAGCATTTTAATTTTTGCGATTTTTTTTGTTTGAGTCCAATTTATGCACTGTTAAAAAGCAAAACAAAATAAAAGCTGTCATCCATTTTAATCAACAACTGAAGCAAACATACAGCTACACCACACACGTGTAAACAATATAAACAAATGACGAGCATATTCCATAGATAAAGGATGTATGGGTGCAACAGGGAATGAGAGTGTCGTATCCCTTGGCATTGGATGCGTGAAGAGATTCATCAGCTTCCCCAGTGAAAATCCGGAAATTAAGCTAATATGGCAGCGTGCATTTTCCATGAATCCCCCTACTCTAAGGGATCCACTAGACCAGTATTCGGAAACAGCCATAGGTAATCTAAATGTAATTTGCAATAGTGGGAGAAAACAACTACAAAAAAATTAATTTTAGGAGTAAAGACTTTGTTGAACCATTATCGCACACCTATGTACGTGTTTGTATACAGCATGCATTCTAAACAATTACATAATCAGTGTTTGAATTCGGTGCCACATACTCTAGTCCACTTGCCCATAATTCCCCACATTCCCTTGATCCCGTCGTGACAAAGTGTGTGCGATTCCGTACTCCCATCTTAATTTCCTTCATGTTATAAATGTGAGTTGGTACCGATTGCATTAATTTCAGGAGGTAATTTCTCAGGAGAAATAAAGCAGAAATTTTTTTGGGCTTTTTTCGATAGTGAGAAATGTGGCTGCTGTGTGCTATGGAAAATTGAATGTGAAATGACATTTTCTCAAATATTTCTGAAACCATTTGAAATTAAGCAACACAATTTCTAACAGTATTTAATGAAAGGGGCACCTTCAACCTGTTATGAATGTGGTGGTAATATCATCCCCCTTCACTACATACTTGTGGTTTGTCACCCTGTTTTGGCCGTTACTTTCGAAACATTGAGATGTATTACACATTTACATACAGTATGTTAATCATAATGTGAATAGCAAGGAAGGTAATTCTTAAGAATAGGGGCTTTTTTGAAAATCAGGGAAATAATACCTGGATATGTTAGAGGTGATGATTACTAATCATAATTACTAGGAATTTTGGAGGTGCTGCACGGAATTTGCTGTAAACAAATTAAATGTGATAGTGGGGAGGGTTATCAAGATCACTGTGTTTATGCAGTCAAAGACTCATAATTTATGTCCAGCATGTATTTATATAGGGTTGCTGAATTGTGTTACATATAAGAATATAATTTGAAATGAATCTTTAGTGTGTAAAACCTCATTTACGGGGTATATTTGTATTGCGGCACTGTGGTTATACAAATGAACAACACAGTTTTTGAGCAATGTCGGGACATTATGTAATTCTGGTGAATTACTTAAAAAAACCTGATCCATATTCATGAGAGGATAATACTAAGTAGGGTAACATATTACTAGTAGAATAAATATACATATTGTAGATATGATGCAGAACTCTGTTCAGAGACATTGTTTATAAAAAGGTGATGTATAACGCCATGTTACTTTGCAATCGTAACCAATGAGACATTGGTTGGCGTCAAGTGCATTGTTGTTCTGTCTGCCATAGTTGTAAGTTGTAATGGTACACTGTGCTGGAGGTTTTAATGTAAAAGTGCTGTTTGGCATGTTTTATTGCGTTTGTCTGTTTGACGTGTGAAATAAAATAATTTTGCGGAAATGTGTGTGTTGTGATATTAAATGTATTGGAAAAATTAAAATATAATATTTGTGTTGTAAGGGTTCTTCAGTATAGTTTGGGATTGTCACTACGTCCGCAAGGGAACGAGTTGCTGCCACCTTCGGATCACCAAAGTCCTGATTGTCATAGGGACTTGAGGAATGAACTTACAGTATATTAACAATATGCGTGTCAGTGCTACACCACTTAATTTTATTTGCCCACACAAGTACGCATCATTCAACTAAACTAAATGTTGCTGGGCACAGTGCAGCATTGGAGCCTCAAACTCCTGAACTTGCGCTAACGGGCCGGCACACATAACGTACAAAGATATGACTGTCCAGCTTCAACTCTATAGAATCCTTGCCTAGTGGCTCTCTGGCATGCCTGTCTGCCCCTGTGCCACAAGAATGCTACACGGTGCTTCGTGTTGCACGTCCTTGCTATTGGGCACACTTTACTCTGTGCCTCATAACATGATTATACTCTGTGCAATGTACATTACCGTACGATCGCCCTCCTCTTTGAAGGGTGGAGCACCGCAGCGACACTCACAAAACACATGAAACTTAAGATGGACACATGAAAAAATTCAAGTGGAACAGAACAGATACAGAACAATTACTTCTCAGAGGAGCTTGGCTCGCTTGTACCATACAACCTTATCATCAGAGGCTGGTACTCATAGAGTCAGAGGAGCTTGGCTCGCTTGTACCATACAACCTTATAATCAGAGGCTGGTACTCATAGAGTCTGTTATACTATTGTTCATGGGTTTGGCAAAGTAGCACTTCGTAATCTACAAGTACCACACCAACATAAATACAGATACACAATACACAGTAGTTAACAATACTAATAACAGGAATTGAACTAATATCTGGCTTATTTACAAGGTGAATGATTTGATTATATGGTAGACTGTACTCATCTTTCTGTAGGTACTCATCAATTTCTGACAACAGGGGTTTATCTAACGTTAGATTAGTCGGAAACCAACCAATCTGAATTCCGATATTGGAAAAATTTTAGAGTGAATATTTACTTAAGAGACAAGACTATCGATTCTTCAATACCCCAATATTGTGACGTATAAAAAGTATTGAGTAGTACGACGTGCGATCAATACATTTGTTCGACGCGTCGAATATTATATTATCGACAAGAGAATGGCTTGGGTGGCAATCCACAATCCAATCCTTCAACCTTGTTCTACGACCAAGGAGGGTGCGTCCTGCGTTTTCCCGTCATCTACGACAACTTAGCTCGAGGCAAACACCCTACACACTGGTCGTCCTGGAAATAGGTCACCTAGAGCCTAGCCCCTTGTGGGTCAGTGGCCAGTGTGCAGCACCGAAATAGGTACTCTTTGACAACACTTGTTTCGCACTTTGAATAACCACACATTGAAGTCGCTCCAAACAGACTTTCCCCCCCCCCCCACCCCCCTTTGCAGGTCATGGTGGCGGTGGGGCAGAAAGGGTGCAAGATTACATTCAAGGGAGCACGACCCCATCTCCCAATACTTTCAGGCAGCCAGAACAATGCTCTCTGCAAACTTCATCCCACATTTCACCTTCTGTGCAAATGCAGACAAACCACAAAAGGTAGTTTTGGACCTCACCCCCACAACAAACATTCAGGACATCAAAACAGATCTAGAATGCGCCGGCTATGAAGTCAAACACATCTATCAGTTTAGTAAAAATTTTGCAGACACAACTGATCCCTCACAACACACGCTAGAACCCACAAGATTTTTCTATGTCACTGCAGCGCAGAACACTTCCCCCCCCCCCCCCCCCCCCCCCCAGTCGGTGACCAAAGTCAATATGGCAGTAGTTCACCCCAGACTACCAGAACACAACAGATGTGGCTAGATGCCTGAACTGTCAAGCCCTTGGCCACACCCGGGACTTCTGTTCAATGCCAGCGTTTGTCCACACTGCGCCAGACCACACCCCGAGAGTGCCTGTATTCAAGCTGAACCACCCTCTAAATGCAGTAATTACGCTGGACCTCACTCTACCTTCTCAAAGGACTCTCCCAGGTTCCTGGACCTGGTGCAAAAGCCCCAAGCTACCAAAATTAAAATATCTCTATAAACAGCTGCTGCACCGTCCAGGAACACAGTCAATTTCCCACACCTTAGAAAAACAACCAAACTTTTCATGCGCGCAGGCATTTCGCCAGGCCACACATGAACAACACTCTGAACCACAACTCCTTGCTACAACACACACAACACAAGCTGCACTCCCTTCTTGCTGTATCCCGCAAAGTTCACTGGGAGGGATGAAGGACACACTGCAGGAACTCCGTGAGTTCATGGAGTTCTTGAGGGAGTGTGACTTCGAATCCCTTCTGGCGCACTTTTGCCCTTACATTTTTGCTGCCTTCAACCTCTCTGACCAACATGAGAAAGCATGCTTATTCTCGAAGCCATGGTCTCATATGCAGCTCCCTGATCGCTTTCATGCCCCGTGAAAATTCCCCCAGCCACTTTCTGTTCTGGAGCGACTTCGAATTTCCATTCACAGCCACACAACACTTGCCGAGCGACAGGCGCAAAATTTTATAACTAAAATCAACAAATTACAGCACCTAGTTTTTGCAAATAATATACATTAAACCTTACTGCCTTCAGCATGCAAAATAACATTCAGAAATCAATTAGAATGCAATAATTATTGCTGGCCATCTTTTACTAAGCCACTGCATAAATGAATTAAATTAAATTAAAATCACTTGTCTAACAGATCGGAACAGCACTAGGAATACAGAACATTTAACAATTTATTTTGCCCCTTATATGGCCAGATTACAATTTTTAAAGTTTTGTAGCATGAATTATATATAAAATCCAATTGTTTACTAATATTTACAACCTGAAATATAATACTTTAATTTTTCCATTACAAAATAAAAGCTTTTCACGGTAAATAACGACAGTGCTGCCATCTCTTGAACAACTCCGTTAGCTCCGCCCCACCAAGATCTCTCGGCCAATCGGAGCCCTCTGGCCAAGTAACAGACTAACTTCACATTCTTACCTCATTTTCTCTAGCTCTGTTCTCGAATTCAATGGGTTTTATAATCAAACAACAGAGATTCATCATAAAAAATGACTTTCAAACAGTTATTTTATGGCTTTAGCAAAAGAAATTGTATAAATTCATCGAAATTAAACCCCGAAACTGGCCAGAATTTTCCGACCGGTCGGGGACAAAATTTCCCCACTTTAAACAAAACTAGTTTGTGCAAGCATCGCGCAAGCCATTCTACCCGACCTATTCAGATATTCACTTTGAAGTATTGCCCCTTTTGTCGCCCGTCACAGTACACACACACACAGTATACACAATGTAATTTAATAATCACATTTTCTTTTCTGTATTATTTTAAATATAATAATTGAATAGTACAGCAATTACATATGACATAAAATTTGCACAATTTAACTTCACCACAACACATATTTACTAAGTAACTACCGACGTTACTCCAGTCATGGAAAGCAACTTGAATCGTATATTTAAATTATTTTGGCAATAAATTTTGTTTTATTTCTCTCCAACTGTCGCTGGCCTTCTTCACAGGGGGTTGGCGACAGCCTTCAAAAGTACTGAATTTCAAAATTTTGTCACAGATTAAATTAATTTTAATTTTACCACCTACCTTTATCCCATACAGACAGGGAAAAGGCAGGTTAATATCACAGCTATGGAAACAGCTCCCAGGCGCTACCCCGGGAATACTGTAATATTGTTTGTTAATGCAGCAATTAAATATGTTTGAAGGGTGTGGAGGAGGGTGGGGGTTAGCTTCTTACATCCACAAACTAACTGAGAACTGTTTGGGTGGCCAAGCAAGGTCCCTCACAAGGGACAGATCCACCCCCACACTGAGGGTGTAGCATCCCAGTGATGTATATGTGGCGGTCTGCCATTTTCCCAATTTGTCATGAAGCAACAGTGTTTTCATTCTGCAGTGAAATGACTAGTTTCGGAAAGCCGGTGAAATGTCGTATTTATTTAATGATATATTGTATCAATGGCAGTCAAATGTGTAGTAAGAATTATAACAGAACGCGTATTCAGGAGTTACAAATAGGAATTACAAACAGTAAGTCAGTGTGTATTGTAAATAATATTTTTTGAAACCGTAATTAAAATGTTTGAAATGTATGTGGCGTAGAAAACTATTATTTCATATCTGTTTTGCAGTGTAAAAATAACACATTTACTGTATGGAAAACTAACTTCGCCAAAAATATTTACATCTCAAGCGTGTTTAATGACTGACTGAGGAAGTACTGGACATTGAGTGTAGGCAGGATGATTTCACCATCTTCAGAAGAGACAGGGATGGGAGAGGAGGAGGAATAATGGTGTGTGTAAGGAAAGGGCTAAAAGGGGCGGTGGAATGGGTTAGTGAGGATGTCGAGGTAATGGAAATTAAATTGAGTGGTAGTTCTAATAGGAGGAGAGGGTCAGTAGACTAAAGGACAGGCAGTGGGTTGTTGTAGCAGGGATTTGAATATGCCAGGAGTGAAATGGGTAGAGGGTGCAGAGGGAATGGGTAGCATGATGCAGAGAATGGCAGCACAGTTAGTCAACAGAGGATTAGTCCAGGTAGTAGAAACACCTATGAGATGGAATGAGGAGGGTGTTGGGTCAGTGCTGGATGTGGTGTTGGTCAGACCAAGGAATGCTGTAGTTGGTGCAATAGTATTGGATGGTATAAGCGACTATCATATTCCGGTTGTGGAAATTTGGGATTGGCAGGATGAGGGAAGTGCAAATGGCAGAAAGGCTTGTGTGGCAGTATGGGAGAGCAGACAAGAAGGGGGCAGAAATATTCCTGAGACAGGTTTAAAAAATGATCTATGGAGGAGGGTGTAGAAGGGTTGTGGAGGGAGTTTAGAAGATTAATGGAGGTTATGTTGGAGAAATTTGTGCCAATGAAAAGGTTACGAACTGGGGGAGATCCCCCATATTATGGACAGGAGATTTTGAAAATGAAGAGGTGCAGAAAATTACATGCCAAGTGGAGAAATGAAGGAATGATAAGATCTAAAGAAATGATGAAACAAATGGGTAGGGAGCTTGAAAGGAAGATCAAACAGGCAAAGAATGTATTTCTGGGGAACATGGTGGAAGAAGGAAAATGCAAGGAATGGGGGAAATTCTTTAGGTATGTTAGGTGGTTAAGGGGAGGAGAGGAAGGGATCCCTCTGCTAACAGGAAGGGATTGTAGGCATGCGACAAATGACCAAGAAAAATCGGAGATGCTGCAATGACAGTACTTGTCAGTGTTTTAGGCAAAGGAGGGTTGGAATAGGGGGTTAGACAGGGTTCGGGGGTGTTTAGTGAGTTTAAGATGAGGGAGTGGGAGATAGAAAACGTAATTAGGGTTTTGGAGAGCAGTAAGGCAGGCGGACCAGATGGGATAGGAAATGCAGCACTAAAGTTTGGTGGCAAGGAGTTGGTGAAATATTTAAAAGTGCTGTTTAAAAAGTCCTTAGGAGAGGGTAAGTTACCACAAGATTGGAAGGATGCTATGGTGGTACCTATACACAAGCAGGGAGATGATAGGGGGAGGCCTGGCAGCTACAGACCGGTGAGTCTCACATCAAGTACAGGAAAAGTAATGGAGAGGCTGGTGGTGCAGTATGTGGTGAGGGTTAAGAACAATAGGAATTGGTTGGAGTAGTCCCAGCATGGTTTCAGGAGGGGTTACTCATGTGAGACTCAGCTCGCTGGGTTATTAGAGGATCTGGTGCAGATATTTGATGAGGGGAAGCAGGTGGATGCCTGCTTCATAGATTTTGAGGAGGCATTTGATAAGGTGCCCCATGGGACATTGATGATGACAGTGGAGGCGCTGATACCAGACAGGAGGGTAGTGGAATGGATAGGGGACTTTCTCAGGGGGCGAAGGCAGAGGGTGAAAGTGGGGGAGGCAATATCGGAAGAAGAGGAGGTTACGTCAGGAGTACCACAGGGTAACGTGCTGGGTCCTTTGTTATTTACCATAATGGTAAATGACATGGGTTTGGGCATTAGGGGAAAAATCAGATTGTTTGCAGACGATTGTGTTGTAAATGCTTAGGTGGGAGAGGGGGGCTGAAATTTGCAGGCGGACATTGATAAGATATGGTTGTGGACCAGAAAAAATAAAATGAATATAAATGTAAGAAAAACTAAGGTAGTGAGGTTCCAAAGGAAGAAGATGATAAGCAGGGACATGTACAGATGGGAGGGACAAGAGATAGAAGAAGCAGCAGAATATAAGTATCTAGGGATTGTACTGCAGGGAGACCTCAGGTGGAAAAAACAGGTAGAGAGGGTGGTTGCAAAGGAAAGAAGGGTTCTGGGTATGCTGGGAAGGGTGCTGAATGGAGTCAGCTGTGAGATGGAGAAGTCGCATGGCACAATGGTACGGCCAATGTTAGAATATGCTGCAGCAGTATGGGACCCGTATGTGGAGGTGCGAGAACTGGAAAAGGTGCAGAGAAAGGCAGCAAGATGGGTGAAGGGTAGGTGGAGAAGGCAGCGGCAAGATGGTGAGGAAGAAGGGAACTATACGCCATCAGTGATGATGAAAAAAATGGGGTGGAGCTCATTGAAGGACAGGAGGAAAGTTGAATGGTTAGTCAGGATGTACAGGGTGGTGAATGGAGGAGGATGGGGAGGGCTACACTGCAAGCTAAGTAAGGGGTTGTTTAGAGGAAGCGTAAACAACAGTGAGAAGCTTCAGACGGTGTGGTGGAGAACGGAGCGGGGTAGACAGTCCATGCTTGTGAGGGAGTGGAATGTGTTGAGGGAGGAATTGGTATCTGTGAGAGGGGTTGGTAAATTCAGGAAGGGAGTGGAAAAGGATTTGGTTGGGTGAAGGAGAGTTGAGAGAGCTCGCCACAGGGCGGTAGCCTAATTGCGAGTGTATGCAAATGTAAAGACAGTTGGTCACGTCAACTAAAGGTGACCTCTGTTATTTTCCTCGATAAAAAAAATATTCGGATTGGTAATAACTACATATTTATAGCGTTTTCTTTCTGTTAAAACTTGACAGCTTATATAATAATTTGAGGCTGTGGCCGGATTGGCAGATTTTGTTAAAATGATCACGTGACCTGATTTCGTATACAAAAATAGTGATGTATTTCGTATCTAGTGGATGTTAGCAGAAATAAAAAATTACAAAATCAGTGCCATGTTCGTTTTTACTTTAGAAACATGCACATGCTTAAATAAATGATTTTTAAAACAAATAATTGTACATAAAATACACTAGGCATGTTTTAAGAGGATCTGGTGCAGGTAGTTGATGAGGGGAAGCAGGTGGATGCCTGCTTCATAGATTTTGAGAAAGCATTTGATGAGGTGCCCCATGGGACGTTGATGAGGAAAGTGGAGGAGCTGATATCGGACAGGAGGGTAGTGGAATGGATAGTGGACTTCCTCAGGGGGCGAAGGAAGACGGTGAAAGTGGGGGAGGGAATATCGATGGAAGAGGAGGTTACATCAGGGGTACCACAGGGAAGTGTGCTGGGTCCTTTATTGTTTACCATAATGGTAAATGACATGGGTTTGGGGATTAGGGGAAAAATAAGATTGTTTGCAGACGATTGTATTGTGTATGCAGAAGTGGGAATGGCACAAATTAAATTCAGTATTGTTTTACATTTCTATAATTTTCTTATGAATTTCAATATTATTTTAGTGTCTCTTTAGGACGGCGTTCATGCCGGAATATTAAGTGTTCGTAATCTCTGTGCTGCTGGCACTTTAAATTTTTATAACCAAACAATTAAAATTAGTACAGACACTTTAAAACATTTGAAGATATATTAAACACTGTAAAGACAATGTAACACATTTTACCTTGAAATTAACATTTATAGGAAAGTTCGAAATTATTGCCTCATAGCGCACGTGCGGAACACGTGACACACAAACGCCATCATGGGCTATAGCGCCGCTGGCTGTTAGCCGGCATCACAGTTAACAAATGCTTCAGCTTTTGCTTTTCCATTTCCCTATAGTCATTCCATATGAAATCATAAAATAAAATAAAAATGGAAGCTGCACCATTTTTTATTTTGATAAAAATTTGTTCCTATGTTACCCTATCCTCAAGGTGAAAGAAATACATTAATTTTCATTTTTGCCTACACAGCTAATGGATGATGGCAGCCATTTTTCATATTACTGCAAGCAAATTTCATTGATTTCTGAGGTTTTAGTTACGAGCCATAACTTCTTTGTCACCTTTTGTGGGTTTTTTAGTGTCATTTAAAAGTTTATAGTCTCCAACTTGGGGAAACACGGTGTCCACCCGCAGGGAAATGTCAGGGAATTTCATGTGATGGGGAAAATTCAGGGAATTTTCACCTGGGTCAGGGAAATTTTCAATAATTGATACTCTGCAAAAGTTGTAAGTTATATGAATACAGAATAATGTAGTTATGTTCATACCTATGCATTTTAAAATTTCAATTTTAAGTTTGAGAACAGGCAATGATACATCTTTCCCAAGTGACGTAGGTCCTATATATACAAAATAAAGTATTTGTGTGTTTGTAATGGGCACGTGTGTGGTGTCAATAGCATGTATCATATTACAAGAAATATTGATGGGCTGATTAAAACATTGGCCCTACTTTCTTGGTCTGTTGCAGTGTAATTTACTTATACATAACTGAGCATATTTGTTCTGTCAACGGTGGAAAAATATAATATTTTAAGTTTTCGGTCCTAAAAATTGGTCAGCGAAAATTGTAATATTCTTACAGGACAACAGGGAAAAGTCAGGGAATTCCAAAATGGAATTTAAGTTGACACCCTGGAAAAAAATGAAAATTTGCTGTTTCGAAGCCAAAAATTTTATGTGGGGGAGAAATAAAAATTTAAATTTTTTAATGAAAGATTTTCTTGGTGAATAGCTATAGGGCACAAGTTGTCCCGTTCTGTTTATTTCACCTCTGTTGAGTACACAGACTTTTGAAAAACAAAAAAAAAAAAATGTTGATTTTTTATTTTAATCTATTGTGCATTATACATTATGATTCACAAGGAGTTACTACTACTATCATCACTCACAAGGTCTATTTCTTACATCATTTAGAGCAAAATATGTCATAAATGTGGGTCCTATTCCCAATATTTACGAGTAATTTGAAACATTTGAAAAATGACGAATATAATAACCCATTCAGAAGTAAATACTGTGATGTATTATCGTACTGTATTGTTTACAGTTGAGTATCACAATTGCATCAAACAAGGTTACAAAAGATGTTTAAAAATGTTTCCGTCTACTTCCTTACACTTGGTCGCACGCTTATGAACCACACGTGTTGTTCTACGTAGTTGTACATGGCTGTCTCTGATTTCTGTAGCGGCATGCATGATATGTGCAAGTAGTTCCTCACGTGTTTATACTTAGTGTTGCTAGATCCGGCGATTGAGGAGGCCAGGGTGAAAGTCGTCTTGTTCTATCCATCTTTCAGGGAAATGCACATTTATGTGTTCAATCACATCTTGGTGGAAGTGAGGCAGTGTACATCATGCTCGGAGATCATACAACATATCACTGCAAACGGAATATTCTCAAGAAATGGCTGCAGTTCTTCTAGCAAAAATTGTAAATACACCACATTAGTCAAGCATCCCAGGAAAATAAATGGCCCAATCAGCTGATCATATAGGACACCACACCACACATTGATGGTGAAACGGTGTTGAAAATTCCTTTCCTCTATAGGGTGGATATGCTGATTGTCGAATTATTCTGTAAATATTGGGAATTGGAGCCATATTTATATGACATATTTTACTCCAAATTATGTAAGGAATCAGTCCTGTGAGTTGAAGTAATACCTCACGAATCAACCTATATAATCCTACTGCATTCTATATTTGATTAATTAGTGTGTCAAAGGAATGCAAATGTGAATTACCATTGCTTGAGTTGAAGTGTGTGCCAATATGTTTTCTTTGTGGTGACAAGTAACCTCAAAACATCAAAACCAGTTTTACTCATAACAAATACCTAATCACTGCATAAGTGAATTCATTCTAACTGTGGTACCAGTCAATTAAATTTCACTGCTATGTCTACATGTGCGTCTTATTTTTGTATACTCAAAATTCAATTTTCACTCTAATTTACAGTCACTGTTTGTACACTCATACTAATATGAACAAACTCCATGTTTATGTAGCTATAATACTGTTTACTATGTACCATTCTCTCTATGAAAATCACTGACAACATTTCACTCAGTTTGTTGCTTATGTTGTGTGCTCTTCCATTGTAAGTTAATACCACCTCAAGTGGTAACAACATTCTTAAAATATTCACTAGTTTCACCCATACCAATTTTGTTGTAAGTTTAAAATGAGTATGGTGGCCTTTAGGATGAAAAAATATGAACTTGTATTCTTCTTCTCCCTCCACAGTTTCTGTGCCTGTAACAATTCCAAGCCACCAGTCACCGTCATGAATAAACACACGAAATCGTTCAGGTCTGGCAAAACAGCTTGTTGTGGTTTGGCGATGGATACCAACCACTAAATAGTTCTGTGAAGATTTCTAATGGTAGACAGCAAGATTATCTCCATCTACTGGAACAAATAACAATGCTATTCCATAAATGTTGCTTCAACAAAATTCTAACATTTCTTGTGGCGATACAATGTGGTTTTCAGTGGTTCTTTGTAACCTAGCATTTGTCGCAAGATGCTTAACTGTACTGCCAAAACCAGCACATGGACTTTTGATATTCGATGTGGTAAAAAATGCCATTCAGCAGACAGATCGAAATCATCTTTTTGCCTAGCCAGGTTAACAAAGTTTTTTTTTGTTTATGTATTGAGCAGCGGAACCATCACAAAAATAATACACTTTGTCCAGATGGGAAATATGTCTTTTGAATGTTGAAGCAGAACTTTCTTAAAGGTGTATACAGCTATAGTGTTGTGTATCAAATAGTCGCTAACAACACAGAAGGTTTCACACTTTGTGGCATTACTTTATCTTTGTAATATAGGTACAACATTTGGGTGTAATGTGGCATATGCATTAGCCCAATGAAA